>CM029117.1:8465000-9065000 GCA_016859345.1 Istiophorus platypterus
ACAGACCGGTTGGCACCAACACGGTCCGTGACTTTTTGATGAAAGCTTCGCAAGTAGTAGGAGAATTTATCCATTGAAGTGAATGTAAAAGCTGGCTGGATAAGAGTAGGAGTGCTCAGTTACCCCGTGTAAGGTCAATGAGAAGCACCCAGAGTCTGGGCAGATTTGCAGGGAGCACCATTGATCTTGACCCACTCAGAGTATGATCTCAGAGATAAAAGGGAGGAGACGAGAGGGGAACTTACTCACTGTCAGCCACAAGTCAGCAAAGGGCAATTCTAGCCCGCAGGCTGTCTTTGAAAAACTGAAGGGCAAAAGCATAGAGGATTAAGCCACGAGTTGGGGAGGGAGGGAAATGCAAGCAGCTATAAGGGTTATTATAATAACACAGAGCCAACGAATACTGGTTTCGCTCTCCTTTAGGGGCATCTGTGTTAGGTGACAGCCAGAATGAACTCTGAGTCAAAAGGTTATGTGATTCTCACAGGTGAGAGGGTGTTCAGAGTTCCCCCCAAAGTTTTTAGACAGTTCTTCCGCCTGCATCTATGTGTGTTGTTTCAGACACAGCACATTGCTTACATTTGAATTCTTTATTATGAATTTTCATTATCCTGCTTTAAGAGACCCACTTGCTCCTTTGGACACTGCTACGAACCAATATTGTCATTTTTTTCCCTGTATGCAGTCTAAGAAAGCACCATCTGTAATAGTCTTTGTTTGAGAGCTGAGAGGAACACACATCTTGACTCTGACACAGTGATATTATTCATGAGACAGGGTGGTCGAGCAGTGTGGTAAACTTCAGCTGAAACATAACTCCTGCTCATTAGCCGGCCTAACATTTGCATCATTAGGACACCGCAACAGCAGGGGTAGGAGGAGATGCGACTAAGCGCCTTTCATATAGCTCTTTGTTTTTACTCTTAGGATGATAGGCTACATGAGTCTGTGACAGGGAGCGAGAGCGGGGGGAGGGTTGTCGGAGGGGGTGTTAGTGATGAAGAGAGCAGGTAGGTGACAGAGGGAGAGGAAGGAGGGTGGTGAGATAAAGGGAATAAAGGAGAAGAGAAAGGTTATAGAGAGAAAGAGGAGAATAAAAAGAACATTCATTATAAATTCACTGAATCGACAAGCTGTCAGGCTGCGCTGCCGTCCATATAGTGTATAAGCCTCCGCTGCACTATTGACTCTTACGTCACACCCCAAACTTCTCTCCCTTTTCTCACCTTTGGTTGCATCCATATCACCTGCTTCTGCTCCACTCTATCTGCTTTTGGGATTGACCCCCAAGAGCCTTACAAAGCCATGTCATCATCCCATCTTCCACTTCCCCTTTCTCCCCCTCTGCCCTCTCAGCCCTGCTGGGTCACCAGTGAAATATGAGCTGCCGGTAGCATATTGATCCCATGCCTCACTCTTGCCTAAAGATAGATAGATCACAGACAGGGTAAAGCACTCCTGATGCCTCCTCCTCTGCAGAAGCTGCAGCAGTGCCAATGGATTCAGTATTTGGTATTGACTGCGGTGATCAATTTGGCCACAATGCACACTGATTGATTCGGTGCTGTGGTTGTCGTTGTCTCAGTGAGAGCAGGTGGGCTGAGAGGAGGGCTGTCACACAAGTCAAACTAGGATGGCTTTGGATGGGTCAGGATGTATGTAATCACCCTTTTTTTTCAGCTGTCCAGTGCCCAAAATAGAGGTAACCTTTAAAAACGTCTTTCGCAGTTTGGAGAAAATTACTGAAGATAAAGTTTTGAATATTATGTTTCATATTTCCAAATCTAATTTTCAACACAATAATTCAGTCACATTAAATTATTGTTTATTTATCTGGTTTTCGAAGGATCATTGTAAAGGCCAATCAAAAGGCTTTTAGGTGCTTAGGTTGACTTCTGATTCCCATTCCATTCCCTTTCACTGCTGTTTTGGTGATGATGTATTCAAGTTAAACAATGACAAATTGTTGCATTCACCATACTAACTCTAGTGATTATTAGTCATGATTTTAGATCTTTCTGGACACAACCTGGGTTACAAATATCACCAGGATTTGTGGGGTAAGGTCAAAATTTCAGTTGTAACCTAATATGTGAAATTCAGTACGAATTCAGTTTTTAGCCGTGCCAGCCACAGTGCAGTGGGGATCGCAATGGTGATAATCCACCATGAAATTTTGATTAGAAATTCATGATCTCCACTTTTTAACTTGACCTAATTTAACTTAACTCAGCTTAACATTATTTGCCTAATACTTGATGGTTTATGTTTTAATAAAAATGAATTCAAACTAACAAATGAATGACATTCCCAACAGTGTCAACGGTACCTTGTGTTTAGTGCAAGTTAGCAAATGTTAGTACGCTAAACTAAGATGATTAATATAGTAAACATTGCACCTCCTTAATATGTTAGCATTGTCAATCTGTGCATGTTATCATGCTGGTGTTAGCATTTAGCTCAAAGCACCACTGTGCTACAGCCTCACAGAGCAACAAGTGTAGCTGTAGACTCTTAGATTTATCTATTGCAGAGCAAAGTCAAATCATGGATTAAACTGAAAATCTATCTACACCTTATATTAATGTTATATTTTTTTACCATAGTATTATATAATGCATGTCCTCCTGTCCCTCATTTGTAATAAATGCCTGGTCAGACAGGTAACAATATATCCACTTGGTCAGTGAGTTATTTGAGTGTGCTTGTACATGCCTGTAGCTCATTTTCTGACTTTGAACTCAGCTCATGGGAGGGTGGAAAAGGCTTCATTGATCTGCCCAGTTAACTGTTAACTGCAATCTATTTCAACTTATAGGAATTTGTTTCTCATGGAAACTAAATTTAAATTTGGGTATGTAAAATGCATAATTTGTGTCTGTGCTTGATTTGCCTGATCCTTAACAATCATGTACGGTATGAAACATAAATATTGCCATTTGAGGAACTGAGCCAGGGTGAGAAGAGAGCTATTATAATAAATGAAGTTTGTGAAAGAAACCCTGAGACAAAAGCAAGCCAACAGGTTGAAGCCTCTCTGAAGAGATGTGCTGACTGGTGTATAAGCAGGAAAAATGTAGCCTACAGTCTCCTCTCCGTAAGCAACTTACACAAAATTATCTCAGAGGAGATTTGGTATCTATTCATCACAACTAGTGCAGCTGACTTCCTCCCGCCGCTGGTATTAACTGACTGGCCTTTCGTTCTTTTTGTTCCTAGTCACATATGACACTTGCATTCGTCATGGCCTAAGTGCTGTGGAAGAGAAGCTGAGAGCATCCAAACAGCAATATTTCACAAAGAGCTGCAAAAACATTCATGTGAGCCTTTCTTTGCAGCATCGTGTACCCTCTGATAAATCGCTTCCCTCAGTCTCATTTTTTTATAATTCATGCTATTGCTGCTTTTTGCATTTTCTATCAGAAACACACTTTGCACTCTAAAGATTGTGTCTCACACATTCAGTAGGTGTAGGAAAGGAAACATGGGGGATTGATCCTTATGCATGATTGCTAACACAACAGAATTCAAAGGAGGAAAAGCTCAAACACTTAAAGACAACCCCCCCCCCCCCCGATCTCTGTAGTAGAATGTGCTCCTTTCCCATTAGGGAATATTTTTATGTGATGTGAGCCCAACACACCTCGTTGACTCCACTAATGCTCCTCTGTCTTTGTGGCTGCTGTGACAGATATTGCTGCCAAGCCTGATTGCCCTCTAGTGGCTGATGCCTTAGCGCTACTTTAACGCCCCACAAAACGTTGTGCAACAGTGCACAGCTTTCACATGGAAGACTTTGTCTCTTTCAAATCTCTCTCTGTCTCTCCCTCTCTTTGATACACACATGGACACACTGGACATAACAGAAACATTGGCACAAGCCACCTTTAACGTTTATGTTTCTTGTGTGTGACTACATCATCTTTATTTAGTTATGGGACCTGAAGCTAACAATACTACATCGAAGATCTGCTGAAGTTGAGAAGGTAGAAAGTTTAAAATACCTTGGAATCATATGGGACAATAATGATTCAGTGTTGATCACCACACCACAACACAACCATTCACCAGCCCCCAAATGGTAATGTCTTCTGTACTGTTTGCCATGATTGTCATGTAGGTGGTGAAAGAGGTTAGTGTTGTTTCAGTCTGGTGTGGGGACCAGTCTGTAGCAAAGTATGGTTTTCTGGTCCGTGTCAGATTTTTCATACTAAAACCACGTTGATGCATCAGAAGTAGCTCCTCTTTCCTTTCATCGGCTTTGTCTTGGTCGGTTCGAGTCCTCCCCCCTGTTCAGAATTGCCCCACTCTGTGTCTTGTCCACTCTCCTCCATGTTTGTCTGTGTTACCTTCATGCATTTGTCCCACCTGCATCTCTGCCGCATGGAGGAAAACAAAGTGTCGTTCAAACGACTGAAAATATTGGAGTAGAGAGTGTGATTTGCAACATAATGAAACAAACAATAGAGAATGATATAAAACCATAGCTGTTACTCTATCGTTGCATCATATGTTGTCATATAGCACAGCCCTAAATTTTAGGTGTGAACCACAGATGTAGTGAATATTCTTTCCCCTATTGACCACAAGGGGCAACAATGGGACACAGTCTATTGCTAAGGGGGGCAAATGGGTTGCAGTTCCTTCTCATTCTGCATCACATGCTTAACATTGCTGGCGCTCTCAGCATTGTATGCAATTGAAGAAGGCAGCTGTTTTCACTGAGCCATTGTTAACTACCTGTACTCTACCTGCTAAGCCAAACAACAAAACAACAGACAGAGAAAGGCAAATATTTCCAGTAGGGGTCAGTAGCGTCCAAAGACAGAGCTAAGAGAGAGGGATTATTGACTTTACCGTACACTCATCAAGTGGACTCACACACAACTTAATGTTGTGTGTCTGATAATTTTGCTCCATTTCCCCTTACCGTTTTTCCTTTGACCACATAGGGCTAAAACTTCACCTGAGGTGCACCACATGTAATTTCTATTACTGAACCTCAGAGAGAACAGCTCAGTCAATATCGAGCAGTGTCATCTGGGTCTAAGAGCTCACGGTTGATGTGTGGCCTGCCAATAGCCCTGCAATGTGCCATAGACCTCTCCAGCAGAGGGACCAGATGTGAACAAGTAGATTTCATCTTCAGTGGCAGTCATCCCTTCAGGCTGCTGCAGATGGATCAATAACACCGGTCCCCTGTCACAGCCAGAATGAGAAGTCTTAGAGTGGTTCTTGTGGAAAAAGCATGTACAGAGCTATGCGATCGATTCAGGACATGCACATCAAATTGGAGAGGAGGACCGGGACGGTGTGTGTTGCATGAGTGTGTGTGTATGCCTGTCTATATATGTGTTAACTCCACAGGGGCGTCTCCGTCACCTCCTCTCTTTCAATGAAGATGGAGGAGCTGTGTTACAGTAAAATATGCACAAACATGCTTGGCAATCCTGTCCTATCTGTTCTGTCTGTGGAGCCTAATAGAAATATGGATCTGTTCTCATATGCGCCCTGTCACAATGATATTTGATTCATCCCTTCATGAGCTGAAACAGTGGCCCCAGTCTGGCATCAATGTGACAGGGTGACACTCTGTGACGCTTTTAGTCACAGGAGAACTCTGACAAATTGTTACAGTGAATGTGAAAAATGTTTTCGCGTTGCTGGGAAACTCATAGAAGAGACTTATTATCAGGAGACATTACATGGCAAACATTAGCATGGTCCCTCTCCTCTCAACACGTTCATCTCCAGGTTACACTGGAGAACTTTGTGAGGGTCTGACAATAAGAGTATCATTCAAACTGTGATAGTGATCAACTCTGCACCCTATTTCAGATGATAATTATGATTCAGCAACATAAATGTTACATCAGATTCTCCTCCGCTTGCAAATGATGACCTTTCAAATAGCAAAGAGTGAGCACTGAGGGAGAAGCTAACCTTTAGATTTAAATAACATCTGGACAGATTGGGCTGCTCTACTGCAGTATCAGAGTGCCATCTAGTGGCCAAGTGGTAGGCTGAATTTGTACTTAGGATAATATAAGGACAATGTCTAATTAATTAGGCAATGTAAAGTAGAACAGTTTTTCAAACTCTCTAATACACATTGGAAAACAAATTTGTAATGACACTACTCAAATACAAAATGACAGCAAAACAATGATTCATTTCCTTTCAGTAAAATGTGTCTAATCTGATCGAGCCAATGTGATAAAGACAAAATAATATGTTCTCTGGTGAACCCTGCATTTGTAATTCACATTTTTAAAATTTATCAAATTTAAAGTATGTATTGTGCCTTTCTGCCCTTCAGCACACGGAAATGTTCCCATCAAGTCCTTGGTAGGAAGAGAGTCTTTTGGGACGAATGTACATGACATTGTGATAATAATCCATTAGCATGCTAATTTCATAATTCATCTTTGCAGTAATTGCCTCCATCAATATGACTCAAGACAGCACAGTCCTCATTTGTAGAAACATTGTTTTGGTTTTGGTAAAATGTCCTTTATGATTAATAATGGGTGACAAAGGCTCATGTAAAAACATAATTTTTTTTTCGATAAACAGGAGTGAATTACGGATTCCCCTCATGAGCAGTATAGGGACAATCTTATTGTTTTTCTCACACACAGTCTTTAAGACATGGTGGTGAAAAACCTGCCAGTGAAGACTTTCCTTTAATGCCTACAACTTGAACCTTTACAAATGCAACTGATATAATTGCAAATAATACCAAGGTGTCACAGCCAGTTGACTATCTTTCATCGATGCCACTGCTGAACTGGCAGCCCAGTGGGAATGGCTGTGGTCCCTGTTGAAGTCTAGCTGTCCTCTACCACCATGTATTCCTGTTTACATGATCTCCTGGTCCAAGTCAAGTAACAGCGTGTGACCTCACAAGAATCAGCAATCATGGTTGCTTTCCTATGATCTTTGAGCTCTGGATCATTAGGCTGAGCTTCAGCATACTCTTCTTTTAAATTACTCCATCAACATTCATGCAGCTTCTGCACAGAATGGGCCTCATTAGATACCAGTGTGCTGTTGAATACTACTTCCTGTCACCTAGGCAAGTATAGACTTCATCAGCTCTGTGACCAGAAGACCTACAACCTACTGTAAATGTTCAGTGGAAGGTCTCAGAGACTAACTCATGCAGTCATACCCACCTATAATCTGATCAGCATCTAAGCTTCCAGACCGGAAACCATTCACTTTATTGGGATTGAGCTTTTGCATTTATCTCAAACAACTATTAATGTTTAAATGAGTTTTATGTATGTGCTAGGATTTTGAGCATGGCAACCTCTCATGTTTTAATGCAATCCTGGCCAACTTCACTTGATGTTCTTTGTATCATCTTCTAGCTTGATTTGATCTGTTCTCTCTATTTGGGTCTACTACAGACCTAGCACTTGGATGGGCATGTCAAGACTCACAACCTTTTTGCATGGGTATCTGCTGTAGTTCTACTTTGAACACAGCAAATTTCATTTTCTGAGATCACTGCTTAAAATCCAGTTGGCACAACTCATCAACATCATTTTTTGCCAATGAATGAAATCCCCAATGTACTACAGAACTGACAAAAAAAACCCTACCATCCCATGGTTACAAGACTCTGTAACCCAAAATTTAAAATCAGAATACCTGATGGCAGTTTAGCATCATGACACAAACTCTTTCTGTTTGATCTCAGAAAACGATGCAGAAATCTGTTCTTACTTCCCACTGTAACAACAACAAAGATTACCCAGGGACTGATACCTGAACTGCACCTCTCTTACAGTAAAGTTACTATGCTACTCCAACAGCCCCATACACATCTACCAAGGAAATGGCCATACAAATTTGCAAATCCCCGAAAGGAAAAACACTATAAATTAATACAGGACAAACTTAATGCCACTGACTTCTTATATATTATAAATTTCATGTTAAAAGGTTAACAAGAAGTTTAATAATATTAGGGCTGCGCTTCAACGTAAAGCATATATGTCAAATAGCAACATACAAGTAACCATCTAAACTAAATCCTAAAGAGTCAAGAGTTTAAAGTTCCAGAGTTAGTACCTTCAGTAACTGTGCAAAGAGGAAGGTTGAGGGAGCAGCTCCCTGGGGTGTACCAGAGCCGCTCAAGAGCTTATTATCCCTCAAATCCTGGATCTACTAGATTGAGGTCTCTGAGGAGATAGTCCACTCAATACGTACAAGATGAATATATGTTTTTCCTTGGGTCCACCCAGGTGCATATGGCTGTACGATGTCAACAAAAATGAGAAAGTAATTCAGCTACATACGTATCTATAACTCTCATTATCTGGAGTTTTTTTTCCTTGTAAATTATCATCTTTTGGTGTGTAATCTGTGTGTGTGTGTGTGTGTGTGTGTGTGTGTGTGTGTGTGTGTGTGTGTGTATTTGCGTTTGCTACACATTTTTTTTATGTTACAGCTTCAGTGAACACGCCTCCATCATCATTTGCATAGAATACATTACATTGTAGATCTATTAAGTAAACAAATATGATGCTAATGGGGAAGGCTTCCATTTACCCAGCAATCCTGTCTCAATTTTATTTTAACATCCTGCTACTATTCAAATTATGCTGACAAACCAAATCACTGAAAAGGCCCTGAATAATACTAATAGATTTTAAAAATGGGTAAAAAAGAAGACATTAGCACATCAGAGGCCATTTTGCATGTGACATCAATCATAGAGGGTATTCTACATAGTCATAGTGTAACTCTTTTACTGTTTAAAAGATGAACATACCAACCTTTGGATATCAGTTATAGCAAAAGATTTGAAAACCCTCACACACAGAAATGACATCTAATATCTGTGCTGTATGCACCATTTTGTCGATTCAGCATCATACCAAAGGACACAAAAAGAATGATAGATGTGATGGGATCCAAAATGGAAACCTTTATAACAAACTTATGTCTTCTCAGATGTGATATTTAAACAAAAAGTGCGTCTTTGTACATAGGGGTTCCTGATGAGGGGATATTGATGGTGAATATACTTTTAGAAAAGTATAAACACAACTAAGACAATGCCCTATCAGTGGTGGAAGGTAGTTAAGTACAGTTAATCAAGTACTTTACTTAAGCAAAGTTTTAAGGTACTTTTACTTCAATTGAGTACCTCCATTTTATGCTGCTTTATATCTCTACTCCACTACATTTTGGAGGGAAATACAGTACTTTTTACTTACATACATTTATTTGACAGCTGCAGTTACAGGCTTTGCTTTTCAGAAAAGTTTTTTACACTAACTGCTTCCCCAAAATAATAAGCTAAAATAAAACACAACACATTGTTTGGGAGTAAACCTGTGGTTCCCAACCATGCTGCTTTTTGGTCTTTAGTCACATTATAATTGTCTATGGGTTGTTAACAGTTCCTAAAAAAGAGACATTTCTTCCCCAAACATCTCACAAGGTTTCATTTCAGTAACTGTTTAAAATGATCCAATATATCACCAAAAGCAAAGACTGATTTTCTTTCTTTCCTTTCCCATTGATCGTCTGATGGTCCCTCAGGTTTATCTTGTGACTAAATTTGGCCTGAACCCTAGGTTGGGAACCATTTGACTAAACTAGCTAAAGGTATATAACGTAGTTAAAACTAGCTTCACTTGGACAAGCTACAATAGGAAAATGCAGTTTACACATTGTTGCACTAGTATTAATAACCTATCAATGTCATACATAATTTAATTATCAGTCAAAGGGGATGTTTAACAGCACAACTTCTATTTTTACTTCCGATACTATGGTATATTATACTACTAATGCTTTGATGGGATATTAGCTGAGCTGGCTTCAGGTCTGGAGGAGGAGAGATGGAAGGTACGTAATAACATCAGGATGAAAGGCCCCTCTTAATCAGATTTGTTAAAGCTCCAGTGGGACATCAGCTGGCACAGGAATTCTGGCAACAGCCGCTGAGTGGGACATGAGAGTTGACCTCAAGAAACAACTTAAGTTTCTGGAGGAGATTACAAGCTCTGACGTAGTTCTATGGTCCAGAGCTACAAAACAAACTGTGCTCCTAGAGCTGACTGAGCCATGGGAGGAGAGGATGGAGGAAACCCATGAGAAGAAGCTCAGGAAGTACCAGTAGGCTGTCGAGGATTCCCTGGGCAGTCACTTTTGAGTACCCTGTCCATGCTTGGGATAAGAGGTTCCATCAGAAGAAGGTTTGTGGCTAACATCACTAGGCAAGCAGAGGCAGCATCCAGGTAGCTGCGGCTGAAAAGAAATGAATACTGGAAAATCCCATTAAGTAGTGGGGAGACATCATAGAGCAAAGTGGTTGTGGAGCCTGAGGGGCTGACGGTGCTACCCCAGGACGCTATTCTGCCGTCAAGCCTTTGTAGGTGTTGTGAGCTAAAATTGACGAAACACCTGTCGAATGGTAAATGAACTGAAGACTTCTTCCACCACTGTATCCTAAAAACCTTCCAATTTGACGGATGATTAATTGACTAAGTGACAGTCAACGTTTTGAAGCCAATTTTTAGAATTTCCAATTTTTGTTTCCTATGCAGCTAAACCATGCCGTCATGAAACTATACAGCGAGAGTAATCTACTGAACCAGAGAAGGCCCCATTACCTTAAATTCATTATATTTAAGTAGTTTAGTTAAAGCATTGAAAAATTGACTAAGATTATCATTATAATGTGGGGAAAATTATTTTCGAGATTATGTTGAAAATGTCTATATACTGTTTTGCAGCGATATCTACTGAAGTGAGCATGCTAACCAGCTAGCCCCTACCCGTCCTGCCTGTTGATACCACATTGTACCTGAAAAGGCAATAGTGAGTCACTGTAGCATCCAGTCTGTCTTCAGTCCAACATGATGCTACTATGTTGAAGTAGCCCAGAGGGCGTATTCTAATGTCTGTTGTCTTGTTGAGGTTACTGACCAGTAAACATGATGATTGCTGAAGCTCTTGGCAAGTGACCATTATCACCACCACCACCTGCTCCTGGCAAGAAACCAGGTTCGGCAGGAAGGAAAAGAAGCGATAGAAATGGAAGCAAAACAGAAGTTAACATTGGTGTTGATTTCTGGGCACACCTCTTGGTGAGATAGACTGGTTAGTAAGCAGCTGTTAATGCTAACATTGGCTTTTAGTGATAGCAAAAACTTACATATAGCACCTTTAAACAGCTTGTTTGCAAGCATCACAAATTAGTGCCAGTAAACATGACTAATTACCCCAATTAATTGGCTAATTACACCAATCAGCTGCAAAATTAAAACCGGTAACTGGTATTAATGTTGTGGCTGATCGCTGTATACTCCACCAGGAAATTCCCTCCAGTGTTATCTTGTTTCACTGAGGGACTGCCATGTGTCTCACCGTCCTAATTGGTCCCCTCGTCATGTCTCATCTTAGGAAACTGCTGCCACCCACTTTTCCCAGTGGTAATGTTCCCAGAAGCCTGCAGGCCTTCTGAAAATGACTCTGGTAATGTGTGTGAATTCAATGATTACTGAACGTTAGGCACTCTGAAATAGTTGGATATGAGCAAGATAAGAGGCGATAGCTATATAAGGAATTTCTTGTGGCAGTGTAATTATTCGTGGTAATAATAACAAATGATTGCACTTAGGTCATTTGGTGACATCAGTAAGGGGTATTTCTCAAAAGCTCATGGCGTTTGCATATGAGCTCTTTAAGACTACAGTTTTTTAAATCCATCTTTAATATTGTCATTGTAGCATTACGTCCTCCTGATGTTTATTATTTCATGTTTCAAGGTTCCCCATGCTGTTTGCGAGGGGCAATACCTAAAGTCCCCAGCAGAGAGGGCACAAGTCATTCTGTTGCAATGTGGAATTTTCCCTGAATGAAACGGGGATCTCCGACCACAGGTTAAACTGATTCATGTTTTTCCTCAGGCTACTGATAGCAAAATGTGAATTCACTTGAAACCTAGGCATCATATGAAACCAGCTCTTTCTGATGCTCTGTGCTTAGATCTAACAAACCATGCAAAATAAAGAATAATACTCATTTTTGGAATAGGAGAATGTAAAGTAATTTATGATCCTGTTTCAAGCTTGTTCTGAGCCTAATTTGATCCGTTGACATCAAACCAGTCATAAATCAACAGTACTGGCATGAAAAGTTTCAGAAAAGAAAGGTATAGAATGAAAGATAGAAGAGGGAAAGGTACCAGCAGAAAAGCAATAAAAGGTGAGATTAAAACAAAATCAAATTTCCTAGCAGCCGCTGCAGGGGCAGAAAGAGTGAAAAAGTTTTCTCTAAGTTGTGAAAAATTGGGAGTGATATTTTATGCTACACCTTTGGCTAATGGAGTCAGATAATGGCCGGTCCCTTCAGGTTGTTTAATTAGATCAAAAGCTGATAAATGAGTCTTGACTTTTAAATGAGCTTCTGAAAGGGTTGGAGGTGAAGAGATCTCTATCCACGCTGATAATAAAGTTGGCCCTACTCCGCAATTCATCAGGGAATCTGTACAAGACTGGGATGGATTTGTTTACAAACAAAACATGTTCTCTCTGTCTCAGGCACAGACACAAAGTCCTGAAGTGCAGTCAAGTGTAAGAAACATGAACAGTATGTTCTGCAACCTGCAACCTGCAACCTGCGTGTAGAGCAATGCTTTTAAGCATCATGTTGGAAATTCTCATTCATCAGTGTTTATCTTTATATCTACACACAGTAGTTTCATTGAGGACACTTTTCCTTTGGGCCTCTGAGCATCACCTCGTAATACCTTAGGCATTTTAATCTGTCTCTCTTTCTCTGCGCACCTCCCATATCTGCCTGTCTCTGCCAGGGGTCTAATCCTCTGTGACTAATAGCCTGGATATGAGGATTATTTTTACCTGCCCAGAGACACGGTAAAAGGGAAACCGAGAGGAAGCGATGAATGGATATGCTAAAAGCTGATCTTTTTAATGGTATGACAGAGTCGTCACTATACTGTTCCTGAGTTTGAGAGTCAGTTTGAGTATTCACATACTGAAGTAAAGTTTGACAGCCACGATGCATAGTTTCAGCCACACAAGTGTTGTGCTAAAGTAGGTGTTCTTCCCTACTAATCATTTTCTCAGGATTTAATCACTGGAGCAGCCGGAGGAGCTGACTCAAACTATATGAAATAAGGTAAAGTTGTAATGATGAAAACAAATTCTTCTGCATGATAATCTGATTCTGGTTGAGTGAAATGTTTCAGCGTATGAAGAGATGAATCATTGTGATCTCTGACTCACATTCTTCTGAGGCTTTTACTCAGTGGAAATTATTTATGCTGTATTTTACATTTCCGTTCTTTGGATAGTAAGAAAGTAAGACATGATAAATGTCCTTAAAAATCTGCTAAATCTCATGGCAGCGATCTTAAAAAGACATGCTAAAAAACCCTTATAGAGAATCTACAGCCATGCTAGCGACTCTGGGAGGCAAAATGCTAATATCAGCCCTCAAACAGTTTTCACAGTGACAATATTAACATTCTGATTTTCAATAGGCACGAGGTTTACCATGTTCACCCTCTTAGTTTAGTGATTGTGCTGGGGGCAAGTTAGAGGATCATCAAAGTGATTATAATTCTGAAGGAGACATGAATGCCTATACCAAAGTTCATTACAATCTGTTCAATAGTTGTTGAGATATTTCAGTCTGGACCAAAGTGGTGGACCAACCCCCAGGGCCACGCTGCTGGCTCTTTCTAGACCTGATTTAAAGAGAAGTTTAATGTGAGCCCCTTGGAACTGTAATCGGACGAGTAGAGGAGCTCCTTACAGAGAACAGCTCCTCACTGAGCAGGTCTTACAATTTTGCATTCTCCAAGAAAAAATTTGAATATTCAAAAGCAAAAAGTGTTTCAGCAAATACTTTCTCATGCTCTCTTGCTGTATGGTTCGCTCTTTTGATTTCAAGGGCTCTGGCTTGTTAAGATTGCATCAGTGGATAATCAGATTTCACAAAGAATGAGCCAGTAATGCTTTTACGTCTGGGACTGATAGGATACAATAAGGCTAATCTTATTAAACAACTTCTATAGTAAATATATGCAGTGATCCTCCCTCAACTGGTTCACTTTGTAATCCCATCAAAAGGCTGTGGTCAAATAGGAGAATGTGGTGCTCTCTTTCATCAGCCTGTCAAGCTGCTTTGTCCCAGAAAGATCCACTAAAGTATTTCCACTTGAGAGAGTGCTGTTGGGGTTTAGGAAAACTCGTCTTTAAAGTAAGGAAACACAATGGTCACTGGAATGGAGAGTTATCCAGCCAGAGAGTTGGTTCCTTTGGGATATTAGCATGTGATTACTCTGTCACATTGTGCATTGTGTGCTAACAGATGGCAGCACTCTAAAAAAAGCACAAGTTCTGTTATTGTGTCTCATTCTTGCACTGACTGACAACTAGGAGTGGGTTGCAATGATTCATAAATCCATTATTACATTTCTGTGTATAGTCAAGTTCTTAATAACTGCTAACAAGTTTAAAACTATGTCTTTAGTAAAATTAGATTCTAACATGTAAACTTAAGGCACATCTTAATAAAGGCTCTATAATGTATATGAGTGGCTGGTAATTTCCCCTCAGTCTCTGTAGCATAATATTCAATATAACATGAGCATAACATAGCTGCCAAATTTAAGTTTTAGGCGGGTCACTATATTGATTTGCCAATCCTTTGTCAATGTACTTATTACTTGGCTTCACTTATATCTGTATACATGAAAATATGTACAGTACGTTTTAAAATTTGTCCATACACTTTAGAATCAGAAAAAAAAATCTAATAAGCATTATGCTAAGCTAGTGATATATGGTAATTTTAGGTTATTGGTATAGCCTTGCAAATTTAGATATATTGTGTTGTTTTTGTGAAATAATATTTAGAATATTTACAGTTTTCATTGTTATTAAAACACAATTCATTATGTGCCATGTCAGATGTGTTGACCATAGGCCAGTACCTTTGGAACCCTTCTTAGTAAACAGATGGTGTATTAGCAAGCTAACATTAGCTTTGTCACTTGGTTCAGCCAGCTAAATACTCAACAGTTACCCCCAGATGTTAGTGGATTTAAACACTTTGAAAAAGCTAATCTCTATGAAAGAACTAATCTGTGTGGTGCAACATGTTTTAATATAGTGATGTACAATGTTAAATTTCCAATAAATACTTTCTTTATAACTAGGCTAGTATGAACAGCCAGTGCACCCAGCAGCTGAGGTATATGGCAAAAGAACACAATGTCCATGGGAAGTAAAGCGCCCAGTACCCACTCACATTTTCATCGGTCAATACGTGTGTACAGGATACTACACTGTATGACCCCTTGTTTTAAAATAGTTCCCCATCACAGAGGAATTGCTCTACTTTCTATTGATCCATAAAGATTACCAATTTCACAATAAATTCAGTCCTTGTGGATCTCATTTACTCATTTACTCTTCTGTAGAGTTACCACTATATATATATATATATATATATATATATATATATATATAGATAGATAGATAGATAGATAGATAGATAGATAGATAGATAGATAGATAGATAGATACACATGCACACTACACCCCCCCCCCCCACACACACACACCATCCTTTTACTTGGTAGCACCACCATGATGGAAAGACATAGTGATCATACACCTTTCACCCACATCCATTATATGTCTGTTGTTTATGTTTTGCTGCCTCTTCCCCGCCTTGTTAACTTAAGGGTGAAATGCCTGAGACTGCACGTTAGTGTGTGTGTGAGAGCGTGTGTGTGTGTCAGAGGGATTAATATCAGTAATGGCCACAAAGAGCATTTATTTGCCCATATGCTGAGCAGCCACTCTAATAATGGAAGTGGGAGGATGGAACAAAAGATGGAGAAATAGTAAATCAGAAAGGAGGCATTGTTGAGATGTGAGTACTGATAACACATCTAGAGCGAGAGTGATCGAGATAGGAAGGTTGCTGCCAAGAGGTTATTAGATAAACCACATAATCCCCAGCACTATGTGAGCCTCTGGGCTGAGAGGTGTTAAAAGTAGTTTATGAGCATGTTTATGGAGATCAATATCTGTAAGCTACAGAAGTGCGGGACTGAGTGCAAAAGCATCACTTAAGTTGTTTTGTCTGGGGGCAGCTGCGACACCTTCCAGGTAAGGCTGTTGATACTTGTTCTGACTGGAATTAATTATTCCCTATATGCAAAAAGTTTTGACATAAGGTGGAGTTGGGACCTTTTGAGTAATGGCACTTTCCATGCATGCCAATAGGGAAAAGTAAAGAGGTTAATAATCTAATAAAAGTCACAAAATAAACTTGTCATGTGTAAGAATATGAATTGTTTACTGATATGATAGCTTACCGTCCTTAGCCTGCCACATGCTATAATTTATTTCCTTATCATCAACAATTAAATTATTCCTTATGGTACATAAAGGCTGTAATAACTGGCAGGGAAGCAGTGGGCTGCCTAAACCAAAACAACTAGTTGCTGAACATGAAAAAATTTTTGTAGAGTTGAAGGGAACATTGTTGGTTGATCATTTTTTTCCCACAAAGCTGATCCGAACACTTCTTAAAGGGAACAAGTGCAGATACAGAGTTTCCATCATTTATTATTTTAGTTATGACAACTTCATATCTTGCATAGCATGGAAAACAGTTCAGAGATTTAAATGATATTCCCATTCATTGTTGAATATAACATTATTTACTCCAATACATAACAGGCCAAACACAGATGACCTCAAGTAATGTCAAAATACTTTCAGCTACAGCTACAGATTAACTATAACAGCATAAGATCTTCCCTCAGGGTCGAAGAGCAACAGCCTTTGCTAGCCTTATTATTTTCTACTGAACAGATAACAGAAGTCACACGGGGAGAAAACCACTGAGGAAGAGACATGGGAGAGCGACCCTTCGCTGAAAGATGCCTCCATGCAGAAACCCACACGAATACAGCAAATACACACCCATTCACTGGGACAATCAAGAACCAGTTCTCTCTGAGCACACAATACTTTACACAATGTCCTCTTCTTTTATACAGTACGAGTGTGCAGACAAACACACAGGCTATACACGCCTGAGACGGCGCAGCAGCTGTGCCACATTGGATCACAACAAAAAGCCATTGAGGACCTTCAGCTTTGGAGACCACTGCAGAGAATCACGTCCTGAGCGAGGCAGCTTCCTGCTGAGGACAGTAAACGCAGCACAGCACAGTTTGACATAGCAGACGATCCCGCTCAGCACAGAGAACTACCGAGTTTTCCCAGTCCATAGCGGAGCTCACGCTTTACTGACTGCTCACTGAACTGGATCACTTTGTTTCCAGAGTTATACAAGAAGCACAACAGGAAGGTTTTTCCGCGTGTGTGTGTGTGTGCGTGTGTGGTTAGTGTGCAAGTGTTGCATTTACGGTTGTGTGTCTGCTCTAGCCAAGTATCCATGTGCATGTCTCTGGTTAGAATGCATTTCAGAGCCCTATAAACTTTAACGCTTACGAAAATAGCTAAACATGAAATATTCACACGCAGCTGTGTCAAAATGGACATAAATGGCTTTGTGGTGTTGTTTAACTGAGCCATGTGCCATCAGAAAAGCAGAAGAAGAAAATAA
Organism: Istiophorus platypterus; assembly: GCA_016859345.1. Classification (NCBI taxonomy): domain Eukaryota; kingdom Metazoa; phylum Chordata; class Actinopteri; order Istiophoriformes; family Istiophoridae; genus Istiophorus; species Istiophorus platypterus. The sequence goes on from CM029117.1 coordinate 8,482,650, forward strand.
AGTTAAAAATTTTCAGTCTCCTTAACACACACGCTTGATCCGATTAATTCTAATGTTAGCGTTGACAGTCAACACCAGCTTCTCAGTGGGGGTTGCTGTTACAATGTTACAATGCAGGAAGAGACTCGATGACCTCCTTAAAAGTTCCCCACTCATCAATATGAGAATTAGAGGGATGTTGTATACAACCATGATGGATGTATTAATTTGTTGGATAAGACGTGACGTCGTTTATGTAACAGCGTGAAAAGTGTGAACAGCATGAACAGTGTGGCTTTTTATACTGGGCTAATAAGCCTAAAGGGATACTCCACCCATAATCCATCTTTTGAGTGTCAGTTATTCACCCCCTGTAGGCATTGAAAAGAGCTTTTAAAACATCTGTAGTGTTTCTTCCACAATGGAACACAGCAGCTGTGTGCAGCCTGTATTCATGTCAGCCTCAATGGATTCCAGTAGTAGAGACAAAAAGTATCAAAATGTCCATAGGAAACTTGTCAAACCACTCCTACGACATAAACCACTTCTATGATGCATAGGCATATGCCCAGTATATTCCAAAAACTCATATTTTCCCCCTAAGTATGGCTAATGCTGTTTCCATCTAAAACCCCACCCATGACCTTTTCATATTTTTTTGTGCCTTTCCGCAGGGACACCGTGAATTTGTGGATAAAGGATATGGTTTAAAGTCAACACATTTGAAGGCCCTCTTTTGTTTGAGCTCTGCTTTGAATTATTGTTCACTTCCTGACTGCTGACTTCCCTGCAGTTGAATGTTCTCCCAGGCTATTTCCCTGCCTCTCCATGTGAAACTTTATACAGCCTTGACATACATAACCGGAGCATAGTAACAACCAGGCACTCCTGGGTCCCGTGGCTCTCGCCCTACGAGCCACAGATGCTCTCTCAGGGGGACAACTCGTTCAATCTCCCCCCAACATCTCCTGGATTTCTGCCAAGGCTTCATTCACCACGGGGATAGCAGATGAAGCAAACTTTTACTGTTGTGGATGGCCCAGATAAATACATCACCTCTCCCTAGATATAGCAAAAAATAAATTTAAAAAAATGTACTGACTTAAATTTGTATAGAAGAGCTAAAGTTGATGAATGAAACTGCAAAATGTGTCATATCCATTCAAAACTGCCACAATCAATGTTTTAATATCAACAATGTGTCAAATGACTATGTGTAAAGTGGAAGTTGTGGCACATTGCATGGAAGCCATAAAAAATTGTCAGCCATTTTTGCATTTCTAACTTCTCAGTGTGTTAGCATCCTTCACCTCATTGTTTGTGATTTATAGTGCACACCTTTATTTTGTTTAACTCTCACCATTTTCATTGACCTGCAGCTGGAGCAGCTGGAGCAGCTGTTTTCAGCTAAAAAAGATCTGATAAATCCATTGTATGCTATCCCTTCCTAGCACTAAATGACACACAGACAAAGTAAGCAACTAGCTGCAGAGTATTTAGCAGCTAAAGAGAAAGATAACAAAACAGAGCTAAAATGAGATTGACTTAACCTTGACTTGCAGCTAAAAACCTGAATCCAAATTAATGCTGGCTTTGCTCTGTGTCTGTGGAATGTGTCAATAGAAAACCATTTCCCGACATGATAGCCGTAAAAACTTAATGAGCCAATATGTCAGTGTTGTGTTTAAAAATGCTCCACTGCCCCAGTGTCCCAAAATGAATTTAATACTGATTCATGAAATAGAAAATAAGGATAATCATGTTTTGCACATTAACATACACCAACTTGTTTTGAGGCTTCTTGCAGGAGGCGGTTGCGGCTAACTACTGTATACTAGCATATGTTGTTAATTATGTGGGAATCTAATGATTTTCTGGTGTATTTGAATTAATATGAATAAATATAAATACGTCTTTAGATTTATCAATGACTTTTACTTTTACGGATGTAGCCACAGTTCATTTTGGAACTATTTCAGGTGACCAGTCACTGATTGGTCTGCAGCAGAGGCCTTCACATCTTTATGTCCAATCAATCTCCATCTTCACTAATTATATCTAAAACTGAACCTTAAACTTACATCAGAGCAGAGCTAGCGCCTCACTAATACAGTCTAATCAACACCCTCCATGAGTTACAGTGGGATTTTTTACAGGGCTCGTGTGCTTGGCTGTATTTTAAGGTGTGTCTTTCATTTATTCAAACCTCGTGTGTATGGTAAAATGTTGTACAGTTTTAACATTGTTTTGGGTCACTCAAAACTGATGCTGGCTACTAAAAATATTAGAGTGATTTGTCTGGTTAAAATACTGCCTCATTAGATACTGCCCAGCTACTTATTGTATTTTGTTTACAGGCAGCAGTGCATAGCTTTATAAGCAACACAGTGCCCCAGACAGTGAACCCATGTCAACAACTTCTTTTTTTTATGTCGACTCCACCTTCCTCTAATCCATGTTAGGGTCAGGCACAAAGCCTGGCTCTGTGCTGCACTGCAGACTGAGGATGGTTGGAGTCAGCTGGCTGTGAGTGGAGCTGGGGTTGTGTTGGTCTGTTGATGCATTTGTTCATCTGTGTGCTTCTGTTTATGCCTTCTGTCCCATCAATTATTTAGTAAAAGTATTTTTGTTCGCAAATCTGCTGCTGTTTTTGCTTGAATGTTTCTGTAGTGCTGTTGTCCGTCTCCCTGTTCATTGGAGAGGGACCAGAAATTTTGAGTGAGTATGTGTGCCTGTGTATTTTAATGTGTGTGTGTTTGCAATGTTTTCATTAACAAAGCTAAGATATGGAATATTTTCACTACATCCTGTTCACAGCAAAATAAAACTTTGAGGGAAAGTGCATGAACGCATAAAAGCTATCACATTCTTGGGATTTTGGTGCTTTCAACAAGGTTTCTGATGATGTTTCATTTTTTTCTATTCAAGCAGCCCCACAGTATGCACATATAACTTTCAAAACTGATTTTATGCATGCAGTTATCATGTACACGCAAGGTATCAATGTCACTCAGATAGTTATCAACCCTTCCAACATGAAGCACGCTTGGTAAATCGTAAACTTTGTGGCTTTTATAGTGCATGGAACAGATGTACTTTTATCAGTTTCCCCTGCTGTGGATCTTAGCTCTTTGTTGGCTGTTTGATGGAACGCGTCCACTTTGCTTGAGTTAGTTAGAGGGGAACCACCTGCACTCAGACAGAAGGGCCCATATGCTTCCTCTACTAGAGCTTAATTCAGCCAAACCTGCCTTGTGCCTCAGCTGAACTCATGCCAGCTTTTGGAATCCTCATACCCCAGACCAGATGTTTGTTTTGTGACAACAGCCTTCTGGCCAATCAGTTTGCTTTAGTGCTGTGTAGAAGTATGGGGGCTACACATTTTCATAGCTGACACACAAATGTTTTTCCCACTGCTTTAGAAAACATCAAAGTTGCATCGATGCGAAACATTGAAATTTCTGATGTTAACCCTTCTGGTCCACCCATAGGAAATGACCATTAGTGACTCAATGTGTGAAGAAACTTTAGAACTTCATCATTTTAGTGTGCTCAGGACTCCTTCCGGATTCCACTGGTTTTACTGTTAAGTCGGCGGAGATGCTTCAAAAAGCTTTTTGTGTCTGTTGTTGGTGTCTCTGTTTAAAAATGATACACTAGCTAGATGAAATAAGAAAGGATACAGGACAGCAGTAAGATTTATTAGTTTGGCAAGAAAGCTGAAACCAAAAATTTTAGCATTTGATGTAACATCAGCAGAGCAGTTAGTGGGCTGTGTATGATGTTCATAACACATTTGTAGATGTCGGTCATTAGCCTATAATTCCAGGAATCTGAGGCAAGGAGTCATGCATGATGTGGTGAGGAATTCGCCAAGACCACGAGTGCTGCCCCCCCTCACCCTTTGTGTGCTTTGGTCTTGCGTCATGCCAAGCAGCGCAGCTAGGTCAAACAAACAAAGGAGCACCTGGACACAATAGCCGCCTTGTTTGCCACAGTGTGACAGCATGACAGGTATTTCAAGGCTGGAGATGAGAGTAGACAGAAGGAGAGGTGCTTTGAAGTCAGTGACACTGTTTGGTTGTGCTCAGTCTGATTTTATTCTACTGTCTGTCAATACTTGATTTCAGCCGATGTGAGAACTGTAAATACATTAACCATGTTCTTTTAGTCGAACTAAGTCTCTTTTAGTTCTCAGTGGCATGTACTACCAGTGCAGGTACATCTTTCAGATAGCAACACAAAGCTGAAAAGCACTTTATCACTGGCCTCTTTTAACATCTGGTCCTGGTTGTTAACCACACCCAAGGAGATGATGGGTTCAGTTGGAAGTGCGACTCTGCTGAACCTGTAAATCCAACAAAAAATGTGAGGTCAGAGTTTATTGAGAAGTACACTCTACATCACTGCAGCGAGGTGAGAATTTCTACTTCTCTGGAGATCAGCTGTCAGTCACGTTAGAACATTTATTTGGTTTTGGAGATTTCTGTATATGTGTGTGTGTGTGTGTGTGTGTGTGTGTGTGTGTGTGTGTGTTTCGTATGTGCTCTGCTCACATGGCTCAAAGTGGGTGAGGCTCATGTTGAAAAGAGGTGACATCACATAACAAGAATTCATCCACATTTGAATCTAAATCTGATGATATCCTGGCTGAATTTAGCTGTGACTCGGTATCATGAAAACAGTGGTGCATAAGTTACCAAGGAGATTTACTCTGTCAGCTAGACTGGTCCGGACCAGTGTCTGAAGTGAGTCAGGGCAACGCCCACTGGCGGAGTTTAGAGCATGTAGCTCTAAATTTACTAACCACAGATCTTACCTGAATCTGTCATAATAGCTTTTAAAGAGTTACTATTAATTCTCACACCTCAACAGTTACACTCCCTACACTTTGCTGTAAAAGTGTAAGTCAATGTTTGGCTTCTCACGAAATATCCATATGAATTTCTGTTCATACAGAACAAACATGACTGGATGATTGAGGACTCGGCGACAGACTAAAGTGATATACTTGGTGTGACTTATGGTGCGTGCATCTTCTCCATTGTAGCATCAGTTAGACTGTGATCAACTTACAAGGTCATTCAAAGAAAGTCTCATCCTGACTTGGCCTTGGTTAAACGTAAAAGCAAGGATGAGCTGACCAGAGTATGTCAAGACTCGCTTTTTCCGTCATTGGGGTTTTCTTAATTCCAGTTTTGTGAAATAGCCATCAAGTGTGACAGGAAATAGCGTGAGCAGGACTGTACGTCCAAACTAGTATAGTAGATAGAAAGGTAGGCTGTAGCAACATTGTGAGTTATACAGCTTCCTATCAAACACTACACCATCATTGATCTGTCTCACTGTCCTCACACCCTGTGGCAGTAACCCTCAGTCTCTTTAGTGTGCATCTTGCCCCACTCCTCATAGAAATGAATAGGGAGCCATCTGAGTGCACCATTTTAGAGCCTCTTTATCTATATTCAAAGACAAATGCTGGTGAAATAATTGGACTAAACAGTGATGCGTTCAACCAACAGCAAAAAGAATAATAGCAGGTCATTTCAAAAGTTTTTATCAAATAGTTTCTTAAGCTTTAAAGATCCAGAGTGTCATGTAAAATTTGATGTTAATACACAAATAAGATGTTTAAATAAACTATATGCCTAAGCATTTGATTTGTTGGTGTGATGATAATGTACATGCCAACAAGAGCAGTGGTTATTTTTGTGCTAAATTTATGTCTCTGCAGTCACTGGATCACAAAAACTATTCTTGTTGTCTGTGAAAACATTTATGAAACAACTTTGATTTTATTATATTTGTCAATCGGAAAGTCATATGTTACCCTGAAAAAAAATATTGGCGTCATATTTCCCTCAAAATGAATAATTTCTTTCACATTTTATTTAATAATGAATCAATCATTTCTAATTTAATCGCTTCATCTCCGGAGCAGCCTCCTTTGGCTGTGAGAGTTAGCAAACACGCCGCTACGTAGAGAAGGCTGCAAAACAGGCAGAGGAGCAGAGACGGGAGAAAGTGGAGGAGTCTGAGCGGCACCGGTCATGTGGCCTGACCTCGCATATTCAAGTAATTACGTCTGATATCAGGAGAAACACAAAGCATTCGTTTAAGGAAGGCCAGAGGGGGAGCACAGAGGGTGGGTCCTTACATTAACCATCTATCTGTGAATACATGACACTGCCGCACTCGCAGGTGCTTCATTCACTCGTTTTATTAATTCATGCCTCTTGATGTGTCTTTTATATTGCTTAGAACATACTCTCAAAAGAGAAAATGCCAAAGCAAAAGCAGTGAAGAGCGACCATCTTTTTAGAATGACAGCAGTATATAGTACTTCAGAGGCTGTCCCTCACATACAGTGGTCCCCACTAGAACATCATAGAACATGGAAAATGTCAAGCGAGTACACCATCAGCTTGTACAGCTGGGCTCTAAACATTTCCTCTTGACTTGCTTCTGTTTTATGCCAGGCAGTGTGGTTGTGGATTTGGCGTGGGAGTCTGAAGCAGAGCGCTAAGAAAAACCCTTGTGCTGTGCAGACGTTGTGTTGTGTTGCTTGAATTATTCAGTTATGCTTTAACATGGCACACGTGATGTAACCCAGTCATACCCAGCTAATCATCATGTATCATCTTCCTCCTTTCTCTCCTTTCCCTATTTTGCTCTTTCCCTCCTATTTCTTTTCTTCCTTTCCAGGGTCTAAGTAAGAATAAGATGTTCAAATTCAAAACAGGAGATAAAAGCATTAATCTGTTGTGTAGCACTATTTGGAAGTTAGGGGTTTGTATATCAGGCTAACAAGATAATTCATATATATTCATCAGTAATTTGAGTTGAAATTGCAATGTTTTGATTTGCTTATTATTGATTATATGTTAGTACAGAGTACAGAGCCAATAATTACCACTTGAAACATAGAAAGGAAAGTTTTTGGGGTTCATTGTTTTCGGTAGACATTAAATTTATAAAAACTATTTTTTTTTAATGTTGGGCGACGTAAGGGCAGTAGAAACACAGTTCAAACTCAACATGGACATGATCTCCACTTACATTGATATGGCTAATTTGTTAGCAAACAGTATAGAATTTAAAAGTCACAACAGACATGGAGCAATAGTAACATTAGGGATCATGTTTCTGATGAATGAATATTGCTAGATGCTACATCATGTTTACTGGGTAGTTGCCAGCTTTGCTGTTTGTTGCCTGGCAGTTAGTACACAGTGGATTTTTTTGAATGTTTTTCTAAAAACACCTGATTTCTGTCACTGAAAAATAAAGTATATATGAAAATATGAGTGAACCAAAATGTAAAGATTCAAGCCAGAAAATGAAAACAGTGACCTTCAAGGGAAGTTTAATACTCAGTGGTTTTTTTTCACTATTAGCAACTCTACATGTAATTATTTGATTGACTGTCATAATAAAAATATGGCTTATTGCCATGTTATGCTTGAATAATTCTGTTGATGAAGTAACATTTTGCTTGAGATTTGTAGAGGAAACTGTGAATAGTTGAGGCAAAGCTCCACAAGATTAATAGTTGATAGGGTAACTGTATATGTAAAGTATTTGATTTAATGTATTATACTTAAATGCTACTTCATGCAGCATCAGTGTTCATCAATATTTAATGTCCAAGCCTAGGGCCTAGAATAATAAATAATGACGTTATTTCACTATCAAGCAGAGAGCGAGTTAAAACCACATGTGGCTTTTCGAGGATTATTATGGTAAGTATTTGCATACTTCTATCTAGAAACAAGAAAAACCAGGGCAACAGGCAAAATTTCTCACTTGTTATGTAAATGGACAAATGTCCACAAGTCTTCATCTAAATACAGCCAATCCCCTCCCTAAGGCTCTGAAAATGCAGACAAAAAGCGATCCTTAACTCGGCTCAGCTGCCAGTCCAAAAAAGGAGATGATCCTCTCTTGGTTCCCGCTGACGGGAGGAGCTTTGGAGGGCAATCGTGAGCGCTCCTGACACAATGACCCATATGTCACACATCTGAAGGCATCACCACAGCCTGCAGAAATGTTGGGAGATGTTTTGAGTGCTGCAGGGTGACTTTGAGTGCGGTTTCTTGTATTTGGAGCATAAGAGAAGATGCTCATCTGTTCGTATAACTCAAGTGCTTAGACCTTAGAGAACAAACAGAGGCATAATTGTTACAGCAAAAAAGCAAAAGCACCTTCCTATTAAAACAGGACATATATTCAAGATGGAACGCTAATATGCATAAATGTCTCTGCCTACAAGTAAAGTTAAAGATGATGTTCCTTTTTGGCTTCAAGAGTATATAACAAGTCAGTCTTTTTGTTACTAATATCAAGGCAAAAAGAAGAACAGGTTTAGATGGCCTGTCCCTCGCTCCATCAAAGTTAAGGGGGAGCCAAACATTTGAAGCATCCCGATCCAGCTGATGTTTTATTGCTTGGGATCACAGCCAGCTCTGAGAATTTGCTGACGTGAATTTAGGCAGTTAAATTGCTGAATAATGTGAATAATTCACTCAGTGTCCAATTCCTGTACTGGCCTTTAGTTAAAGAGGCCCAAGTCGCTGCTCTTGCTCATTCCTGAATCAGATATAAAAACTGAATAAAGCTCTCATTAGTTGGCATCATGGTATAATAAATATTACGGTAAAATAGAGTCTAAACTATACCAAGTACCACATTAGTCCCTGTTATGATCCCCCTGTCATTGGCAGTGATATGACAGTTCTCTGCAGTGCAGTCACATAATCTGATGGCCGTTTTGTGCCGAGCCATTCATCCTTAATCTTCCAGGGCAACACCGAGCTTTGCAGCAGTGCTTTAGTTAAAAGAAGGATTTCATTCTTTTTCTCTCACTCTTTTCACACTACTACTCTCTCTCTCTCTGCATCTCTCTCTCTCTCTTTTTTGTCCCTCTAATGCTTTGTGGATATTATGATGAATGAGGTATTATCAGGGCACAGAGGTAAAGTAGATTAAATTGACATCTAAAGCAGAAAAATGACCCTCCTCATTTACACAGCCTGAGTTGAGTGATGAGAACAGATAAGTCATGGGTGAATGAACGTGACATATAATACAGGGAATAATGCTACAATGCAGCAATAGGCCCAAGAAAGAAGAGGTTCATATGGTTTTAATGACTTATGAATGATGCAGATGTTGCCTTTGAGATGTGAAAAAGCTGTATCAATACGTTGTCACGCCACAGATAATATGAGGTCATGTGATGCCTGCAGGTTGAATACGGGATTACACAGATACATGTACACAGCATGTGCACATGTACACTTTGCATCTCTTGATGTGGGGATGGTGCAAAGGCAGCTCCCATCAGTCGGCTCTCGTCCATCAAAGCACGAGGTACAGATAGACATGCCCTAAAAAACTTTTTTGTTTTAGGGCATGTCTATGTTAGCAATTACAGTTAAAAAGTATTTTAAAGAAATATGGTTTTCAGTTAAATATTTATACAAAGTTAATTTCATGTCATTGGATATACAAAAAAATCTGTGAAGATAGAAGGAGCATTAAATATCAAAATTTGAAATGTCAGAGGGAAAGCTCTGAAAGTTTCCAAACACCAGGAAGCCATGACATATGACGTATAGGAAAAGGAAATGAATTCCTTCCAGGATGGACCTGTTAAAAGGTCAGATGTCATGCTCCATCACATTATACAGTCCCCTATGCTTCTACATCTATGACAGCCATGGTTAATTTAAAATGATGTTGCCTCACATTCTTTCTCTCTGTTTTTGCTTGCCTTTTCTCATTTCTTTTTCATCGGCTTTTCTGTTTCCTTAGTTTTGCTTCCTGACAATAACACGCTCTTTTTGTTTTTGAAAATGACAACATTATTTATATGTGATATAACTGTGGTACAGACATATAGCCAAACATGGTGCATCCTTATACTGCTTCAGAGTGGTGTTCAAATCCAAATGAATCCCACTGTTCATCAGGTCCACTCAGCCACACCGGTCCACTTTTGGTGTTAAAGTGATGCACCTGTATATATAAACTAAAAGCCTAATTGTAGAGTGATTCTAATTTTACTGTCGGTGTTCCTCTTTTATTGACAAGCAAACATTCGGCTATTTGTTATGACCCCCCGAGGTTGTCATCACTTAATATTTAAAATCTGTCTTATTTTAATTATATTGCTAATTCTGCTAGATAAGACCAGGACTTTATATTACTTCCTCTGCTCCTTTAATATGTTTCTCTGTTACTCTCTAGTTTTAGATACTTTATTATGAATGATATGAAAATAAATTTTAAAATCATTGATGCTTGAGCAACAGAGCCACATATTTGTGAAGAGAAAACCCCATTAGTAACAGTGTTTTCTAGAAATCTCCCACATGCAATGTTAACAGGCACTTGTGCCCTGCTGGTAATTACCACAAATATGTCACAACAAGTCAGCATTTGACTTCTCGTAAACACTGCGGGTGTGAATACTGGTACAGACCCTTGGTCAACTATGTTATGTATCACATTACACAACTTAAAATGAGAAGTGATGGATGGGTCAGCCACTGTGTACATGATGAAAGCTTCTAATGGTGGAGAACTGCCTGACACTAGAGTCATCTGAGCACAGCTGCCAGATTTGAAAGCTACATCATTAATGTTGGCCATTAAGTTCTCTCTGTCATTACTTGTCAGCAGTGCCACTGGCACATCAGACAGAGTGAAAGGAAATGGTTGCTTATAATAGTTTATGATAAACAAACCACTGTCACCCAGGTTGTCCTGATGACATATGCTCTCATAACACACCTGCACAATGGCAGAAAGTGACAATGTGGAGGCACCGCTCTTATGAGATCTCTCCATGACACGGCCCTAACTTTTCTATATAACTCGTCCAGATCAACACTGACACTACATTTTCTATGCAGCTAAGTTTAATATGCAGATGCTGTTGTGCCATATAATATTACATGTGTGACACCTGATGTTTTATATAACCTATAATGTGTGGGTATGAAAACAACAGCATTGTAATTACAATGTAAACATCATCTAAATGTAATAATGGCTGTGGAGCACGATGTGATTGTGAGGTTTTTGCTACATGCAATCTAGTGCTGAACACTGAGGTAATTGTGGTTTGATTTGCTTGGAAAAAACAACATGCAGCTGTATCCGTCTACAAATACACTTTTTAAGGTGCATAGGCAAAGATCTGCATTTATTGATGTGTGCAAGAAAGTGAAAGACAGACAGAGAGAACGTGACTGTGAAATAAAGAGAGTAACAAATGGCAAAAAGAAGATGTTGACACGTACAGACTGATGGATGGGTGTAGAGGGAATAGGAAATTTTCTGGGGCCCGTGGCTGTGTGTCTGCTTCTGTCGTTCTGATTTGGGTGACACTGTGACAGAGAGCTGGCAGAGGAGCTGGGTGACCCCCATCCCCACCCCCACCCCCACCACAGGGTCACAATGGAAGTGGCTGGCGTATATACGCATTCAGACACAGACACAGATAAAACCCAGTTCACAGCTACGAATCTTCCTCAGCTCTTTATCATCATCCTCCTCCTCAGCGCTCAAGCCACTGAAAAGTGTGTTTTGATGGATGAAAACCTAACAGTGATATGTACATGCATCTGTGTAATCTTGTATGCAACCTGCAGGCCACACATGACCTTGTGTCATCTGTGGCGTGACATCGTATTGATTTGGCATTTTTCACATCACAAAGGCAACATCTGCATCATTTATAAGTCATTAAAACCATATTAACCTTTTATTTCTGAGGCCTTTTGGCACTTCGTAGCATTACTCCCTGCACTGAATAACAAACAAAGATTTGCTGGAGTCATGTTTGCTGATGCAGAAGATCTGTACAAACATTTAATGGCCATCCATCCCACTGTGGTCAAGCACGGCTAATACAACAAACAAAATAAGAAAAAAGGCTTATTTGGGTCTGTGGGAAAACTTGTACCTCTGATTCTTCCTGCCTGGTTGGATCATGATATGCATATGGCAGGTATACCCATTATCCTCTTCATCTTCATTAAGTTGTTTACCCCTTGATCACGAAGTTCACACCACTGACTTATAAGTCTCACAGGGGATTCTTCCTCTTCTGTGTCTTCCTCTTTTATTTATTGTACTATCTTGTAAGATTTAATAGCTTACCTTTGGTTAATGTATTTTTTATAGGATAGTTAGAAATGCAGTGCTAGTTCTCCTTAGTTTAATGGTGCTCTGTAGATGAATGAAGATATTCATAATTTACGATGCTTTTGTCTTGTGTTATGTTTTAAGTACTTTTCCATATTAATGTTTATTGTTCATCACTTGCCTGTGAAGAGGATTTCCCTGGGAGGAAACTGCTTAGAGTGGAATTACTATTAAACAAGCATTTCATGTCTGAGTAGGTGATAACAAGTGAAGATAAGGGAAAGCTGTAAGGTTTCAGCTTAAAAACTCACTCACTATTTCCTGTCCCATCCAGGCCAGTGGTTTTTCCTCCTATGGGACCAAGAGTACTTTAATCGTTATTTTTAGGTTGGGAAATGCTCATCTGCTGCTCCCTAGGTGAGAGTCCTGGCTCATCTGAGCAAGCAGCTTATTCATCCTTGCTGTTTTAGCTCTCTGTCTGTCTAGCTGATTGTCCATTTAATCATTGTCTTTAAAGTGTTGCTTTTATTATTTCCTAGCTTTGCAGTTCTGGCATTTTCTGTTTTATTTCTGACCCACCAAACATCTCCTTTTCCCATCTTTTGAAGAGTATAGAAAGCAAGGATCGGTGGTGATTTGTGTAATTTCTAATGGGACTGACAATGCTGTGAACGGGTTTTTGTGAATGCGAATGTGAAATTGTATCATTCGGAAAGAAGGTAAAAAGCCTCCTGCAGCTTTGTTGATTCACAAAATAAGAATATAATGTAAATAATACAACAATTTCTGGAGACATTTCTATGTCAGGGGCAAGCACACACACACACACACACACACACACACATAAACACACAAAGGAGTGTCTGAATAGTCAGGGTCTGAATAGTCTGGTTTTCCTCACACAAGAAAACATGGCGATCCACCTGTCTAACCTGAAAAGCAGGAATCTTGCAAGACAGGTTCACAAACTACGCCTTAATCAAATTAACATCTCAGACAGAATCATCATATCATCATGAGCTCAAAGTATCAGTCAAAATTTTCCACAGAGGGGAAAATATTTAAGGAATATCTGACCACGTCTGACAGCGAGATTACATTTTATATTAAATAGATACATTTTGATGACATCTATATTTCAGTTTTATAGTTTGAACTGAATGAAACAAACAGTAAAACGCACCGGTTTTTGATTTAGGGAAACCACACGCTCCTCATTGTAGAAGGGCCAACCAAGAGAGCCCTTTCTGCTCTGAGCAGTACGCATGCGCAAATGCTAACGCTGCTGCCTTCCGGTGCCCTAAGTAGGCTCCGTCTTGAGAGCTTCAAAGTTACAAACGCCACTGTCACCCACCAGCGCGACACCGTATTGATACTGTAAATAATAAAACATACATTCAAATCATATACATACATTAATTCAAATATTGCTCTATTTTCGCAGCCACTGTACAAAAAAATGAGCCGCTGCTTTGTCAATTAAATGACTGACGAGAAATAAGAGAGACCTTGCATGGGCAGACTTCATTGGAGCTTTTACTTAATATAACCCCTGATATTGCAATTAAGATATGTATTTCAGTGCGATTATTATTTACTTTTTCTTGTATGGGCTAGTCTAATAAAATCCTATGTATGTTGCCATTTTCGGTAGCCTAGAGTCTATAATAATTCCGGCATTTACAGTTCAGATGTATCTGCTTCAGAGCATGGTTCATTAGCATTTAGTGTGCAGAATTAAACATTACAATGAAATGCATCCCTTCACATGATCTGTGAGCACAAACTGTGACATTTACAGAGTTAGATGCCATCATGCGGTACATTAATCTACACAACCCACACCTCAAAATACCAGTAAAGGGAGATTAAGTAAAACTGACAGTTCTATTTTACCTAAATTACACTAATATCTCCACACTACAAAACGCAGTTTAGCCAGTTCGCCGCTGGTTAATTCATGCGACCCCGTCTGGGACGCGATATTTCCGACGGCGCGTGAATGCAGCGCGAGTAGCAACACATTTCCAGCGCCGCGGCGGAGCCAGAGTGGGAATGGGACTCGACCGACGTACCTGGCGGACGGGACGCCGACAGCTGCCGATCAGGTCGACGGTCGCACACGGTCGGACACGGCCGGACACGGCCAGGACAGGGCACGGCCGCTGCTGAGCGGGGAGCGGAGAGAAACGCCATTCAAAAGTGAGTTTCTGAGAAGAACCGAGAGGATTTACGTAGTGGAGACGAGACGAGACGCGACGCGAGCGGGACCCGTGGCAGATGTGGGATGACACCGGGGAGGGAAGATTAAAACCGCGGGGATGTTAACGAAACGATGAAAAACAGCATCGGCACGTGTATGAGTCGCCTTCAGCGCCGAGGGGAATGGCTTGATTTCTGACCCCGGGAGAGCGGTGGGACTTTACGGGCAGAGGCGCTCATGTTCCTGTGGAGGAGGAAGAAAGTTTGCTGCGCTCCCCTCGGACACGACTCTACTTTCTGCGAGGCGCCGCTGCCGTGACCGCTTCTCCCCCCGGTGGCAGCGCCCGCTCGCTTCTTTCTTTTCTTTTCTTTTCTTTTCTTTTGTTTTGTTGTTGTTGTTGTTTTTCGGTGACTTTTTCCCCACGATGTCCAAGCCCGCGCTAAAGCGAAACCACTGGACCTCCAGGGTGAACGAGTGCTCCGTCTCCAAAGACGCCCGCGGTGACCTGAACGTGCCGCTGCGCGGCGGCGCGGAGAACGGAGAGTTCGCCTACATCGGCCCGGTGAAGGAGGACGCGGTGCTTTACAAAAGTGGGAAAGTGAGCGAAGGGGAACTGCTGCTGGAGGTGGAGAACCTCTCCATTTCGGGATTACCCCTGTACGACGTGCAGACAGTGATAAAGAACTGCAAAGGTGCCGTCAGGTTGAAAACCGTCAGGCAAGGTAAGGACCGGAGGAGACGGCGGCGTGGCCGAAACTCCGCCTAATCTTCTGCCCTTTTTAAAGTTGTTCGGTTTACCGAAGGCTGACAGGGGGCGCGGATTTTTGTGCCGAGGGTTTAATCGAAACGAAAGGAAATGGTCAACAATTCGGCAAGCGTAAAACGTCCAGTTAATCTCAAGGGAACGGAAACTTTTAAAGTTGCTTTGCCTCCAGGGAGGCGTCCCGCGGATAATCTCGAAGTTGGTAAATTGTCGAGATAAGTTTTATCGAGATAAGATAACCCGGGACAAATACGGGTTTATCGAGCTGAGGAGCGGTCGCTATAACTTAAGCAAGTGTACCTGTGTATGTACAAGGTCACGTTAAGTTGACATTTCTTTGAATGGCGCTTGGGTTGTAGTTTCCTCTCTAGAGAAAATGCCACCTGTCAGGTCCGGGGAGATGGAAACGACGTAAGCTCACACGCGTTGCTTATGCAGCTTTCCTTTCTGTCCTGTCGCCTTATGAACCCTGAAACGGCTTCAGGTGTCACTCCCATTGCTCTAAATAGAAACATGCTGTCCTCACTGGGCCTCATTTTGGCTCCACTTAGGAGACCTGTAGGAATGCCAGGTGATACCGTAGGATAAAGTGATTATTTAGTTACATTAAATCCAGCTATCAGCCTCTAAAAATACAAATGTTAAGCAAAGTCAGGCTCCGCCTGGGCTGTCTCGGTTATGGCTGGACTCCTTAAACAGGCCAGACTGCCACCGTTTGTCTAGCACCAACAGGAGAGGGAATATGAGGCACCCAGCAGAAACCGGCACATCAGGCCAGTGCGGCTGGTCTCGCTCCTTCATGGTGAGCTTGACTCAGCAGGGCTTGGCAGTTTGACACTGAGCTGCTCTGACAGGCTCCCAGCGTGGTGAAGCAGACTGCTGAAGGGATGCTTGGAGCCAGCTCCAGCCACACTAACTTCCTCTAGAGACAAACAAAAGAGCAGCAACTCTTCAAGGACAGTCTCAGGTATTTATAACCTGTGAACGCCTACAGAAATGCCTACAGAAATATTGACTCACCTCTTTAAAGGCAGGCAGTTTTTTTCCCCCCCTGTCTAAAAGGCATTACATATAGACTTTACAGTACTACCACATTAATTTAAGGCAACTATTATGATTATCCTCGACATTTAAGAACAGAAATTTGGGCAGTCTTAACCAGAATATGAAATTTTGAGCAGCCATGTTCTTTTTGCCATCTTTTTGGGACAAAACATGAAGAATGCACTATTAACCCAGAGACTAAGAAGTAGAAAAAAAAATACATAGCATCCTCCTGGGAAAAAAAGAGAAATATTTGAAGATCATGAAATATGAAGATCAACTGAAGATAAAAATGTTCTTTTGGAATGGGGATCAATAGGACTAATGGAAAAACGTGGTCGAGCACCGACAATCCCACAGGTGTACAAGAGACCGACAAGGTCTCTACCTGGGACTTATTTGCTTATATCAATACTGAGCAGCTGCTTGCTCTGAAGTGCAGGTTTTCATTGGAAAAAAACACTGCACCAGCACATAGCACTCTTAGTTCCTCTTTTCTATGAACCAGCTTTAACTGCCTCTGTAGTCTCTGTTTGGGATAAAATCCCTTAAAAATTTGGTTCTTAAATTTATATTTAAAAAAAGAAATTATTCTTTATAGTGTTGCATCTAGCAACTTTATTTATTATTTTTTAATTTTAACAGCCCTAATTAGGTATGAGCACAAAAAGAACAAAGTAAAGCAAAAGAAATGAGAAGGTCCTGCACAGGTGTTTTCTTTTACTGGCTCATTCGACCTCTGCTCCAGTTGAACGTGGGTGGCACAGGCGTCTTGTGATGTGGCCAAGCTCAATGGGCCTTTTTCCCTGCGGCCACTTTGACTTGTCATAGCGGGGAAGGCACAGGTGTTGATATGAACATTAAAGATGGCTCGATTCTATTCAAGTGTCCCAGTGAGTCATGACAGTGTGCCAGTGAACCTAACATGCACTATACCAGCACCATCATTCATTTTATTATTTGCACCCATGCTTTTCCTACAGTGACATCTTGAAACTTCACAGTAGGACGTGTTCACACGCACACAGTCCAGAGAAGAGGTCTGATCGAGGGAGGATTTGTGAAAACACCTGTGTGGATGAATTATGAGTTTTTATGGTCTTTGGTTTGAATGCAATGGTATTGAAATTAATTTAACGGATCAAAAAATAATTTACAAACACTCATCACTGATTACTTTTCATTTCAGAAATATCAATGTTTGTTTTTATTAACTTTTTTCCAGGTGAGTCTAAATTGTGGGTGCTACAGTTTTCTCAGTGTCTCCCACTCAGTAACTGCAGGGGCAGTGTTTTCTGATAAAACCAGCAGTAAACAAATCGTAGTGCCAAGTGGAGCACATTTTTGTTGCCTGTGCACGAGTCCTGGGTTTATAAACCTTTTGGGAATCATGAACAGGAATGTGTTAGGTCACTTTATTTAGCAGTCTTGTGAATACATTCAATTCAGAATTCAGTTAAAATTAATTTTATCTATCATCATCCAGAGTTGACTGCAAACCCTCCCAATCTATCTGCACTTTGTAATGACTTTAAACAATAGGAGGAAACTCCCACTTTCAGCTAGTCAGAGGTCTCAGGGCCCCTAGAACCCCCCCTTTTTTTTTTTTTTTTTGGGACCCATCTGGGGATGTCGGGTGTCACAATGTCACGTGATCAGATTCCATTTCAAGCTTTTAATAATTCACGCTGTCTGGGAATTTCCCTCCCTAATCAGCCTTAATTGGGAAAATATGCTTGGCAACAAGGGCCATCTGTAAAATCTAAGTGACCTGATTTTACCCAGAGCTTGTGTCATTTTCTCACTTTAATCAAGTGAGATATGAGGAGATGTACTGCTGCAATGTCTCAGCTCACTGATGTTCAGGAAGCCTTTGCTGCCGTCGACTGCCAGCAGCATAAAGAGACGTTTTGAAAATTGTTAGGTCGAGACCTTCAGCACTCTATTCAGACCTGTTGGCATTTCTAGACTGAGCTGATAAGAAGCCCTAACCAGAGCTTCTACAGATATTGTAATGTTTGCTCTGGGTATCAGTGAAAAGAGAACAACACACACATGCACACACACAAACGTGTGCACCCACACAAACATTTACACTGCAGGACACACACCCTTAGCCCAGGCCACAAGCAGTTCAATTCACTGTGTATTGACTAGGCTGAAGCTGTGGGAAAATAACTGGATTATGTAATTAAGGACTGTTACATACAAACACAGACATGCACTCTCACTCATCACCCTTTTAAACAAGCAGGCCGCCCTAATGCACTTTAATGTTTAATACCTGTACATACAGAGATGTGCCGTTTTGACAAAGATGCCATGTCATGTGTGCAAACAGAAATTTCCATTATGATAGGACTTATTAGTGTGATAAAACCCTGGAACTCCTTTATGGATAATCTTCATAAGAAGATGACCCACTGCTCCACATATGCAAAACGATCGCAGGCCAGCACTGTGGATAACACATGCACGAACAAAGGCTTGTGCAAACACAGTCATGACAGAGAGGTTTCAGACTGAGAGCAGATTAGAGCCATGCTCCGTCCGGTGTTAGTACACATGTTGGATGTGTTAATAATCAGGGAAATTTTTGTGACAGTGTGTGAGTATGAGCATTTATGCACTGCATATTTTTCATGTGGAAAGATGAGCTCTGTAATGGCCTAAGTTCAAGATTATAGTTGTAGTTAAGTTTAAGGTTTAAGGTTATGTGTGTATTGGTGAAGTCGGGGCCAGTGACTGTACCAGTGATGGTTGCTAAAAGCAGCGCAACACAAATGTGTGTGTATGACTGTGTGTTTTATCTGGACATAAAATATGGCATAGAATCCAAGAGTCCACAGATTTCCCCAGGTGGGAGGTATGGTGTGTGTGTGTGTGAGTTGCCTTAGTCAACAGGATTTGCTGCGCTGGACCAAGCTCTCTCTCTGACACACACACACACAGACACACACACTAAACATTCAAATTGTCTTCATGTAAAACCAACTTTCACTCTCTCCTAGGCCAGTCAGGAATAAGGAGCTTCGGAGTAGCGTATGTCTTCCCAGGCCTCATTATATTATAGCGCTTGTGTGATAAACGAGACCTTGGTAGCTATAAATGTCTGGACGTAGAAAATATTCTCCCTTTCATATGGCGGCACGAGTCGCTAACTAGGACCCTCCTGATCAAATTTACATCTCTGTGTGACTGCATTAACTCCAGGTGCTGCATGTGTATCTGTGAGCATTTCTGGCGGAGAATGCATATGGAAGTGTTTATTTCCTTTCTCTCTGCAGGAAGTTGGACACCCTTCTCACACCATTCATTCCCCCACCTTTTGTATTCTCTGACAGCGGTAGTAAGGCTTCACTTCCCCCCTTATGGCCTGGCTTTAGGAAAGATCTCTGGCTTCAATTTCAGGGTGTGTGTTTATATCTATGCATTTGTGTATGGTTTTGAGAGCGAGGAAAAGGAAGAGCTAGTAGTCACATGTGTACAGTATAAGCTACTTTGAGCTGAATGTGTGTTTGTGTGTGTCCATGCTCAGCTTAAGCTCTGCACTTAAATACACTGGAGGGACACTCAGTTACCAACTAAACAGACCATGAAATACTGTCTCACTAATGCAGCGCTTTTTGTAATCCCACTGAAGAGGTACATATGCACATGTGTACAGCCTTTCCTCTTGTTTGCTGAAGAATCGGCTTTCTTTTCCTAATTAGCTCAAGTGTAGGCTGTTGTACTGTGTGTGAATGGGAATTGGTCACACTTGGCACTTGCTGTTACACACTCTGTCAGAGGAAGAGAAAGGCCAACTAATTTACGATAGTGAGTTTAGTTTAGGCAGGGGAGGCATTTGGGCACTTCCCTTTGGTTTCCTTTGAAGACCGCTCTTATCCAGTGTCCTCAAATTGTGTGTGTGCACAGAAGAGGAGTGTGTATTTCTGAGGAATGTGTCAGGATTTAGAAACATTTGACAAGAGTTCCTGAAGAGAGTCCCGGATACCGAGGAAATATGTCAACACTCTCTTTTCTCAGTGGTCAGCTCTTGAGGATTTGTAGCACGGAGTCATTTAACCACACTTTTCTTTTTTCCGTCTGTCAGACCATGAAATGATGAGTCCCTTATGTGTGTCAGTATACACAGTGAAATTAAAGCCCTAAAGCTTAATATCAGGCTGCTTCGGTTCAGTAGCTAAAGTAACTGTTAACCTAGCCAAAGTGCAGGATGAGTTGACAAATCTAGTCCAAAGGCCTCCTGACTGCCTGGTTAGCATAATCCCTCAGCAGGGAGGTGCAGCGATTCTCATAGCGAAATTAGCCTCCAACCTCGTAGCGGGTGAATGTCCTAGTCTAAGGCTTTTTTTAGAGCCATAAGATCCTGAAAATATTCATGTTACTCCAGCTGCTTAAAGAATAACTTAATGCCAAAATCCCCTTTTTTTTGAGGTTGTAAAATTTGTGAACAGTCACTTTATTATAATATCCTGGTACTGTTCTGCTGTGTTCACTACAAGACCCATCTAAAGTCTGTTAAAAGTCTGACGTTCCATGGGATACCACAGCCCTCATCATTCTAGTAACGTTGCTACTGATACTGCCACTACTACTAGTAGTAAACTAGTAGTTTACAGTGTTGATCAGGTTGGAGGTACTACTCATTCACATCCCCTTTTTGATTTTGATTCCAGTACCTCAACTCAGGGTATCTTCTGAAAAACAGATTATCTGATACCAGCATTCTTTTTCCCAAATTCAAAATCTGTAGGCCACACTGTGTGAGACGCATTGGAATCAATTTTATGTAAAGCACCATCAGGGATTGCTGTCACACAACAACACTAAGTCAGCAGCCTGAATTAATAAATTAAACTGAAAATATTGAATTTTATAAGGACATTGGCAAATAAACTGTATTTATTGTGGATGTG
Organism: Istiophorus platypterus; assembly: GCA_016859345.1. Taxonomy (NCBI): domain Eukaryota; kingdom Metazoa; phylum Chordata; class Actinopteri; order Istiophoriformes; family Istiophoridae; genus Istiophorus; species Istiophorus platypterus. The sequence continues at coordinate 8,503,717 of CM029117.1, forward strand.
TCACATTGTGGCCTAAACCTGATCTGCTTAATAAGTTTAGTATTGGGGCTGATACTGATCTGACCTATTGCACTGGTGCAGCCCTAATTCTGTCAAACTAAATTGCCTCTGCTAAAGTCTTGGTAAGCCAACGTAGCAGAGCAGCAGATCCAAACCAGCTTTAGACTTCTTGGTCTGCAGTCACTGTCACTGCTTTCAGTGTGTTTCAGAGTGTTACATGTGTAACTATGGTTCTATAAAATCTAAATGAACACCAGATGTAATACTGAGGAATTAAAATTGCTGAAAACAGCTGAACTATGTCGGTGTAGAAGGTAGCAAGGAGGCAACTGGAAGAACAGTCTGACAGATCTGGGAGGTGGGTGGGATAGCGTGTGGAGTTTGAGTCTCTGTTTGAATTAATTTGTGAATGGGGTGTGTTCTAGCTACGACATGGTGTTAGGTTGTCCTTTAAGCTTTATAGCACCAAGAGTTTTTCAGGTCTTGAGTATTACACCTGTTGTTTGACCACTTGCAGAATTAGAGCAACCTTTTGAATGGTAAATGTTGCAAAGGTTAAGTAGACATGTGACTCCAACCTGCAGTCACATCAAAAGCAGCTGATGCTTCAGCCTCCCTGCCAACCTTTGTCTGGTCCTTGGAAATATTTGAGCATGGCAGCTCTGTTTCTTGTCCCGTGTGAGGTCAGGAATTGGATCATGTCTGTAGATAGTGGTGTGTGTCCATATATGTGTGCCCATATGCGTGGCAGGCAGGCTGACGTGGCCAAGTCTTTCTGTGAGCTCTGCTGCTGTTAAACTCAGATGAGATGAGGTTATGTCTGCAGCGGGCACAACTAGGAGGAAAAATGATGGGATTGGTAGTGGCTGTGGGCATTATTAATCTGGCTGGGCCTAGACCCAGTAGCAAGTGGATCTGCCCAAGAAAAATGCTGCTAGTCTCTTGAAATGTTGAAGGTTTTAGAAGTTATTTTTAAATCTGCAGGAACTGTACTTCAGCACAGAGAAATGAAGTTAAGTGCTGGTTCATTTTCAATTCTGCCTCACGTTTCCGTAATATTACTGTGCTGCACATTTGACTTCTTGTGATACGAGCTAGTAAATAGACATTTAGAAGCTTACATGGAGTTAATTTCTTGTCGTTAAAGCGGTGGTCAGCTTTGATATTTTAGTTGTGGTAACATCCAGAAAATTTATACTTTATCACTCAGGCTCTGTGAGACATAAAGGCCTTTCCTTCCTTGCCTGCTTCTTTCTTTTCTTTACTTTTAATTACATTCTGGTTGAGGCCTTGTGGTGTGTTTACACAAATCCCATTAATGTAAAGTCTTGGGAAGCTTACTCGCGCATTTCATTTGCACATGCAGACAAAACAAGGGAGTATTTACAGGTTTAGAGAACAGTCTAGCCCTGATTAAGAGGATTTAGACAACGAGTCTGTCATGAGCACACTCACAAGTGTCAAACTCCCAGGGTCTTCCTGCAGTAGCAATTATGCAGTCAACAGCAATGCCTAGCTGAGCCACACCGCCTTATTCCTCCTCCTCCTCCCCATCTCTCTTCACTCTATTCGTCTTGTCTGCTCACTTTATCTCTCCCCTCTCTTGTCTTCGTCTATTCTCTCCACACTCATTGTTGCCTAAATATGGGTGGAATTGTGATGGCTCTTATTTAAGGGGCAGCTTGTTCTGACTTAGCCCCCAAACTCTGTCCTTCCCCTTGCTCAGGTTTTCTGATAAAAAGAATTGAACAGGTCACTTCACAGCAGTTATGGATGACAACAGGCGGCAAAGCAATGGAAACGGCTTTCTGTGGATGGTAGTCACTGTGAGGGGAGAATGTGGTGGATTATGGGTAAAAAAAACTGTAATTGGAGGATATTTGAAATAATTCAAGACAGATTTATAATGTGTGTTGGTGTGTTTGGTCGGGAAATGATCATTGACGCATGTGTCGAAGTATCTTTTGGTTTGTATTTGTGCAAGTATTTTACTAATTTGCTGTTAGCTAAGCTTTGTTGGCTCTAGTAACAGTTGCTACACCTGTCAAGAATTTCGTTCTTGCGTAGTACACATGCAATGTACAGATAATAGTGGCATATTTATTGCACAAAAATTCTTGATTTTAAAGGAGGTAGACAAAAGCAGTATCATATTTCTAGCCGTTGACCGTTTGTTTCTGTTGGCTGAAATGACGGTTGACAATAGCAGATTTTATGGGTTGCAGCTAGCTCTCGTTAGCCCCATGAGTTGGTTGAAAACAGTGTCTCAAGCTGACTTTAAGTGTTTCAAGCTGTCTTGTTATAAAACAAGGACCCTTTTTAAAAAGGTCTTAAATATGCAATTGACTGCTACATACATAACAAAGCTAAAAGACTGAGGCTGCATTTTCCAGGTGAAAAGTCAGCTCTTGATCAGCTGAAGATTCACATTGAAGAAATGGGTATAAAGATGCATTGCTATTCTATTGCAGTTAAGAGCTATTTGATGAAAATATCACACTGTGTACAATAAGGAAAAAAGTAAGACCTTTTATTTCATTCTTTATATAACACCTTTTGACTACTAAACTTGGATATTGGCAAGCAAGACAAAGGGTTAGATTTATGTTTTAATGTTAGTTATGATTAACTTCTAAAAGCAAAAAAAAAGTTTGTTCGTAATGAGGACTAGTCATTGGTCTGGCACACGTAAAGCTATCTTGGAAAATGAGTTTGGCTGAAGTTGCTGCAGTGTAAACTTCCCCAAATCAACAAAGCTGCTAATGGCCTCTACACTGTGATATACTGCAGAAGCAGTGAATGCATTGACCATTGCACATGTAGTTGATCAGACATTACTAAACTTGATCTCTCTTGCAAAATGTCAGTAATGTGACTGAAATTGCTATTAGTTGAGAAACTTGCTATCAGTAAAAGTTACTTGGTAAGAGGTGGTTGCAAAGTCCAGAGAGTAATTTGGAGTCAAGGAGATGCCTGCAGTTCTCCCATCTGGAAATATCAGCCTGTTAAGGGTGACCATCGTTGAAGCAGCCTTGATTGAAAAAGCATGCTTGTCCTGCGGTTCACTGGAAGCCTTCAGGACACCAAATGGCCTCTGTAATCTCTTATGATGGCAGGGGAGATATGGTTGTGTCATCAGCTTTGCAGGTGGCCTCCCAGTGCTGATAGATGTTCAGTAATAACTGGTTAGCAGCTAAGGGCCAAGTGTTTAACAGCTATCAAGGCTATCTGATATCCGGACTATGCCCAACTATGTGGCCCTGCTACTTGTGTGCATCAGCTGTTTGTCTCCTAGAGCTGGGCGCTGACTGCATGCATCAATCACCACTTGTACCACTCGCATTAAATCTCTATTGTTTCCAGTAGTTTCATGCCTCTTCAACTTAGTGCTACACACGCTAAATGATTCAATTTATTTCCAGGACCACACACAAAAGATTGTTTGCCTCTGGCATGCTGACTGGCCTGTTGAAATGCAAAACATTACTTCTGTTTTTAACAGATTGGGCTTAAATCGGACAGGAGTAGGAAAAGTGGTTTATACTCATTTGGGCCAATAAAAAGAACCAATGAAGTGAGCTAGATGCCAGAGTATGAGGAGAATTGTTCTATGCATTACTTACCGTTCACACTGAACATTAAGCATTGTCTAGGAGATAATTCCTTTTTCACTAGCCAGTGTTTGTAAAGTTACAAAGCAATATCAGTTTTCTTTTCCCTATAGTATCCATTCAATTTCACCATGAGATATTTTAGTCACTGTTAAGTTTCCTAGGTGTCTGGTATCATTGCAAACCATTCTCAGAAAACTTAAAAGAAATATCCAAAAAATATTGAATCTCTGGCCCAGTGAAACATGCAGGATAAATATGCATGATACATGCAGAATAGGTCCAGATCTACTCATTTAGTCTTCAGCAGTTAAAAAGACCTCAGTTTGGGTAAAGTTTGACAGATTTTTGGAAGAGCCTTTAGTATAATTGTGACTTGTTAATTTCTCTTTGCACTTTGCCAGCTAGAAAACACAAAGAAAAGTATTACAAGGTGAGAAGTCCAGTAACTCCTGAGCATGTGCAGTCTTGATTTTTGTGAAGCTCTAGGGGCAAAACGCTGAAGATGGGGGCAGACCGGATACTTCACTCTTAACGAGTGTTTCATACAGATGATGTGCGCAAAACGGGACTGAATAACTGTAACTGGGTTTGCTCACACAGCACAATAATATGTTCTTGATAGTCATCATAATACTAAACATTCAAAAGTACCACCTGCTCCGCCTTGGAAACACAGTTGAACACAGTTGGACTGGGTAGCTGCTTTGACTGCCTTGGTAGCACCAAGCACCGTGGCAGCACAAAGTTAGGCCGCCCCACTGTGTGCATTTGTTTACCTGATAGTGGAGCACAAAGGTAAGTATATATGGGCACTTAAAGGTCAGTGCATATACTTTATGAAAACTACAACAGAGAGACTTAGTCCTCATTTTTCACAGACATAAGAGTGAGTAAAATGTGACAGCTTACTGATAGAATCTTAATTAGACAAGTGGAAACTAATTAGCAAAGACAGGAAAAGGATGGAGTCTTAATTAAGAGGTCACTGGTGTCCATCTTCTCCCTCTGCTGCCGGCAGCAGTCACAGATGTTAATGTCTAGGGCCTTTAAAAACATCTTTTTACGTGACAACTCCGCCACCCTCTAAATGTTATTGTCAGCAGCTGAGCCACGTGTTTTTCTAACAGAGGGTACTTAAGTGGATTCAGGTTTTACAAAATAAAAAGACAATATGGTATTAGTTTTTGTCAATGTAATATTGTGGAAAACCGAGTGAAAGATTTCAGAGGGAAAAAATAGATAGCGAATAATTGATGCATTTGTTATGATCCATCACATGAAAATCAGACATAGGTTTCAATAGCAAAAGATAAATGTTTGGCTTTAAAATCACTTTGACATGTTAATTGACAGTTTGCTGAGTTCCAGTGACTAAATTGACTGCCTGCTAAAAATTGTATCTGAGCTGACAATTTGCCTGAAGTTTAAGACTAATATAATTGCATTATACTCTTTATGTAAATTTTCACACTGTGACTTCCTATGTTCACATGATTATGATAATCCTCATCCTTTAGGAAGAAGAAAGTTGTTTTTTTTTTTTTTTTCTTCTTACCATAGGGCCAACATGTCCTTTTCCTGAGTTAAATCCACTTTGGTTTGCACTCACTCCAACAGCAGTTGCTAAGAAATGGATTCAGGGGTGTACTCTGTGGAAAGCTGTACAAGAAAACATGTCATTTAAGTGGGAGTCATTTTGCTTCTATAACTCAAGAACTACTACCAAGTTTGACATACCTGCAAAACTACTGCAACACCAAGCTGTATTTACACACACCCTGTCTGTCCAGGGAAGATGAGGTTGTCTTTTCATGGCTTATAACTGTAAACATTATGGCGACTTAACCATTTTACAATCTGCTGACAGTAGAGAGGCTTAATCTTAGTGTTATTCTGTCAGATTTATATGTTACAGTTTAATCTCTTGTGGTTTCACAACAATATTCCCATGAGTGTTTACAGTTTTGTTGAAGTGAAATAACTTGTGTAAGCAGTATATTGCCATTCTAGTTTCTCTCCATGTTTGATCTTATATAGACTTGACACCACAAAATGCAATTAACAAATTTTATAGGTGGTGAAGCTTTGCTTTATACTAACATTTTGATATGTCAAGTGGAAACACCCATTTCTCAAATGAAATGTTGTAAACAAATTCCAGAGCCAGCTGCTCTAGACTTTGTAGTTGTAATTAATGCATAACACAAGCCTCACAAAAAAATTTAAATTTACGTCACAGAAAAAGCCTCCTGCCAATACAGAGAAACTATCAAAATGGGGCAGTTGTGTGTGTCTTTGATAGCTAAATCGGCATCGTAATCTATCTGAAATCACATTTCCCACTTCACAGTGTTAAATTCTTGCATGTTCAAGATGCAGCTCGTTGAAAAACCAGGGTTTTCAGAAAATAAAATGAGAGCAGGGACAGTGTGGGCAACTGGTATGTGCTCTCAGACTGCTGTGTTGCTGCTAGTAGTGGCTGTGGTGAAGCCTTATCTGATACCCATATGGAAATCGTGCCATATAGCAGGATTGTGACTTGACCCAGACCCTCCAGGACTTGTCATTATGCCTGTATTTTCAGTAGCTCTAATGACTGCTCCGCAGCACACTAGCTGCCTGCCGCCAGTCTTGATGGAGGTTCTGTTAAGCTGGAGTTTACTACACGCAGCCTTCTGTTGACAGTGTATGCAAGTATGTGGGCGTCATCATTCCCATTTGTCTCTTGGTAATGCCCCAGTACTATCAATGCAGCTTGAGATTCATGTGAGGTTAAATCCATGACCCATTCCCATGCATTAAACACGGAAGCTTAAAGCATGCAGGCATATTTTGCATGCAGGGATATCGTCTCCCTCTCTCACTCCCTTTCTCTCACCCAGGCGCGCACACACAAGCATGCACCACTGTTTCCCTGCACCCTGTACTGTTCAGGAATGCTCTGTTTACATAGCTGGGACTGGCCCAGATCAGTATTTTAGTCTCTCAGGTGTCTGCTGTGTGTCACTGACAGCCAAAGCTGCTGCACCATACCTAAAACACTCCCCTGTGTGCGGGATTTATAGGAGGGCGCATGGCCTCGAGACTCCAGGGAAATTTGAGCACAATCACTGAACTGCACTTCGGAATCAATGTCATTTATTTTTGCACTAAACCTTATGGGAAAGTTGTTGGCTCTGCTGAAAAAGGTGTTACATTTTTCACCTGACCCGCCATTAGCTTCTCTTACATTTTGCCACTGTGATGAACGCATGGCCTCAGTGTATATACTCTGACTTTTCCAGCCCCGTCCTCTAACCTATCTGACAGCAATTAACAGGGCTAGAGATAAGATGGGGCAGGTTTATACAACTGTGACTTGTATTCCTGCAGAAACCCTATCAAATTGTGAATGACTTAAATTCATCTTTCCAACCGATTCTTGAAGTGAATTACAGTAGCCAGCCACATCATTGAAAAATCTATGTGCAACATAAGCATGCCTTTTTTTTTTTTTTTTTTTATATGAACTTTCTCTCACACACTCTCCTCTACGCCACCATCCTCCCCTCACATTGATGTTCCCCTTCGATGTTCCCATTCGATGCACTTTTCTGTGAAATGACAGCTCCTATATCGGTGATGTATGGCACCAATCTGTTTAACACATGGAGAATCACCTGTTTTCTTAAAAACTCATTGGTGCAAATAGGCAGAAGATTGCTGGGCGAACACAGACATCCCTCCATGTCCTCAAGCTTCACTGGGTTCCAGAGCTCATAAATTAGACAAGAAATCTAATATCCCTGTGGGGCTCATAGGCTCTGAGTACTCTCAGCCACGCTGTTTCTTTTCAGGGGCAGTTGATTTCTATTCTTCTTGATGTAAATGGGCTGATAAGGCGGACAGTTGGAACTGGATTGTGGCCTAGTTGCATGCTGAGTCACCGTGAACAAGTACTACTCTCTTTTCTGTCGCACTGACTCTGGGTTTTTTTTTTTAAGCGGTGCACATGACAAGCCAGTTCGGAGTTGTCTCCTCGCGGCTGTAGATACTGTTGTTGTGTGAGGGAGTTTATTACAAGAATTGAATTGTGTTGGGCCCTAGACTCCGGAGGGTCACAGAAACACCCACACACTTCAGAACAATGTTATCACAGAGAACAGCTGGGAAAGCAGAGCAGGAATGACTGTGATAAGCAGAGTAATTTTAAGCATTGTCATACGTTACCCAGCTCGGCTTTTGAATTCTTGTCGTCTTTTGAAGGGACTTGTTATTCTTCACCCCCCACTTTTTTTTTTCTTTTTTTTTAAGGTACATTTTCACTATCTCTGGCTCTATTCCTCCAACTCTAATTCCTGTGTGTCACTTCCTCAATCCATTGTGTTGCCTCTGTCCACCGTACTCTTTGTTTTGATTGATATTTAGACGTACTCTCAACATTTCCTGCTCCGTAGGGAAGAGGAGGTACATGTTTGGGACGCTGTAACTTCGAGAACATGCTGAGCAGCCCGACGGGTCTCAGTGTAATCAAATTTGGCAGTAGTGTTTTTCCATTCTCAACGTTCAGATGAAAATGGGCCAATGAGATGAGTGTCAACCAAGTGTCAAAACGTGACAACTGGTTATGCTAATCATCATCTGAAATTTGACTCATGCCATCACTTTGTTTTTTTTGTTGAAGATAATAAAAACACACCAGAAAGTCATAGATCTCTTTGCTTAATTATTCATGTTCATCATTACTTTCTCCACCCTTAAACTACAATGAGGCTCCTTGGTCTCTTCAGAACATTTAAAGGTGTATATACATTAAAGTCCTTCATGCCAAGGGTGAGCATTCACTTCGCCTTGCATTGCTACTGCGATGTTATTGGTTGACAATTATTTTAGAATTATTTGCTTGACACAAATTTGTTTTATAGTTTGAATGATATTGGATATAATGGTGACTTTGATCTAATGATGATATATTGGCAAATTATTTATTTATTTTTTTAACACGAACGCATAACATGAATAAACAGTGACAATACATAATCATTGGATTCGTCTTAAATTTGGGACTTGTAACTTAAACTTTCCAAGGGTATCATTTTCTCTGACATCCATTGTGAAAAAATGTACATAAACCATGAATCTGCCAAGAAATCATAGAAAAAGCACTTTTTTTGTTACTCTTACTTTCCTCAGAATTATCATGTTTAAGTTTCCATTGGTATCAGACTAATCCAGTGATGGTTTTTTATACCTTCATGAAATCCGTGTTTTTGAACATTACTAAGGCTGAGACTGTCCCATTGACACTGTTCTTGTATTCCTGGAACACTGACACTCTGCAGTGTCAGCCTTTGAATTCTCCTGATTAAATGTAATGACATGGTTAGAGACAAAAGTCTCTTACCATTTTCATTTAAACTATCTTGAACAATCCCGCGTTTTCTGTTCTGCCTTCCAAAGCATGTAAGGCAAATAGTAACCTACAAAGAATCCACTAGTGCTGCCAGTTTGACACTGTGTTTATTACCTCTCTGTGCCCTCAGCCTGTTCACTGTCAATTCGTAGGAATGGTTGGAATCCTATACAGCCAGTCTGAGCTGTTTTGCTGTTTATTGTCTCAGAGCTTCTGGTTCAGTTAGCAGCCCAGGAACATGCCAGTGTCGCACATTCCTTTGAGTCACTTACAACAGGAGAGGAACATTTGGGAGAATGAATGAATGAATGAATATACAAGTGGAGGATGTTGTGGTTTGACTTCAATTTTATTTAAAATCTGAATTCTTCCACCCAAATGATCACACAGACACAGAATACTCTGTAGAGGAAACCACAATTTCTTAATTTGCAGGTGGCGACCTCAATTAACGGAAAGGATTATTTCTCGATAGTGATTCCAATGATAAACAGTTTCCTGAATCAGTTGTCATGTTAATGATCATTGATTGATTAATCAAAGCGGAAAGCAGTTCTATTATTGATTTTTTTTTTCTTTTTTTCTTTTTTCCTTCCTGTTCCGGTTTGTGTGTGTGTGTCTGTGTGTGTGGGGGCTGCATTGGCACTGGTTACCATAGCTGAACCAGTCTTACAGGTTGGGGTGAAACTGCAGCAGTCCCGCTGCTGCACCTGTCAGCAGGTGCACTGGGCGGCGCTCAGCAGCAGAACACATCACGAGGGTGGGATAGAGATCAGAGATCAGAGATCAGAGGCTGCTGTGCTTCCTGGAAATGCGATCACGCCTGCATACGCTCTTGTATAAGCATCCTTGGTTCTTCATTCTTTGGTGCATGCAAATTCCTCAGGGGCACCTTTACCAGAGTTAACATTTGAATTGCCTTAGTGAGTTTAAAGTGTCAGAGCTGTGTATTCACTGTAGATGGCACATCACAGAGATTGATTATCCAACCACAGTTTGTGCAGATGTGTCTATACTCTGGTTAAATGCCACACTTGAGCGCTCTCCTTCCCTCCACATTTATCCTCTCTGTTCATCTGGAGAGTGTAAACATGACGTCTGAGGTGATTGGTGTCAGGTGACCTTTTGGTTGCTGCGGTAACGAAGTCCTAAATCCCAAGGCGCCGGCCATCTCCAGGGGTTTGGCTGATTACTAAATAAAATCTTCCTGGACACACACACACACACACGCACACAGATTTGGAAAGGAGTAGATAAACAGTGGTGGGGAGTGGAAGAGCTTTAGTCTCATGATGTTGCAGGGAGATAACTTTGTTTAGTTGCCTGAGTATGGACAGACCACATTCCTGCCATCTCCCTGCAAGGACGGCGAGGTACAACAGCCTCGTTGTACACATCTGGTTGGGGTTGGACCTTTGCCACTTACTGGTGTGTTAGGTGCTTGTTATTTAACAAAAAGCAGCATATTAGATACAGAATTTGTTTTAGCTGCAGTGACCAGTGTATTGTTTGATAAGAAACATTCACTGGTTCCAGCTTGTCAGATGTAGTAAACTGAATATGATAGTAAACCGAATGTCATGAGCTTTGGACAAGACGTTTACATACATTTCAGTGGGATGTGGGAAATTGTGCTAAACTGTCTTGTCTGAACAGTTTAGATAGTTGATTGATCATTCATTTTAATTCTGTAATATCTTGTGTATATGAATCCAAATGAGATTTATAACAAGAGGCATTTGACTGGAAAAAATAAAATGATGAGAATCTTTTTTTTTATATTTTTGTGCAATTACTATATATTATGGATTAATATGAGCCGTCATCCCTCTCAGTTGTGAATACAAATATGTAGTTTTACCAGAAAGCCCCAGGAAGTGGATTGATCAGTGCTCACCAGCATCTTTATTTCCCACAGGCTTACCCTCCTGTATAGCTATAGGCTCTTCATTCCCAGCTTCTACTCATCTATGGCACACAGGAGAGAGAAGGCCAATGGATTAGCATTGTAAACTTGCTGATGACAACTTAGCAAAGTCATTATACATGTGGGAATATGTTCGTCAAACTTAAGCAAAGAGGTGTGAATGTCACTGAAGCTACTACTGCATCACTGGTGATTTCGGTGTAGTGCAGAACTGTGAAGTAGCTATATGTGAAAGATTTAGGTGAATCCTGGGTTTACTTTAAATTATTGAAGGCCAACAGAGTAGTATGGGAGAAGTAGCATTAATGTTTCCACAGGAAAACCGTTGCTGGGAAGGGAATTATATCTGAATGCAGTTTTAAACAAATGATGTCATAGCCTTGCTCTCCATTGTAAAAGAGAGCAGAGGAAAAATGTGTTGCTTTGTTCTCTCAGTATTCAGACCCTTGACCACAGGCGTTGTGTGTTTGTGCGTGCGTGCGTGCGTGCGTGTGTGTGTGCCCGTGCGTGTGTGTGTGCGTGCGCTCTGGCAACTGTGCCCTGGCATACGTGTTTGTGTGTGGCCGAAATACAGCTCTTAACTGTTGCCCAAATCATCCAAGCCAAAAGGCACAAACAAGGTCATAAAAGTGACTTTGTTTTGCAGCTCTAAACATAGGCCAGCTCTATATTTTGATACCAGTTTTCCACAGGCGATTGTGTCTTTGTTGGATGTGAGTCAGCAATAGATCTGCATTCAGCTACTGTTTGCTCATGAAATATGAAACCATTGGCAGTGTTTTTGTTAGTAACACATGTGCCTAGATTCTCAATGGAATAATTTTCATATTCTTTCTACACATTCAGCCATGTATGCTAGTAATGGAGTAATTATTGTAGATTTCCTTTCCATTAGACAATCATTTTGCATAGTGTCACCTCTACAACATAGAAATGCAACCAACTTGTGTTTCAAAGGACTCAGATCCGGCACAAACACACACACATTAACCCCACTACACATTACCCGTCTGCCTGACACTTAGATGAATTAAAGCAAATGCGGGAAGAGTGGCTGGCTCTGAGTTATTTTTAATCGTGTGTGTTTGTGAGTGTGTGTGTGTGTGTGTACCTGCTCATCTGGTGCATTTCTCTGACTTGTTTCTGCCCTGCTAAGCGCCAGCTGTACATGGAGGTATTTCAGTCTACCTGAAGCTTGGCACCAAAGCGTAGGTCAACCACAGAGGCCATCAATCTATTAATAGTACATGGAGTAGCAGGCAGAGGACAATGTAGGCCTGATTGAGGTGTAGGACAAGAGTGTGTTCACGATTTACCGGATGATTAACATGCAGTATCTTGTGTAACAAAGTTCTTTACTTGAAATTAAAGATTTTTAAATTTGACCTTTGTGCTTAAGATTCTATGCAGATAGTTCTGCAAGTTGACCTTTACCAGATGAGAAAATGCATTATCAACTTTGGCTTCTGACATGGATGATTACATTTGATGATCTGTTCATCAGGTAAATTTGGTTTTCTCCAGCTGTTTCAAGTGCAAACTGACAACAGCTTTTACCTTTACTAGGAAATGTAGATTGCAGCCATCTGTATTATAACAAGGGCAGGAAGATCTCATAATTCTAAGTGAATTATAGTTAGCGTTTTCATGCCTGGCTGCAGATGCACAGACCAATCTAATTCCGCGGATGCTGCAACGAACTGATCAGTCTGACACTACAGCGGCCTCTCTCTTTCCCTGGTCAAGTCTTTTTTTTGTTTTTTGTTTGTTTTTTTTTTTCTTTTCTTACATTTCATAAAATAAAATTACAAGCTGAGGTTAGGCGGCTCTGAGTGTTGAGTTGTGGGAGCCAGAAAGAACAAGGAGAGATGGTGTCATTTTGCTCTCATTAGCATTTTAGCTCACACCCATCTTAATTTCAGTCTCTTTGGCATTCCCTCTCTCTTGGGATCCCTCTTTCTCCTATACTGACTGAACAGAATACGTTATGGTTCATAAAATCTGGGTGTGGATAGTTTCTTCCAGCATCTGAAGTCGTGTTGACTGGAGCCGAAGGAGCCTGAGCCCTGAACTGGCTGGACTTTCCTCCAAGCAAACCCCCTCCACCCCTCCCCTGAGACTCATTCCAATGTTCAAGCAGAAATCAATCCTCTACCCTGTCACACTGAGCCCCTCCTACTCTCCCGCTCCCTCTCCCGCTTAAACTCATCCCTTTCACATTTCTTCTACCTTCTTCTTCTCCCAAAGGCTAGAGGACGATCCCCGCTGGGCTTTTGCCCCCAGCCATGTCACCCTGTCCTTGATCAGTGTCACCTCGCGGCCCCTCCTCTACAGGCCTTGGGTGCCTGGTTTTCTTTGCGTTCCCACACTAAACAGTGGCTGTGTTGACACTGTTCTAGTGGTGCCGTCATGTTTTTCTGACACACAGCAGGTGAACCATGAACGAGAACAAGGCCAAAGAAAGGCCATGGATTGGTGGATGATGGCAGTGGTGATACTAGTGGAGGGGTTTTAGTCAATGGACAGCATGTTTTTTTTTTTTTTTTTTTAAGTGACTTTTTATTGACTATTAGATGGTTTGGATTTTTATTTATTTATTTTTTTAAGGAATCAGCAGAAAGTATTTGTCTAGGTTACATAAAAACATGTTTAGAGACTCACTCCACCTGTTGTTGGACTTTGAGAGGGAAATGATGCATGTTTTTTTGAAAATCAACAGTCAAGCTATTTTCAGAGTCTGTGAAATTTGTCCAAACATAAATGCACCAAACTTTACCTTGGGGAGAGCACCAAACTTTCAAATTTGAAAACAGTAATTTAGTGGTAGATGAGGATGTTTGTATTCCATGTTTTTGTGTGTGTTTTGTCAGACATCGCTGGCTGAATCATTAAGCTGTCGGGATCCTCCAACAGAAGGCAAGAGATATTAACTCCATATTTCATGTCAGGAAAGAATGGCCGTGCCCTGCCATCCCCCCTGTCTAATCAGCCCAAAGTGGACTGTGCCAATAATCAGCAGCCACAAATCTCTCTCATTTCCCTTTTTTGGGGCGAGATGTGTTGTTGTTGTGATTGCGTTCTTTCTCCTACAATTTCCAATGTGCCCTCCAAGTCGTAGTACAGAAAGGGACTGACAGACTGGATTCTCTCAGCGCTCGCAGAGAAATTATATGTACACGCATGTTGTTGATATGTCACTTCACCCACTCAGGTGTGCATAAATTCAAGGGAAAACTCAAGTGAACCCACAGTACATTTCTGGATATATTTTGATTTGTGCTTTTGTATTTTTGTTATAGTATGTACAACTAGAACATGAAAAAATGTTACAAATGATTGCATAGAACCATTAAGCAACCAGGAGGGTTGTCCAGAGCAAACATGCAAGTTTAGTAAGGGTGCAAAGCAATTTATAAGGGATGGTATCTGCATTTTAAAGGCTGGTCTAATTTCAATCATTTGTTTATTGTAACCAATTCTTCTTTGGGCATGTCATTTGTCAGAAATACTCCATAGTGTTCAAACTTTTTCCTACTGCACAGCAGTACTTGAATAGGCTGTGGAGTGGCATTTGCAGATAGACATAAGCCAGCAGTTTCAGCAAAGATATGCACTGTTGCTTTGGGTTAAAGGAATAGCACATCATGCCTCTGAAGTGTAGCTGTTGGTTGAAAACTGCACTTGAAATGTTGTTTATACACAGGATAATGAGATGCAGTACAAATTCTGTCCAGCATCCGGCCATGACAGTTCAGGCTAAAGCTTCAATCTATGGGAATCCATGAAAAGAAAACTTTGATGTCAGCTGTCTTTCTTTCTATATAGCTGCTTAGCTGTCAAACATTTAAATTGGATTGGCACTGTTGATTTTTGATATAGAACTATCTGATAAGCTGTGTTATATGAAAAATGCACATATTGAATTAAGAATTGGGAAGGTTCTTGATATCAAATGGCTTGGAGTGGGTTCAAATGATAAAAAGAGTCTGCAAGATCAACTTTGAGTGTCTTGTTCAGGCGCCAGTTCCTCAATGTTCAAGAACGGGGATTGTTTTAATGTATGTCACCGATCACTACTCTTGCTTGGCCTTCAAGTAAAACACACAGCTGAATGCACCTTTTCTGCCCAACTGAAGTATAAATAGATGTGACAGGTTGCAGGGCACTTGGTTTAAAAAAAAAAAAGAAAGAAAAAGTAAGACTTCATGGAAAATTAAATCTTGGAAAGCAGTGAGGATTGATTGATGATATAAAATACGAGTGTCTGAGGTAGGAATCATGCTCTACTCCCTTTGTTTGAGGTTGTGTTTTTGTGAGTGTGGGTTTGTGTGTGATGGATATGTTGCATGCTCAGTTGTGTCAGATGCTGCTGCTCGTCTGTAATAATGACTCCCTCCCACTGCTCAAAGAGGAGGAGTGTAAACACACTCAAACAAACCCTCCCTCTCATCCTTTCATCCATCTCTCCTCTTCAGTTCACCTTTCTGTCAAAGCCCTACAATTTGCTTGTGATGTGGTATCCTCCTATATTTGACCCTTTTGCAGTAAATGAGTCCGTGTTACTGTTTCATCATTTTGAGTTTTATGTTGAAATATCAGTAGACCATTTCCTTTCTCTAACCAATGTGTATAAGCTAATTAACCAGCAAAGTGTTTTTGTTTTTTTTTTTGTAAGAGCTACAATGTAAATAACCCTCCAAAAAGTCTGTTTAATCTTGGGTAATGTAAGATTCATTACCCTGGACTGAAGTGGATTTAATGCATTACAGTAATTGCTTACATCCCTTTTTGGCTGGGCCTCAGCAGGGGGCCACGAATGTCTTTGACTGACTGATTGACTAAGTGATAAAGTAAAACTACTGGTCATTGCTCTTTCAAAATGAATTGATGCAACTTCTATTGTGTCATCAGGGGATGTTTACAGGCCGCTAACCTAGCACCTTTTTTGCTACATTTATCGACTCTTCACACCTCTTGGAGGTGATCACCTAGAGACTTTTCTTGCGACTTTTTGGACAAACCTTAGCTACTTTCTGTAGAGGAGAAGTCTCCAGTGTTGCCTTGCAAGCATAAAGTTGGGATTTCCCTCTGCAGGTACACCTCCGTGAATCTCATTGAAATGACTGCATGGCAGCAAGAGGTGAATGAGATTCTAATCACAGCCCAGCCATTATATCTGACTTATATTAATGGTGATTTTGCCAGACATCATGGTTATAAAATCAGGGGTTCAGCAGTGCAGAGCAGCACCTTGAAGTGACTACAGGTTAATTACATATCTTCATTGTGCTGTTACACTTAGTGTTTTATACTTGTTCCATTTTCTGAAAACAAATGGTAAAACATAGACTTGTTGCATGTTGTAAACCAATCATAAACAGCACATTGTCAAGTTTATTCATCAAGTTTTATCATATTTATATTCTATGTCTTATCATGAATCTCATTCAGTTCTTGCTTTAAATAGACTTTAAAGCTGTTGAAATCCTGAAACATTATGCCAGTCATTGCAAAGGAATAAATTGCTCAGCACAGCAGACAGGTAGAAAAACCACCCCTGCTTTGTGTCTCAACTCTCAGTTCTGCCTCTCTAAACTCTGAGTATGAGAGACTAAGAACCATGAGTGGCACGGCCCCTCATAAAGCACCACAGCCCCTTGGGCAGCATGCTAATGTAAACGCTGTGCACTGCTGCCCCTGTTTTAATCACAACCATATGCCTTGCATTCCTCCCCCTCGGGACTCGGACCCCGGTCCTGCCTACAGTTAGCTCGGTTAGCTAGCATTGCAGCAGCTACTCTGTTAGCGATTTCGTTGATTCGCTCAGCTGAAACACCTGGTATCAGGAGAAAGCCTTTTAAATATTTATTTCAGTTGAGTTCATATCACACCTGATGAAGCAGGAGCCCAGCAGCTGGAAAAAAACAGGCTTGTGGTCAGATTGTCAAAACTGTCTGGAGAGCTGCAGGAAAAATAGATGAATAATGCACTCTGCTACCTCACATTACAGCCGTGGTGCCCTCGGGCAAGACACTGAACCTCCGTCTCCCCTGTTGGAGCTTGGGGTTAAATGGAGGAGGTAAATGGGAAGATTATTGGTGTTAATATCCATACTTTCTAACTTACTGGCCAGTTTTAGAAAGGAAATATTTTCCAAAGCTGAAATGTCTTGACGATTTGTGCTTTCAAACTTGTAATCCTACAGTTTTTTGCTGCTGTTTAGAGCATTGCTCATGAAAAGGAAAAAAGCAGATTTAGATTTTGTTTTAAATTATGATCTCACCTTATTCACAACAGATATAATGAGAAAAGGCCTAAGAGTTCAACAGCCATGCTAGCAGCATTAATCTTAGAGCCACACTGCTGGGGTGGCTGATAAAAAGATTTCAGATAATTCTATGCAAGTCAAACCCAAGAAGCGATGAAAAGAAAGAGTTAATTCTAATTTGGAACCTAAAATATTTGATGCAGAGCCACTGATTTGCTTTCATTTGGCCACATAGCCAGAGAGACTCTCTCATGATTAGTAATATTAACTTGCACAATAACCAAAAAAGAAAAAGAAAAACTTGGCTGAACTCTGTTGCCTTGACAGAGCCTCATTTTCTTTGAGTTCCACCACTTGCTACGTATTGCTGACTAATAGTGAATATCTTTGGTTGTTATATCTTAGAGTAATGAAAGCTCTGAATCTCAAGCCCTTGTGTACCTATTTTGTGTGACTCATTGACTTGGGGAACAGAATATTTTGTTCTTTTTATGTGGGGCTGATTGGCTGATGAATTGCTTCCCCTAAAGATAATATCCCGCTGCTCAGTTAGAGAGGCAGGTTATTTGTGGGCGTAAGGCAACGCACCACTGCAACAGGCAGACGGTGACTAGCAGGGTGTCTTATTTGACACTACTTGTGTCTTATGCATTATCAACTTTCTTTCTTTCCACCTCCTTCCCTCCCTCCCATCCATTCTCATTTGATCTACCCTAGTTTCCTGGTTGGTCTTCTCCTGTCACCCGTTCACTTGCATTCAATCGCTCATGTCTGACATTTCATACTTTACACCTGCTTTGTCATCTGAAGCTATGATGGATTGCTTTTACTGAGCTAAAAGCTTTGCATTCATCATCCCTGCTGAATGATTCGACAAACATGACCCCCCCCCATCAATAAGCTAGGTTTTGTTTAGCTCTGGACACCTATGTAACCCAAATAAAAACCTAAACAAATAGCAGAGATGGCACAAATGTGCTTATTTGAATTCTCTAGAACAAGCAGCAGTCTTATTAGCTTTGATGTAGGAAGAGGCCAATTGGGTCCCGTTTGGCAGAGTGAAACAGAAGGGATGAAGGAGAAAAAAACAAAAAATGTGTGTCTGAAGATGCTATAATATGCTACGTATGTGGCTGGACCTGCTCTGTAGGATTGTGGGTGGTGTGATGTCATCATTCACACATGCAGCCAGTTTCTGCCTTTGTGATGCACGGCCCGGCTTCAGTTTCAGTGCACATACACGTGTTTCAATTCCCTATCTGTGTGTCCTTTGATCTCCGATCACATCTACTGTTAAGGCACTTGGAGAGCGCATTCAAGGCCTTTTTTTTCCTACCACTCCTCGAGACTCTGGGAAAAAATAGCTATACAAACAACAGATGTGCACTCTGGTCCCAGTCCACCACTTCCATTTTCAAAGAATGGCATGTTCCCAACCCTTTGACATAACTTAACAAAGGAGGTATCCTGAAAGAACATTGGTGGTCTTTTGTTCAGGCTATGAAACCCTGGCCCACCTTCATGGGTCAGCATGCTGACGGAAACTTCCCTTCCCAAATTGCTACTTTGATTTTGGTGTTTGGAATCTTTTGAAAGAGGTAGTGATAGGATCATGCCTACGGCCCTTCCCACTGTCACGTAGTGACAAATGAGTGTGCATGTTTACGTGCATGCTTGCTTGTACAGCCACCAGCAAGTGTGACAAACAGGTTGAGTCACAGTAGTCTTGCTGAGAAGACAGGAAAATCGCCTGATCTATAAATTCCCACATGACACAGAAACAACAGTCTCTTTTGGAAAAGATTGGGTGAAGGTAAGATCAGTGCTTTGGCTCTTTTCCCAGGAAAATGCCTTCTCAGCTGAACAAGAACTCTTAGGAAGCTGTGTTCTTTTGATCCCCAGAACATCAAAGTTTTAATAGCTGTTCCTATGTGGGGTATGTTTGTCATTTGCTGCTTATGATGCTTTATAGATATTGAGCAGGGGCACAAGAGGAATCTTTACAATTTGTGAAAATTACACAGTTCAAGGCAAGATGGGAATTTTACAGAAATAAAAGCCTCACCATAGTATATTCTTTATGAGAGCTTTATTGCTAGGCATATTGCTGAAGTTGATGTAATTGTTGAAGGTTGAGAAAGTTTTGCTTCACCGGCCTAGATTTATGATTTTTTTTCTCATGTGGGTTTTGTTAGGGCTGTTACTCTACCTCTGCTTAGAAAGCTTCTTGCACTCTGTGTTTGTGCATCTGCAATGTGGAATTGTAGCTGCCCAAATGCAAAGATGGTTAGTTCAGCTCCTCCTTGTTGTATCACACAGCCTATATCAATTTTGATCTTGTGCTTTTCTTCTTCCACACAAGCTTTCAAACCTTAGTCCTCCCTTTGGATTTCAAAGTAGGCGGCAAAGTCAGAAGTGCTAGAAAAAGAAATTAAACAAGATGGAGGGAATCTTTAATGCAACTTTATCTTCTCCCTGCTGTCTTACTCCCCTTCCCATTACAAAGCAGCATAATCCTTTCTGGAAGTGCTACAGTATATGGGTCCATCAGTTCCAACTAATGTCAGTCCAATTCGTCCTACCCTGCTTTTGAAAGAAAACACTAAGCGAAAGAAACAAAGAGATGTAAACTACTCCTGGAATGATTGGAAGCCTCTGGTGTTATTTTGTTGTGCTGGTAAAGTTAGAGCGCATTCCGCATGAAACCAGTTACTTTTTCTTGCATAGAAAATATCACTACTTGCCCCAAATCTTTCCCCGTTATGTTAATTTTATTGTTTAATAGCAAGAAAAAGGCTGCCGTTAAAGCTGTGTGTTTTTACTTTCTAGGTGATTTGAAATTTTATAAATTTCCACCTTATTTATTAGGGATGCACTGAATTCGGCCTTTTTTTTCCTGATTTCTTTTTTTTTAATGACTTTGAGAAAGAAACTGTATCTATAGTAATGTGGATTGATCACAACATGACTAATACCCGATCTACTTAATTAGTCAGTATCGGTGCTGGATTGGACTAAACCGATGAAGCTTAACCCTACTTGTATCCTGTCATGTAGAATAAAGCAATCTCCATACATGTGATAAAACAGTCAAGACTGGGGAGCGGGACAACAGAATATTAAATGTCATTCAGAGGTTAGTAATAGTCTGCTAGGCTTCTTGCTTCTGTATGGTAATCATTCATGAAACAATTCAATGTTACATTGCAAGATACACAAAGTGGAGAATTGGAAGAGACTTCTTGCTGTTCTTAACTGAATGTGGGGGCAGCAGAGATGGGCCAGCTGCTTTGTCCCAGTGGTAGCAGCAGCAGCAGCATGCTGCCATATGGTGCCTCAGCATTTCTGGAATCACTGGACCAGTGGAAGAGTTGAGGATGGAAAAGTGAAAGTGAAAGTGAAAAGAGCGAATGTGGACATGTCATTGTAATGTTTCTGTCAATTCCTACTGACATGAACACTTGTCTGCATGCATAAAGATATATATCTATAGATATAGATATATATCTATATAGATATATATCTATAGATGTAGATATATATATATATATATATATATATATATATATATATATATATATATATATATATATAGATATATATATATATATATATATATATATATATATATATATATATATATATATATATATATATATATATATATATAGATATATAGATATATATATATATATAGATATATATATAGATATATATAGATATATATAGATAGATGTAATATATTTTTTTGTTTTGACAACTGTATCATTGCCTTTCACCATGGCTTATTATTCCAGCTGTGCTTTAGCTGCAGTGCTGGCAGAATCTCAGTACATTCATCTTTCAGTTCAGGCTGAGGTCAGGAGTGGGTTACTACCACCATGTCTAAAACTGAAGAGGCTGTGTGGTGTGTGTCCCACTGTAAGATGATACAGTAATTGATCCCACTGCACAGATCCCAAATCCCCTTTGCTTTATGGAGATGTGATTACTTCAGATGCTCATGAGGGGAGTGATGTAATGCAAAAAGAGATGTGGTCATGATTAGGGTTAATGGTGCCACAGTGTGCAAAGTCAGAAGCAATAGGGAAAGGTTTAGCGTTAGCATGATGTAAACGCCTCATTCTCATGTCTCATTTGTGAAATAGTAAATGGTTATGTTGGTACCAGCACTGATGAATGAGTGTGAGTCCATAAAGCTGCAACACACCACAGATGGATCTACCTCCACCTAATCTATCCCTATACCCCTGTGATTGTTGTCACACGGCTGGAGACCTACCCCACAGCTGTGTCCCCCAGAGTTGTGGTTGCTATGATACGCCACCAGAGAGGCGGAGCATGGGCGAGGATTGATGTCACTGATCATGGAGTCGCTACGTGTTTAATTGATCACATGGGGAGCTCAGCAGCCAGGGGCCACTGCACGCTGTCAAGACACACAAGTACATGCATGGGGAACTCTATAGGAAAGAATATTGAAGTACAGACAAATACCAATCATCATGCGGACTTTTCGCTTTCACTAGTATCTGTGTCCAGCTTTGTTTCCCTCTCTCCATACATTCAGTGACTGGAAAAGAGGAACTATTCCATAGATTTTATATGAAACTTTGAGAGGGCTGTTTGAGTCAACTCTAAGGACATAAGGGCTGTAGTTTGCATGGGTGTTGTGATTTGATTGCATTTTATTGCACAAGACTTCATACTTCTGGTTGGTAAGTTTTAATGCTGTTCTTTCTTTTGCATAATATTCATACTGCAGCTAAACTGGAACAGCAGCAGAGTGAAAACTCCACCTCTCCTCCCCCAAAAATGTAATTAGAAGAGTTGAAAACAGAAATGTCATGGCTATTGATCAGAGAGTGCAGAAAAGCACTGGCTGCTCCCCATGTTTAACGACTAATTAAAGGGCCTCATTAGGGGAGCAGGGACTGATTGTCTGCAGGGCAGAGACGGTCCAGCCCCAGTCATTTGGCCCACAGCAGAACCCTGCACTCATTTGTGGAATGTCAGAGGTTTGCGTAGAGACAAGTGAGCATGTCTGCAGCTGTCATGAAAAACTCTTTGGTCAATGGCAGGTTAACTAACAGAAGGGCAAAACATCATTTTTTGTGTTTATTCCTGTGTTAAAAAAATGTAATGAAATAATCTCATTTGTGAGCTATGAATTTCCATGCAATCATGAAAAGGGGATCAGCGATCTTGACTTTTGAATGCATGTTCTGGGAGCGTGAACAAGCAGGCTTGTCATCTCTCATCATGACATAAATTTTTCACCCTAATATTGTTGATTGTTGTTGTTCTCCCTCAGCCCTTCATTCCTGACAAACTGTCCTTCTACTAATGTTTTCCTTTGGATCATATGACTATTCAAACACTGGCTGTGCTGCCAGTGGCTGAATAAGATATTTTTTAAAGATTTCCAGACAGGGAAGCAGCTTTTCACATCATTAAGGGACAGGGACAGTAATGATTTTTCTATAGGACTTTATCTGATCACATAGCTTAGCCAAAGTGTATGGATTTTGATGGTCTACAATTGGATTTTTGGATATTCGCAGAGAAAATTGGCAAAAGCCTGCAATTTCATAAAAGCTAATTAGCTGCTTATTAATTTTCATACTCTATGCTGTATTAGTGCTACAATATAAAGCACAAGAAACTAATATTTCAGACCAAGTAATAAGGCTTTGTTCAGTAGGTTGCAGAAGAATTACTCCCATGACAGATTTTGAGCTTTACCTGAGGTCACAGAGCAGAGATGCAGGCACACACTGAAATGTGTTACCCCGGGCGCCGAGTTATGTGATTGGTCAGCTGCCAGACGTGCTCCCCAGTGAGAAAATACATTTTTGTGCACTTTCCTTCTGTCTCTGCCACCCAAACACAAGCTCTCACAATTGTGATTTATGCAAAAAAGCAATAAGTTGGACTGTATTTTCCTTTTAATACTTTTATTTTATTTTTATTTTATGAAACAATCTTTTTTTTTTTCTTTTTTCTTTTTCTAAGATCTAGATCACATCCAGAGTGAGACATCAGAGTGACAAATATTGGTCGGCACCTGAGTTAGCACTCACCCAGTATCGATTTTCCAAATTCTTAGTACACAAATCTATCTCTGAGACTGGTTGCAGTTAAGCCTCCTGGCATGGTGGACAGAAATCAAATTTAACTTTATTTACTGCCCGGCTCTCAAACTTTGACTGCAACATTTTATGTCCTCACAGCATTTTCCCTACCTCAGCTTTCAATCAGTTTTGTGTTTATGGCTGCAGAGTGTTCCAGACACCATGAGGCATTTTTACGGTAACACCAGCACCGAGAAACCGGCAGTTATGGCTCTTGTTTTATTGCCTGAATCTGCTCCTAAGATGATGCGACATTTTATGCATGTATGTACTCAAAACGCAAACTATATGATTGAGTTAGACATGAAAGAGGAAACCATTTGACAGAAGGGCGGAACATATACATTTTACAATGGATACAAGTGAATTATAAAGAATCGTCGGAAAGAAATGCTAAGAAACAGAAGAAACTGTGAGTGCCCCTGAATAAAAATGCCTCTGGACTACGGTTTCCCAGATGCAGTTCAGTCTCCTTTGCTCTTGTGCCAGATATTACTCACTTAGAAGCAAGAGGAATTGCAGTGCAGCTCTGCAGATGCAGGCAGAATGTTGTGCGAGGACTTGGAGGCTCCAGGCAGACTTTGAAGCTAATTCAATAGTGTGTTCTTCTCTGCTCTGTCGCATAATGAGATTGGAACACAGACGTTTGGTCCTTTTGATTAAAGTGTCCAATCAAATGGAGGTTATCAGGAGAGAACTTCCCCCAGCACCAGCTGTAATGGAGAGCGTTATTGCCGTCTTTGTCATTATTGTTTCCTTAATTGCAAATGGCGCTGGTGTTTGCCTCGGTAGACCTCTTTGAGCATCCCAAATATTAGGGTGTGACAGCATGGATAGAGGGTTGAGAATACTTAATAAATACTTTGGGGTTACAAACCTTTCCACGTTTTGTTTTGTTGTTTTTTTAGAACAGTAACTGTGGCTGTATCACAAAGGAGTGTCGTCTACTTGTTTAATTTGCTTGAGTCATGTGGAGCCACAGGTAGCCAAGAAGCACGGAGCAGAACAAGAATCAAAAGTCGATCAAGAATCAGCCTTCCTGCACTCTACCTCAACTTCAGTGCGTTGTATGTGGATGGGATGTTTAACGGCTCTAAGCCCAGAGAGGAATATATGTTTCAGCATATATTGGTCCATCCCCTCCTGCGATACATAACTGCCCGCCAGTGGTAGTAGTTTAAGGGAAATGATATTTGCATTGGCTCAACCAGGCAATGGTCAGCTTTATTGGCCGAATGGTTATCGTTGGTCAGCTCAAGCATCAACGAGTCTCCATAGCAGCTCAGGATGCCTGGATTCACATGATTTCATGGTTGAGAGTCTCAGAGGTGAGAAAAACCATGCATGCATTTTTCTGTATTGTAATGTAATACACTGTGACGTCTCATTTTCTCTCTCTCTCTCTCTTGCTCTCTTTTTTGGAATAGGCAGCAGATGCTGATTGAGACCAATTTCATTTTCCATTTATTCATGTTTAATCATGCTTCTTCGTTTTTTTCCTTTGGCTTTCCTCACTTGACTCCCCATGACAGGGACCACCCACACTGCTGTCTCCGACTTCGTCTTAATCTCTACGGAAGCCTGATGTTTGAATGGGACAAGATGCTTTCTTGAGCATTATGATTTATCCTTCTTCCATGCTGTAGTTTATCTGTCATCTCTTTTCATAATATCTTGTACCTCTACATCCAGCTCCCACTGCATGCCACCCTGACCTCCTTCCACCACAGCCCCTCTCAATATGCATCTCAATTAGTCATTGATTTTTTTCTTTTTCCACTGCACATCTGTTGGTTCCAGTGTAATTTATGTTTTCTGATGACCTTTTCACCTCAGCAAGCCCCTGCAGCTAAATTGTTAGCATAGATCTGCTATCCAAGTATGGGGCTGATGGCTTAATGTGTTCATCGCTGAGTGATGACTAACATTAAGACCTGTGTGGTGCCTTTTTACTTAGGAGTAGAGTGCTGATGGAGCTTGCAGGGCCCCAGGTTGTACTCTCCTTATTCTCCCAGCTATACAGTTAAAGTACTTATATACTTTTTTTACTTTATATTAACAACCTACCTTCTGCTGTTAATGCTTGATTTGAAATTATTTAAGAAAACACTGCTTTAGTCCATTAAAGCAAGAAGAACCTCATATTTAGTTTGGTAGATAGGTGGTATGAACAGTGCAGGCAACTAGTACAGTGAAGCCAAAGAAAAGAGGAAAAACCTACTCAAAGTTCCTCAACAAGAAAAGGGGATGACAGAAGTCCTGAAGTTTGAATACAGAGTGAATTCTTTCAACCAAAGCAATGACAGTCGCCGATGTTGCCAAATAAGAAAAAGGACCTTAAGAATTGCATCTTTACATTATTAAAGTCTGATCTAGAATGACATTTACACAATTTTAAGCATTGCCATTTGTTGATGTCATAGGGTTAGAGATGTGTCAGTGGAGAAAAGGCAGGGAGAGTATAACGTAGCTCTGCTGGTATGCATTGTTATGTACTCATACAATACACAAGAAAATTATGACCACATGCTCTGACCTTCCATTGTATGCATTATGATTTGATTTTTAACTGATCTTTGATTAAAAGCAGTTGTGTGCAGTTCTTGAATTACATTATGGCTTCTTCATGTTACTGTTGGAAAAATATTCACCTTTCTTAAGCATGGAGTAGAATCGAACAGACTTTCTAAAGCCTCCTCCTTCATAAGATGAAGTACTAAGAAATCACAGCATGCTTCAGGAAATAACAATTTAAGACTTGGTGTGGGAAGTAGAGTAAAAACCACTGCCCATACTTACTCCCTATAACTCCTGACTTTTATAGTGTCTAACATATCCCACTATTTATTTTCGCACCAGCGACTGGGTCATTTTAAAACAGACTTTGATGTTAAACCATTATGGCCACTGAATTATGGCTTGTAATAGCTCTGTAAGTGAGCTAGTATTTTTTCAGAAGGAGGGATCTGCGTACAATACTGTACGTTAACAGTGGGTCTCTGATAGTTTCTCTACATGTGTTCTCAAAAAAGAAAAAAGTCAGCTGCTGATTCATCTTCTTTTTTTGTGTGTTGAGATGTGTCAGGACTGGTTTATGTCACAGTAGTGAAGACTTGTGGTTGTTTTTGTTGTATGTAATGTAATCAAAGTTAACTGACTACTGCAGGTCAAATAATTTTAGCTTATTAGATTTCAGAAATGAGAAAATGCTGTTGTCCTTGACCAATCAGCAAATGTTCAGTAATGAACCTTCCTAAAGTTACCCCCACCCCCCAAACAGGAGCCTTTGTGAGGGTTACTTGTCCCTCCTGAATTTAATTAAGTCCCTGGTTCCTCCAGTGGCAACGCAGGTAAGCGAAATGAATTCCTCTATTCTGTGTATCTTTTTGTATTTGTGTCTTATTTTGTGTCCTTATGAGACACATTCAAAGATGTTGAAGTGATCTCAGACCCTGGTTGAAGAGACCGTTTAATCGATTTTGCTGTCGAGCTGAAAATGACAAGAAAACCACAGTCTAGACCTCTTTGACCTGCTCCATTTGTCACTGATGGTTCTTGTGGGGTTTACAGGTATGTAGAGGAACTCAAAGTTTCAGGCTTTCTTTGACATCCAAAGACTGTCTCCTTCTACTTGTGCAGTTTCTATCTCTTGGCTAACCTGCTCTCTCTTCCCCTCAACTCACAGAAATCTAAAGGTTCAGGAGGTGGAGAGAGGTAACTGAGGCCACTGCACTGATGTCTCACTAATGCTGCCCGATAAATCACTCGGCAAGATTCCTGCACACTCCCATGCTGCGTCTGCCGCGACATGTTGATTCATTTATCAGTCTATCTTCGAGTAACTGAGCTGCTGCTGCTCTTGGCTATCAAGCACTTCTGCCAGTTCAAAAACCTATTAACATTATTACAGACATGTGCAAGGTTATAGCTAGATTAGCATTAATAGGTGAAAATGGGTTTTTAATGACACTAAGTCTAACTGCTTTGTGACTAATGCCATAAAGGGTACATTCTGTTTTAGCAAATAAATGTGAATTTTCATGTATGTGTGAGGAGCCAACTTTAGGTTCATTTGACTGCAGAGGAATTAGCTTTGAGTTTGAGTTATTTAACTTCATCCATTGTTTCAGTCAGACAAAGTCAAACAAATATTGCTCCTCCAAATGTTGGGCTTTCAAGTATTCCGCACACGATGTGCCAGGGACACTCCCTTCTGTCTCTGAAAATATTTTTTTTCAATCACTGTGATGCTTTTCTTTTTCTTTAAGCTAAATCCTTTCAAGCACTCCTTTGGTGTTTTTTGGCCGTTGCAGTTATCTACCTTTTTTTTCTTGTCCTCCCTTAATATGAAGACTTGTTATAATTTTTATAGACCTGAAGAGTGTGAACAATATAGTATCCCAGTAGAAAACTGGCCGAGACAAATCCCCACAATAATATATATAATATATAAATCATCTGCTGACCCCCTTGTTAGGAACCACTGTGTATTGCCATATTTTGCACCACATCTGATAGATACGGAGTATATTGGAGCATATTTGGAAGGGAGGAGGGCAGATGTTGGAGCCATGATGCAACATATTGGTGTGTTGTGGATGATCGTCTGACTATTGTTAGTTTGGTTGTAGGTAATGGGATAATCTGGACATTCTGTTTTGCTCCGGTTGACTGATTGCTGTAATGTGGTCTAACGGTGCATGACTCAAACTCCCTCCATCTCTGTCATTCTGTGTCCACTTGCCTCAGAGTGCTTTTCTCCTCAGTCGCCTGGAATGCACACTTTATCATGCACGCATGCACAAATGAGTGTCGCAGCCGGACTCATCCACGCACACACACACACACACACACACACACACACACACACACACACACACACACACACACACACACACACATATATATATATATATATATATATATATATATATATATATATATATATATATAAAAAAATATTCTATGCACACCTCTTTTACCTCCTGGGGGAGTCAAACCCAAATCATTAAGTTTATCCACTCCTTCTCAGTGTTTGTTTTTCCTTCATTTATGTTATCAGGCACGGTTTCCCCTGAGAGTTCCCTGCAGTCTTCCACCATAAAGTGCTGCTATTGACTTCAGCTCTAGTTAGCTGTGATAGAGTATTGCATGCTGTGATTTTATGAAATCTTTTGCATGGCTTGTGGTCCTGTCTGGCTCACTAAAAAGAAACGTTGTAATGGTTTGGGAGATTGAGTCTCTCTTGGGCACTCGCAGTAAAAAAGGGATCTATTTTGCGTACTGGTTTGCAATGTGCTTGCCTTGCAGTTTTGGATTTCCATGAATATTTGACAGTAGATTGGGTAGTAAGAGCACTGGTATCTCTTATTATACATAGCATTGTGTGCCTACTGTGCATACCTTTACAGAACTGTGGGCTGAAAACTTTTTGTCCAGCCAGTCTTACGGCAAACTCAGTATGTGACTCGGCAGAAAGCAAATAGTTGATGTTTCAGACCTGATTAATCACTTCCTGAAAGTGTGCAGACTGTAATCTGCTTTTGATGAGTCACATTATTCACTTGTCACTTGATCAATTGTTCCTATTTTTGTGTTTAAAGATCATAACTTGTTTTTGAGTTCAGTTACACATTTCCACGGATCTGATGTCTGTGTCTACAAATACAAGTCAAAATCCACAGTGACTTATTTTGATGGCATTCTTTATGTCACCACATTTCGGAGCTGTTTAAGTTGGGTGGGAAATGTCTGATCATGTCTTTTCCAAAGTTAGGCTAAAACCATGCTGAATACTTTAATTAGGTCGTACAATTAGCCGATGAAAATGTGTAGTTCTTGTATTTATTTTTATTTGTATTTGTATATCTTTATAGTTTTTACAGATTTGCCGTGGGTCATAAATAATTCAGCAATGAAATCTTATGCACTAGGTTCTGCTGATGTTGGGGTCATAGTGTCATTGATCAGAATACTGTTGTAGAGGGTCACTCTATTGTTTGACTAGAAACCATAACAATACAATCTCCGCATTCATTTGAATCAGGCTTTCCTTTCAGCTAAGCCAAATTTTTCGAATGAATCTTATTGAAAATTCTTAATTAACAAAATTATGAAAACATCAAAAACTTTAGAAAGTCCAGATTTCAATATCATCGGACGGGTTGCCCTTTTATAAAGCCAGCATAAGTTTCAGTGTGAAGGGCAAAGAGAGAACTCAAAACAACCTGCAAAAGTCTACTCAACCCACCTTGTTAGGTTGTTTGTGTTCTCTTTTTTTCCTCCCTATACCAAGGTTAAGATTTCAGTCCAGTTTACACGTTTCAATGAAAAATTTGAAAATACAGCCATGGGGCAGTAAGAGTTTTTGGTTCGGATCCAGGCTTTTTGTTAAAAGGCTTTCATAACATTGTGAGATGGGGCATCTTAGCGCTATACACATGTACTGCTTTTCCTTGAATGATAGAATCTGTTAAATGCATCCGGTGACGGTGTTGAAAGGTTTGTCCAGCCTACAAGGTTACATCGTTATTTTTGTTATTGATTATGCAGCCAGTTATTGTCTCAGTTAATAAATTAAATATTTTATCTATAATATGTCACAAAAAAGTGAATTATATGGGGAAATGCCTAAGTTGTTGCTTCCAAAATCCTTTTTTTGTTTGACAAACAGCCCAGAAAACAAATATATTCAGTTTACTCTCAAGAGAACCAGCTAATGTTGACTTTTAAGAAAACAGAGGCAGTGAATTTTTGACACTTTCTACAAGAATTACTTAAGCAATCTGAGGATTGTCCTAAAAGTTACTGATTAATTTCTAATTAACCTCTAAAAATATTTAAATTTACTTTTAGATTTTCACCTATTCTTTCAGCTCTAGAGTTACACTCTCTTGAGTGCTTTCTATTTTCCACTGCCACTTTTCTTGTGGCGGAACACCAACTTTCATTACACTGAAGATGGTAAACATTGCCTTGAAGACTGCCAAATTGAATCCTCCTTCATCACATGAGGGATATAAAACAAACAATTTCTGTGAGTAACAGCTGCCATGATTGCATGATTTTTAGCAGAAAAGATAAGTGGCTTAGAGACAAATGGTTCGTTAAGGTTCATTATTAGCTATTTGTATTTTTTGAAAGGATTTGTCTCATCAGGATTTTTACAACCATTACAGATATGCCTCAGATTATGGTATGTATTTGTAAGTCTGTGTGATATGACATTATATTGTGGGACATATATAGAAAAACATCTATTGTTTCATTTTACTCTCTATCGTATATTTTGTTGTGTTGCAAATCACACTCTTTGTAATATTTTTCATCATTTGGACGACACATTGAATTCTCCCACGTGGCACTGAAGCAGGCGGGTAATTTGCCGAGGGGCAACACAATCAAACATGGAGGAGAGTGAAGGGAAGGACTCAAACCGATGAGAGAAAAGAGGCGCTACTTCTGTTGCACGGACGTGCATGGATACGAAAAGTCTGACACACCCCAGAAAATCAGTACGGAGAGAGTCTATGGATGAGAGCCACAAAAGTACAGGCCAGGCCTCAAAACAAACCCCAGACTTTGAACCTTGCAAGAAGCTTTTGCCTGTGGCACACTATATGGCAAAGAATCACCAAGATGGAAGGAGATAACGGCTGCCATTGACTTACACTTGAAATGATATGGCTCCAATCTACTGACCCTGCATTCACTTAAGTGTAGCCATACGTTATGCTTTTGCATTGCCCTTGTCTTTGTTCACCACAATAATGCTTATAAAGCAAGTAAGAGGAGCTCCTGTTCTTTCTGATGAGAGAGAACACACTCCCTCACCGTAGTCTCTGCTTCACCTCTCATCGCTCACACAACCATCTCCATCCACAGTAGAAAAGTTCTGTAGTGGATTTAGTGGTTAGCCACACCTCGCTGCCTTCACCTCTTTCAATGAGCTGTCAGTGATTGAAGTTAATTTGCATATAAATGGACAACTAAATCTCTCCTCCTTATTAGCGCTTGGTTGAAAGATTCCGACACAAAAGGAAAACAGCTTTTGCAAAGTTTTTCGTTGCATCTCCACATTTGACCTCAAATTAAATTCTTTTCCCCAATGTAAAGTTTAGAAAGCACTTGGGGAAGATGTTTCTCTTGTGTCTGCATCTACATTTGATAGAGCAGATAATGTGATTGCAGTAATGGAAGCAGTCCAGGCAGGCCATGCTGGCTTGCCATGCTATCTCTGTGTTTTTCCTCTCTCATCTCTTTCTGGGTTTTTCTCTTGCTCTCTCTTTCAGAGTGCACAGCAAAGATCTCATTTGGGGACAGATGGATCTCCCTTTTTCTCTATCTAGACAGTTTCCACTCTGGTCATTATCTCTGATCTGTCCATTAAAGGCAGAAGGAGGGAGTAAGGGGTAAATGGAGGCTGGTAAGGGGGAAGAACCACATGAATCCTCTCCTCTCCTCTCCTTTCCTCTCTTCTTACCCCTTGCACCACCCCCCCCCCTTTCCTGACCCACCCCCCTGACTCATATCCTCTCCACGTTCCCTCTCCCTCTCCGTCTTGTGCTTCTCCCAGTATCTCTGGATCTTTTTCTTGGTTTCTTTTCTCATCCAGACTGTTTTTGTTTCATTTCTTGTAAACAGCGTTGGAAATATTTTCCCTGCTTGTTATTACAGTAGCTGTTTCTCAACAGTTTGCCATATGGTCATTTAACTAACATTTGATCCAAAACATTTAAGATTTTTTTTTTTTCTTTTAACTAATTTATTATTGTAAGGCATGGCCACATGCTGCAAATATTTCCTATTTTTGGGTACAGACAATGCTACAGACAATGATACAGAATCTTGTGACAAGCTTCACTGTGTGGAGTTCAATATGTCAACAAATCATCATGCCTCCACTTTTTACACTATGGAACCTATGCTGGGTTGTTTGGTTCGAGTATAGATCAACCGAGGGAAAGGTTTGTTTGATGGTTGCTTCATTCTAAAGCTAGAGAATGAAGAAGCAGATGGTAGCTGTCGAACACTGCTCCTGGATTTGGTTTTACCAATCGTATGTGAACCTATAACTAGGTTTTTGTGTAAAGTCCTTTAGAGGTTCTACTTAACTAAAAGCTAGTTTCCAGAGTTATTTGAGTAGTCTTGCCTGGCAAAGATCTAGGCTAAGTGTAAATCAGTTGCTTGCAAACATCTGTTGCGCATGTTCAATCAAAAGTAATCAACGCCTTTAACAGAAAGGAGTTGTGGCAGGAAACTTAATTGCCAGTACTTTGTAATTGTAGATATAATTATGATTCATTTATATATACATACAGGTAGAAATATGTGGATCAGAGTTAGTGGAATTCATGTAGTTTAGAATGAATATGACATCTGATAACGCCAATTTACTGCCCATAACTAATTTATATTTTTGGAAAATATAATTTAAAGTTTCCCCATTTTTCATCATTATTAAATTACCTTGTATTCAGATGTGACAATGATGGATGACAGAGTTGAACAAAGGCTGACCGCTGTTGGTTAGCAGCTGGAGCTGACTCTGGTACGAACCACAGAGCCTCTCTCTCTCTCCCCCACACACACTTGCAATCTCACAACTTCTCATTACCACATTTTTAGCTGCATCAGCAAGACTGAATAACTGATGCAGAAACTGAATGTGTGTGTTTGAAAGAGAGAAAGGGCTGGTGTTGTTTCTCCCTCCCTTTGAGTAGAGGGCTGACCTGTCTGTTTAGATGGAAGTTAAGATAAGCTGAGGATTTCAGGCACTGTAGTTTGTTTAACTGAACATTTAAGTTGATCAGTGCTGCTGCTGTTTTCTGTGGGAAACCCCTTCTCTTCAAACCAGTGACCGACTAGTTCAGAGAGAGAGGAGAAGCCTTGGGTGCGACATCTCATCGCTTCTCCCTCACTGTGTCTTTCTCTTTACAAGTCAGCATCATTATTTGGGCTCACCTGCCCACAGTTGCCAGAGGATTTATTTTTCCTGCAATGGTAGATTGCTTTCCTGTCCAAAGCAATGATTAATAATGCACTATTTCAGAGGAGGCAGAAATGCCAAGCACGCTCCATTCTTGAGGAATATTAATTGCGCTAACAAGCTTTCACTCACAAACGCATTACGTCGTCTTCTCAACAAGGCTCTTACCGTTCTGTATCATCTGTGTCTCCCTCCTCCCCTCTTGGTCTTTTTTTCATGTACTCTTTCTAAGTGGATGTGATGTGTGAGAGGTGTCGGCTGTCTGCTTTTTCAGTAGATTTACATTTACAGGTTGAGCCTGTTGTATACACTTACCTAAAAATGGATCATGTCTGTAATTAAAACACTGATGCTTGTATAGCCTTGGTAACAACTTTTATTTTACATAGTCTGTAGATAAATGTCTTCTCTCACTCACTCTCATTCTGAAATTAGACTTGCCCATGTACTATGGATGAAACAGAACCTTTTGCTCAATAATTTCTCCAGTTTTTATTGCCTCTGTCTGTAGTCTTTTCCTAAGTGTCACTGTATAAGGACGGCACATTTTATTAAGGGGATGGTATTAATAAACTAGTAAACAGTGGGGCAGACTTGCCTGTCTCTATCATTGCCATGGATACTTATATATACTCTGTTCGTCCACCTGTCATATGCTATTTTTAAACATTTAAAATGAATCCATTTTTTAATATGAACGGTTTGTCAGACGACTATGTATAATGTGAAAGAGGTTGCTAATCAGGACAAAGAGAATTAACATGCGCTGATATCTTACACCTTCTTTTTGTTTAGTTTAGTTTTTTTCAGGTTATATATTGAACCTTGTGATTTCTAATGAAGAAAAAAATGCTTATTTTCCAAAAAAGTAGATTCTTTTAATAACAGATTCCCCCTTTAAATGTTTGTACTGCAGCAGCTCCCCTAAGCTCACTGGAGGTTTTTTTAACATCCTCAAGCCCATTGTTTTGCTTTTACAGCACAATCTTACTGTTTTGAAACAGTCTCACAGCTCACAACAGCATTGCTTTCCAGCAGCAGACAGCTGTTTTGACCAAATTACAAGGCACAAATAAACCCCACTGTACACTACTTGCCCAACACCAAAGGGCAGACAGAAAAAGTTAACAGGTAGCTGGTTAACTTGCTGGAGCATTGAGCAGCTAAAGAGTCAGATATTTCTATAAGGAGTTGGTGAAGACATGCATTAGGCTAGAAGCAGAGTGAAGTTACATTCATCCAGTGGCCAAAAACACAGCTCTAAATGTCTGCTGGCTGTGTGAATAGGCTGTTTTGCTTATGTGTTTTTGCCACAATGAATTTACAGGTTGATAATAAGTTATTGTTGTAATTACAGGCTCTTCGGTTTTTATTAAAATATAGAATTGCTCTATAGCTCTTTGTCTCAACCTACAAGGGAAGGCTAGTGAAAGGGAAAAAGGTAGCAAGCACAATGGTTTATGTGCAATACCAAAATAATATTTACAAAATAGTCTGGCCGGATTTAAATCTATTTGACGTTTTCTTGCTCTGGCACATTCACTTTAGAATAATTGTGTTTTATTTCTGACTGTGTTGGACTTTTTGGTATAAATATTCAAGTGGAGAGATGTGTGTGAAAAAGAGGCTACTTTGTCAGCACTGGTGCACACATGCTGTCACAGTGTGTTTTTAAAATCCACTTCCACACAGACTCCATTTCTTCACTCACTTTATCTTAGCATGCATATGTTTGTTTTTATCTTGATCTTGTAGACATCTATCTCGTTCACACACATTCTTTCTGACCCAGACACATTTTGGAGCAACATAAATAGAAATTGACTAGTTTCAAACAGCTGCTTTTGGTTAAAATAATCATAACACAAACACACACACACCCACACACACACAAAGATATGTTCTTTAAACAACTAAAATACAGGGCAAGACTTCAGTGAAGCTTAGAATAATTGTGCTTTATTTCTGACTGTGTTTGACTTTATGGGTTAATATTCAGGTGGAGAGATGTGTTAGAAATAGGCTGCTTTGTCTTCATTTTTTGCTTAATAACGTATATGGCAGCTGGTATTTGTATGTGCTATACTCCTGCTCTGTGAAGCTTAGCAACACAAAAACTAGACATAGAAACTCTGAGTCTTTGGATGCACACGTTCATGCATAAGTGTGTGTTGCTGGGCTTTATTAGTGCTGGTGAGCCCGAGTCTCTTTAGTTTTTAGTGCGGAGTGCAGAGTACTTCTGAGTTACACCTCTCCATTTGCCCAGCCAGCCTCCAAAGTAAACACGTCTGTAAGCCTCAGCAGCCTCAGCTCTGTGTAATGTTAGCTTTGCGTCTGGCTCCCGCACATTGCCGAGTTAACGCTAAGGCTACTGAATGCGACGGGGACTTAGCATGAGCTCTAACACCAACACCACAAGCCCCCACCAACTAATTAAAACAAAGTCAATTTCCGCCACGACCGACATTTTCATCTGTTACTCGTCAGGCTCGCCAGAACCTATGGTGAGGGTGTTGAACGCAGAGCCCGTAAAGTATTCGTCTTCAGTTACCTGGGCTACATTCTCTTAGGCCGAGGGGATTTGTAATGTGATCCTAGTCACCTTTTCCCCTTCAAATTCTGCTTTTCAGAAATTGTACTCATTCGCTCTCTTGTGTTGGATCAGAAAACAGAAAGCTTTGGTCGCGCCCACGTGTGTCATCTCAGCTTATAGCTCTCTGTGTAACCTTTGTTTACTTTAGCAGTTTTGCTGAAGGTGGCCTTTTCAATGGATTGTACCAGAGCTTATGGAGATAGAGATGGAAGCAGTCGATGTGTTGTCTGTGTAGAGTGATTATTGGGTGCCAAGCATCAGAGTCAGCACATCAGTCAGTTGAAGAGTGCTCTGTATTTAGGTCAAATTAATGTAGAATGTGCAGTGTATTGATCCTGAAGTTTAACCCGAATCTCATTTTTCTCTTTGTCTCGGGTCCAATTTGTCCATTTTGTGGTTTGCTCCAAGGCTGTGTTATTATTTCATGCTTTGTGTGAACTGAGCTGATCGTGACTGCAGTGTTTCTAACATTTTTTACCTCTCTTCTCTCTCTGTCTTCCTCCCTTTCATGAACCTGTTTTTTTGGCTGTTGCTTCATGATGATGACGCCTCTCCTTCCGACACTCAATAAGGTAAGAAAAGTACTGCCATCACTGTGCATTTTGTACACATGTGCTGTGATAAATATCTACATATCAATCCCACCTCATAAAGATTGTTATACAGCACAGCACACTTCACTTCATCTACCTGCCTCGGCTGGAATAAAGATGTAGAATTTCCATCATTCCACAGATTGCAGACAGGAGAGTAGACGAGGAATGAGGCAAATATTTCCGCACTGCTGTCTGTTCAGTGGGGGTTTACAATAATATTCAAACCGTAGATGACTGTATCTGTCTGCTTACCAGAAGCCTGATGATGGTGGAAATGCAGTGGCACGACAAGGTGTTGGGGGCTACTGAGAGGTTGACAGGTGCAGAGTCTTCAGTGTCAGACGCATATAAAACACTGAGATGGAAGCCAGATGGAATTTTTTCTTGTAAAAATGACGACATCTTTTTTTCCCTCACCCCACTTAATGGCCCACAATCCCTTGAGCCCTGAGTGCTCACTGCAACCAGGCTTGCTGTGTCACTGTTCCTGACATTTAGTACATTTTCCATTCCTCTGATCTCCCAAAAATCCAGAGCCACAGTGAGGATCCAGCTTTTACAGGACCGTAGATAAATCTAATGTGAAACGGCAGCATGATAACGCCTACAGGAGGAGGTCTTCTAAAAGGAAAAAAGGTCTTTAGCAGTGCAATTTTCCCCTATTTTAACTCATGGATAAGTGACACATTAACGGTGTCCACATGGAAGACTTCAGTGAGCCACCTGTCATCCCTACCCATAGATAGACATAGACGTTTTAACCCAACATCTGTTGAGCATTTCAATTGAGGGCATGTACCTGGACACGCTTATAAAGGTGATACAGATCTCAGTGGCTGGCTCTGCTGATGATTTAACTACAGTGTTGGTTGTGCATTAATACGCAGGGTATACACAGGTGACAGCACAGTCAAACGTTAATCACGGCCATTTCTTATGCACCTCGGTGAAAAGGGAAAAACCAATCCCTTGATGCGCTTCCCATACCACTGACATCTGAGGATCCAGTATGGTCAGCAGAAGGAAGTGAGGATGATAATAAAAAATGAATAGCATGCCAGAGGTATTGGAGGCAAAAAATTGAAGCCTTACTCACAATGAATGGATTTGAGTCAACCCCGACAGACCTGCTGACTAACGGCCAATAAAGCCGTAGAAACACTTTACTACGCCATTGACTAATAGTCTCTGTGAACTGCGCAGTTGCTTGGGTGGTCCTGTCTATTTGGTAACTTTGGCTAAATGACGGTTGGTGGAGCTTGTGCACGTATGTGTGTGTGAAGAGGGCGTTCCTGCCCACTCAGCACATTCCCCCCTGGGGTGGCGGGGGCACATATGTGGCACTCTCCCTGCCACGGCACGCTTTCAGGCCTCCATGCCTTCCTCCTGGCCTCGCTCCCTCCCTTTCCCCTTCCCCTGTTTTTGCTTCTGCTTCCTTTCTTTGTGGCTTTCCTCACTTTTTTCTTTTCTACCTCTTGCTTGTATGTTCTCCTCTCAATCCTTTTTCAGTCTCATACTCTTCCAGGACTCATGTCACCATCCTCTTAGGCACCTCTGTGTCCCTCCCTTCAGGTCTTTCTCTTGCCTCCATCCTGCAGTTTGTCACTCAGGCTTTTTGTTAAAAATGTCTAGCCTCTAAGCCCAATCTAGACCAACAGACTTCAGTAGAAGACATTAAACAAAATTTTTTGGCAGGCTGTGTAGTACTCCCCATGATGACTAAACTGATCTTCATGCGTAAAATGGGCATCCGGCCCCTTTTAATATAGAACAGTGCAAGACCTATTTATAGAATTTCTTTTCTTATGGTCAGATAGAAATATTTGTTTTTAATTTGATCTTAAGTGCAGTTCTGGCTAGAAATTTAGACTATTAAGTCTTAGATTTGGCTTTTTAAACCTGCAGATCCACATATACTGTACAGTATTCCTTCCTTGCTCTTCTACTCCTACAGCATTCCTTCCTTTACTTTTATTACTACCCATGCTTCTT
The DNA here is from genome assembly GCA_016859345.1 of Istiophorus platypterus. NCBI lineage: Eukaryota > Metazoa > Chordata > Actinopteri > Istiophoriformes > Istiophoridae > Istiophorus > Istiophorus platypterus. The sequence goes on from CM029117.1 coordinate 8,542,221, forward strand.
CCTCCCTTTCCTGTCACCCCCACCTGCCTCTATCCACCTCCAACTGAGCTCTTCTGCTTCCTCAGATGTCTCCTAACAGCCTTCTTCCACTCAAGACAAGGCACAAAGAGAAAACCGGCCTATGATTGGTGTTTACTAAAGTTGCAGTTGCAGTAAAGTTGCAGCCTTAATTTGGTTGTCATTTACCAAATATCTAGAATTACTCCTCCTCTTGATTACAGATGAATGCCTGACAAAAATAACTGCCCTGTAGTTGAGCATCCTCAATTTATTTACATCTGCTCTTCACACATTAGAAGTGGTGACTGGTTGGCATGTAAGGTTCAGATGTACCATAAGTAATGGCATTTAATAATAGCGTTTAATCAGGCTCTCAAACGTGGAGCTTGTACATAGTTTACCAGTGTTTAAAACTGTTCAGAGATAAGTTATTCAGTAAGGCGCACTGAGCTTTGTGTCAGTGAACAGAAACTACGGTGTGATGTGACTGATTTGACTGTTGGCAGTGAGAGAAATGGAAACAGACTTCTGTCTTGACCTCCATCACTGACAAGTGCCACACACACACACACACACACACACACACACACACACACACACACAAATTCAGACGGACACACAGTCTCAGACAAAAAAATGTAATAGACTGCCATCACGAAGAAATGGTTCAATAGTCAATCTGCATGGAGAAGTGGTTCTGTTGTCATGTGCTTAGCAAGATTTATTCATTGTGTGTTTATCTCTTTGTTTTGTTGTGTATTAGTTGTCAAATTGAAAGATGGAGCTCTTTTTTACAGTGTCTGTGTGTTGGTTTGTCTGCAATGGACACATGGCCAGAGGGCTGTTTCAAAAAAACACAGCAGATTAAACTAGGATTTTTCAGATATCCCGGCTGAATTTAGCTGGGACTCAGCTTTACGAAAGCAGTGGCGCATAAGTTACCATAGAGATTTTTATCTGTGAAACTAGTCTGGTCCGGACCAGACTAAAAGTCAGGCTTGGTTAAGCTTTTTTGTTAAGGCCAGTGCCGATTGGCAGCATCTGACGTGCTTCAAAAGATATCGGCATTCATTTTAACAGGGCAACGTCCACTGCTGGAGTTTAGAACATGGAGTGTCAGGCCCATTGAAATGGCTATTTTCAATTAAATCCATGTATTTTTATCGCCTTCAACAATTTCAGCCGACTTTTATGATTCTATGGATTAGAAACGTCTTTCCCCTGAAACTGTTGCCACAAGTAAACAAAACTAACACTATGCATAGCAGACAACAGCGGACTGACTGAATGCTTAAGTAGCCTAAAAATATAATTTTGCTAACTGTATCTGCACTTTGCTTTAAAGGTGTAAGTCAATGTTCGGCTTCTCACGAAATATCCAAATGAATTTCTGTTCATACAGAACAAACATTACTGGAAGATTGAGGACTCGGTGACAGACTAAAGTGATATACTTGGTGTGACGTATGGCGCGTTCCTCTTAGTCAGTCTGTGATCGACCCACATCATCTTATGGAGAAAGCCATGACTGTGCATGTTTTAGGATTACTTTCACCTGGTTTGACATAGTCGCACCTACTCATCCTCTCTTGGCGCTGAAATGTAAAAGCCAGGATGCGCTGACCGGAGTATGTCAAGCCTCACTTTTTTTTGTTAAGGGACATGATCGGTACAATATGAGCTGCTGACAGTGATTAATGGCTGCCAGTTCCTAGCCAGCTGATCCCCTGTCTGTCTGTGTCTGTGTCTGTGTCTGTGTCTGTCAGTCAGTCCGTCAGTCAGTCAGTCAGTCAGTCAATCAGGAGTATAGGCCTGCCTTGCTCCACACTCAGCATCATTCTCATCTTTGGCTGACATTGTCACATGGCTCAGTGACACACTGCTCTCTGCTCTTAACAGGTTGAGTGAGTGTAATTCTCCCCAAAAATACATTATATATCAGGTTAATGTGAACATAAACATCAACCCTTGTGTCTCTGGTAGATCATTTGCTCCAGTGCTCTATTCTGATCTAGTTAAGGAAAGCATACTTTGCTATTAACAAGGGAGAGGGGCATGGATGTATGGAATCTTTGAAATGCCCAAATAAAAGGACATACACATAACTATGTATATTGTATTTCATGATATCTTTTTCAAATCTCCCATGGTATATACATCCATAAGAAATAAACATGTATGAAAGTCCACAATTGCAAATATTAAAATGAAATAATTCTATCAAATTTGGTTTAATTTACTACTTTTGTTTATAGCCTTTACAATATAATTGAAATGAAACCCATAAACTTTCATTTTGCCACTTTTCAAAAATGTAAAACCAGAGTTGAAAGAAAAAAAGAAAAATGGAGAGAAAAAAATAAGAGAAAAATGCTATGTAAAATGGACTTTTGATATTGTCATAATCAGTTTGGTAGATGGTGTGGTCAAACTTTAAATCAATATTTTGACATTATGAGAAATACAATAATTCACTTTTCTTGCTGAGGGTTAACTGATAAGATTAGTGACATTCTCATATTACGTCAATTTAAAGCCTTCAGCCTTTTAGCCCGATTTAGCATATAGACCAGAAATGGGTTGTGGGGGCTGCTTAAGCCAAGAAGTGGTTCACCATATAACCCATGCCCCCTCATCAAAACCTGACCCAACTTTCAATTTTTGCACTTTGGTTTTTGCACAGATTTAACATATTAGATATTAAAAGTTAATTTGTGAGTTTAATAGGTGCTGGTATGCAGATTTTGTTTTTTTCTGCCCAGCCAGACCAGCAGTGTTCACCAACTTCCAGTCTTTATGCTATGAAGGTATATTTACCAGACAGACATGGGAGCACTATCAATCTTCTCATTTAAGCATATTTCCCAAAACCTTGAACCAATTCTTTTAACAAAAATGTAAATAGGGCTTCTACATTTGAATTTGAATCATGTAATTCTATTTTTTTTGCCCATTATCCATTACATAGATGATATTTGCTTTCTTAATAAGCACTGCTTTGCATGTTGTGACCCAGTCAAAGGGTCACAGCATGTGTGAAAGCAGCAAGGGGGGTGTGTCTGTCCGTCAGTGATGTCATCACCCCTTGGATTAAGGCTGTGAACTGGCGGCCTCGTCCTTGGACCTGGGCCTGCTCCAGCCTGAGCCTCTGCTGTAATACTCTGGTGTTTGAGAGAGGGGTGTGTGTGTGTGTGTGTGTGCAACCAAATACTGTACCTTCTCTGGTTTGTGTGCATGGGTCTGTTCACTTGTAACAACTTTATCAGTGCAAGCTGAACAACCCAGTCATACATGAGATTATCACCGTCTAACTCACTCTCTCTAACACACACAAAGCTCTTCCCATGGTTCACTGGGCTTCATCTTGTTCATCATGCTATGGTGTTTGGACACTGTAGATATAAATACACGCATACAGCCTCATAAGGACATATGCACTTGCAAGGCATGAAGGTAAAGAGAGAAGTACGATGTGGAGTAACTGATGCATGAGATCCCGTATGTGCAGACACTCAAGCTGTTTACAGGCTCATCAAGTGTGTTTATCAAGAGGTTTGCTTGCAACGTGGCTTGTGGGTGTCTCAGTGCATGCAGCTTACTCAAAGGTCAAATGCATCTCACTATGTTGAGATGTTTCGGGTTTTTCTTTGGGATTAAACTGATAATTCCTCATATTTTAATGAGTTCACTTATAAATTTATATTGCTTTTCCATAGAGATGTTAGTTTGTGCATTTAGTCAATGTCTTCCTAATACCAAGTGCAACCTTCATACTAATCTGCCCCTGTTGGTTGTAAGTTAGTGTTACAACTATGTTACAGTGTGTGTGTGTGTGTGTGTGTGTGTGTGCGTGTGCGTGTGCCTCCATGTCTGGCCTGGAGTCAGCTGTTAAGGGATGCAGTGTTGGATGAGTGTTGCCTGATGCTGACCCAGAAACAACTGTAGATGTAACTAGCGGTGACTGCTGCCCTGTTAGCCTGCAACGCTGAAAAAAAAAACAGATTTTGTAGAGTGTACATATAACTATGGACTTGAACTGGATGATTGTGTCATGTTTTCTTTATTTAACTTCATTTTTATGCATCAAGAAAAGGCAGCATGGTATGTTGATAAAGCATTGTGGCTGTGGATTAAATGTGTCGCTGGGTAAGAATGACACATCAGGCTAGCGATAAGTAGACGCGATGATACATTTGTGTGCATTTTCTGTTAATTTTTTTCCGTCAGCCATGAAGAAAAGATGTACATTTAAGTGTTTTCTTCCCTCTATATCTGTTTATGTTGGTTTCTTGAGTTCATGTGTGTGTGTGTGTTCCCATTTTGTTTCTAAAATTAGATGAGGGAACAGATGTGGTGTGTTTGAGTGTCCCTTTTTGTATGCATGTGTTGCCAAATGTGTGTCATTCGCATGAGCAAGGCTGTATGTCTGTATTTGTGCATTCACACATCTTGAGTGTGTCTTGAGTCAGCAGCGTGACACGTTGACGGGCAGGAAAGTGGGTCAGTCATGGCCTCTCAGGGCATGAGGGAGATGGATGGAGTGATGGATGGATGGATCGAAAAAGATGTCTAGGGGTGGATGCTGGCAGCTCTGGAGGTTGAGGCAGAGGAAAAGGAAATAAGGATTTAAGGATGAAAAGGGCATTGAGCGAAGAATTACAAAAGGAGAGAAGTAAAAAAAGGAAAGGATGAGGGAGAGAAGAAGAAATAGGGATGGCAGACCTTGGGATAAGCAGAAAAAGGTAAAAAAGTAGTGAAATATAAAGTAGTCAGCTGCATAGACAGCCAGTGTTGAAAAAGCAAACAAAGTAGGAAAAAAAACTTAAACTGATCTAGCCACATCTTAAAGCTGACATGAATTTCTACTATGTAAACTCGTGATAAATATCATACATAGATCCAAAAGAGATGTGTGTGTCGACAATCAGTTTCAAAACAGCAGTTATCTTATTATTTCTGATGGTTGTATACTAACTGTAATTCTAAAAGGACAAGTCAATTAGTATATTAGTTAATGGGGCACTCCACTGATCTTTACACATGAAGTTCAGTTTCCTCATCACTCAGTCTGTGAAGACAGTGGTGTAATATCTTCTGTGACTCTGGAGGGAGAACTTAATTTTTTTTTTTTAATCAGACTAAAGCAGCAATTTGATGATATTTTGCTCTGTAAAATCGAGACTGGCCCTCTTGTGTGACATTTTGTAGACAGAAAATTGAATCATTTGGAGGAAAAAAAAAAATTAACATGCTTGATTTTTTTTTTTTTTTTTTGACTTTTGATTAAGTTGTTTATTCCTCTGGGAGGCTCAGATCAGCGCAAAAGACTGAAGCGATGAAACTGAAAGCAGCTACAGTAATCAGTGTTGAAATACAGGCACAGGCACTCATCTCCATCTAAAGGACCAAGATGCACTCATTCACCTGGTAATCAGTTAAAGGGCACATATAAACACACACAGTACTCACTGTCCCTCACACCTAATGATCCTGAGTGACATGTGCCCCCTGGTGGCTGAGTTAATGAGCCTGTTCCTGGTGCCGAGGTGATGCGGACTGACGTTGAACCTACTTAATCGTAGAGAATAATTGTCTCTTCCCCATCCGGCCAACTGGAATCCAGGAAATCTGTGATAAAAATAGGGAGTCCCAACAGCTGGTTATACAGTTGTAGACAGACAGGAGGAACATGCCTCACTCCGGGTCCTGATGAATATGAATATACTTTACTTGCACTTAACCTTCCCCTCTTTAATCTTTTATTTATCATTGTTACCTTCAGTTTTAATGCCTCTCCTACTTTCCCCTTTTGTTCCACCTCTTGAATCTCTATTTATAACCCCTTGCTTTTAACATCTACATCGTCGCCAGCTTGCTTTCTCCATCTTTCTTCCTAATGTTTGTTATTCCTTCCTCCTTCACACTCTTTTGCCCTCCCTCCCCACTTGTGACCAGTGGTTGGTCTGTCGCTATGCTGTTTACCCACTATGGGCCTGGGGTGACTAAGCATACTGCTTCTGATTACACCCCAGCAGTTGCCCATTTATCTTAACGTGAATAGAATGGGGATGGAGAGAGGCCAGAAGATATTATGGTAATACATGTCACCACTGTAGGTGCCTAATCAATTGGCATATTTTCAGCTTAGTCATACCTTTGTGAAGTGAGGCTTTAACTTTTTATTTGTAGCTTTGTAAGATTGTAATTTGCTGATGGTCTTTGCTGGATTTTTATTTAGTGTGAGGTTTGTTGCTCTGGATTGCTTTGTTTTACTACTTTACTATGAATTTGCTGGTTTTACTGGGATCTTTTGTCCTTGAGTTTCTGTAGATGATGCATGTGTCTTTGTCTGTAGGTGTCTTGTTGCATTCTAATGACAGCAAAACTTTTTTTTAAAATTAGGATTTGACGATGAAAAAATCATGTTACATTAGAGGGGAATTTCACAGAATTTACACATGAATATCAGTTTCCTCATCAACAGGAATATTATTCAGACTGAAAAATGGTTTGCATTATGTCTAGAGGAGCCACAAGGGTCTGACAAAAAAAACCCCAAAACCTGATGATGTCATCAGGGTTATGTCAGCCTGGGCTTGAGACTTGCAGTTTTTGACTACAATCCTCTATTACAAACTGGGAATGGGGAGTTTGAAATAAGTCAACATTTGCTAGATTTGTTGAGTCCAAAAAACAATAACATTAAGTTGTGAAATATAGGATCCAGTGTTTCCAGCTTAAAGGGACATTTAATAATTTGTCTCTCTCAAGTCCCCTAAATTTATGAAATGTAAATCCATGGAATAGCCCTTTAAGAAACGGACAGTTTGTTGATGTAAAAGCATTTTCTTTTGCACAAGTGGGTACGCTTAAATTGGTTGCCTGTGTATTGGCTTGCCCTTTCATACGTTTGTGTAATATATATATTTCAGATCCGGAAGGCTAGAAATTTACAAAGTTGTGTTTTGGTTTGTTTGAAAGTAAAGGGTTTGCCATAATGGGTGGATGATAATCAAACTTCAAGGAAGACTGCAGGACTTCTTTGCTGCCTTCGTAACTTACCGTTGATGGTATTTAAATTTTTCCTTACTTTCCATAAATCATTAAATCATGTAGAGAATTCTTCTTTTTCCTGATCAGATTTATAGCTGTCTTGCTGCTTATGGTAGAATTTGTTTCAAAAACTGGCTCTTCTTTTTGCTGTGTTCAAACACACTTTGGCTGTGTTTGAACATGAAAAGCACTTTACTAAATGACAGTTGAAGTGCGCGAAGGTTTATGCTTTGCAGCATCCCAGGACTGCTAGGACTATACTACACAAAGAGGCCTCTGCCGTCAGATTTCTCACAGACTATAAACACATTACTTCCTGGTCACATGAACCTTTAAAGAGCCTTTCTTTTATCTTTCAAATTCTTGTCATCCTCCATTTTTCTTTTAACCACTTCCTCTTTTTTCTACCTTTTCATCTGATGCTACTGTTCTCACTCTTTCATTGTATATAATGTCGATCTACCCTCTTAACCGAGGAACCTGTGGCCTGTCACAGGAGACTAATACACCCGTTGGCTCTGAAGTGCCACTTGTCAATGAGCAGAGGTAATGATGGAGAGGTAATTGCTTCCAAAATACTCATGTCCCACTGTTTTATGCATCAGTAAGTCAATAATCACATCATTAGCCAGGAAAATCCTGGCCTTAGAAAAAGTGATGAGGTTTTTGTGCATCGAGGAAACCTCTAATTTAAAACCTCAGATTTATGTTTTTGTGTTAATAATGGTTCAGTTTGTCGTTTCTTGCTCTGTAAAGATGTTGTAGCTGAATGTGAAGGACTTTATCCTGGTTTGTCCACACATTTCTCTGTCACAATTTTGGACTTTAGCATTAAAAGCCACATATGAAGTCCTATTTTACTTGTTGACACTAAATATATTAATATGAGGTTGTGTGATTATTTTTATTAGTTATCTACTTGCTACATGAGCTGCATAGTGTCAGTTTTGTTTACTTGTGGCAACAGTTTCAGAGGAAAGATGTTTTTGACCCATAGTGCTGTAAAAGTCGGCTGAAATCTTTGAAGGCGGTAAAAATAAATGGATTTATTTAAAACTCAGCCTTTATATGGACCTGATACTCCAGGATCAAAACTCCGCCAGTGGGTGTGGCCCCGTTAAAATTGCGTCTTTTGCATGCATGTCAGACGCAGTCAATAGGCGTTGGCCTTAACAAAAACAGTTTAACCAAGCCTGGCTGTTAGCCAGGCCCGAAACAGTCTAGCTGCACAGAATAAATCTCCACAGGAACTAATATGCCACTGCCTTCGTGATATTGAGCCCCAGCTAAATTCAGCCAGGATATCTGAAAAAATCCCGGTTTATTCCGCTGACTGTTTTGTGAAACAGCCCTCTGGGCTAGCATATGCTGATGTTGGTCAAATTAGACAGGTGCTCTTGTTGTGTAAATAATGGCTGTGCATAAAGAGAAATACATGTTTAATAACAGCTCTATCCGCTATATACACACACACATATACACGTTTCCATAAAAAGTCCCATGTGCTTGTCTCCACACACTGTCAGGTTGCAGCATGGAAATTAACACCTCTACTGCAGCCCTTTTGCTGCTCTACGAGCTGATATGAATCCTCTGAGGATTTCTTTTCCCTGTGTGGAGGACAATCAGTGGAAGCAATCTGGAACATAGTAAACAGGCAAGCGGATCCAGGACACACAACAATATATAGACAGGGCTGAAAACTGGTCCATAGCTTTACTGACTTGACTGTACTAGGCTTTGTGCTTTGTGCTTTTCCACAGCCTTGACTGCAAACTGAACCATAGTGACTGCCATTGCTCATATGCCTTAATTTGAGACTCATATATAATAAGCTCTGGGGATTTTAAAAGTAACACTTAATTGAACAGCTAAGACAGTGAATTCCTCCTGTTGTTCTTCTTTCTTTAGGAGGGTAATGACTTCTGATTGCCCACTGTAAAAATCTTACACAAAGCTTCGATTTAAATTTGATCATGCTCTGTTCTTGATATGATTAGGAGAGGTTATTGTTCATAGTAGGAGTTTCATTTGCTGCAATTGGAAAATAATATAGCTGGTTACAATGGAGCCTCCTCTGAGAGAATTTCCTGTTTTGGCTTATGTCATGAAAGACACATCAAGATACATTATTTTGGTGTCTGAGTGCATTTCTTCCCCTTTTTTAAGCTTCAACACCTTACACACCTTACATTGATTAGAAAGCTGCTTGTCCTTGCCACAAGAAGCTAGGAAAAAGGGCTTGCTTTCGTATGTGAATTAAAAAAAAGTTTATTAATAAGTAATGCAGTATCCACAGTTTCTAACAAATGTGATGGTAGTGGTGGTTTGAGGACACCAGAATTTCTCCTTCACATGCAACAATAAAAAGAAATCATCACATAAACATGATTGCTGGAAATACCATTGAATTAAACACACATCTCAAACTCAGAACCCAGAATGTTGAAGGTGATCTCTGAGCTTTTCACCTCAAAGCCTTACAGCCACTGATTAATTGATGAAGTGACTACATTTTACAAGCATCATCTACTGTATTTTACTCTATATAACTTGTAGGGGCCGCTTGTTGCTTTGAAAAATATGAAGTGGTGTTGCTCAGACTTACCATAAAGCCTTTTAAATTAGGAGTTTTAAGTTCTCAAGTCTTCTGTTTATGTGATAGTTTAGTTATTTGTCCAGCTTTGCATCACTATTTTAAAAATAGTGGACATACTACAGTACTAGTTAGGATCTACGAGCATGCATTTTATTCCCCTCTGTATTTATACAGAAAACGACAGATTATTTGTGATTCCTATAGTAATGCTCTTTGTCTCATTCTGATAGTGAGATATTTCCTCTGTTTCTGTGATGCCCTGTTAGTCCAGAAGGGGGCAGCAGACTATGCCTGGCTGTGACCACGGACACCTTCACCACACTCAGTAGTCATCGGCAGCTGTTACTATGGATACAGAGCTCGGGCATTGATGTGATGCAAGACACATCTAATAGAGGAACATAGGGGGTAGTGTTGAGCCCAGAGATGGGGATGTTCACACAGAACCACATACACACCTGTGCTCTGTGAATATGAAAGACTGGAATTCCTCACATCTCTGCAGTGTGGTTTAGGACTTATTCTTCTTAATTATAGAGCTACTGACTATATTGTCTTTTGTCAACAGCCTTGCTTAAATAAAAGTATTCTTGCCATATATATTTTCTCTAGAACCACAACTGAACCTGTATGAAAGACTCTGGCCAGAGAATTGGATCCCTAATCATTGGTCAAGGGTCAAATATAGCTCTCTCTGTCACCTCTGATCATCCCCTAATCATTGTGACATATGGTTAAGCTCTGATCTGTGGTGATGAAAATGTTAACAATATGTAGCTGCTGCTGCTTGAATACATTAAATGGTGATTAGCCCTTATTATCTGATTAACTAGAGCCATAGATGGACTGCTCACTTAAAAGCTGATTACTTAAGACATGACTTTGGACACCCTGTGTGTTTCTCATAGCTAAATTTAACTTGAAGTAGGTCATGTTTGAATGGCACAAATCCATTTGACTTTAAAGCCCACTTTCTTTACTATGTCCCACTTTGGAGAAACTAAATTTAACAATAAACAGCCCACTGAAAAAAGGCTTTAGTTCTAATCATAGTTTCTGCCTGGAAATGTGTCCCTTGATGTTAAAAAGACTATTGAAGACAGGTTGGGGGGAAAAAAAAAGTTATTTGTTACTCTGTGTGCCAGACTGTTTGTGTATTCTACATCGATACAACACTCAGTGCCCAGCCAAAGATGGCAACACATGCCAAGTCTGACTTGGCTAAGTGTAAAACAGGCTGGCACCCTGGTATATGACTGTATTTTCTGCTTTGTTACTTACACTGTTGCTTTGTTAAGAGGGTGATTGTGTCTACCATTGCCCAGTGTGCTTACTGAAGTCAGAGCATCTCTTAGATGCCTCTGCATAAAGGCCTTTTCAAATATTTTTATTTATTTCTGAGTATGCCATACATTATGATTTTTAACATTGCTACCTGTAGTTAGTCTAGTACACACCACACCCCTCTCTGTTACCTACATCCTTAAATATAAGACTTTTATTAGATGTCTCATATAATGACAGACAACATTGAGTGATGAGAGGATGTACTTATGTACACTGGTGCTTTGAGCTAAATGCTAAAGTCAGCATGCTAAAATGCTCACAGTGACAATGCTAGCATGCTGAACACATCTTAGTTACTGTCAGTAAATATGAACTACAGTTGAGTCTGAAGGGAATGTCATTAGTTTCACAGGTATTTGTTGATAAACCAAAGTATTGAACAAATGCAAATTTTTACCTGATGATGATGATGGTGATGATGATGGTAGGAAAATGTTTAGGATTTGCAAAGTTACCAGTTTATCCTCAAGTGGAAATGAATATCTTCACACAATTTTATGGCAAACCAGCCAATAGTTTTGGAGATGTTTAATTTATAACCGCAACTGTCATCCTCATGGTTGATATTTGTGGTTCCTCGTACTTGAGGGAATGTTAGGTAATCATCATAATGACTGGAATTACTGGGAGCAATGAATTTTGGTACAAAATATTGTGCCAGTCCATTAGGTAAATGTTTAGATATTTAATTTGATAATTGATAACCTCGACCTGCTGTTGGCACTAGAGGAAACAGGTGATCGTTTAGTTCAACAGGATTCAGGGACCATAATTGCCTCTACCAAATTTACAATAATTGTTGAATTATTTAATTTAACCAAAAATGTCAACTTCATAGTGGCATAGAGAAAAGGTGATCACCAAAGTCAATAGGTTTCATCGTCTTTGGACCATGAATGTCTGTACAAAATTCCAATTGGAATGTATCCAATAGTAGATATTTCAGTCCAGCACAAAGTATTGGACAGATGGACAGGCAAACAGTTATTGCTTAAGCCATACACATGCTTAAAATCGAAAACTGACATCTCTGTCCTGTGTGAACAATTAGGAAATGTAAACTTTTAAAGACAATGTTTTCCATATACAGTTAGTAGAGTAGAAGGAGTAGCTTATCAAGTGAATGCTCCTCTGGAAGAACCAAACATACGGTATGTAAAAATTCCATTTGGCTGGATATCCATATAGCAGGGCCCTGGAAAGTCCTTTATCCCAGCGCTTCATCAAAAAGCACTGCACATGTGTTTTCTTTCTATGACAACATAACCTCGACACGACATATTACCAACGCTGTCTTATTATAGAACAGCATTGCCTCTATGCTTTTTATAATTTCTTTTTAATTAGGCTAAGAGATTAAAAAAGGTGGGAGAGCTGAAAAAAGACACTGGGTGCAGCGCATTTTCCCTAGGGGGCTGCATACGGCCTCTCCTCATTTTGAACAATTGAAAAAAACAGGGTATATGGACACAGCCCCTTACAGGCATTCCTTCAGTAAAAGTAATCCATCTCAAGTAAGTTTGGATATCTTTGCCTGAGCCCAGATCTCGCATCGACAGCCTCAGCTACCTTTTAACTGTCGACCGAAATGAGATTAGTTTCATGAACAACAGTCAGGTGACACAGCGATATCCATGTAGCATAGACATAGCTAGAGCTTTTGAATATCAAGCACGTAACTGGGGCTCTTCACTTTGTAATGACATTGCTCATCTGGAGCGTGAAGGATCCATACAGGACCATGAATCCTGCCATTTCCATGTCTGCATAAATGGGTCAAACCTTTCCTTTCCCGCTACGGTGGGGCAGTAAGCAGGAGGATCGAGTTTCAGTGAAGTTTGGTTTTTTTCCATGCTGTGAATACAGATGTCAGCTGCTAGCTGAGGGTCTGGCTGGTGCTATGTCTGGCTCTGCATGTCTGAGCGGGGCCTTGGCTGGCTGATCAGAGCTGGGGGGTGCAGGGGTGGGCTCAATGGGAGATGCCTGGAAAGTAGTGGAGCTTTTCACATATCAACTGTGTCTAAAACTCTTTTGATGTCTTGTCTGGCTTACTCTGATGTTGTCTTTCTGTGCGACAGACCCTGCCTCTCTCTCCCTCTCTCTCCTGCATAAACCCCCTTCACCCCCACTTCCCTTCTGTCATGGATTGCGTGTCTCCTTCCCAAAAATCTTGCTTGTTTTAGGGGGCTTATGGAAAATCTAAAACAGGTGGGCTGTGTTTGAAGGATATGTCTTTTCTAATTACCTGTTTGCAGAGGGATTTGGGTGGGTGGTCGCTTGGCCAAATGTTCTCCCTACCCAGTCCTACTCCAAGCATCGGTCGCCTGTCTGCTATTTGTTGACTAAGTGTCAAATTGAAATCAGCTAATTGGTCAGTGAAACAATGCACTAAAAACCTGGACCGACACTTGGACTTGCGATGGTTTTGCATCAAAAATTTACTGTTCTATATTTGAAATAATATTGATACCAAATAAGGCAGTAAATGAGACCAATATGAGGCACCATATAGGGATTATCTATCTCTAAAAACTTTGCATCTATATTATTTTTTAGGTTGGTGTAATCAACTTGGTCCACATCCAGATCTTCAGGATCAGTAGTCTCCTTTATTTGCCATTAGAGCTAACATGTTATATCATTATATACACAGTACATAAACAGAGCAAGGCAACATAGTAGCAGTTAATGGGCTTATGGTGTTAACGTACTTGGCATTGGTTTGAAAGGGCTGACTAGCTGTCTTAAAGGCTTAAATGGAGGTTAGTCGTGATCTTGCTGACATTCTTGCACATTAGATGGGTGGCAGATTGCTTGTTGAGCATTTAAAGAATATTGATCTCCTAGATAACACAGTCACTGAGTTTGTGCTATGGTTGGACCAATCTAGACTTGATTTGCAGCTAACCAATAGGCTGAAATCCACAAAGTAGTCTGCTGTTTTTTTTTTTAAGTCGTGGACAGGAACGAGAAAAGAGAGAGGGAGTGTGGTGGACCGGTATTTGACCTCAGACCAGAGACGACACATTATGTTGTGTAGCCACAAAATGAGTTAACTCCTAGAGCTCATACATACTTTGGTTCCAGCCAACACTTAAGCACAGGCCAATCAAAAGGACTTCTTTTTTTCCTCAGTCGGGGGGGCAAGAACTTACAATATGACAGAGGGCAGGCAAGAAGAAATAATCCACACATTGTCACATTGGCTAAACTACTTTCTATTATGTGTAAGTCAGTCATCCTTTTAATGTCAGCCGCTGGCACCAACCTGGTCCATGTCAGTAGTGCACATCGGGTCCAAATGTTAAGACGCTATATTACACTGTTACAGTGAAAAACAACGTATTAACATCAAGTGGGGATCAGTAGACATCCTGATATGTCATGTGAGGACATTGTGACTGCAGGAACTTGGCTTCCCAGACACAGTGGGGGGACAGACAGTGATATCTACTCAACGGACACATCCCTAAGTGATTAACACTGTCCAGCCTATGATGGGTGTTGATTTTCATTAATGCGTTTTTGTTTGCATCATAGACAAAGGGAGAGTTGGCATGTTAGTGGATCTTTTTCAGTTTTGTCATGTTACGGATTTCCCAAACCTAAAACTCAGACAGGGTCACATGGTCAGTTGTGGGGTCTGCTCGCAAGGAATGCCCATTGCTCTCCAGTAATTGGTGTGTACAAGAGTACATGTATTAGGCTCTCTCTTGGCCTGAGCGTTGGTGTGTGACCTGTTGTGAGGATTACAACACAGTAATATGTCTGGATGGGACAGGGCCAGGAGCACAGTTTCCTCCCAGGATGAGCTTAGGCAGCAAAGCGAAAACTTGACCTTCCTTCTGAGACTGTTTACTAAACGGCCACATTCACTATCAGCTATGAGGCTTATTATGGCTTATTATGGTTAATCAAAATGTCATGATCAATGAGTCCAATTAATCAATTATTTCTAAGGGCTTGTATTCACAAAGGCTGTAATGCATGCTAAGAAGCAACCTTAACAATTTTTTATTAAGTCTTTTATTTCTTTAAAAAAAATCCCACACGCTTTTCTTGTAAAGAAACAGAATTAATGTAAATCAATTTAAATAATTATCTTAGAGAAAGAATTGATATTTTAAGAAAATACTATTTACTACCTGAGCTGTATATTAACATTCTTATTTAAATGTAAATCTGACACTCTCAGACCTAGACTTTGACAATCTGATAAGTAGCAGTTTCACACATTAATACAAAAGGCAGGCGTATCATGTCTATGGGATGTATCTGTTGTGCTTCAATTGTGTTTTATCATATGAGCCTACAATTATTCTGCCAAACATACAGAATTCCCCTTCTGTACTGTGTTAGCAATCTCAATCATCTTATTAAACACACACACATGCACATACAGACGCACACACACATATACACAGTTTCCATGGAAACAGGATCCAGGGCCTTTTATGACTGGTTGTTTGCCCAAGACAACCAAAAATGGTCTCGGCAGCCAAGAAAAGATGGTAGATAAATCATTTTTATAATAAATAATGCGACATGTACATGTATGTTTGTTGTTGCTCAAAGTATTGTTACTGGATTTAGGTCAAAGCATTGTCATATTGATTAGGCAAATTATTTCATTTTTCCTTTTGCGTGGCAGCAGACACGATGTGTTTTAAATCTTTGCTCCGTTACTCATGTTGTCATACTGTTTGTATTGTGTTTGCACATGCCTATAATGTGTACAGTCTCTGTAGTGGCTTATACACAAACACACACACATTCAGAAACAAACACACATTGGGACACTTTCCAGCCGTGCTGCCCTTCAGTAGCCTAATGTGTGTCTGAGGTCCAGATGGCCTAGCAGTAGGAGGGCTGAGTTGTGGTGCTAGCCATAGTGCTAGCAGTCTTAGCTGTAGCTAGCCCTGGCTGGTTGGAGAGGGAGAGCCTACAGCCAGTTCCCACTCTTGACTGAGAACCGCAGGTGTGCAATTGACGGCCATGCACTCAACATCTAGCTTTGCCGTGGTTGCAGGGTAAACGTGTGTCTCTTTTCGTGGCGGCCAAACTGTGCGGCTATTTGACTCTTGTCTGAGTTTTAACTGTGTCATTATGACCTTTGACTCTTATGCCTGCTCACCTTGTTTTTGCTTCGGTTGTTTTGATGCAGTTACCATATGTTTTCCTGTTTATGTCCACAATGACAGGAAGCAAGCTTAACAAGGACCTGAAGCATTATCTGAGCCAGCGCTTCCAGAAGTCCTCGCCTGACCACGAACTGCAGCAGACTATCCGAGACAACCTTTACCGTCACGCCGTGCCTTGTGAGTCCGCCTTACACCTTGTTCTATTGTTTCCCTTGTTTCCTCATGTTTCTCTTGCTCTTCTCTTCCGTCTTTGTGTCATGGCATTTATACAAGCTTGTTCTTGCAAATCGTGATGATATGCCGTCTTTATACACGCTGTTTATATGAGTTAACACATAATGTAACTATAGCTCCGAAGACTATCATTAGCTTTGTGAGCATCCAAAAACAAATGAAAAAACCTTGGGTTAGGTCAAGTGTTTGCCACTGTCTTAGCTCCAGGCAATTTTAGATCCATGCAGCTGCCTTACACAGACATTTTGTATGGTTGTGTAATTAAGCCTGATTATTTCAATCTAATCCAGGCATGGTTCCACTTGCATTTTGACCAGCATTGGCCTTTCTGTTAGCCTGGCTGATTACCTCCTATTTTCCTTGGAACTAACCTCTCATTGACCTGTTGTATAACACCTTATAACCCTTCATCCCAAAATGGACTTTTCCACCCGGCGTCCGAAACTGATGACAAGCAGTGAATTAATGTGAAGTCATCCACCTGTGGTTGTTCAGTCAGTCAGCACAGTGTTTGCGTTACTAATGTCTGATCAGTTAGAGGAAAAGTCTGATGACTCCACAGTGAATATGCAAGTAGTATGTCCACACTAAGATGTTGTGGCTTAATCCAAGCCCCTATCCTTCTATCATAAACCCCTGAAGACAACACTGGCGATAAGGATGTGGAGTTGAAGCATTAACACCATAGTAGCAGAGTGATAAATTTGATAACTGTGCAACTCCCTCTGTTGGGGAAACAAATAAAACACCAAGGAAGACAGTTAGATTGAAGAACCGTGCTGCATGATGCTAATTTAGTGTTTTTCCCTGATTTGCATATAACAATGAAATCAACTGCATGGTCCAATCACAGTCAGGCTCATCTAGTACACTGGAATTGGAATTCACTCCTGGCTTCTGACATGTATGCCTCCCATATGACATAGAGGCATAGAGGCAAGAGGGGCAGAGAGAGACTGAACAAGTAGTGAATTTTCAGAAAGGACCTGGCTGTGTGCATGTTCCATGTTTCGATTTCTTATCTGCTTCCTTTTCATCATATTAATATTTATAGTGAAATATAACAAATTCAGTATTTGCAGCTGGCATGCAGTAGGCTCATTTCATCTTAACATCAATCATTTTCACAAGTGCAAAAATTTGTCCAGCATGCAGCTCAGAACCAAAATCTAACCATTTTGATATAATGTTGTACAAGAAAAACCTTCAAATTCTCAAATTTGAGGACCTGGAACCTTGAAATGTTATGCATTTAACTTAACTTAACTTTAAACATGACAAATAATTATTTTTCTTTTGATCAACTGAATAATGAATTCCATACGATTTGCAGCCCCATATTTCTTACTTTTTATGGTCAGTTTATACTGTGAAGACATTTCCAGAATACTGCAGTGCAATTTGAAGTATTCAAACCTGATCAAAATTTGAAACACCTTTTTCTTGGTACTTACTTTTCATATCCACCATAACCAGTATATTTTCCAAAGCCTTATCATATTGAATTAGTGTTATTTTTTAATTTTTTTTTGTAGTTAATTTCAGATTTGAAAGCATCTCATGCCCCCAAACCCAAGCTTTTCTCTTAATAGTTCTCAGCCATTGGTTTTTCAATTAGTTTATTCATGGCCCTCTCACGCAAATTACTCTCTGTGTTCAGGAGGCTTGTTTAAGGGACTTTATCTGCATTACCTAGACTACCATATGTCAGCCAGACACTGGTGGAGGATGGGGGTCTGGCCTTAATGGCCATTTTAATCACTGAATGGTCAGTGGCACACTAGTAAAGTCCTGGTGTTGTTAGCAGTAAACAAAGCATGACGGTGTTCCCCAGGCCATATGTTTTATAGGATAGTTAAGTTTTGTTGTCGAACATGAGACTCTCATTGAAATTTCAAATCTGAAATCCTTGTCCACTGCTTAGTTTTTTCCAGTTGGCACACTCATGAATAAATATTCCCAATAAATATTTTGCACACAGAACAATACAGGAACACGGCAGGTGTATAGGAAAGCAGATGTGTTTATGTACTAGTGTATAAGTGAGATGGATTTGCCTGGACTGATTTGCCCTGTGATTGTGAGAGGTCAGTGTGTGTCCATGTTGACATGTGTCCCAAGGTTGTTCAAAGCATAGCCATGTGTAGTTGTACATGTGATTCATGCACAGCAAGCAGGTGCAGAAACATATGAAGTTTATGTAGATGCTGGAGCTTCTCCTGCCTCTAAATCTCACAGTTATAGTAACTTAGTCTACCAACATTTCTGCACATACTTGTATCCTCCTCAAGTCCACATTAATGCTGACCCAACATAAATAAACTAATCTTTTTTACTGGTGTTTTTGCGAGTTTGATACAAAGCAAGTTTACATTTGTATCTACTGCCTCCCGGAAATAGCCATATGCCCGCACTCCAAGTCCGACTCTGACAAAACCTTCTCGCTTACTCGCCTTTTATACATATGTTGCCAAACTGACTTCCAGCTATGTAAATGAAAGCAGATGGAAATTATCTTACACACTCATCTGAGTGTGTGACAACATTTATTAGTGCAGGTAGTGACTGACGAATACATGTTTTACCCTCTGGGCTTATTGTATCTTTGTGCACTAGCTGCTGAGACCATTCAGCACTACAAAGCCATATAGACTCTACTCACGTAAGCCGATGCTGATACCAGCTCTTGTATATACTCACTGCCCTTGACACTTCCCATACATGCTGAACTGTAGCTCAGGCAGAAGAGACTGCTCGGGAGCCTCAGGGCTCACTGGACACATTGCTGTACCAGACTGGGAGCCTGTTGCACTGCCGTTGTCTGCTGTACTTTTAGTGGGGTTACACAAGATCTAGATTTTGTAAGTTATCAGCAAGTGTAGCCTGCTGGTTAATATTTTGAGAGGGTAGGGATGCACATTATTTTTACTACTAGATAATGGCATTTCATGTGTGTGTGTCCTACACATTTGGCCTGAAAGTTGTGCAACAATCAATACTGGAAAACTCAAAAAAACTCAAAATCCTCAATACATTTAGAATTCCTCAGCTGGTATATACAGAGGGGAACAAACACTGAAACATCTCAGTACTTGTCCACAGTCCACATCGATGGCTTCACACCTATGGGCACTGCCAACTGTGTTTGTTGGGTTGCCATGCTCTTTTCAACAGCAAGGATTGAACATGATTCACAGCCATTTTTTTCAGAATGGACTTAAAATGTAAACCGAACAAGCCTTAAGATATTTCGTTTTTTATAACTCATGCAGCACTTGTGAGAGCCACTCCCCGTGTCTTCAGGTAGCTTTCTTAAGATGTACACATTTCATGAAGTTAGTTGTAAACATAAAGTTGTCTCATCGCTCATGTTCCCATTGCCCTGTTTAAAAAAAATTTGAAGCCAAAGGACTCCCACCCTCCCCCATCTGCTGAGGCGTCCATCAGCTTCCCTTGTGGTCACCCCATCCGCGCGTTCAGCATTCCCAATCTCCCATTATCCCCGCCAACCCTCCACCCCCTATCCCACTCTCATTCCTGACCCCCCACCCCACCCCACCCCACCCTACCCCCCAACTCATGACACCGCTGTCTCTTGTCCTCTCGCTGCCACTGCTTCTCCCTTTCTCCATCTGTATCGCTCTTCCTCACTCATTTTTCCTGTCAGTCGATCAGAGCAGTAGCAAGAAGAAGGGAAGATTTCTCTGTTTGGGTTATGCCAGATTTTTTCAGCTCAGCATTCTGTGCCTGAGAGTCTTGAAATGGGAGTGCTGGTCTTTCCTGCATCAAGGCAAGTAGCAGTATTCTCCACTTCGGTTGTTGTGATGATGACTTGGTCTTCGCCTCTCAAATTAGTGAGATTTGAAGAGGCTCGTGTTCATGTGCCTGTGTGAGTGTGTGTTGAGTTGTGGAGCTAGCAGCACAGACGATTGGACGACCTGTATATAGGCTAAGAGGGCGGCTCAGAGGGAGGTGGGGGCTGAAGCCGCGGGGCTGGAGATGGGGGTGGGGTGGAGTTTGGGTGTGTGTGGGGTGGGGGGCAAGAAGGGGGGGATGGGCAGAGAGGAGAAAGGCATAGAGAGGGGATGGAGAGATGCAAAAACACTTTCATACATTCAGCACTGGCTGTAGCTAGCCACTCCAGCTAACATAAACATGTACACATGTGAGATGTGGTCTTAGCAGACTTCCCTGTGTGTCTACAG
This sequence comes from Istiophorus platypterus, assembly GCA_016859345.1. Lineage (NCBI taxonomy): Eukaryota > Metazoa > Chordata > Actinopteri > Istiophoriformes > Istiophoridae > Istiophorus > Istiophorus platypterus. Next base: position 8,562,800 of record CM029117.1, read on the forward strand.
TGTGTGCGTCACAGCCTTTCTGGTGCTGGTTTGGTGAGGTTACAGATTGCCTCGACAGATGCAATCACACTATGTCACCTGAACAAAAGAAATGCTCTCACTGCGAGAGTGACCGTGCCAGTCCTAAAAAGCAAAAGTTGGTAAATCAAGAAAGACAAAAGAAGGCAAAAGGAAGATTTTGAGATTAGCATTAAACTCATCTGGCTTTGCTGCCTGAGAAGAGGATGTTTATCAATCATATCAGTCCAATGCTCTGTGTGTCCATGGTTTGACATGCATTAGATAAGGGATGTAGTTTCTATCAAGGCTATTTAAACAAATTTGTTCATGTCTTTCAAACGACGGATCCCACCTGTTATACCAGTCTTCAGCTGAATTACAGCTGTGGGTTTAATTTAACCCACAGTGGACCCCATCATATAGCTGATTTGATGGCCCCGGGATGCAACTTTTTATTAAAACTATGAATCTAAACTTGGGAGTAGTTATTGGGTTCATTAATGGACTCTTTGTTGAGCTGAGCGGGGGCTGTAAAAGGAGGCAGGCACTATCAGTGAGGTGACTTTATTAGTTTTTCACTTTTTTTTTTTTTTAGAGTACTGATACATACATTGTCTTGTGATCCCCAGAGACAAATTAAAAGATTAATACCACTCTTACATCTGTACTCTAAAAACGAAGCTGGGGCTAGGAGACCGTTATCTTGGCATAAAGACTGGCAACAGGGGGAAACAACTGGCCTAGCTCTCTCTAAAAGTAAGAGATGACCTACCAGCACCTTGATTGCTCACTAATGAACATGTTATGTCTTGTTTGTTTAAAAATGTTGTTACCTTTTGGACAAGCCAGGCTATTTTTTTCCGCCCTCTTTTCGGTGTTTTTGCAAAGCTCCTTTGGGCTCTAGCATCATATTAATTGTACAGAAATGAGAATGATATTGATCTTCTCATCTAATAATTTTCAAAAGCGTGAATGACTATATAGCCAAATTGTATTTATACTGTTCCTTCAACACATAGATAATATTTTGTGGACATTGGATTGTTTGTTTGATGGATCCTGCCTGAGTAGTAATGTTTTCCAATTTTAAATAGACTGCACTTATTATATTCTGATAATACATTGACATTTTTCTTCCTGTTGTTGCCGTCTTTCTGCTATAACTGTGTTTACAGCCATATCTATATCAGTTTGATTACATTTGGAATAGGGGCTCCAAGCATTGCTGCAGGTAGATCAGCCAGAGGTTGTGAGGGAAATAATAGGAGCTGAGCTGATGCTGGTGGGGAGGTTTTTTGTATAGCTAACACCATTAGCAGGAGTCAAAGAAATGTTGTCAAATAGAGGAATTTTGATTGTGAATGTGAATGATGGGAGGAGTCCGCCAAATAAATGACCCCCCACTGCCCTACCCACTCACTCTTGTGTGTGTATTGTATGCACACACTCAATCACTGACACTGCTGCACACACACACACTCACACACACACACACTGAGCAGTGACATAGAGGTAGTTTTATTATTTCTTTACATCAGTACAGGCAGTATAGGATATACTTCTAAATGTGGATGCTTATTTGTGCCTTTCTGTGACTGAGTCTGTTTACATGGGAAACTTCCAGTCGTAGAAATAGCAGCTCATACTGCGTTTCCTAGCTTGTTAAAGGAGTTTACAGATAATGATACCTATCACTCTGATAGTGGCATAAACAACTATGCATGAGCTCATTATTTTATATGTGTTACACAGATTTACCCATCAAGAAACATACAAATTGTCAATATTAAACCATTAAAACTAAATACTTTGACTGGGATTAGCAAAATAAATAATTATGATAAAGATTTTTTCAGATTAGGTGCACCAAGCTAGAACTAGAACTAATGTGGACTAATACAACAAGCCCACAATAAATTCTAAATAAGCCTTAGGTCAGTTTATATTTATAATTATGTCCTATGGCTAGTGTGTTTGTCCTGGTATAAAACAGCTAATGCTTCTAATATTTAGTCTACCTTCACTGACATTAACAGGGCGGACAGAATATATGGAACGCATATGAATATAATGTAATAAACTGGCATAGCAGAATATTGTGGATTTTTATTAAAAGTCTCAATGGACTGTGAGGAGAACGTGTAGATGAAGCCTTTTTTTTGTATTAAAATGCTAAAAAAAAAAAAAATTGAAGGAACTTATATAAACCCTGATATTGCAGGTATTGAGAAAATCAAGCAGCAGAATGTCACTGCTACCTAGGCATGAGCAAGACAAGAGCTGTGTCCCAAACGAACAACATACTAATACTTACAAACTACTTACAAATTACATATAAAGTTTGTTTCGGCACTTCGTATGCACAGTAACAAACGTGCTCTGTCATTTCATACCAAGAGAAAGTCATACAAGAGGTACTCTGCAGGACATCCATTAAATTGTGGCTTTGAAAGGGTTCTGCCAAAGTAGAGCTTGGAAAACTAACAAAGAGAAGGAAAATTCTGTCCAAAGATTTAACACTTAATTTTTTTGTTTTCCGAGAAGTTTCTGGAGTTGTCTCACCACCGTTCACAATTACATTTAATTTTTTCCAGCTGTGAGTTAGGCCTTTATTTCTTATGTGCATTACTCTGTGGAACAATACCACACTCACAAACCAAGCAAATTTGATACGTATACTGACATCTTTGGATATTTTTCAATCTGTGAGTTTTCCTATGTGAATGCCAGCTTAGTGTACTTTATAGTCTGGATTTGGGACACATTTAAGGGGTATTTAATGTAGAATAGTACATCACATGACCTATGACCCATCTCCCACTGACATCTTCTCTCTGCTGTTCCCAACCCCCTCCTCTGACCACAGAGCATAAAAATGAACCCTACACATGCAGGATAGCCTTTTTTTCTTCTTAAACTTGCGCATGCACAGATGTGTGCCAGTTGGCCAGTTTGACTCAGTTTTTTGTCTCTGTCTTGTTCATATTTTCCATATCTTGCTTGAGTCCAAAGATTTGATTTGCTTCATTTGAGGTTCTTTCATAATTTGTTAATTCTTATTGCATCCTGGTGACATTGTGTCACTATCCCTTGCTTGCTTTTTATATCTCCCGAAATGGTAACACCTGTGATTATTTGCGATGTACGAATTGTGCTCAAGTTTTGAGCCCATTCTTTTGTGTTTGACAAATGTGTAGAGCTCCAGTCTCACTCTAATCCATGCCTCCCTGCTCAGCTTTTGTCCCAGCTCACATATTCTTTCAAAGCCTCAATGCCTTTGAGGTTCTTTACATGTTGGTCAAGGATGACTTGTTTGGAACTTGTTAATCGCTCAGAGCATGTGTATGAGTTTGTGTGTGTGCGTAAGGACATCAGTGTCTGGGGAAGAGAAAAGAAACAGAGGTATAGGGGGAGAGGAAGAAACTAATGGGCTCTGTGAGAACAAGAAAGAATTGGGGTGACAAAACCAAGAGAAGGAAAGGGAGAGAGAGAGAGAGAGAGAGCGAGCGGGGGAGGTGGGCGGGTGCATGTGGGTGCCTGCGAGACGGGAGACAGCGGGGCTCAGTCACTGAGAGAGAGAGAGAGAGAGAGAGAGCGAGGGAAAGAGACAGAAGCCTAACATTGGTGTGTGTGGGTATGAGACGGACCACATTATAAGCCAATGTGCGGATGCTGCTTAGCTTAGCTCCCGTTAGCTTAGCATCACAAAGCCAAAGCTGGACAGAGGACAGACGCATGGGAGGAGGAAGGGGAGGGTGAAAAGAAGAAGGAATTGTGAATCTGCACTAGTTTTTCTTCCACTCATTCACACCTGATTGGATTTTTTTCCTTCCCTCTGTCTCCTGTCGACGTGGTGTTGTTCTGTGGACTGTAGGGGAAGGAGAAGAAGCCCCTCACAGGCTCCCTGACTGAGGTATTTTGTTTTTGTAATTCATTTGGAAAAGGGTCGCTGAGGGTTGCTTTGATTTAATGGTTGGGGGTTGGGATGGATAGAGATGGAGAGGCAGGCAGCGAGGATGGCTGTGCATCAGGCAGAAGGCATCAGGGGCAGAGCGAGGGAGACGGAGGCACATCGCTGGCAGTAATGGAGGCTGATGTGTTGTGGTCAAAAGGAAGCTGTGTGTGTCTGTGTCTGTCTGTCTCAGGTATGCATGAGTCTGTGTGTGTCTGTGCCCTGCTTTAATGTTTGTGTGTGCGCGCGTGTGTGTGTGTGCAAAGTGTCACTTCTCGTGTGTGTACGCATAGTATGTGTTTCTGCTGGAATCACCCCAGTTCTGAGATGGCTGTATTAAGCCTGTGTGATCTGTTGACATGCTTGATCATATTGGAAGCCATTACCTCCAGCAGCAAACTGCTGTCTCGCTGTTTGTCTGTCTGAAGCTCCCAGGATGCTAAGGTTAGCAGTTCTACCTCTCCTTCATCCTTCCTCTTTTTCTACATTCCTATTTCTCTCCTCTCAATCTATCTCCTGTCTGGATGACCCCCCCCCCCCCCCCCAACCACCCCAATCTGTATCCCTCCATCCCCTCTCCCTCCCCGCCCCTTTAAATGGAGCATTTTAAAGCCTTTCTTTTCCATTTCCATGTTGCTGTAGGTAGAAGCCAGCTCATGGTGCTTTTTTTCTGGGTGGAATAAAAAGACAAAGGCTGGCTGTGAGTGTGTGTGGAGGGCATTTTCAGGCAGATTTCTGGCTGATTTAGCTTCACAAGTCACCACTGGACCTTCAGGTTTTTTGTTTCTCATTCTAATATCTCTCTCTTCCTCATCCCTTCCCCTGGTCCGTACCCCGACCCCCCCCACTGTTTTTCTATATGGGAATTATTTAGAGCTGAAAGCATTGGTTATGAAGGGAAAAAATGGAGCACGTCACAGGTCCAGAGAAAGGCCTGTTTTGATCTCATTGTGGTTTGGTGTGTGAGTGTGAGTGTGTGTGTGTCTGTGTCGTCTCCACATCGCGAGCCTCTTTCAGCCAGCCAGAGCAGGGACCCCCCCCCCCCAAATTCCCGACCTAAAACACATCTCAAATGAAAGGCATCCGTTCCACTGAAGCAGTGAAAAGAAAACTGCCCCTTTAATGTCCCCCTGCCACTGCCACATGGGAAGGACTCTGGAGATTTTCGGGGTAGGATGGTTGGCATGATTGTAACCCCTGCTGCTCAAAAAACTGAAAAGCAAAACAAAAAAAAAAAAAATTGCCAGAATGTAGACAGGAATTTGAACACTGAAAAATGTTGGAATCTGCGGCCTGTGCCTTTGGTTGGATTAACCCTTTACTGGGACAGATGGCTCCATCCCCCTGCCGAGCCACCAAAACCCAGTCAGCTCGTCACCCCTCCTGCATTTTTGTGTGTGTGCGTGTGTGCGTTTCGCCAAAAAAAAAAAGAAGCACTGCCAAGATGGTGGATGGATGTGTTTTGGTTTTGGAATATGACGGCAGTCTGCTAGCCCAACCCCTTGTGTTTGTGTGTGTGCACGTGCATGCAGTAGTGTCTTGAAAATTATCTATGAGGACATGCCTGAGTATCTTCTTGGAAAATGTGGACTAGCTGGCTAGCTTGACATGAGAGCATGTTTATTGTGAAGATTTAGAGAAATGCTTCAGTAATGGCTTCTGTACAACAGCATGGTCAATGAATTTTGCCAGATTTTCAAGGCAGGGCCATTATCCATGATGCTTCTCTATGATCATCCACCACCTACAGTACATACTTTATTATTAATAGGGCCAGTTTTTTCAGCAGGGCAGATGCTACAGTAAACCACACATAATCTACAAAATATGGTCAGTTTAAAGAAACCACGTCTGCCAGATTACACCAGATATGACTGTATGGTGTTTCCCCTCATGCTCAATGCATGATATCTCCATTAGTGATCTGCTGTGTTTAGTCTCTCAAACCATAAATACCTTGGAGAGAAAATTGTTTATGTACGATTTACTTATTTTGCACAGTTCTACGGCATTCTGTGTAGGAAATAAACTACTGTATAGTATACGGCATAATACAAACTTGAAAGTGAATTTTCTGGGCTTTGACAGACATAGAGCAGGCTAATTCAATCCACAACTAGGCCTGTCTTTAATGTAACACAGTCATCACATTTGATTTCAAAGCAGCATGATTCATTGCACTGGGTAATTTCTTTTGCAGTTATTACTGGCAAGACTGAGGGAAAGCATTTGCTTGCTATATATTGAGGCACCTATCTTTATTAAAGAGGAAGCCCACATTAGCCCGCTGCTTCACCTCTTCGTTTCACACTCTCACGTGAGACTTGCACAGGCTATGGACAGCAGAGAAATGAGTGATGTACACATCATATCTCAGACCTATGCTATAGCAGAACAGACCAGACTCTATCCTGACTTCTTTAAGCAAACTGCAATGTCACTTTGTATCTTAGGCATTTAAATTAAATGTTTGTTTTATTCCACTTTGTCACCAATTTCATGTTTGAGTTGTTTGTTTACTATTCACACAAAGTCTGTTAATTGGTGTTGGGGAGTACAAAAAAAAAAGTATGAAGCCCCCAGGAGGTGTGTGAAGTCTGATAAAGTGCCTCAGGTGATGTCATTCAAGTTGGTGTCGGCCAAGGCTGAAGACTACAAGTTTGACAACTTTTTGAAAAAAAATTAGGGTGTAGGGTTAGAAAGACGTGATTTTACCAGACCTCTGTGGCCCACTCGTCAAACCTTCTTGAGGCTAGAGGCTCGAGGCTACGCTAGCTGCTACTAGCATAACACAAACAAATCTCCTGACAGAACTGCCGGCAGTAGAGTTGCATCGTGGGTACTGTAGGTGCCAGATTTTCACACAGGAGGAGAATGGGAGTAATAAAAAAGATGACATCTCTGGCTTTGCTGCATCAATTTTAGGAGTGACAAATAAAATGTGTGTACACGTTTAACTGTAGATAGTAATAGTATGGCAGTTAAGGGTTCTTGTGGATGATCAGTGGTCTATGGCTCACGATCATTAACATCTTCAGTAGTATATATTCAGTATTATTCTTGTTAGTCGCCCTTCTCCCAGCACAAAAATTTCTCTGCTGTTTCATGCAAAATATAAGAGAACAGATTAATTATCCTGGACATCTGGATTGTGGAATCACTGGTCATTTAAGTGTGGCAGCCTAGAATAATGAGGTAGTAGTTATTTGGTGTACTTTTGTATTACATGACATCATCAACATCTGAGCGGCAAAATGGAGTTTGGGCTTTTGGCAGGGATCAGTCAGCGGCTTGAGAAAAACCACAGTTGCCCTCCAGTCAAACCCAAAAGAAGGAACAGTTTTGCCTGGCCACACAGGCAGTTATCGCATCTGCCAAATGTACTGGAGACAGAGAAAACACAAATGAGCAGATCAGAGGATGGGTGGAGGAGTCTGTGGTATTAACTTTCTTAATATTCTTTGTATGAAAGGAAGAGTAGATGAATAGTGGCTTAAAGATTAAAGGAGGGGAGATGCTAGATTTGAAGAGCTGGAACACATGAGGAGCAGTGAAAGAGGGAATAAACAAAACAGGAAGAGAAAGGAAACAATAAAGTGGCGGAGTCATAGAAGTGGAAAGGAGCGGTGGAGGGAAGGGCAGCAGAGCGAATGAGTCTCCTGTGCTGTCCACAGGGTCACGCTCATGAAAATTGTAATCAAGCTTTCCAGATAACAGCTTCTTCTTTAACCTAGCTCATACATGTAACTCATGGGGTTTTTATTTGTTTTTTTTAGAGATGTATGTCTTATCCATTGTAGAAAAGCAAAAATTTCCCCAAAAAAGTGTCAGTTTTTGAGTGCTGCAATTTTTTCCATGTTAGTCGCAAACTACTTAAAATGCACTCTTTCAAATAACTCCTGTCCTGAATGACCTTAATGCCAGAACGCAAGCTGAATAAGAATAGCTGGGCCTATTAATAGAACAATTATGATAATGAATCATTGCCAAACACATTTATGATGGCCTACTTTTCACTCAGGCACTGATCAGTTAGCCATGAGAAACAATCTTTTTTTTTTTTTTTTTTTTTTTTTTTACTCGTCCTGTATTTGTGATATTTTCATTCCTGCATTTCGATTTGCCGAAGAAATGAACCCATTTAGTTCTGAATTACAGGTGTTTTCCAACTTACTGTGCATGTTGTTTCTCTGAACCCTCTGACTTTGTAGATAATTGGTATCCAAGCCATACTGAAGTCTGTATCTGTTGATGTGGACATACTCTAAAGGCCATCCTCAAATGGAAAGATGGATTGTGATGGAAAAGAGTGTCTTGATTATTTGGTGTTTTTGCCAGTCAAATCTTTTGTCGTTTGAGTTTTAGTTGGTTTGAATTGATCAGAATACATTATCTTACTGTTTTCATTTTATTTAGACACGTTTTAAAAACTGCTTTCAGCACCATCCTAAATGTCACAGTGTTTGGATAGCTGTGTTTCCATTGTAGCCTGACTAACTTGTCTGGTCAGGTCACTTTCATTGTTATGCATATGTTTAGTGTGTCAAGGTTTAACTGGCTGGGTGACACAGCACAAAGTACTTAATCTTTGGTATTACACGATGAGGAATAGAATTAACCTAATTTGCTGTTAAAATTTCAACGCAGTTAATTTGAATGGCTCTTTTGTGACGACATATAACCTGTCATAAAAACGATTGTACTGGATGCCGGCTGCTAAAACCCCCTGTGAGAGGTCGAGTGATTTTTGGAGAGAAGATGAACATTGATCCCTGTCAGTTACAGGGGCTAAAGGTCCTTGAGGGGGCCTCATCCAAGATCCATAGGCAAATCATGACACCTGTCTGACTGCTATTTATTTTCTTCTTGGCCAAAAAGATTCTAGTGATACTCCCCTGCAAGTTTTAGGAGCCCCAGGGTCAGAACAAGGTCCTCTTCCAAGTTTGTCCAGCAAATAGAAAGCCGGCAAGTGTTTTTTTGTTTTTACAACATAGTGCTCTGGTACTGATACTAGACATGATGCTTTCCTGTCACAGAGGAAGAATTCACCAAGGAGAACAAAAAATTTGTACTGCTTGAATCAAGATGTCTGTTAATCAGATTCTTTATCCAAGAGGAAAGGTAAACACTGGCAAATATACTATTGCTGTAATTTTGTTTTACAGCAATTATTTATGTAAGCAACAGTGATGTTCAAGGATATTTTGACACTTTCACCTGGATCTGTTTTATTTGGTAGCACCAGCATATAGTCGTGTTCACCCTTTTTTCTCTGAAGCTTTGTGGATGTTTTGGACTCCGCAAAAAGAGAAGGAAACCTGGTATTGATATGAAAGTGGTGTTTCTGTCTGGCTCACTCGCATCTTTTAAACTCAAGAAAACTGTGAGATTTAAGAAAGATGAAGCCATCGTTTTGCATAATCCCATACGACATGGCCAAACCGGATCTAATGAAGATGTCAAGCAAGACCCCCCTTCGGCTCCCAGCTCTGAACCCGAAGTTGTCCAAGGAGTCAAGCCCAATATTGTCCTTGTGGAGGGAATTAAATGTAGGTCACAGCTGAAATGCAAGGCCAGGCCCGGGGAATATGTGGGCCCAGGGTGCTCTTTTGCTCTGGGGGGTATGCGAGCGTAGGAAATAAACAGATTTTTTACACATGGTTATTTTTAGAAGCTGGGTTGTGGCTGTGCATGCCTGTACAGCCTCTTTTTTACGTTTTCATGTGTGTTCAATGCCATTGTGTTTAAAAAAAAAAAAAAAAGAAAAGAAAAAGGCCAATTTTAAGACCATGAGTTGTCTTCTGTCATTTAAGCTTATTTGTTTCCAGGCTTAGCTACTTTTCTCTCCCCTGCTAGCAGTTCTGTCCCCTCCTCTTACATGATCCAGCATGGCTGAAGTAATCATAATTTACCTGTCAGTCCTTAATCTAGTTGTGCAGAATGTTTCAGTTAGGCATAATTGAATAAGATGTTCATTTTTATCTTTTAAATTTCTTACATTGTCATTGTACTCTGACATCTAATCCTAGTGTCAACCTCTGCCTTCACAAATGTCAGAAACCACAGTCCACCATGCCACCAGAAGAGCAGACACTATCTTAAAATAGTCTTCCATCAATGTTATATATAAAAGAGTGGTTGGATTTGTCTACCAGTGACTGTTAGTACTGTTTGAAGGGGGAAAATGCATTTTGTATGTATTAGGTACGATAAAGCAATCAGAATTTTGTTTTACAGTGTTTAGATCAGAAGGTCTATTTGAGGTATTGCATGTTAGTGGTTTGTTCAGTTCAAGATATCCACTTTTATCTCGAAAATGATAAGCACTAGCTGATGAGGTGACCTGTGAATACAATATAGCGTTAAAGGAGGAGATGTGTATCTGTGCTTTTATATAAAGTCCTAGATGGATGCTTTCTAGGTATAGATACAGACTTTTAAAAAGAGTTGTCATTAGTAGTTATCTTGTTAAGTAAATGACAGGAACTAGATATTTGCTATTGATGTTTGCAACTGGTATTCAGTAACCCAAAACAAGTGAAAAATAAAAAATGATCATGCCATTATCCTCATTGCTGTTCTCCCATGACATGAACCATCATCTCCACAGTCCAGTCAGTTGAGTCAAGATGATGAAAAGACGACAGAAAGGAGACAATCTGATATTGATCTTCTGTAAGCTGAGTGACCGTGTAGACAACCTGGGAAGACCAAGGTCACAGCAAGGGTTGGGACTAGTTGCTGTCATGTATTGATTGTGGTTTGAAAGACATCATGGTGTAACTGGATGCTGTCTAAGTCCATTCCTGAAATACTGTGTGGAGGGGAGAACATTTTGTTTTTCAGAGCCAAGGTCAGAGTGAAACAGAAGTGGTCGCTATTAGCTTTAGAAACTGTTGGAAAAACACTGTCACAAGTTCAGAAAGTCTATTAAGAAAAGTTTTGTAAAAAAATTTTAATTAGGTATATTCGTAGCATTCTACATACTATCCAGTTAGTATAATTAAAAGTCCAATAATCAATAGCTGACCACTAGGTGTCAGAAAATCACCGAAGCCAACTTGAAGAATGAAATGAAAGTGTTATCCGCTTACCAAGTGTTGCTATAGTGTCAGCAAACAGTTTAGGGCTGCAACTAGCAATTGATTTCATCATCGATGTATTTACTGATTGTTTTGCTGATTAATCGTTTATCTATAAAATGTCTGAAAGTAGTGATAAATACCCATTATAATTTAGCCTAAGGAGATCTATTCAGATAGTTCAAAGCCCAAACATATTTAGTTTATAACAAACTGAGGTATTAAATCTTCACATACAAGAAGATGGAATTCTGCTTGAAAATTGACTTAAATTACTAAAAATTGATTATCAGAATTGTTGATTAATTTTCTTTCAGTCAACTAATTGATGAATAGACTAATTATTGGGGCTCTAAAGCAGTTACCTATTTATCCTACAATATTAGTCTCCCATTGGAATCTTTTTCTTCCTGGTTAACCCACACTCAACTCTTAAATTTGGTTCACTCCATCTACTCCTGAAAAAGAAATTTCGGGCTCTCTTCAGCTCTCAGGATATTTGACTCTCTTCAGTGATGACTGTTTTACCTCTCTGCTGTGTCATGGTGGGAGGGTTGTGTGCAGCGTGAATGGCGAGCATTCAGGAGGCAACCGTACAGTCTAAACACTGACCGAATAAACAAAACAATGAGCTATGTAGAGCTGCAGGTTGTGTGTTGATTTAAATTGAGATTATGAGTTCAAGCAGCATTTTTCACAACACAAGAGGTCATCTCATTGAAGGTAAATACTTATGATATTACTGATGGCGCTTTAAGTTTGTGCGAACAAATATTGATGTCATCCATATTAGGCAACATGATGCTTTGGAGTTTGGGGGTCAAAGTGGCTGATAACCATTTTTAGAAGGGCTAGTAACCGGTGCTTCAAAAATAATTGAGGGGAAAAAGTTACACAAAGTTTTACTCAGTGGTTACTCACTTACTGTTGTACTTTTGCTGTTCAGCTAACAGCTACATCGAGATGTCAGTAAATGAAAGAGCGATTCAACTAAAGAGGGCCGACAGATAGGTTTTTAGCTTTTTCAGTCAAAAATACATTTTCATTTTCATCTGCCAAATTTTTCCCCCACTGTACAAGAACATGACATGGGAAATAGCTTCTTTCAGGTGCTAAGCTGAGAGCATTAAAGGAATTACATTTTGCTCTGAGTGTTATTTTGGCATTTCTCTCAGCTTTTAAGGGTCATTTACGCCACCACAGCGACCACAAATCTTTTTTCCTTTCACTGCCAGTCTGTGGCTTCAACTGAGGACTTTCACAAATGGATCAGAAATAATCAGAACAGAAACAGTGAAATCTAATATTATTTTGTGAACATCTCTGTTTAAACTGTCGTCTTTTCTGTTTTTGGTGAGTGCATCACATTCTCCATTTAGTCAGACAAACTTTTAGTGTTTACTTTCCAATGATCCTGGCCGGAAGAGATTAGATCTGTATAAGAAAAATTAGGATGCATCAGTGTGGAACCAGAGAAGACCCATGCAGATCATATCTATCAGGTTTTAAACAAGAACTTTAAGAGTAACAATGGCATTGTTGTCTAAGGTGAAATATATAGTGTTATTTGTGGACCAGTTAGTGCATTAAACAAACTGGAGCAACATAATGAGATGGACAAGCTGGATTTTTTTTTTTCTTATTCCATGACTACATGCTCCAAGCAAATCATTATTACTACTGTGAGATGACAGTAATTGTTAGGAACTTGGCTTCTTCAGCACATAAATGATAGTAGCAGGAACAATCATCTGCTGAACAACAGATAAAAATGTCTAGATGTCTGTGAAGATTCTGTCACCCAGTGCAAAGTATTTTTAGGTTCTATATGAAGAGAACTGGACTTTATTTAGGTTCTACAAGATGTTTGATCTCTCATTTGAGAGTTCTGTCTTTTAGAACGTCAAGAAAGTCACTTACAAGTAGCACGGAGAAAAATCTGTCAGTGACATTTTGGAATTGATATACTCCATCCATGAGCTTTTGACCAGTAATGCCATTCAAACCTACAGCTTTAATGGTTTACCTTTACATAAATGACCTACTTGTGTATTTATTCAGTCTGGAAAAAAAAGATTTGCAGGTTACTGTAGTAAATAAAAGCTTTGTGCTGGATCTACTACTATAGTATGAAGCACCAGTAGTCAACAAGGCACTTCGTTGAACATTCAGAAAAATACTTGCAAATACTTACGTACCAGATAAAACACCCTAAATCGTGTACTTTTTAGCCTGTTATATTTAGCCTGTTTTTTATAAGAGAGACAGATGAGAAAAAGACTGCAGTCATGGCCATGGTAAATTTTCTAAGTTCCTGGTTGATTTATTTTTATATATATATATATATATATATATATATATATATATATATATATATATATAAAACTTATTATTTTTTTTGCTTGTACCCTTGAGCACCACAACCACACCAATGCAGTGCCTTGATATTACCATAGAATTATGGCCAGTGTGAAGGTGCTCTTACTCTCATTCTTAAAAATTCTCAATGCTTAAATATCTAAAATATCTCCATATTGGACCAAAGAACAAGGAACATTTAGAGAGCAAAGCAAAGGCAGTAATAGCTGTTCTATGATCAATTTAAAAAGCATCGGGGCAGTTATGCTCACAGATAACAGGGAGAATCGGTTGTTATCAAGTTAGTATTGGTAACATAGTCTGCATGGTCCTTTTGTGGTATGGCCTTGATGTTATTATTGTTACTGCAGCCCTAACTGCAACAAGGTTACTACAACAAGGCTTAGTAAGTACAAGAGCAGAATATCTGAACTCTCCTCATTGTTGAGATCCAATCTGGTCACCAATGATGGTTTGCAGCGTAGAAATGACACTGCTCCTATTGTGGCTGTTATGGTAATGAAACTATGTGTATGTGTAGTGGGGGAGATGAGTGCATAAAGCCCCATTAAGTGATTACCCTCCATCCATAGCTTCTATTTAGCCTCAGACCATGCCATTAGCTGGCCATGCACCTCCTCCCCATTGTCACTAAACAAGTGTGTGTGTGCTCATGTTCGTGTGTGTGCTTGCTGGGAGGGGGGTTGCACAGCTGCTGATTGTAACAAGAGGTGTTTCCTTCTCAACCCTTTTGTACCATTACAAGCCGTTTTTACATGCCCACCATGCTGCACATACACATACATGCATGACTGTTGGCATCTGAGCCAGCCCTCTACTGGATTGCCCAAGGGAAAAGATGGCTTAGCACTGTGCCTTGTGTCTGTGTGTAAAGGGGCAGATGAGAGGGGAGAGGGAGAGGGACAGGGGGACGGGACCAAACATTATGTAGCACTCTACTCATTCTAAGCTTTAAGCTGTCGATTCATCACAGACCAAATCTTAAGTGGTCAAATATACCAAATTAGTACGCGCAAAAAAAAAAAAAAAAAAAAAAAAAAAATTTATATATATATATATATATATATATATTTACACATACATATATATATGTATATATATATATGTATGTGTGTGTGTGTGTGTATATGTATGTATATATATGTGTATATGTATGTATATATATGTATATGTCATTCTCCAAATACTTACGGTGCTAACCTTCTATTCCTTTTGAAGTTTCACTGCCTTTAGTCAAGTATTACCAAAAATTTAATGAAGCAGTTGCTCGGAAAATCCACTATAATTCAACAAGACGTAGAAGCTTTTGCTCTGTATGATTGGAAGTTGGCTGATTTGCTCGTAGCCGCTCCCTAGGCATTGATCTCCAGTAAGCTACTTTGTGACTGACAAGTCATTGGACCTCATTTGATTTAAGTTTTCTAAGAAGGCTTTGTTTTCAGTTTGCTCAGACTTTTATTCATTATCACATCGTAGTCTGTTGTAAAACATAGGTACAGAAATAACATTTTCATTAATGTATGCGTTTTATTTTTAAGTTATTTGGTGACTCATAAAAGCAGTCCACTTGCCTGACAACACATGCTCTACCTTAGTGGTTGTGAAGATGTTTACAGAAAAAAAACATGGCTGACATTTGAAAGAATAAGGCCTAGAAGCATAATGTTTTACCCATTTTCTACAGTTAGCCATGAGAAAGATGGCATATGAAAGAAAGATGAGGTTTAATCTTGGAAAGGCAAAAGAAAACTTTGACAATATGATCTAGACCTTGGTCGTACAGAAATAGTTTACTGGGAGTTATTATCATATAAAAATGTCGGTTCTTGATGGTTTCTAAGCCACATCACTACAAACACAATTGAGTAAGTCTAACAATAAGTCTTAACTCAATAAGCATAGATGTTTGATGCCTTGCCCTGTAATAAACCCATGTAAACAGTTAAATCAGGATAGTAGCTTCTTGTCGTCATGTTTGCTGTTTTTAGTTTTCTCTCTCTTTCACTTCTGTCTGTATTCTCCCCCTCTCATTTTTCTTCGGCATGCATCATTTAGTCTTGCTCATAAGGCCTTTAAGCCACACCTCTGTGCTTCTTCATATTTTTGTCGTGGAATTGGAAAGGGAGTTGTGAAGCCATAGGAGACAGCGTAGAGGGCTGCGTCATCGCCGGAGGTCAGACTTCCTCATGTATAGTAGCTTCCCCATGTCTCTCTCCATTTCCGATCCCTCCCGAGTTGTCCCTAGCAACAGCTGAAAAACAGTGCCATGATGCATGAAAACAGAGAAATTACTTTCGTTTTTCTTTCCATTGTTTTCTTTTTTCTTTTTTTTCCCAGCTCGATCCTTGATCATTATTTTTGTGTGTTCTACAGTTGCGAGCTACAGTACATTCACTGTTTTTGTGGGCATGCGTGTGTTTTGATGCAGCGGCTCCAAGCTCCCTGTGCTACAGTACGCTTGCCAATATCTCAACACTTGCTTCCTTGATCATCTTCTTGAAATGCTAATGGTGATTTTTTTTCTTTCTTTCTTTCTTTTTTTTTTTTTTTTACAACGCCCACCCACCCTTCTCAGCCCGGTGAAGATGTTGAAGCTGTTAAGCCACAAGCCAGCCAGTGCTAGACGAACTCCCTCACAACAAATCCCCAAGGCTTCATTGTATGTGCCAGTAGCTGGATTATGCTAACTCTTTGCCTTGGTAGTCTCAGTTCTTTCCCTATCTTTGTTTCCACTTATGGAGGTCAAAATGTTTGGCTCCTCCAATCCCAAATCTAGGCCAGAGTTTCTCTACCCAACTCTCAACCTGTCTCTCCTCCTCACTCTATTTCATAGCCTGGTCAATGAAGCTTTTGTGTGGAGGGCATATTGAATTAATTAGGCCTATAGCGATGACAGTGTCTTACCCCTGGGTCCAGGCCAAGCCTCTGCTTTTCTATCCCTTTTGAAAAACTGGTCACAATTCCACTTCCTGTTTGGTTTTCTAAGAGCAGCAGTGTCTAAATGGAGTCGAATCAATGGGCACTTTTGTGTGCGAAGTGAACTGACAGTCGGCTGAATGCTCAGGCTCGGCTGCAGACTCTACAAGCTTGACATTCCAAGACTTGGTGCCTGGGAATGAGCGAAATGATTCAATTTGTTTGATAGACTTCAGAAGGGATTTGACTCTAAATCAATTTATCTTGATGCACCAGTGTTGAGTAGTTTTTAGGCACTAAATAATGGATTCTAGTGATGCACAGGTAGATTTTCCATCTCTGTGTGCACCATACAATAGCCCATAACAGAGACAACATAAAAGAATAGACTGTGATTATGATAGCTCTTTGATCAAACTGATGTATGTCAAGGGTATTCTGTGTGATAGATTCAGTGTTCCCAGAAATGGGGAACTTGCTTGTCTCTGTACATGTACTGTATACATGCGTGAGTACAATGAATGCTTGCTTGAGTTAGGATCCTCGAATCTGTGATTTATCACCAATGTCACCGAACATGGCTTCAGTGGGAGCCTCTCCCCGTATCCCCCTACATCTATTTTTACCAGCTTATTGCTTACCAACCCACTAGAGATAAGGCAGATAGATCAAGAGATGGAAAAGACGGAAGACAAGGAATGAAAGCCCCCTGTCACTGAACAGATGTGTCAGGACAAGCAATATGAGAAAGATATTTTACAGTGGCAGTGTCCAGATGCTTAAAACCGAACCATATCTTAAGCCATTGACAGAATAGTTTTCTTTATGTAGTAGGATACAATAAAAGCAGTAGAGTGAGACACCCCAGCAAGAGAACCATTCTTAGACAAGAGGGGAAATGTGTGAAAATGTGAGTTAGTATGGCAGAGACCAAATCACTGAAGAGAGCAGAGAAGGAAGAAAATTTAAAAGAATGAAAAAAAATAGCACGACTTTTATCATCAGTTTGCACTGTTGTCATCTCACCATTGTCTCTTCTGTAAAGCTGTTAACCACTGACGCCACACTGGCCAACTGTCGGCAGCCATTAACGACAAGTGCTAGAATCTCACCGACTACATGCCAAACCAGACACATTCAAATTCCCGCCCCCAACATATGGCAGGATCCCACTAAAGTGGTGCTACGACACCTAACACTCTTCCCCAGTGTGAGGGAAGATCATCACAAACAATAGATCATCTCCCTGCTAGAGTCAGCTATTAGTGTGGAGTGCTGAATGTTCTGAGACGTACTTGCCATCATGTTATTTGGGATTTTTATCTACTAATATTATGTTATTTTGCACTGTAAATACTATCTCCCAGACATGGTGCATCCGTTGTCATTGCTACCATAAGCCGTGGAAATTCGGAAAGTGTTAGTCAAATATGAAATGCTAAGAAGAAAAATGGCTTCTACACCAGTTTCATGATGATGTATAAAGGAGGGAGTGGTAAGAATTTGCTAATTTCTACTCTGTCTTTAATTTCCAGGTACAACCCGCGCCCCACGTGAAGGAGAAGTTAGTGGTGTGGACTACAACTTCCTCTCGGTTGAGGACTTCCTGGAATTGGAGAAGAGTGGGACCCTGCTAGAGATCGGAACATATGAAGGTAAATTTGTAAACCACCCATTAAGTTAGGTAATTTGTACAGATAAAAATGTGTTAGGGGTTTGCTAACTATAAGGGAAGAGACCTCAATTGAACCCTCATACCTAGAGAGGATTACAAATCCTTTGTGTTTTAAGGAGCAGTATGAATCTGTCTATTATTCTTTTTCAAGAAAGGGCATGAGTTCCTCAATAGATATTTTAGGTTAGATAAGGAAGTGCACCCTATATCACTTCAAGCACTGCTCTCTACCATGCATTACAGGGCTCATTTTGTAGTTTGTTTCTTTTTGTTCCTAAATTAACTGACCCGACATAGAGAATTTGACATTATGTTGACACATTACCAGTAAGGCTCTATTACAGTGAATTATAAAGTGTCATATAAGTTTCAGTGGCCTTCAAAACCGGGCTTGCTGGCACAGCCTGACACTGTTAAATGCTTCTACACAATCTGTTTTTTTTTATAACACACAAGAGAGACTTTTACAGTTGATTTTATCCCATTTGCTTACATGTCATAAAGAACACAGGATTCTTCAGTAACACAATTGTGCTGGATGCTTTTCACTGACTGAGCATTCGAATTCTCAGACAGAACTTTCACTCTCATTTCACGCTGAGTATTAGTAAATGAACACAATCGCCTTGTCAAAAGTCATTAAACCAGGTCAGGACAGGTGTGCCAGCTTGTACGGCAGAAAACAAACGGGTCCTTCTGTACCTCCAGTCAGTGCTTAAACTCGCCCATCCTTTCTTATAGGAGATAGCTGATCCCCGCTCTGCCTCTTGCTGGCACTCAAAACATGCCTGCCATGGTCAATCCCTTTGAGTCACAGAGCACCTGAAAGATATCGATTGCACTAATGTCTCAGCATCATAGTACAATGCAGCAAGAAGACATGTACTTCCTCTCAAATGGAAGAATTCTGGTTTCCTTGTTCTTTGGAATGCTACTGCTTTTATCCTCAAAATAAATGTAGGTCTGATAGCCCAGAGTAACATGTTTACCTTCTATCTCAGGGAGTAGTTGAAAGTAACTCTCAGACATATCGTAAACAGGAAGTAGACAAGAAAAGTTGAAGAACAGCACAAAGAAAGTTTGCTTGGAAAAAGCTGCAGAGAAAATCTTAAAGAGTGGTCTTTAACGCAAATAACATCATAAAGCTAAATCCGAGAAAAATTGATGCAGTGGATGTTGGCTCTATTGAGGGACTTGGGAATCGTCTGTAGCCACGGTTAGTGTTTGGTTGATATGCTTTGTACAGGTCACACACATACATCCAAGCACACAAAAAAACACATACTTTTCCAATTATGACGGTTTGGGCATCGATGCTGATGCTCATTTGTCTTCTGATCCAGCTGCTGGCCATTGTTCCCATTACTGTTATTTTGGACAAGTTTGATATTTACTGTATGTACATACAGTACACAAAACTATTAATTTGCTGATAAAGTTAATAGTGACAAAATTTTGGGAAGGGCAGGAAACAACAACACTACCATATAGCACCTCCATTCAGTCAGATAATGTTTAATTAAGTGTCTTCTCTGTCCACTTAGGTTGTTCAATTGTCCATAGCAATGTATTTCCCTCTGACAGCAAGCCAGAAGAAGCAAACAATGCCAGTGGTCTTTGAACTAGCCACTAGCCTACTATCGTCCACTGATGACAGTATACAGGGAGTCAGGAGCTAAAGCTAAAGGCTCCTGCATACTTTAAAAAAGCTTAGTTTTGTGACACTTTGTCTGACAACATCAGGCTGCTGAGCTCCTAGCCAGCTGATCTTGAAGATGTGGTCAGAAGATTGGTGACATAGAGAGGGCTGGGATGATCTAAGAGATCAGACAGTGCCATGCACCGTGCACCATGCACTGCTTCATTGTCTGCCAGCCACCACCAATAACAAGGAAGCTGAAACCAAAGTATCAGATCAGGCAGAACTGCGTTCTAATTGCCACTTGCCCGATTCACAATTTAAATATTTTCTCCAGCATCCAAAGGCAGCATTGGTTCACAGTTGTGTATAGTCACTAAAAAAGAGAAATGATGGAAAAAAGAGGCGATGACATACTGGTCCAAAGGGAGATTTTACGCAGTTTTTACTCCGTTTCAGTTCAGTCTGGGCTTTCAACTGGAGTCTGTGTTATGAGACCTTAGGCATCATGCATGAATTCACACCTAGAAATTTCCATCACCACATTTGACTCTTGGTTTTATGTTCTACTGTAATTTCTCTCCACCTGAAACTGAGAACTACAGCTCATCTGTAGAGTTATTCTAAACCCGACTTCAGCGGTAACATGATTTTATGTTTGGTCCAAGATTTTTTGTTGGGCTTTAAATGTTAGCACTTTAGGCCCATTTTAAACATTTCATCTGGTTTTTTGACAAAAAAAACACATCCTCATTTTCAATTTAAAAAGAGTGTGTACTTTAAAAAAATTTTTTTTTTTTTTTTTTTTGGCTTTATATATTTTCTCTTCTCTTCTCTCTCAGATAGATATATATTAAAAATCATTTCAGCACCTTTGAAATTGTTAGCTTGCAGAACCATTTGGCTGCAGGCAATTTGAAGCACGAACTTGGCGGGAAACTGCTACTGTCCTCATGTATCTGGAACCTAAAATATTTGGTCATATATTTGGTCATATTTGGTGTATGTAACCCGGTGTATGAACTTTGACTCACAAAGAATCAATTTAACTGAGTTAAAATTGTTGAAAATGATGAAACATATCATTGGACTCAAACAGTCAGTCAGTCGTTTTTGGTAAGTAGAAACAAAATGGTTTTGGTTGAGAACTTTATTTAGTTTTGCTTCAGAGAGTCACATTCTTCCATAGACAAATCCAGCCTCGCTATTTGCATACAAAGGCTATGACTAAACCCCCTTCAACACATACACATACACACACAGCCCTTTGACCCCTCCTCTCTTGTTCTCCTACTAAAATGCCCTTCTTTTCTCTGTCTTTCTTTAATTCCCCCCTCACCCGCCTTCTTCTTCGTTGCCTAGGTAACTATTATGGGACGCCCAAGCCACCGGTGCAGCCCCCCGGTGGGAAAGTGATTAGCAGTAGCAGTAGCGGCGGTGATGCCCCACTGCCAGACGGGCTCAGCGATAGCCTGCCGGGCTCGCAGCACTCCACTCCCCGACGCACCAAGTCCTACAATGACATGCACAATGCTGGAATAGTGCCTGGAGAGCAGCAGCAGGAGGACGACGAGGACCTCCCTGACATGAACAGTAGCTTTACAGGTATGTACATGGGCCACAACGTCAAGGAGAGGGGAGAGAAAAAGGCAGAGTACGTGAATGGATAATACTGGAGTCGATGCAGGTCTTCATGGGTTTTGGTTGTTTCCCGAGTCGCAAGCTGCTGCGAGAGCACAATTTAGAGATGGTGAGACTTTACCGACAGTTTTATGGAAATTCTCCTTTTATTTGGTCGGACCTCACTTTTCACAGTCTCTTCAAATGGCAGACAAAAGCCCTAAAAGTGAGGATGTCAGTTGTGAAATATAGGGATTAGTTATGTGAACAAGATGTGTAGCCATAATAGTAGAAGGTGTGCAGCCATAATAGTAGAAAGCAGAGTGTGTAGGCAAATGTGAGTTTGCACTTTCAAAAAAGTGAAATCGTCAAGAGACAAACTTTTATGTGCATCTCTGGTAAAATGGCACTTGTGTTGTTTTCTTTTTCAGATGTTTAAAACAAGTAGAGAGGCCTAGTTAACACCTTGCACTAGAATACGTCTTGATTTGATGACGACTCTGAAAACGATAATTGTCAATTAATCAGTCAACCGAGACACAATTTTGATTATTCATTTATTATTTGTCTAATTTACTGAACAAAAATTCAAATGTTTTTCAAATGTGAAGATATGATTGGCGGCTTCCATTGTCTTTCTGTATATTAAAGAGGTACTGCACTGCTTTAGACATTATATTCATATAACTTTCACTGAGGAGCACTACAGTCAGCCTGTGAAAACAGTTCTATAGTGTCTTTGGTGTGGTGTTAATAGATCCATTGATGAGTACTTTTTTTACACCGGACAGCTCTGATACTTGTGTGAATGCATCCAAAACACCTTGATGTGCAAATGCACATTTTGTTTTTTAAGCAGTTTCACATTGAGAACAGGAAGGCGAAATTCAGTAATAAGCGGACATTCAAGACACGTTTGACACACACCCTGAAGCCAGATGTAAACAATATCCCATCTCAAATGGATTTAGACACAATTTTTATTTACCAGGCCAGAACAGGCCCAATACTCCACTCTTGCAGAATGCTCTACACTAAATAAAATATGGCATCCTCGCAAAGGCACCAGCCAAACTGAAGCGCCACATTTGGCATTGCTAATCAAGGTGTACAGGCTAGCTATCTATGTCTACATTGTTTGGGTTTTTCTACTTTTCTCCCAGTTTATCCTGCAACTGATTCACAGCTGTCATGTGACCGACTGCAAACCAACTTAATGTTTGTTCGCAGTCTTTTTCATATACCAGCAGTAGTTGTATGTTAACTCCTTGTTTTAGGAACTTACATCATGACTCACATGCTCCCTCAGCTAGTGTGAACACCTTCAGAACAAACAGACCTGAAGTCAGTGAGTACACAGGCAGCTGCTTGCAGAGCTGTCTCCGACAGCAGCCTGAGAACATGCTGTGTTTTATTTAGCTTGGAGTATAACACTGGACTGTGATCCTTGTTTCTGCAGCTCCGTTTGGGAAAAAAGAAAAGGAGAATGTGAGTGGTGATGGATGAAGTGGGAGGGGATGGACATTAAGGCAAGGTAGCAGGAAATTAAGGAGAAAGGGGGAGTGCCTGGGAGTGGGTAAAGTGGGCAAATCTGAAAAGGACTGTACAGAAAGAGAGAAAGAGGAGCAAGGGAGGTTTGTATTTTGTGAAGGAGGATAAGCTCAGAAAATGAAAAAGTAGGAGAACGAGTACAAAGGACGTGAATCAAGAGAGCACTTGGTTGTGGTGAGTGGCTGTAGAATACAAGAGCTTCTTTGATTGGTGAGTAAGTGGTCTCTGGGCTTGACTACATCTGTCTGTATCTATGTGTCTAGAAATGTAAAATAGTGCCATCTGGCTGCAACCAGCAGATGCTAGATGACTGAGCAACCTCCATATTTGAAATGGTTATCAATGATGTTATTAGTATTTGGTTGGTTATTTGTGTTTGTGAATTGGAGGGAGAAGGATTTAATTTTTCAAAACTTAAAATGATGGAAATACGATGCCGCTATCTGCTATTTTTAAAGGGGCTCTATTAGTGCTGCTTTGTGATAAATTACATGACTTATTGTTGTCATTTTTCCAGATTTCCTCTTGTGTGTTAACTAGGTCACTAGGCCTTTTAAGGAGGTTGACTCAGCTGTTTCTGCCCTGTGTTTTTAGAAGGTGTGACTAAAGGTCGTTTATTTACCATCTGTGATTGTGAAAGCTATGAGGGTGCCAGTCAAGTGTGAGTGTGAAAATGAAATAACAGGAACCTAGGTGATAGCACTTCATAGGCCATGGTGCTAGGTGTGAACTGTCCACTCAGCAGCCTTAAATGGAGTAAATGTCTCTATAGCTGTAAGAAGCAGTTTAGCACAAATGGATATACTCTACAGTGGTGTAACTCTGTGATTTTAGTGGTAACCTACATGAAAAAGTTTTGGGGCAGATTCAAAAGCTCTTGGAAGAATATGGACTACACAGGTAAAAGATTTCTCATTACAATTTAGGAATGCGGTGACATAAAACCAAAATTTTTCAGACCCGTGACCTTCCATTTCATCCTTACTCTCATTAATGTTTATCTTCATATTACATAGTCTGCCAAGTTAGCTAAGTTGCCAGGGAGCTATTTCGGTAGTGGAATTGTTTCTGTGAAAGCCATTTATAGTTGACATTCCAGGTTGATCATGTATAAAGGCTCCTCTCATGGCACTCAGATTTTTGTTGCAGCTTCTTTTTATTCCTGGAAGTATTACCAGCCTCCTTGTAGGAAAAATATTCTTAACACCAAGCCTTGTTTTTTTTTTGTTTTTTTTTTTTTGATAACGTAGGAGACTCTAGTGAATTAGACGAGATTCATCACTCGGTGCGCCCCTTCGCCCCCCGCCAGAGTGACCCGTCCTACGCTGGGACAACCCCCTCACCACCGGCCACCACGGAGAGCACACAGCAGACACACTCTCACCTGAGCCATCCTCCCCCGGAGGACCCACTGGGACCTCTGCCTGACAACTGGGAGATGGCCTACACCGAGAACGGAGAGGTCTACTTTATAGAGTAAGTAACTCAAGAAACTATATACGTATGAAATAGAACGTCTCTTTTTGGTGGGTGCTTTCTGTAGATTGAGGAATTCATTATGTTAGCTTCACTTGGATGTCATCACAGTTCCAAAGCAGTGATATTTTACATGATTTTTTGCAAATTCCTATACATCTGTTTGTTCAATGATTATTTTCAATTTAAAAAAACGTTTTCAGGCAAGTAAGGAAATCCTGACACACAAGTGCCAAGTTCCAGTTTGTAGTCAGACATCAAGTGTGGAAACCAAGCGTATTTTCCCAGGCTTTCATAGGATCGCCTATTCAGTTTGTGGATGCGGGTCCTTTGTTTCTACTTGAGCAGATATATGTTGTTGTTGACAGTGATTAAAAGTTTTTAGAACGTATTGACTTTTTAGAGACATGAAGGAACAATATCATATAGTATAATCCATCTGACTCACATGCAGCTACTATACTTATGGGCATATAAGTGAGTTTGAACAAAGATTCAGAATAATTAAGTGTTAAATACATGACGTTCGGGAGAAATTAAAAGTTTACAATGACCTGGTTACACTGTGGAATTTTACTCAGTTATTGTTACTTTGTAGACCTCAATTCTAATTTACAAAAAATACTGAGTATAACAAGTTAAGTTTGTAAGAAATACCATCACATTTGCAAGATTATATTGTTTATTGATGAAGACTCATAAAGGATAGTCCAGGGTCAGTGATTTACAACAGACTTGATTCCTTTGCTTTACAGACAGGAGCTATTCTTCCAAAAAAAAAAAAATCAACCTTGGTGTTTGGTGTTTTGTTTGTGCTGTTAATTACCAAGGCACTTCTTTTCAGTCTTATTGACTATTATTAATATTGTAAACAGAGTGGGAAGTAAACCCTGACTGCAGCATCTCTTGACAAATTATAGTTACTAATGTAATTCAACTGAGTTGACATGTCTATTGATTTGTGATCAACCAGAAAAATATTCATTAAAAAGTTGTACTACAAATTTCAGATTCTGTCAGCATCTTACAAATCCTTCTTTCTGCATGTCAGATGTGAGTAGGGTTCTTTTCCCCTCAATATTTCTGTTACCTCCAGGTAATTTTATTCTTTTATGTTCCATTTAGCCACAATACTAAAACCACCTCGTGGATAGACCCTCGGTGCCTGGACAAGCCTCAAAAACCCCTAGAAGAATGCGAAGATGATGGTATGTCCATGTGAGATTATGATTACCATGACATTATGTTTGTTTACACAAAATCCTCTAAATGTTACACCCCTTGTTGATATGATGCATATGATATCTGGTGTTTTTTACATGCAGTCTTTGAGGTTATTTTTCTTCTTTTTTCCAAGTGTTAAAGTCCAGGGTTTCCCAAGCTATGAACTGTGTCTTTAGCTTACAACTCTACCCCTGTATTTAGTGCTTTAGTTGCATTAGATACTCAAAACCCAGCTGAGTTTTGGGGGCAAGAAAATCCAAAATAATTGGCAGGAAAGCACCAAATCCCTTCTCTCATCACTATTTTTGTGGGTTGTGATTTTGTGAAAATGAAGAAGGCTTATTCCCAAGTAGTGGTCCCCCCAGCAGCCCTTGGGTGTCAGTGTCGAGTAACAGAAAATGGTGAGCAGTCAATGTGTGGCACTGCTCTGCTGAGCTACTTCGCTCACCTTTTTGTCATAGCAAGACTTCCCACTGCTCTGAGGATTTGACTGCATCCTTGGTATCATCAGCTCTAATAAGCAATGCCCTCCCTGACCTACACTGAGCTGTCATGCCTGCTCGCAGATGTTTAAACACTGATTGTCAACTACAGATGCTTACATACAGATACACAAAGTCATGCATGCTGTATTTTTAATGAGGTGATGAGGCATGTGATTTGTGCAATTATATTCCTCTAATAAGATGTGCAGTCACATGCGTAATTAAAATTGATAAATGGTTTCGTTGCAGGCTGATGTTTCCATCATTCAGGTTTGATAAAATTTACACAAACTTTACTCCATTTCTGCTTCAAACCCCACACGGTGTGCGATCCGGTCTTTTGGTAGAAACATGCACTGTGTTTTTTGTAAACATGGGTTGGCTCAGGAGGCTGAGGCTCTGGCCTGATTAACTCTTGCCACCCAGTGGCCATATGTTGGAATTGCATTTAACTGACTCACGGTTGTTCACCTTTTTCCCTCCCTGCCCCCCGTTCTTTCCCTCTAACAACAATCCTGTGGTGCTGTGGTGTCCATCACGCTGAGCAGAAGGGGTACATACAGAGGAGCTGGACAATGACCTAGGTAGGCACCTTATCTTCTCCTCCGACCTATTTGACATAAATCTATCAACCAGACATTCACCATGTCATCCCACAACCGTGTCACCTTGGTCTGCACACATTTAAAACACTGCTTAAACTCAGATTATTTCAGCTGAATATAAAGACCCGATTAGCATTGGTAGTGCCAATGTACATAAATACATGCACAACACCTCCACTAGTTGCTCGTACAGTCACCGACAGTTAGTAAGAGGCGACTGTGACAATGACTGTAAAAATCCATAAAAGAGACATTATGAATCAGAGATTTGACCTTTAGCTCACCTACCCTCAGTGTGTGGCTTTGACGAACCCACACTATATGTGACCAGAACACTGGCCTCACTCCCAGCTGTCGACTTACAAGGCAACAAGACACATACCACACACACACAAACTTCTCCCCCATCAACAGACAGTCATTTCATCCATAAATTGACCTACAATGAATGATCCAAAGAAGATTGTTATAGCGACAATTTCCTAATGGTGTCTGACAGCATCAGGCCCTTTTTCTCCCAAGACCATCAGCACTCTAACTAACCTATCAGACACAGCAGCGCAGGATAAATGGTGTCTGGAGACTGTGCCCTGCACCATTATGCACTGATAATGAATGCTGTCATTCCATCAGAAGTGATAACTGATCAATGGTTATACTGGCCCTTAATGTTTTGACATGAATTGAAAGTTAATTGAAATGCAGGGCTGAAAGGAATAAATACACCAATTTCATATTGGTCACTTATCTTTTAAACGAATATGGAATGATACTGAACAAATAATGCTATTATCATGGGAAAGAATGACACTACCCTGACAAGCAGCTTGTGTTAGCTTGATATGTGATCACTTTCAGTTTTGTAAAATGGGATTTTTGAAAGGTTTTCTTTAGCCCCGGGGTTAGGGGATTTTCTTACAGAATCCTGTTTTTGTATTAGAACGGGGTGTATTTTTCATCTCTGGCTAAAGCTGCTTTAATCAATATATATATATATATATATATATATATATATATATATATATATATATATATATATATATTGATATTTTTTATCAACAGACGGATTACTAAAGGTAATATGAAAGTAGTCCCCTACAGAGAAATATCTCTACTTTTAGCCTCTTTCTGTAGCTGGATTTCACCAGGAGCAGAAGGCTGTTTTTTTTTTTTTTTTTGCAAACAATAAAAATGGAGGACAAAGAGAACACCAGATGCAAAAAAGTTAACCCAGCAACTATCAGGCTTCTTTCTTGTTAGCAGCTCCCACTGTTGAACCGTTTTAAACAGCTGCCATGTTATATCATCAGATCAGACAAGTCCCCTGTCCATAAGACAGCCCTCGACTGGATGAGCGTGTTCAATAATTATCGATCAGCAAAAATCCAATGCAGTTGGGCAGAGAAATACAATTAACTTCAGTTCTCTGAGGAGGAGCAGACTTAGGCATTTTATAAACACCAGCACACACGCGTACAAATACACACACACATTCTCCCTCTGTAGCACATGCTTACCCAAGAGAAATCAATCACAGCAGTGTATCAAGAGAATGAGATGCAAACAGTTAAACATGTAATTCATCACACTCGACTCCCCCTTGAATTCACAATATGTTTTCGAAGGTGGGATGTGAGAAGATAGGAACAGGTTGAGGAGAAAAAACTGCTTAATGAGTGACAGATTTCCCTCTCTTCATCGTTCTCCTTTGCATTTCCACACGCTGAAATGTATGCTATATTATTAAGAGGGCTGCAGCACCTAACGTCTTCGGTGCTTTCTCTCTCACACACACACAGTCGCCACTCACCACACACACAGGTGCTACTCCAAGAGTGGAACTAGTGCAGTGTGAAATCAAGTGGGTGATTAAAATTTTGCACAAGGCGAGGCAAGACCACATTCCGTTTAACTTTCCAGTTCAAAACATCTGAATGATAATTCCCTGTGCCTGCTTTGTGGGCTCACCCTGTACACAACACTAACGCTGTAACCTTGCATTCCTTTTTTGCTGCATGTGCTTTTTGTATTAGCTGCTTTAGTTAACAGTTGTGGATTGTGGATTCATCCTTGGTTGCTCTAAATCACTCTGAAGTCACGGCTAACAGTACTGCCAACTGTTTTCTACAGTATAGGCTGTAGTATGGTGTGTATGATATACAGACAATTTAAAAATTCCCATCCAGTATTTTTATTGCATCTACTGCCGACTCTACTCCAACCAAGGGCCCTCCTTATTAGAAAACAGAGGGAGGCTCTCCAAGTTGGATGATTGCAATTACCATCTACTCACACACAGGGTGAAGCATAATTGGTGGAGGGTAATAATATGTAAAATTTATACCTCACAGCACATAATTATTTGACGATCTCTGTTTGTGGCCAATTAGAAGCCCCTGACATTAACTATGTGGAGGCCAGCCAGTAATCACTTCAACTGTAATCAGATGGAGAACTGAATCAGATGGCCCTGTTGGAGAGAGTGGCATCCCTCTTTCTGGCAAACACTGTAGAAACACAACAAGGGTTGGGCGGTTACACATGGCCGAAGAGGTCCCAGGCATATTCTTATCTTTCCTTAATCAGTTGATTACGATGAATTCCCCTTTTATTGCCTGCGTCTGTACATGCGTGTTTACATCACCGTGGGTGAGCAGCACACGTTGCCACCTCTTCATACGACACAGGGTTTCAGTCAAGTCAGGTGCAGACTCTGTAGTGAGAGAGTCTATAAAGCAGGAGGTGGCACAAGTGAAGTCTGGGTCTCCGGTAAAAACCACACCAAAAAGTGAAGGACACAAAATTTAGTAGCGACCACAGCTATGGTTCCTTTGTGTTTAGCCAAGGACAGACATCTTGTGACTAATTAAATTAATCAGAAATACGTTTCTTTGCAATATTGTTTGAACTTTTCTCATTGTTATGAGGAAAAGAACCTTGAAAAACAATTCATTTCATTATGCAGAGAAATCATCCAATCATTTTTGCGCTAGTTGCTACACATTTTCAGACTCGTGTCACTTCAAACCAAGTGTTTCTTCTGTAATTTGTAAAATGGTACAAAGCCCAGTGGTTCCTCCTTCCCTCCCCGAGTTTCCCCTTCTTCTTACCTCCAACTATCCCTCCCTCCTTGTTTTTTTTCCTCCTTGCTTTCTGTCCTCTCTGACTTACCTCTCTCTGACCCTCTCTCCACTCCTTTCTCCCACCTCCTTTAATCTTTCCATCCTTCCATTCATCCATTCATCTCTGCCCAAGGGGGGCTTGCTCTGTGCTTATCTGATGTGTGGAAATGTCAACAGTGTGAGGGGACAGGGGGAGCAGCCAGACAGCCTGTGAAGCTGTTGAGTCACTCTGGCCCTGGAGACTGACTGACAGGCAGACACAATGGAGAGGCAAAAGGTCTCTACTGGTCTTGCCACTAATGGCTCAATACGTGGCCTCCAGCAACTTCACAGCCTTGAGTATTCCTTGTTTCCGCTGTCTCACTCTTTCTTTCTCCTTTTAGAGCTTCCACCAGGATGGGAGAAAATAGACGATCCAGTCTATGGGGTCTACTATGTTGAGTAAGTGACGCACACCATAAAGCCTAAGGACACTCATATGCAAATGCACATACTGATGCTTCTCACAGCCAAAAAGATGAAGAAATGCATTTTTCTTTTTGTATATACATAGAAACGCTTTCACACATTTTCAGTCTAACAGAAGAAACTCCTGACCCCACTGTAGATAGAAGCTGCTCTAATATTTTTACAGTTTTGCTGTTAAGACGTCACTGCCAGATTTTGCCTCAGCTATTATGTTCTATTGTGGACTGGAAAGTGCGGACCAATTTGTTTTTTTTCATTACTAGATGAGAGAAAGTGTAAACGTAAATGTGTTTGTGTATGTGCACCTCATCTTGTGTGAAGAACCTGGGCTTCAGCGCTAGTATAAATATATTTCATGCATTTTAGACATTGTTCAAAGCTGCACCTGGAGGCTCTAGGCTTTGTATTTTTTTCCACTTTGTCTAAGCAATATTTTTTTCTAATATACATTATTCACCATTTCCTTCATTTGCTGTATAATGTGGTGCTTTCAGGTGTAATTTTTTGGGTTCTGGCAGGTTAGGAGGAAACCTCTCTGGGTTAGCGTGTGATGTGAAAGCCATTTATAGGTCCTGTGTATTAAGCCATCATCACGATGGGATTTATTAGATGTGATTTGGGGGTGTGATTGTGTCGTGCATGTCTCAGACAGGAGTTCCGGTTTATGTGTGGATGGGATGCAAGTGTATTGTGCCCTTGTGTGTGCCACTATTAATCAAAGCTTATCTCCCCTCCCCTTCTGGATCCTATCTCTCTCCTCTTATTATCTCCTTCTTTCCTCTGTGTCTGTCTTCCCTCTCTGTGGTGCTCCACTTTCCTGCTGATATTTACTTTTTGTCCTACATCCTGTTTTCTATTCTTATTTTCTATGTTTCCTATTATTTATTTCTCCTGTCTTTCATTCCTTACCTCCATCCACACACACCCCTCTTTCACCGTCCCAAAGTCATATCAACAGGAAGACCCAGTATGAGAATCCAGTGCTGGAGGCTAAGAGGCGCAGGCAACTGGAACAGCAGCAGCCTCAGCAGCCTCAGCCCCAAAGCCAGCAGCCACCTGAAGGTGAGCGCTACATCCGAGGTTCGTTCACAAGCCCCCACCAGGGGCGTCATTTCCTTTCTTTCTATTCATGTGTGTGACTGAGTTGTCTGAAAATGTTTCTGTATGTACATGTGAGATTGCGTTTATGTTTATACCGATTATTGCTCCAGTATTACTTGATGTTGCCTGCTACGGCCTTATGATTTGCTAAGTTCCCTTCCATAAAGGCATAACTATTATTTGCGGCTGAGCCATGCAGCCTTTATGAATTTAATTTCTGTTTTCTGTGTTGCATTCAGATGTATGTTTGTGGTAATAACTTGAAAGCTCTTTTTCCCCAAGGAGAAGCCAGGTAAGTTTTGCATCAACAGAAAATGATCTGCCTGCTAAAGAGAAACACCCTCCTAATTTGTCACTTAATAAAGCACTAAGTGATGCCAGTAATAAAACTAATAATGTAGTATTCTGCTCACACAGCTGCCAGAACTCAACCAATAGGTAACCTTAAGTTTCTCCTGCTTCCTGTCTCAAACTTAAGGCATTCACAGGACGCCCCGCAGAGAGATTAATTGTAAATGTTGGCCAGCCCACATGGGGACTCTCCCAGCATGCTCCACTTTCTGCTCATTCAGCAGAAATCATTCGATTCCACTCGATTACCTGCTGACTTTACTCCCGTCTGAAAGCTCAATCTCCCTGCAAAAAAAAAAACTCAATACCTTAAAGCAGTGTTTTAACCCATTTTTTCACCTCTGCATTGATTTCATCTCAATGTAGAGACCTTCATTAATATTCAAAAAGAATAGTAATGAGGGAAGTAGTTTGATCGGTGTTGTGATGCAGTAACAAGGTGATTAATCAAAGTAGATGGCCATTAAGCAGCAATAGGTTCCTCTATTTCCACACACTTACATTTATAGTAGCTGCAAAACAGTATTAAAAGCTTTATAACATTTATGTGTGTCCTAGTCTGACTCACCAGATTGTAGGCTGCAGGTATGAGCCTGCCATTTACTGCGGTTGCCATGAAATTCTCCTCTTCCATTGCTAAGGGAAACAAAAACAACAACCTCCAAGCTACTAACATACATGCTAAAAATGGCAAGTTTTGACAAAAATTTGTATCATGCAATAGTATGTTCTTTGCTGGGAATTAGGCACTTAAATGACTTCCCCAAGTGCAAACGTGCCACCAAAACAAGTACCCCGTAACAACACTTATTCTCAGGAAACCACCGCTGGATCATCAGTTTAACACCGCCCAAGATGATTGAGATTAAAGATAGACAGTCCGGAAATAGTTTTTTTTTTTTTTTTTGTTTGTTTGTTTGTTTTTCCTATAACTTAATGATATACAGCCAGAACATTCTCCTGCGCTGTCACAACACTGTGGAGAAGACATAGCAAGACATAGATCTTGCTATGTGGGATTTTGTGTGACCCATTCTACCAGGTTTACACATGATCCCATTGTTCCTCAGTAGGCAGATGTGAAACCGTAACGGATACACATGATATCTGGCCGGATAGACTTTTTTTCACCACTTTCATTCACTTGTGGCTCTTTGGGAAGTTTTTGGAAATGTATACCAAACAGATGCCAGAGCAGGAAATGCGTCATTTCTGAGAGAATTTTTAGCCCTTCTTCAATCACCATTTCCTCTAGCTTCATATGAAGCAAAATGGCTTTGTCCCAATCTCATAGCACAATAGGCCACATCGTCCCAGAGCCATTTGCCCTGGTTTCTTCCACAAGTAGGGCAGCTCTGTACCTATCTAGACCCCATCTAGAGAACACGTTCCTCTTGCTGTTGCAGAATGGATCGAGGACTCGACATTGGCCGGTGCCCCTCTGGCCAGCTATGCTGCCAACCACCAGGAGACCTACAGGGACCCTCAGACAGGACCGACAGTCCCCAACGCAATGGGGCAAAAACGTAAGTTCTCATCTGTAAAATTAAAGTCTGGGACCTCATGAAACAGGATTACTCATAACTTTTCTGTTTCTATGCCATGTTACCCAGAGGGACTTATTATGAGTTAAACCAAATTCAGCTCCCACAGTGTAGTTTGTTTTCCTGATCCGTTGCCTCAGGCCATTTTTGAGTTTTCATGATGGAAGACCAGTTGTGAATTGACAGTATAAAGCAGCTCCTTGTGTAACTTTCATCATATATTCTTAATAAGTACAATAAAAGGCAGCTCATTCATTATATACAGTAGATTAAATTCTTCTAAGAGGGCACTCAAGGCAATGTTTGTATTTCTGTGAAAACACACTGAATGTGACTCTCCCAGGTGCAGGTTGTTTTTTTGTTTTCTTTTTAATATGTGTGCACC
Source organism: Istiophorus platypterus (assembly GCA_016859345.1). NCBI lineage: Eukaryota > Metazoa > Chordata > Actinopteri > Istiophoriformes > Istiophoridae > Istiophorus > Istiophorus platypterus. The sequence continues at coordinate 8,596,375 of CM029117.1, forward strand.
CTCTGTGTTTACTGTAGCCACATGTTGATCCTCATTGAACCTCTGTTATGTTGTTCCAGTTTTTGGGTCAAATAATGGCCTGATTTCACCCACCATTTAGCAGTACACACACCTACAGACACAGTGTCTAGCCGTTGCTGTGTGTTTTTTCGCCTAGTTGCCAGCTCCTTTTATACCAGCCTCCCACCGGCAGCTTGTCTAATTAGCACAGCCATGGCAGAGAATTAACTGCCTCACCCTGTCTCCCCCCTCTTACTCTCCCTTGCTGCTCTGTCAGCCGCCGTTTCCCTTTTCCCTCATCAGTCTCTTTATTTTATCACATTGGTCGGCTTGGTCGGCTTTTGTCATATCTCCCACCACTCTCTCCTTTGAATCAATTGTTGGTTCTTTCCATCTTTCCGTCTTTCTTGCGCTGTCTCTCCCCGCCTGTCACCCTCTCTGACTTTGCTTTTCTGTGCTGTCCTAGGCCTTGACTTTCCTCCAGAGAAAGGCATCATTTGAAATCCCTTTATCTCACTCTTTGCTTTCATGCTTCTCCTGCTTCCTGGTCCGTTCTTACATCTCTAGATCCCTTGTGGATAAAGCCGCCATCTCAGCGTGTGTTTTTGTAACATCTTGCCTGTTCTAAAAAAATGCAACTCAAAGGCACTGCACATGAACATACACACACTGCACAACACCACAAACACAAGGACACTAACTGAGTCTAACAGTAATCCATTTTTCATTGAACGATAAGCTGTACAGTTGCCACAACCTAATGTTGTACTGCAGGTCACTAAACACGCATTCCTCTGTTGTCCCTTTCTTCTTAATGTACCCACCTTTCATCCTCTTCCCCCTGTTGATTTAATTCTTTCCTTCACCTCAACCAACATCTCCTCATTAATTTTGTGTGAACTATGAAGTAAATTATGTGAGGTAATTTTCTGTAGTTTGTGGCTTACATTTTGTCAGTTAATAGTTACGCTGTCCCTGTATTCAACCGCTGCTACTCGTTCCTCTCATTCTCAACCATGATACTTGGCACCGATCTTTGATTTCATCTGATACCATCTGATACCTTTCTTCCTTTTATTCTCAATGCCACAATGAGGTAGAGAAAGCAAGAGGAAAGGAAGAAAGACTGAATGATTGGGCTTAGATTGTACTGTTTGAGCAGTTTTCATGACTTAGGAACATTGTGAAATGTGTTTCATGGATCTCTCTGTGTTAATTAAACCCTCAGAGCCAGTGTTAAATAAAGTAGACTTTGTGGCAGATGAGCTTGTATAGTCAGTAGTCATTTATCAAGGCAGAACCCTCTGTGAACCTCTTTGTCATGTAGCCTTTATGTACTAGGGATGTCACTGGTGTTTGATGTCATAACCTGTCTGACGCCTCTCTGTTAGGTCTTTAAATTCAAATCAGTTGTTATAAATGAAAAGGATCTTAAATATTAGCCATTAGTGAGAGAAGCCAAGTTAATATTTAATTTGGACCATTTTAGAAAGAAAAAAAAATCAATCTATCTATATATATCTATATCTATATAGATATATATATCTATATCTATAGATATATATATAGATATATCTATAGATATCTATATAGATATATCTATATCTCTATATATATAGATATCTATATATAGAGATATCTATATATAGATATAGATATCTATATATATATATAGATATCTATATCTATATCTATATATATAGATATAGATATAGATATAGATATATATATATGAGAGAGAGAGACAGAGAGAGACAGAGAGACCGACAGGAAGATCGATCGATCATCAAAACTCCTTTGTTTCCTTTTTGAAGTATTGGTGTCTTAATTGCCCCCTGCACAGGCTTCTTTTGATGGTGCTTTTGACTCCACGCACTTTTAAGTAATTAATATTGCCTTTGTTGGGAGGATATACGTATAAGATTGTTGACAAGCATCATATGCAGCTGTGTTTTCCAGCCAATATTACCATGTATAATGGGTTTAAATGTAGTTGCTAATCAATGCTCAAGTTTGGCAGTGCTTGAAGCCCTGAAGAGGTTTACCTAGGAGGGTAGGATTGGTTTGGGATTGATTGGGATTTTACACAGGGGATTACTCCAATCTTCTACTACATGCAGTCCCCCTTGTGTTTCAGATTCCCTTCTACCCTTAAAATAATCCATTTATTATAATCAGCCCATTCTCATTCATGTTGTGTCATCTGGGTGATCAGCTGCTTTATTTGGTTGCCCTGGTCAGAGCCTCATAGAGAATAAACAGATCCCAGAGTTGCTGAATTCAGTTTATTCTGTTACACTGGTATATCTGAGGGGACTAAATTGAATTATCTGTGTTTGTGTGTTCAGGTGGGAAGCCTTTCTTTACTCGGAACCGATCTGAGCTGAAAGGGACTTTCATCAATACCAAACTGAAAAAGAGTCGTCGGGGGTTTGGTTTCACTGTTGTGGGAGGTGATGAGCCAGACGAGTTCCTGCAAATAAAGAGCCTGGTCCTAGATGGACCTGCTGCTCTTGATGGCAAGATGGAGACAGGTAGGCGTACTGAATTTATAAAAGTTTAGAAAGAAAGAATACAGCTGTGGTCTGATTTTCTTTGTGGTGATTGTAGCATTGCTAACTTATGTCTCTAATTAAAACTTTGTTATTGGCAGAAGAATGCTTTGCTTCACAAAATTAGACTAACTTCTTTTTCTCCTCCCCCCTTTTAAGGTGATGTGATTGTGAGTGTCAACGATACATGTGTCCTAGGCTACACCCATGCCCAAGTTGTTAAGATCTTCCAGTCCATCCCAATTGGTTCCATGGTCAATTTGGAGCTGTGCCGCGGCTACCCACTGCCCTTTGACCCCGATGACCCCAACACCAGCCTGGTTACCTCAGTGGCTATTCTTGACAACAAAGAGCCCATCATTGTCAACGGCCAGGAAGCCCCCAACAGCTATGACTCGCCGTCCAGCCACGGTAGTCAGAACAACAACGGCTCGACCAATGGTGGGGCACCCCTCAATGGCCTCCCCCGACCCCACAGCCCCTCTGCCGAAGTGGCCTCCGATAACTCTTCCCAGCACGGCTACCCCAGCGATGTGGTCACCCTGGCCTCATCCATTGCAACACAACCAGAGCTCATCACTGTACACATGGAGAAAGGAGACAAAGGCTTCGGCTTCACCATCGCTGACAGTCCCGGAGGTGGAGGGCAGAGAGTGAAGCAGATTGTGGACTACCCTCGCTGCCGTGGCCTCAAGGAGGGGGACATCATTGTGGAGGTGAACAAGAGAAATGTGCAGAGCATGTCTCACAACCAGGTGGTCGACCTGCTCAGCAAGTGTCCCAAGGGCAGCGAGGTCACCATGCTGGTGCAGAGAGGTGAGAAGAGGCATATCTCTCTTTATGCATGCTTGCTATGTCAATTCATGTGTCATGTGTATGGTAAGTGATGAGGAAGGTGGAGGAAACAGGTGTCAAGATTTATGGCTTTTCCTGATTTATGTGCCCATATGCTGAAGCACTGCAAAACAGAGCAAACCTTTCCCATGAATCTGTTCAATGCTGTCTACAAAAAATAATAGGCTTCTGCCTTACAGGCTGTTCCAGCTCACATAGAGTTCTTTTATTGACACACACATTTATTTATTCATGTAAATAGAGGTTTGAAGCAAAAAAGGTGATTGCTAAGAAGGCAAGATAGAGGGATAATTATGGTAAGGAAGGAGATGGAGCCGCAGAGAAAGTTGAAATAACTTTTGGCTGAAAGTGAAGTGGGAAGAGAGAGTGAGATGTTTACACTGAATAGTATAGGCAGTCAGAACATTATAGGAGTCTTGAAATGGAAAGGAGGCAGAGAGAAGGAAAAGTTAAAAAGGGGAGATGGAGGTACTATGGAAAGAAAGGTAAACACAGGAGAGAAACTCATGTTTAGTCAGAGAGTCTTAATACTCTCCCCCTTTTTTCCCAGTCCGTCTCACACTCAGCTCCTCTCTTTTCCCAGGTTCTTCTGCAATCCTCTCTGTTTCTTTTTTCTGTTTGCTTTGTTATTCATTATGAACATGTCTAGTTTATTTTTGGCTTTTAATGTACTCCCATGCTAGAGTCGCTTTAAAGATGCCTCCAGTCGTGCTGGCATGCCTTTAATCCACCTACCTGCTTTTCTGGCTTGGTGTGAGCTGAATCCTGTGGCATTTTTCCTGTTGACATACATTTTCAGTGTGAGCTGGTCAATGTCAGTGCTGAGGACCAGCATGTAAACGCTGCTTTTGAATGTGCACCACTGGGCTTTTGCCATGGCTTCTGATTGAAAATTACTGTCACACAGAAGCATTAAGTGGAAACAAAGTGATCATGAATGGAGGATACAACAGAAATGATTGAATTTTGGTATTTTCCCTCCAATCCCCCTCAGACTCACAGCCCTCCAGAGCTCTAAACGCACTGTGTGATACAAGTAATTGGACCATTTTCCCCGTCAGACTGTCAGACTTATTAATTCAAATAAATAAAGGGTTTTTGTATATGTGTGTGTGTGCACAGGGGTAGTTATATCCTCAATAGGGTTAAGCGCTTAGAACTGCTAAGGGAAATTGTTCAGATGAATGGCAGCCAAGTCACATTGTAGTCTCACAATGAGTCTGTCTTTCTTTCTGTCTTTTTGTCTATATGTGTGACTTCACCTCAATTTGTGTCTCCATCTCTCTCTCCATTCTTTCACACTCACTCTTTTTCTCCCTCCTCAACACATACATACACACACACACAAAACAAAACACCACACCAGACTATACCCAACCCTTTCCCTCTGTGGCCTTTGCTAATGAGCATTTTTTTCATCATACTAGTGTACTCAAGCCCATAAAGCGTGTCATCGTGGGCAGGGGCTTTATGGTTCGTCAATAAAATGGAAGGCAGTGTAGCTGGGCTTGTGTGAAAGCAGTGACTGGCTTTGATAGTCACAGACAGACAGATATGGCTTTAATAGAAAGAATGGCACAGAGGTAAAACATTAAGGTATTGATAATGATAATGCATTTGGAACATTTTAATTTTTATGTTTGTTTTTTTCCAACTTATGGTTTGGTATAAAGGGTTCCAGTAAGCTGAGAAACATAAAAACACAGGAAATGAATATGAAAGTCAATTTAATCTTAATTACAGCAGCACGTGCCTGCCTTGTACTTAATGCAGACTAATTATACTATAGAACAAAAGTCTGCTCAGTGCACATCTCCTATTTCTCCATTTAAGCCTGGAAGTGCTGGCTACTATATGTTTTAGTAAGAAGCCCTCTGCTGAAGACCCTGATGAATCGAACATTACAAAGCTGCCAGTAATTAGAGAGCCAAAGTACGGTGTGCAGTGTGTAGCACGGAGTACCTTAGATTATGTTTTATTCAGGCAAAGATCTATTACAGCCACTTGTGTTCAGACAACATCTGTTTGGCTTCTTTTTTTAAATAAGAATAAAAGGTTTTTGTACAAAAAAATGTTTATATTCCTCAAAGCAAGATATCAAAAAAGCATTGTTTCATTACATTACAAAGCTATATCATATTCATACTGGTATTGAAAAATTTTGAATAATACCTGGCTCTGTGTAGCATTCGAATATGGATTGTGCACATGTAGGAATTCTTCATTTATTGAACTACTAAAATGATAAGATTTATTTAGGATTGCAACTAACAATCATTTCTGTTTTCTATGATTCTATTTTTGATGAACTGAGCAATTGTTTTATTGATCAATATCAGGAAGAAATTGTTTTAATGTGCATCACACTTTTCCAGGGCCAAAGACAGCATCTTCAGATGTCTAAACCAAAAAGATATTCAATTTACAGTTATTTAAAACTGACATAAAGCAGCAAATCCTCACATTTGAGAAGCTGAAACCAGATAATGGCTGGTATTTGTGCTTGATAAATGACTACAGCCATAATCAATTGCTAAAGCAGTTCTAGACTTGTGGACTAATTGATTAATTTACTGATTGATTTAGCACAATTTTCTAGATCTGTTTACCAATAATGTATATAGTATGTACAAATAAAAATTGTACAGATAGTCCCTATGTGGAACGATTAATTTTAGACCTTCGAAGCAAATGAAGCAGTTAAAGAAAGAGAACAGATACCACGGCTTCATTCAAGCATGTGTACCGATGTGTATTTCTTCCTCCCACTGATTTCCAACACATTTCCTGTCCTTCAGATTTCACCACGTTGAGTGGTGCATTTGTTTACATCTTACATTTTCTTACGTGTCAGTTCTCCACTCACACTTCACCATTCACATGCCATATGTGTTGCCAACGTGTACACACACAGTCAGACTCCTGAGAACAAAAACCAAGGTTCTAGACACGGTGCCTTAATTACTCTCCCGCTCGTACTCTCTTCACTGCTCTCTCACTCCAGCTCACTCCACCAAGCAGCAAGGCAAACTGGCCTCTAATTGGGGTCCTGATGTCAGCTTTGCTTATCATATACATACATCTTTTTCTCTCTTGTGCTCTTTTACTCTCACTCTCCTTCCATCCATCAAGAATCTCTTCTTCTTCCCTGAGCAAACACCAATTGTGCATGCACACCCACACACACACACACACACACACACACACACACACACACACACACACACACACACACACACACTCACACTCGTCGGTCTAACATCCAATTATAGATTCCATGCAGAACGACCCTGGTACATCTTAATTGGAGGAGATCCACTCCTCCGCCACCCCCACCCCCTTTTCTGTTTCCATTCCCCCACTGCCAGTATGTAGATTCACACCCGCTCGCCCACATTGAGATGGGAGCCAATCCCCGAGGAGCAGCACAAAAAGACACACACTCCTTAAGGAGGCTGTGCGCAACAGTGTGCCCCCTCAACCCTCTCCCACTACCTTTCTGTGTGTGTGTGTGTGTGTGTGTGTGTGTGTGTGTGTGTGTGTGTGTGTGTGTGTGTGTGTGTGTGTGTGTGTGTGTGTGTGTGTGTGTGTGTGTGTGTGTGTGTGTGTGTGTGTGTGTGTCAGTCAGCATGTATGCAAGTCAGCTTCTGTGAAAATATGATCATGGGTTTTCATTCCACACGAGCAACAGTTTGGTGAATGCTGGGGGGGGGGACTTGGCCGTGTGAATCTTATTTAAGGTTTTTGCTCTTGACATCTATTTTACCAACCAGCATTAGTTGTGTATGATCTTTTTTGACCCTTTTCAGTCAAGTTAACATATACAGAGGAGGAACTATCCAGTGAGACTATGTCAGTGTTACATGGGTTAAACACACAAGACACTGTGGTTTTAGATATTTTGTACCGATTAGGGCCTATATGCACATGGACATGATTTATTACTTCAGTCAGGTCCGTGTTTTGTGATACATCGTTCTTTCATTTGTCTAATTACATTGCTCTAATGTGCTCATTTTCCCCTGCCTGTCTCCTCCTGCCCCCACTGATGCAATGACATAATTCATTTTGGCCCCTGATGTCTTCCTGTAGTAAAGATGCTAATTTCCTCTCCCATGTTCCCTTTAAAAACATGTAAATGTTACAGGGTCATAGTGATGCATACACCTGCTGTTCAGCCTTATGTACTCACACAAGGCTGAACAAATACTGGTTTGGGTGTAGAATTTCTGAAACACAGCCTCTCAATAGCCTAGCAGCTAATGTCATTAGTCAGCTATAGAAAAATGAAGCCCATATGTCTCTATACGTGCGCTACTCTTTTTATTATTTTCTTACCTGTTTGTAAGGCCAGGCAGGTGCTGCAGTGAATGCAATGTAAGGTAAAATGTGCTTGGCTAGAGCAACTGCTTGTAGTCATGTGCAGGAAAGGGAACGGTAGATGCAGTGGATGAAGTGAGAGGAAGGGATGGATGGATGTCAGAGGAGATGATGAAAGAGGAGCATAGAAACCCCATGAAGCTCCGCTCTCTGTGTCTTTTTTTCCTCTCTCTCCACACTTCACGACTCATCAATCATGGGTGGCACATTAGTCCCTGCACTCCTCCTCCTCTCAGAATGAGAGATGGACCTTTTCTCTCCTCCCATGTAGCCAGGTGGAAGGACTAAAACAGGCACGAGCTGTTAAACTATTTCATAAGTCTCAGTGTGTTTGATGAACCACTCCACTGCACTATTGCTGCCTTTATCTCCCCTTTAATAAATGGGAAGCTAAATACACGCAGATGTTTCCAAGACCTGAGATTATCTGCATGACAACTTGGAAAACTCTTAAGAGCATCCATATACAAAGCATCCAAAGAGTTGACACTCAAGAGATCGTACATCCTCTAGTTTATGTTTGTTTGCATTTCCCCTCATTGCCTTTAAATGCTGTTAAGAGAATTAATGTAGCCTTGGAGAGCTACAGGAGGTTGAAATGTGGGTTATCCTTAGTTTTTTCATGGATGCGCAGCTAAAAGAGGGTAAAAACACCAGGTGGATAAAATATCTCCTTTCAAAATGAACTACATGGACAAGCCGATCGTCAGTGGGGGTCAAAGTGTACAGATGACCCCAACTCAAGCAAAGAGGCAGTCTGGACCAGTTTTTTTTTGAATTTTTCCAGGCCAGGACAGCAGCCAACTTGCTGCTGTGGGAGAGCCAGCTAGGGAAATAGCAACAGGTGAGATTGACTGCAAACTCACAGATGGAGAACCAGCTCCCCCTCCATTCCATGTTGGTGGTGCTGGAGTGGGTGTTGATGAGGGGCCTAATTGGGAAAATTTTCTGCCCCTATCCGTAATTCCTATTGGCTAGTCTGTCCATGGAGCAATATTCATTGAGGACACACACACAGAGACACAAACACAATTATGTGAACTTGAATAACCCATAACCCACATAAACAAACTCACAGTTACCGGCATTCACAGTCTTGAGGCCCGTATAATGTGACAGTTTTGTACACACCCATTAGAAAGAGATAAACGTTGATGATGGCTCCTTGCACAGACCAAAGCAGAAAATCAATTCAATATATAGACAGGAAGCGTTGTATTTTTGCTCACTTCGCATTAAAAATTCTGCTGACTGAACGTTCCAGTGACACCATAATGAACAGCATTGCAGTCCTGAGAAGCAATGATGGGGGAGCAGCCTGCCCAGTAGGTGCCCACGATTCACCTCCTCGTTTTTGGCTCACTGGAGGCTTGAGCCGGTGAATCATTGCTTGTTGCACAGGGACAAGCTGAGTCTCTCTCCCTCACCCCCTATAATCCCCCATATCTTCACACCTCCATAGCCATTGGGTGAAGTCTTAAATCTCCACCATTGCACCAACTTTTGTTTCCATGACAATGCTCTGCAGATAATGTGTGGTGGGGTCTCCTCTGGGTAGATGTGTGCATTTGTGGGAGGATGGGATTGCACCCCTGCTCAATTTAAAAGTCATTGAAAGCACAATACAGAGGAAAGACACTCCTTGATTCAGTTATTTTTTTAGATAATAAAGCACCATGGAATTCATTGCCAGAAAAACTGATGCATTCATCACATTTTTTACACAACTTTTTCATGCATGCTCTGCCTGGTCATCTTAGCCATCTATTAAGTCACATTGTTATGCTCCTCTGTCACATTTAATTTCACTGTTTGCACACAGATGCATAGAGGAAGCTAAATAAAGCCGTACTCTGCAGGGCTGTCACATCCAGGCCGCTAATGTACACAGCTGATGTGAGCCTTTCATTCCTTCACTGTACGACGGAGAGCAGCTCACCACAACAGCCGTTGCTTGGAGACCGTCTGTCAGTTCCCCACGGTCACCAGGCACTGTCGCCACGGTGACAGATGGACCTGCCTGTTGGAGGCCATCACTCCCGGCCGCGATCTACCAACACGAACACATATACACACTCACTGTGGGCAGACAACATAATCTGCTTAGTAATGGCTTCCATTTAGTACCTGCTGTGCTGCCAGGTTGGTGCAACAGTTTCTATCTGTAGAAGGAAACAGTACAGCATGTTCAGCCGAGGGTACAGTGCTTCATGTTAACCTGTACACAGTCCAGCAGAGTATAATTAATCCGGTCATAGGCCTTGCGACAGTTTTTGCTGAATTCATCTTTCCAGTACCCATAACTGTACTTTTCAAATGCATATTAACCTTTATTCCACTAAACGTTATTTCCAGGGTTTGCAGAAGACTCCAACCAGTGTTATGAGTTAACCTGCTGTAGGGCTGCCACACAGAGGAAAAAAACAAGTTGCTAAAATTCATGTCGTTTTTCCCTAGGCAGTGAAACCAGATTACTGTTATTCTGTCAAGCTCTATAAATAATTTTATACTGCAATCCTCAAATATACTGGATATGTCATTATTTTGGCTTTGGAATTCATAATAATCTGGTGATCGATCATTCATCATAAAAACCACATATTATACAAATTTAGTGCCCTGTAGGTTGAACAGTCCATCATTATTCACTGTTACTGCCACAAATTTTAAGATTTAGTAAGCTGAGTAGAATGAGGTGGGGCAGGGCAGTCCATTATTTAAGAGCTGGAGGCACGGTGGATTTAGTCAGTGTGCTGGTGAGGCCAGATCACCCACCTGTCCAAAACTACTCCTTCCTCCCTCTTGTATGTAATTAGCGCTGGAGGTTGGCCCAAACATCCACAACACTTTCTGATCTGGGAGCTTCAAACACACTCTAGCACTTGATGCATACATATGCCTGTGCGCACACACACACACACACACAGAAACACACAGAACTGCGTCTGCCTGCAAATGTGCCGTTGACCTTTTTATAGCTATGTTTGCACTGTTATTATTTTAAGGTCGCTTTGATTATTTTAATTAACAATTATCTTTCAGTTGTGTTTTTGATTATATGGAGTAATTGTTCAGTCTATTAAATGTAAAAATAAATAGTGAAAAATGCCCATCACATGTTCTATCAAAGAGCCCAAAGCGACTTCTTGATTTTCTCTCCAACCAAGAATCAAAAAAACAAATGATATTCATTTCACTATTACAGGAGACAAAGAAAACCCTCACATTTTAGAAGCTGAAACTTGACAAAGTTTGGGATTTTTTCCTTAAAAATGATCTAAACAATTAATTGCATATCAAAAAAACACTTATAGCTTGTTCAGTAACATTGCCCATAGAGTAAAACATAGAGATTTCAAGGTTAAAAAGAAAATATACTGTGTATTATGAGGACCTGCATCGACCTGTGTCCAAGTCTGTTTATTGATTGCTTGGGTGTGTCCGTTTTGTGAATCAGCATATCTAATGTAATAGCGAAGAGGGAGAGGATGTTGAGAGACACTGACTGACAGCAGCAGCAGATCATTTGCAGTGGATAGATGAATAATAATAAAACACCAGCCTGATACTTTTGACTGACGGCATTCTTACCTCAAAATTGAAGCATGCATAAGCGTCCGGTTTAGGGGATTGCTGCACGCTCCTGAATGAATGATTCCTATTGATTGGAACAAGGTGAAAAGGGAAGAGGACAGAGATGATGAGGAGATGGGAGGAGAGGAAGGAGAGAGAGGAAAAAAGCTGCAGACGCACCACAGTTGGAGCTGTCAGTTGTGAATGAGCCCAGATGTCTGAGAGATACAGAAGACAAGAACTGTGTGTGTGCGTGTGCGTGTGTATGTGTGTGTGTGCTGGTAAGATCTTATCCTCTCAGTTTCCCTTTAGGTTTGACACACAACAGTGGCCCAATTTTCTTAGATCAGACACCACCTAGTCTCACTCATGCTTCACATGTTTTACACACCCCTATTGTTTGTTAGAGGTGTGTGTGTGTGTGTGTGTGTGTGTGTGTGTGTGTTTGTTTCATATGCTACTCGTTGTTGAGCTCGGAATATTATAGAGGTAAATACACACAATGAGTCTTACATTTTTTCTTTGTTTCATGCATTCCTTCTCCTGGTCTCATTTCCATAACTTCACACAACTGTTTATTTCATGCAGAGCTGAGGAAGGAGGGGGGATAGAGCAGTGATGTGCTTAAGGAGCAAAATGCCTTGACTAGATCCAGGCCATGTTAACATTTTATTCATATATCACTCACACTTTCTTTGTGTGCTTGTTTGTGATAACAGTATTTCTGCAATGATATCTCTGGTCAGTGCTCACTTACGCAGAAACCTGCCTGTCATACCTTAAGCACACTTTGATTTGTGTCAGGAGTGTGAGTGAAGCCGTCTGATGCCCATGTGTTGTGTGTATGCAGCTGCATGAATGTTTACCAGCATGTGGAGGTAGGAGGGAGACTGAAATGGAGGGGGGAGGAAGGAGAGGGAGGGAGGGAGAGAGAGAGAGAGAGACAGAGAGAGAGAGACAGAGAGAGACGGAGGGAGGGAGGGAGGGAGAGTGATGATGCTGAGAGTAGAAAAGGGAGGGAGGACAGTGTGCAGTGAGGTGTGAGAGAGAGAGAGAGAGAGAGAGAAAGGGGGGGAAAAAAGGAAAAGACAGCAGGAAAGGGAGAGACGGGGAGGACGCGCCAACTGCCTATAGATGCTGGAGCCTTCGACAACGGAGCGCAGCGCTCAGCGGACACAGGAAGATGGTTTCAGTAAGAGGGGAACTGACGGTTGCCTATAATTTAATGTTCAGTATCTTGGACTCCTTCTCCATGGGTAATGCTACGGCCAGGATTTCCAGAGCTCGCTTTTCTCCTTTCTACTCCTTTCTCTTTATTCTCCAGATTAGTTGCTCTCCAGGATTCTGTCCTTTCCTCTTGACTCTCACTCTCCTCCCTCCAACACACACACACTCACATGCGTGCGGCGCCGTCGGGTAGCCAGGGTCTAGCGAGCGCTGGGTTAGCCCTTGGGGCTGGCCCCACTCTTCCGCTGCACCAGTCAAGCCAAGCGCTGGCCGCGGCAATGATGCAGATAGATCGCACTGCCTGCCCCCCCACCTCCCTCCCCTCCCTTCCCTTCCCTTCCGCCTTAAACAACAGCCGCGGATGGACGAGCAAAGGAACCAAAGCAGGGAAAGAGAAGAAACGAGGGAGAAGGAGACAAGGGCTAGATGCATACTGTTGTGACATTGTTTCTGGAGTCTGTGTTATCTGTTGTTTTTTTGTTTTTTTTGTCTTGTTTTTTTTTCTCAACGTGGACTACACAGTATAACTCCATTGGTAACCATCTGCCTTTTTCTTTTTCCTTTCTCTGTCTGGCTTCACAGGGGTGGCACCTGCAAAGAAGAGCCCGAAACTGGTAAGTAGTTGTTTCTCTGTATTTATCACCTTTACTTGCCATCCATCACTTTCTTATCTGTCATCTTCATTCGGCAAAAGGACATTCAGCTCACTCTCAACGCCGCTCCCTTCCTGCTTGCTCTCCAACTCCCCTCTGTAAGGTGGAACTTGTGCTGATGTTTTGGCTCTGTTTGTGGACTTGGGATGCTGGGCTGTGTGGGGGTGGTTCCCTGTAGCTTCACATCGGTCCCCCTCCTCTTCAGTGCGGGGGCTGGGACGAGGGGCTTTGATATACCGCGTGAGCTGGGTTGCTAACACGCTGATGATCGCATCGCGCTGGGTGCTAAGCTTGCACTGTGAGATCTGAATGTATGATCACAGCTGGGAGGCGACCTCATCCTGTGATATCTGCTGCACTAATGGAGGGACCCTGTTGACTGTTTGTGACTGAACGTGTGTTTGTCAATTTTGTTTTGCAGGATGTTTTTGAGCTGGCACCTCCATACAGAGATTACACTAGGAGGGTATGTGATGTCATTTACATGGGGTAAAAGTTTTGGGGAATTAGGTGTGGTGGCGTTGGTGCTTTGTAGATGATAATGGTGTTGGTATGACATTCTTATATTAGATGACAGAGGTGATTTATAAGTCAAGAATGATGATGTTAATGCCTGATGTGTTAACATAATTTTCGGTTGTATGAGGCTGTCTATGTGCAACAAAACAAACTGATGAGGACTAATGAGGACTGCTAATTCGATGCTTCGAGGTGGTAAGGTCTGGTTTGCTGCCGGCAAAGCAGGACTGAGCTGATCCTTAGGGAAGCAGCAAGGATTTGTTTTCATTGCCCAAGCCCGTCCTCCCTCAATCTTTCCCATCCTCTGTCTCCTTAATAAGTTATTGGAGCAGGAGAAACCAATGTATCCGACTCCTCAGTGGAGCACTGAGGGGAGAACACACTGACTCCAGAAGGTCAAATCTAATAGATCCATCAAGACCAAGAAATTTGTTTCCATTCAAAAGGAAAATAGGATTTGGACTAAGTGTGTATCACACTCTGAGAGAAACAAGACATTTCGCTGCCTTATTGGCTAATGAAGGCGCCATTTTGTTTGATAGAAATAAAGTGAACCAAAAATCATTTTGCTGTCAGTGGGAAGCATCGCTCTTGAGGTCTGACTGTAGCACCAAACAGGGCCTGCATTTGTAACTATTTATATAAATCCATTGATTTTTACTTCGCCACGGAGCACAGTGAGGTTACACTGGTAGAGTAAGCACTCCAGCTGGAACCACAGCTCTGACTTAATATTTGCTAAAGCATCAAGCTTCTTTTATGTCTAACAAGGATGATGAATAAAAACATGAATTGCAGAGGTGTAGGAGGCTGATTCAGGGAGTAATGAGTCTGAATTTATTGAAGATATGGCTGCACTTTGAAGGCCAAACACTTGGATGTTTGAGAACAGATGAGCCACTTGCCTCAGCCCCTTCATGGTGTATTTTTGTCCACTACATCCGAAGCACTGGGAGGTCACATGATGTGAAGAGACTGAACTGCTGTCATTTTCTTTTGTCTTAAAATATCTGCCTTTTTTTCCTCATGCTCTATCTGTAACCCTTCACATCACTGGTTTCTTTTTGAAATCTTAACATCAGGGCAAATTTTGTAGACAACTGACTGTAAAGGAGATGATCGTGACAAGGGTCATGGAGAAGATCTTACTTGTGCAGTGTACTTGCACTTGAGCTCAGGACTGTATGTGCTTTACCCTGCTCGAGTACCGCTCTCCTTGAGCAGGTGCTTAAGTATCCATGTTATTGAGGCGCCAGTGACAATTTATGAGGAGTTTTACATTTCTGGCTCCACCAGTAAAATCCTCCCTTCGTTTTAAACCCCACAAGTGCTTTACTCACTGTGAATATCTCTATGCATGCAGCAGGGGATGCAGTTTCTTGTTAATACATTCCACTCTGTTAAACAAAAGGAATAGGCAATGTACCCTTGTAAGTTCAGCCACAGTTCTTTTCCTCCCACAGTTGAATGACTTAATCATGAGAGACCACTGAGGTCTTTTCTGCCTGTGTTTGCTAAAAGAAATCTCTAAATAGAACATTTTGATACTCTTTGTGTTGAATGAAGTAGCAACACAACAATGGTTGACATTATACACCCATAGAATCTATTTTTACTTTTACCCAAAAGATCAGCAGTCTTTAATCTTTTTGAACTCTAATCAAAGACAACGGCCCCGATTCCTCTTTTTTCCATTGCTGAGCATGTGATAACCCTTTTTCCTTGTCTCTTACTGTCCGTCAGCTCTGAGCTCAGCCTTCCTGCTCTTCCACCGCTGACTTTCAATAGTCAAATGATATTGATCTGCTTCTCCAACAGCAGTTATCAAGGAAGGACAGTCAGAACAGCTCCCAGCATAGCGTCTCCAGCCACCGGAGCACCCACACAGACTCGCCTGTACACCCATCCCTGGCGCCGCCTCTCAGCGAGAGCACAGCCCCCCCGCCCCCCTCTCAGCCCCTGCCAGGCCTGCCTCCCCAGGACCCCTCAGCAGACGGGACCATCCAGAGAAAACCGGACCCCTTTAAGATCTGGGCCCAGTCTAGGAGCATGTATGAAAGTAGGCGTAAGTACATTCATTTTTGGTGGTGGTTGGATGGGGGCTGCATGGGACTGCTGGCTCGAGGGAGAAGCTTGCTGTGTTTAATGGTATGGCATGTTATGGAGCAAGATCTTGGAATGAGAGACACTGGTGGTCTTGTGCATGTAAATAACTGGTTTATATTCTCAAACAAAAGCAACAATGACCCGACCTTTTCCTGTGCTCTCATTCGGTTTCAAGACAGGAATGTGGTCGCAATTTGATGCTGGGGATGTTATATATGGGCTTATGCGGAGACCTGCAATAAACCATACTTTAATAAAGCTTGAAATGTTCAGTGTTTTTTGAAACTGTTGTGGAGAATTGTTTATTCGACTGTGTCGTCATTTTGGAGGATGTGTTTTATAGTGCTTTTGATATGTCATTTATACAGACGGGTGCTCCCGTTGTTTAGCCAACCCTAACTGATAAATGTGGTGGACACAGCAATAGAAACACTTGTCAGTATAATGTAATACAGTTCAACAGCACCACACACTACAGCCTCCAAATTGATCATACAGCGCCTCTCTGTAGAGTTTAAACAAAAACTGACCAATACAGGAAGGATTTATTGCAGGACTATTGCAATAGACCACATTAGTTTTAGATAGCTGTACCTAGTAAACTTGCAGCTGTGTGTACATACTTCTAACATGAAAATAGTCTAAACCAACTCACTTAGAACTAAGGATGGAAGTAGCGCACTAGAATGTAAAAGTAATTATTGAAATGTAAAATTAACATATAGTTTTCTTGAGAAAATTGATAACATTCATATATCTGTAAGCCTACAACCAGCAGGCGATTTACTTAGCCTAAGAAGGGCCAAGGCTACCTATTACACCTTGCTTCCAGTGTTTGTGATGCACTAAGCTAATCGCCTGCTGGCCCTTGTTTTATATTTATCATTAAGACATCCCAGCAAATCTCAGCAATCTGTTCTGTTAAAGCAGTTGTTCAACGCGACGGCACTAGGTTTGATTTTATTGTCATATCAGTATAAGCAACAGAAGGTTCCCATAAATTCTTGTTCCAGTCCTTTAAAAGCTACAAGGTGCCACTTCGGTCCAGTTGTTGACACTGGGACCATTGACACAGTTTTACACTAGACTTCCCTAAAGAGACACATGGGTGTATAATTAGCACTAATAGTAGAGTGGATGTCAGTGAATTGTATATCCCCCTCCTCCTCGTCTAGCCTTGCCGCAGCGCGGGATAGCTCTAATTAAAAAGAATAACCCTCTGATCCACTGTCAAGTTTCAAAAAGAAAAAAAAAAACAGAAGAAGAGAAAAAAAACGGAGTCTGCAAGGGCTGAGAAACCTTAACATCTAATCACTTTCCCAGGCGCCACTTGTCAAGGATTTTCATTATTTAGATGCCTATGAAGAAGAGTGTGAAAAGAAGGGCTGTGCGTGGGCTAGTAGTGTGGATGCCTGTGAAGGTCTGAGAGGATTATAGCGTTTGATTTAAAAAGGAAATAAAGAACAGAGATAGAGTGTTGAAGAAAACCAAGACCAATGGGGAGAGTATGTCTACGTACGTGTCCTAAGGTGATGGAGTCCCCATCACCCCATCAACTGGCGGTTTCTAAAATTCCTGAGCCAGTTATCTCAGGGCAAATAGAAAGAGACATATAAAGGGGGCACAAAGGTAATGAAATTCAGGTGACTTAGAAACACATAAATGGGACTTTGAAAGAGGAATTTTAGGATAAGAGAAAGGTTAAGTGTAGGGAAATCTGATGTATGGAAAAGGAGAAACAAAATGACAGGAAGAACCGCTGACCTGCAACAGTAGGTGTAAATCCTCCGCCTCCTCGTGCTGTATTGAGCTCTTGTCATAAAATCCTTCAGTTTACACCCGATAGGGCTCGAGCCTTGGCTACAACACAGACATTTCTCCACAAAACCTTCCCCGTAATGAAAAGTTCTGCTAAGATCAAGTCCTTCAAACACACCATGTGGTCAATGATTACCATTTGCAGAAAAAAATCCTCTTAAAAACCTCACTCACCATTGAATAGCTCTAAAAAGAAGCTAGGGAGGATAGGATACTCACTCCTGATTTATTGGCCTTCATTTTGTTTAATTTCTGGTTTTAACATGTGCCCACTTTAACATCCTCTGTCTTTGAAGCATCTGTGCGTGTCATTCGTAGTCCTCCCTCATAGCTCTGCACAGGTCTGTCCATCTTTGTAACATATCAATCAGTTCACGCCCAGTTGCCTCACTGTGTGGATCACTTATGGATCTATTAATCGACAGGAACAGAGTGTAACTGTGCAGTTGACCCTCCCTGAGTGCAGGTGCAGATTGCGACAGTTAGCCTATGACTCTTCCTGTCCCAGTTCCCCCACAGTTACACTGTGATAGATTGAAAGAGATAGCTTCGCTCCGCAGGGATTTTAACTGTTGACTGGAGGAACAGATTGGAAGCAGGCTGCTTATGCCTTCTGCTACCCTGCTGCCTCTTACTGGCTTTAGTAGCCCTGGCAGCAAGAGCCTATGCTGGTGCAAATGGAAATCTCCCTGGGATTTTACCCAAGGGTGCATGTTTTGTCAGCCAGTACAACACAGCTGCAACCATACAATGCATGCACATACATGCATATGTGAATAAATATACACATACTTGAAGCAAACACGTTAATGTGTGCACCAGAATGAAGCCACACACATGCAAACTTGCTCCATCTCACGTGGTTCGCTGTAAATCCCCCTGAGGCTCCCCTCATCTCCAATGCTATGTGAACCGTGAGCTGTCAGTCACTGCAGTGCAATGCCTCTTTTATAGCACACTACCTTTCTAGTGACCAGTACACATACATACACACACACACACACACACACACACACACACATACACATACACACACACACAGACACACACACACTTGATTCTTTCTCCTGTGGATGGGAGAAGACTGTGAAATATCCATACTCACCATGCTCAATAATAAATAGCCCATTCTAGTATGTATTACCACCTCTGTTGGGTGGGAAGTGCTCTTGAATGTAGGCAAGAGTGGAAATGGAGAGGAGTGTCACACATCACTTCATAAAAGAAACAGTGTAGTCCATTCAAACAGTAATGTCCAGTCTGTGGGAATGTCGCGGAAAACGACTGAAAAAGCTTAAAGAAAATAAAACTGCTATTTCAGACATCAATGGGAAGTTTTAGTCTGGCCTTTTCTAATTATGGAACCAGTAAATGAGAAAGCTCAGATTTTTTGTTTTTCTTCAGCTGCCTGTCTTGCTTTTGATAGTTTATTGGAGCTCTATACCTGTGCTCTTTACCCAAAATAGATCTAAAGATTCTCATCTTTAGATGGATCAGTTGTTTGTTCTTTTCTCAGAGCCCCCAGACAGATTTTTGTGCAAAATGCTATCTTAGTGGCAAAGCTAAGAACAGTTGGGGGGACGATTATTTGCATGTTGACATAAGAAGGCAGATGGTTTGGCTCCCTCAGAACAGTAGTTGCGTCCATTATGGCTGTTGTCTGCAGACATCTTTATGTCATTCCTAGAGCATGAAATTTTTACTGAAGGAATAAAACAGAATTTATAATGGCATGTTAGTACTAAATTCCTCTTGTACTGATCGAAAAAAAAAAAAAGGATCTCCCATGGACTTTGCTGTAGGTATTAATACATAGTTGCCAATGATGGTTTGTTGTCTGTCGTTTTCCAGTGCCAGACTTCCAAGAGCAGGACATTTTCCTGTGGAGGAAGGACACGGGATTCGGCTTCAGGATCCTCGGAGGCAACGAGCCAGGAGAACCGGTGGGTCTCTCAAACCATTTCTGTCTCTCAGTGCCGAATCCCCCAGATTGTTTTTCAGTTTTTTCAATTTTCTATCTATATTTGTATGAAATGCCTAAACTAAAACTGACAAGCTCTACTAACCTGAATGAAGAAAAGGAAGCTATATTGCCAGCACTAGTCAAAGCAACATCTGCAGGGTTTCTCTGTTTTCTGTTTCTCTACCTCCTGTGTAGTTCTGAGCTTCTGTGTTGGACTCAAATTCAGATCAGTGATTTCTACAACACGGCTCCTCTTTGATCTGGCCACCGTAGCCTCAATCAGTCAAAAAAAAACCAAAAAAACATCCATCTCACACTCACACACCCCTTTTTCCTTTCCTTTTTTTAAAGAGGCAAAGCTGTTTGTTCTTGTTCACCGGTCTGCATGCATTTTTTGAGGGAAGAAATAATGATATACTTCAGAGCTGGGCTCAGGGGACTACTGTAGCAGGCTGCAAAGAAGAGTAAAGACGTAATAGGGAGATTTAAATTGTAGCAGACATGTATGCGGACTTTATAGCTGCTATGAAAAATAGGATGTCTTTGAATTCTTCTCATAATTATTTATATGTGTGTACTATTCTGTGAACTTTTTCTATGCATTTTACCTAAAAAGCTACAACACATAACTATTGCCAGTCATAACCCATTTATGATCTCTTGCACACAGTCTCACAAGTGTCATCCATCTACTTTGGTTACATCATAGATCTACATCGGCCACATAGTGAAGTACGGTGCTGCGGACGAAGACGGACGCTTGCGGTCTGGCGATGAGCTGATATGCGTAGACGGCACGGCAGTGGTGGGCAAGTCGCACCAACTGGTGGTGCAGCTGATGCAGCAGGCGGCCAAGCAGGGCCACGTCAACCTCACTGTGAGACGCAAAACCAGTTACGCTGGTAAGAGATGACAGGGATTTAGATGAGGAAGCAGCCTGGCTTGATAAATAGCAGTTGACAGGTCCAGAAAAGTCAATGTACAGGGTCTCCTGTATTGGATCAGTATATTTCTATTGGTCAAAGGTCAAAAGAATATTCAGGGCTTGTGAATTACGCCAAATTTATTGGACACACAAGGTGAGATTGAAAAAAACAGGCCAAAAAGACATAAGATTCTAGTCCTAGTTGATTTGTGACCCCCATGGCTACAGTGGCAACATAAAGTGTGATTCAATACTTCAGGTCACAGATTTCCAAATGCATCAAACATGTTAACCAACAGAAGAAGTACAACAGAGGAGCAACGGGTGTATTTGCTTACAGTGCAGCCAGTTAGGTTGTTTTGATAAAGAAGTCAGTCAATAATCTGCCCTTTTCGATCTAGCCCTGAGCAACCACCATCTAATGCTGCACACAGCCAAATTGTTTTCCACACAGCAGTAGATCACAGTAAAGTTGGTTACCATGCTGAGAGGTTGGAAGTGTGCAGCCTGTTGCCTGTAACTCCAACATAACTACTTCTTCCTTCTCCATTACTCCTAGCAATCTTTAAAACTGATGCACTGTTAAAAAAAAAAAAAAAATTAAATAAACGGTGAACAGTGAGGCTGTTTTCAGTGAAATAATGGATTACATGCATGGCCAGTTTTCAGCGAATCACATGTGCTTGTGAAGGCAACTTGAACCCAGCGTGGGACTGGCAGACTCCGCCACTAACACCACCTATATAACTGCTATATGCAGCTGTAATTATTTGAATGCAAATGCATTAACTGTCTATTGCAGAAAAAGCCAATTATGTAAATCATCAAAAATTAGGTTTGATGCTGGTAACACTTTGGAGCGTGTAAGTAATTGTGTTTGATATTACATTAGCAATGTGTTTTTATCATATCAAAAACTTATCTGATTCCAAAATGTCATTCAACCTCTGCTGCTACAGTACATAATTCAGTCCCCAAAAAGCACTAGGTACTCTACACTGCCAAGGGCGCCTGGTGGCCTGCTTACTGTGTGCAGGAGTCACCTCCTCTCCTTCTTCTTTAATAGTCTGTGCTTGTAACAGTAGGAGGCACGCGGCCACTATTGCGTGCAAATGCCCCCACCCCATCACTACCGCAGCACTGTTCCGCTCTGCTCCTCACAAGCGATAAAGTAAGACACATAAATATTATGGAGAGGGTGGTCAACCTTTGGTCCGATGAGAGCAGCCAGACATCGGTGCATTGCTGCTCCCCATCTGCCTCAGAGCGTCGAGAATATGAGGCGCTGTCCTCAAGCAGCTGTACAGGAAATGAAATGTGGAATGAAATGTCCAGATACAGCAGGCGGGGCACATCTTTAGTTCATCCATTTTTTTTACAAAACAGATCACAGAAGAGATTGTTGGAGAGGTTCTTCTCCCTAAGCTGTTTTACCAGCATGTCTTTTATCATACCAAAATAAACTAGATGTGTTAGGAGAGAAAAATGTCTGTGCTTATTTACAATCTTTTTTTATTTTCAGATTGTACAGATGATGTATCACCTAGCCATGTTGTCATATCTTGACAGTTTTGTTTCAAAATTGTATTCCTTTATTATGCACCAGTTTCTTACTTTGCTTTTTCTACTCCACTGTATTCTGAACTTTGTAACCCTGGCTTCCTTAATTTTTATCTCTTTCTCAAATTCTCCTCTTGATCTTCTGGTGTGATGTGCCGCTTTCTGTCTTGTCTCACCTACCCAGCCCACAATTTATTCCTCTTTATTCGTTCCATAAATCTTTCTCCTCTGTTATTTTCCACACTTTCTCCTCTCCAACTTTAATCGGTATATTGGCATCTTTCTCACCTTATCCTCCTCTGCCATCCCCAGTTAAAGCAGAGGGAGACGTGCCTCCATCACCAGCATCCTCCCACCATAGCAGCACCCAGGCGCCAAGCCTGACAGAGGAGATAGGCAAACGCACCCCGCAGGGCAGCCAGAACTCCCTCAACACCGTCAGCTCCGGAAGCGGCTCCACCTCCGGCATCGGTAGCGGAGGAGGTGGCGGAGGGGCAGGCGGCAGCGGCAACGCTGTAGTCGCTGCTGCAGCCGTTACCACTTCCTCCCAGTCTCCAAACGCCACCTCCACTGCCCCTTCCTCCACCTTGCAGCCCTACGACGTAGAGATCCGCCGTGGCGAGAACGAAGGGTTCGGTTTTGTCATCGTCTCATCTGTGTCACGGCCTGAAGCTGGCACCACCTTCGGTAAGAGATTACACCCTTTATTGTTTGGAGTGTACTGAAAGTTACAGAATATCTTCAGGCACATTGCTGATGATTGTACATGCAAATATTTCAAGAATCAGTTCCACACAGCGAAACATGAAACACACTCTGTAGCTTTTCCTCATCACTGGATCCTTTTATCTTCCTATCCTCTTTATGGGCTGCCATTGTATCATCCATAAAAGCACCGAACACTAAGTAGCCTGACAACCAGCACAGATTCTGGCTATTTACAGTCCCACCAGATCAATACCACCACTCTTCAAAGAAGTGGTTGTTCTTTCTCATTTTCATCCGAGCCTGTCAAACCAAGACACTGAACCTTTTCTTTGCCTGCAGATGCTGCTACTCTCACACAAGGCTTTCATAATTGATCACAAGTGAAGTGGGTCTTACATAAGGCACTTGTATTATTCAGCTGAACTTAAATGGCTTCTGGTGAGCAGGTTAGCACTAAAAGCCTAATGACAACTTAATGAGAATGACTGCTACAAGCAGGATAAATAAGGGGGAGTGATTGTGTGAATGATATTTATTTATTTTACAACGTAGGTAAAAAAGATGCACTGACTCAAAATCGCTTTGTGTGAAGGTTATTCTGCATCACTTACTTGATTGGAAATATCATAATATCAGGGTTTTTTAACTTTACAATGGTCGCTCTGTTTGAACTCACACATCCTTGCAAATGATTCTGTTTAAACTGGATCTACTTTTCTTTTTACAAACTAGTGTTGTCTTTTCTATGCGGTGCACTCTACTGCCATGGCTTCCTGCCTACACCACTATAGCATTCCACTGTTCTCTGTGTTCCTATCTCTTTCAGTGTGGGTGGACTGAAAAGACCTGAAAAATGCTCATCTTTACACAAAATGGCAAAGCTCCAATTTATAGGCCAGAGTAGAGAGCATGGGCAAGCAGTTAAGCTCTGTTTGATTTGACCTGACATGTATAATCTAATGAAAAGCTAGTGGGTATATGATAGGTTAAAACAGAGTTGTTCACATTCATAGGAGCGATGGAGTCAGAAACAAGTCCACTCATACTGATAGTATTTGGAGAAGGACTTTATTTGTTCAGGAATGCAGCTGCTCCTTTGTCTTTCTCTTGTCTCTCTCTGAGATTTAACAGCCTCAATATTTTACAGTCCACAGTGTCTAGATTCAGTTAAAGAGACAGGAATGGGTCAGGGTTAGACAAGTTTGTAGTGGAATAACAGAGCGAGGGCAGTGTAAGGGTTGAATGAATAATAATGAAAAGTAAGATGGAGAAAGAAAAGAGTGATTACATGCTTCTTCTCTCTGCAGTGACTGATGTCAGACTGCAGGCAGAGAGAGAGAGAGAGAGGGAGAGAGAGGGAGAGAGAGACCTCAGAGTAGTTGGTGAGACGTCTGCTCTGATGTATGTTTGTAGTCTCCAACTTTCTGCAGGTGCAGATATTTGAGATGCAGACAACACAGCACAGTCTTTTCATTACTAGCTTTCTGGTGCCGAGACACTCTCATGCAAATATAATAATGATACCTGGTTTAGAAATGTGGTGCTACAGAAGATTTAAGTAAAAGAGGGGGATGAGAGGGAGAGGTTGGAGGAGAAGAGACACACTGGATATGGAGTTAAGCTCAGTTTCTCCAGTGATTAAGTTATAAACCATTTTACAGGAGAAGTACTTTATGTATAGTATGACAGATTCTCTTTTTTCTTTTGCAGAGCATATTTAAATTTGCCCTTCTACTGCGCCAATCCTTGCATTTTGCTCTGCTGTAATTCTGATCAGCTTCTCTCAGCGTCTTTTGCTTGGCTGGCTGTTCGCTGTTGGTGAATTAACCCTGAACCCTCTGATCCTCTTTCTCTGGTCTTTTCCCCCTTTCCCTTCTTTTTTTTCTTTTTTCTTCTCTCTCCAAATATAATCCACCCCCAAACAAACACACACACACGCACACACACACACACACATACACTTAAACACTGAATCATACATCACATGTCAATGATGACCATAGCTGGCAATGCATGTGTGGCCATGCCCCACAAAATAGGACGTATCATTGAGGGAAGCCCAGCAGACCGCTGTGGGAAGCTGAAAGTCGGCGACCGAATCCTGGCCGTGAACGGATGCTCCATCACTAACAAGTCCCACTCTGACATTGTCAACCTCATCAAGGAGGCCGGGAACACTGTCACACTACGCATCATCCCTGGAGATGGTGAGTAGATATACTCCAACTTCCCAGCCAGTTCTGTCATTATATGTGACTTTTTAGATGCCATTATTTGTCCTTTCAATAACGTGGGATCTTGCTAACTGGCACATTGACAATATCCCATTCAAGTGAGAGCCCTTAGCTAAAATTTCATATATATTCAGACTATTAGCATAGAATGCCTTTATTATCATTGTATCTTGAACATACAACGAAATTCAGAGTGCTACTCTGGTAAATTGCCACATTTAATTTTTTTTTTTAATATTTGAGGAGCAGGACTTAATTTTAATTTCTTGAATGTAAGCTTGCTTTCAGAGACTGAAATTACCCCGCAAAGCTGACAGAACTGCTTCTGTGGGGATATTTGGGAACTTTCCCAGCCTTTGCGTTTCTGCCTTTAGCGTGCCTGCACTTTTAAAACATGCAAGAGTCATTTTTATGTATTTAATTTGGTGTTTGTGTGTGTGTGTGAGAGAGAGAGAAAGCGACGGAAAGATAAAGAGAGGGATGTAGAACTTCCTCTGTGTATGTGGTTGTGTCTTTTCAGACATAGTGGTTTCAAGGAAAAGTTTGTGTACATTTTCTGTTGTGCTGTGCAGCTGAGAGCTTTTGCTATTTTGTGCTGACAGATCACCCTGGCATGCTTCACAAATACTGTTTAATTAAGTGCGTGCGTGCGTGTGTGTGTTTGTGTTTGTTTGTGCGCGAGACCATGCGAGGAAGGCAATACTCCCTGTCAACCTGCACACTGCTAGAAATTGTAGCTATTTGTCCGCTGCTCGTTGCTTTCCGGCTCACTTCTTAGGGATGAAGAATGTTTTTCTCCTGCAGAGCGGCTGATGAGAACAGTGAGCCAAAATTGCTCTGCCAAGAAGACACAAAGCAAGAGAAGTGTCGGAGTGAAATAACTGGATATGCTTTGTCAGAAAGTTCTGGTTTTTGTTTATGCACATGGGTGAAACAAACAGACACTGTCTGAAACGGAGACTGAGAGTGACAGGAAAAGATGGTGGCTTGTGTTTCTAAGTTGTGTCTATGACAGACTGTTCTCATGGCTCTGTTTACACATGGCTGCCACATGACTATTTTTGTGTGGATCAATCCTGCCTAAACTTTCTGATGAGAATAAATACCATTGCAAAAGGTTCTTCCAAGGTGAAGCCAGGCTCAGCTCCTTTCTATTGAGCTCACCCCTCCCCTGTGTGGCAACACAGATGGAATTTTGTACTGACTGATGCTTCAACATTTCAACAGCACAAGGAAAACAGCCATGAAACTCTTCCTATTGGTGCACAGCAATGCATGCACAAACAGCTAATGTCTTTATCAAAGCTAATGTCTCTGCAGCGTAGACTTGAGCCGTAGACCAAGCACACCTCATTGCTTCCTATTGTGTGGAGAAGGGAGACAGACATGCCCGAGGTGATATGATGTGCCATTTTGTAGCACAACCTGGGGTAAATTGTGTAGTACAGCCCTCCCGCCTCTCATATCTTTTCTCCCTTTCATTCCCTCTCCACTCCCTTTTCCCTTTCTCTCTCACCCGAATTTCTCATTTTGATATTACCTGCTCTCCCCACTAACTCTGTCCATTCAGGGCGGGAGGGCATAGTGCCAGGGCAAGAGACAAATTACAGAAACTACTCGGTGCTTTTTCTGTGCATAACAGATGTTTTTAGGCAAAAGAGGAATAAGGAGGCAATGGGTCATGAGCGGAATGGAAAGACATAGAGAAATGGAGCTTATTCGATTAATTTCTAAACAGAAAACATTTGGGGGAGACATAAATGGAGAAAGGAGGCATAATGGAAGGAATGGAGTATGCAAATGAGCAAATGGAGGGATGAGTAGGTTTAAGGGGACAAATGTGAGCTGCAAAACTGATAAAAAGAGCTACAAAAAAATGTGAGAATGTAAAAGAGATGCCAGAAAATCTCAGGGGGCAATATCCTCAGCGCAGACATGCTGAGGCCCGAGCTAAAACATTCATCACACACTCATGTAAACCCCAGAACTAGATGGCTCACCCCTCCACGGTCAGAAATGAAGCTCACCCCGCCGACAACGCAGCTTGATTGGTTGACTTTGTACCTCTTGGCAATTAAGGAGTTAAGCCAACAGGCTGCAAAGGGAGTGGTGGAAGTGGAGGAGGTGAATAGATGAGAGGGGGACTTACCGTGAGAGGAATAGGGAGTAGCGTCTTAGGGGAGAGCAGTGGAGAGTAATCAAAGAAAGGCTACCCGTAGATAGCCAGAAAAGATTAGGTTGTTAAGGAGAAGAAAGGTTTCTTTATGCAGCAACAGCAGAGTAATGATGGTCTGTTTTTGTCGTTAAGGTCCAGTCTGACTCATTGATAACACAAAATGACTGAGTCAAAGACAGTATAACCAGGAGCTTTTATGTCCTTACATGTTGCAAGTGCAAATGTTTCCTGCTTGACAGTTCACAGGCAAACTGGAGGAGTTTAAATCCACAAGGAGAAACGCAACCTTTGTAAAAGAAACACAATTTGACAAGTTTTTTGACAAAATAATTGACAGCACAAGTGGAAAATGCTGTATTACTCTGGTGCCCTAGATCCTGGCTAAGTGGTGGAGGAAGATAATGTTTGTAGTTGACCTATGCTTCATGTACACTGAAGATGAACACATTTCACGTGTGAAATATGGATTTAATTCCATCACACAGAGTCCTCAAGGACACCAGGGTCACTTATGTTGGAGCACTTTTATGCAAATTCTAATGCAGTGAATTAGAATCTGTATGGAAAAAAGCAAATGTTACTGAAATTTACTCAGTGTAGCAAGAAGTTTTTCACTTTACTCTTTCTTTCCTCCATCCTCCTCAGAGTCATCAAATGCATCTTTGTTGACCAATGCGGAGAAGATCGCCACTATAACGACCACTCACACACCTCAGCAACAGGCTGCACCTGAGGCCAGGTGAGCACACTGGGAAACCGAGTGCTTGGGACGAGTAAAGTTCTCTAAAAAGGCTGTACAATGTTGAGTTTTTAAGATGAAATGAAAATATGCATATTAAATGAATCTTTTAACGGCTTTTATGAGTTCAGTCTCTTTGAAATATTATTCATTGGGCTTTCTTTCTGTCACAGGAACAACACCAAACCAAAACAAGAATCGTTTGAATTTAAACCCCCTCAAGGCCCTCCTCCCCAGCCCCCAACACAAGTCTCAGCTCAGGTAAGAAGGACATTCCAGTTGTCTGTTCACTTGTCATTTTGCTGATACATCCATCCATTTCATGTCTCCATCAAACATCCCAGCAATCTACGCTCTATCCTGTCAACTTCTCACCCACATCCATATTCGTCTTTTTATACACCCATCCAGCTGTTCTAGCACCCACAGAGCCATTTATCCTCTACCCCTCCATGCATCAACCCACCACCCACCCTCCCAAGGACATAAAAGGGGCCTTTTTATTTATTTATTTGCCTCTTTACGTCTACCTGTAGGCGTTATCAGAGTCTGTGCATTAAGGAAAGCCTGTTTGCTTTCAAACTAACCCCTCAGTCCACTGTGTTTACCGCTGAATTAATCTGCTGGTGTGGAGATGGCTCTCACCGATAGCATTGATCCCTCAGCAGAGGAGATTAGGAGGGTGTGAAGACAGGAGCTGCTGTGGCTGTCTGCCTGTCCTTGTGGTGCCCCCCCACACACACACACACCTGTGGCCTCTCTCTTTGTCCACCTACACCCATAAGCATCAATAATTCAACATCCTTGCACGGCACATATGCATGTACACATACACACACACAGAGTCTTGCACACCTGTTCAAAAAGCGTGACTTTCCTGAAGGTGGCATTTGTCCCGTGCTCCTGTTTCAGGAGCACACTTCAAAGGACACACACACTTAAAATCTGAATCACAAAAGTGACCTTGATGCAAATTTGTCTTTCTCCCTCCCTCTCTTTGTGTGTGTGTGTGTGTTTGTGTGTGTGTGTGTGTGTGTGTGTGTGTGTGTGTGTGGTCTGACTCCCATCAGGATGCTGAGTTCTACTCAGTGGACCTAGAAAGAGACAACAAAGGCTTCGGCTTCAGCCTGCGGGGAGGCAGAGAATACAACATGGACCTGTACGTGCTGAGGCTAGCGGAGGACGGAGCAGCTGTCCGCAATGGAAAGATGAGGGTACAGACACAGAATACCGCATTCATGCACCACGAAGAGTGAATATTTAGACACGTAGAAGATGCTACGGACTTAGTTTGTTGAGGGGTGTTTTCCCCTCAGGGACTTACATAGAAGAGTATCGTTGTTAAAGGATCACTCCACTGTTTTACGCTTGAAGTTCAGTTTACCTGCCTAAGGAAGTACGACTCAGCCTGTGAAAACTGGTCTGAGGAAATAACCCCTGGTGATGTCATCGGGGTTATCCTGGCTTAGGTTCACTGACTTCAGATTTATGATTTACAAACAGGAACTATGGGAAATGTAGGAGTTGGAATTGTTCTAGAGAGCTCCTTTGATATTCTTTTTTAAATATGTCTCTTGCTAGTCTCCCAGCTTTGTGCAATCGACTACTTCTTTGATATTGTTTTAACTTAAAAACATCTTAATTTTTTCTATAATTTTTGTATCCACTGAAAATGAGATCTTTGGGAATTACTTTATAAAACAAAGCTTATATGCCCCCGTGACATTAATAGTCATTCTGTAACTGGAATATGTCCAAGTGAATTATACTATAGCAATACTAAGCTTAATTCTTTGGAGCCACCAAGAGGATCCCTTGGGGTCCCTGGTCCATTTGGACTGTTTGGCTGATTATGCCACATAAATAATGGACAGATCCAGATCAGTTGTTTTACTTTATTCTAATCTGTGTCTCTAGGTCTTTTTGGCTCTTGTCTAATGAATAGCTTTATATGCTGCCATGAAACTTAATGGTTTTATGTCACCAAGTGTAAAGAACATACCTTAGGAATTTCTTGCTGAGGGCTGCACTTCAAACTATAAGAAGAGGACAGTGATGAAAAGTAGGGCTGTGTGAGAGACATTAGTAAGACCAGTATTTTCAAAATATCAGCTTTGCATGAACTAAGGGGGAAAAAAAGCCTTCTTCTCAGCTTTCTGACAATGTACAGTGTTGTTCAGAAAATCAAGTGGATTTTTAAATAGTTCAGTTAACTTGAGAAGTACACGAATAAAAGAGCACTTAATCTTTCAGTTTATCAGAGAAATCACAAAAATTGGAGATATGTGTTTTTTGTTGCATTGTGCTGCCCATCTCTGTATGTACTGCACAACGTGTCTCAAAACAGTTTCTGTAATTATGACTGTAGAATGTGGTTATTGTTATAGCAATCGTGATATGACCATTACATACTTTCAGGTGGCGTCTAACCAAGTTGCCTGCCCTGATTAACTGTGGGGTTGATGATAAAAAATCATAGACTTTACAGCCATTAGAATAATAATATATATCAATTTAATTGCATCTAGTAGCTATGCTACACTGAATATAAACAATGTAGCCTCCAGGCCTGGCCAAGTAAGAGATTTGCTGTGTGAGTGCAATATCAAAACACCAGGCAGACAAACACTGCAGAGTCATGGGACATGCCCACTGACAGCATATGCACATTTTCACAAACGGATGTTCATCTGTTATCTTGTAAAGAGACTTTCGAACATGCCGCAGAAGTTGTCAGAAAACTGTAATGCTTGACCTTTATTTTGATTAATTGCATAAACAAGTAGCTCTTCCCCTGGGCTGCTTGATTGAATATACAGAGCAGGGTTAACTGATGCTCCCGTACATGTTGCATGTGAGACATATGCAGAAAGCTTGCTGGCAGATGCACTATACCTGTGAACTATATGGCAGGGTTTGAAATATAATAATCTGCTAAAGATAGGAGGTGTGTTGGTGTGCACGAATTACCACATTTACACATGAATATATGAATACATACATTTGTTTTGTTGCACCTTATTAGCAGAGATATTAATAGAAGCAGCTCTGTGAGGCAGAGGTGTCACTGAGAGATCTATACTCTGTAGAGGAATTCCCTTGGTGCAGACAAAACTGACAGATAACTTGAGGCGTGGAGGCAAAGAATCGGAGAGAAAAAAGTGGTGTTTTTCTGTCTCCTGTTTTACCCCTTCTCTCATTTTCCTCTCTCAGCGTCACAGTTCCTGCTTTCCGACACAATTTGCCCTCTCTGGAAACTGTTGATTTAGAAAAAAAGAAAAATGTTGCCCTTGTTTATCTTTTGGAAGATTTGATATGTAACTTCTCCTCAATCTGTTCTCCCTTTCCTTTCCTTCCCTTCCTCTGTCATTTTGCCTCTTTGAACCTCTGTGCCTCTCATCTTTCCCTTTTGTGTATTTCATTCCCCACTGTCACTTGTTTTCCGCATTCTGTCTTGCTCTGCTGTCTCTCCTTTTCCCTCTGATTTACCTCCTCTCCCTTGCGTCTTCACCTGTCACTCTGACTCTCTTCTCTGTCTTCCACCTTTTTTGTCCTTGCTCTCTTCATTCCTCCCACCACTTCTTAGGTTGGTGATGAAATCTTGGAGATCAATGGCGAGAGCACCAAGGGCATGAAGCACGCGCGAGCCATCGAGCTTATCAAGAGTGGAGGCCGGCGTGTCCATCTGGTGCTCAAGAGGGGTGACGGCTCAGTGCCTGAATATGGTGGGTCAATCTACGAAAACATTCCCTTCTCCCCAATCTTCACACCCTGAGCCAGGGGACGCCCAGTGGACAGTGGTGGGTCGAAGGGGAAAGAGGGGGAAGAACTAAATTACCCTCCCAGGACCCTTCACTCATCCCTGGGACAAACCCACCAGGGAGGGTAGACAGGTTTGGTTGGTCTTGGGTCTCTTTCTGGTGGAGGTCACTCCTGGGATCTGGGATTTTTTTGGGGAGGGAGGTGGAGGTCGCTCCTGTGGGTGCTGTTGCCCTCTCCTGCTGTCACCTGCTCTCAGTTTCCATGTCATCCCGCTGTCACCTTTCACCTTCTGGCCACCGAGCAAAAGCACTCTGCTGGGACTTTACAGAAAGGTGGTGGGTCTGATTTCAGTGCTACCAGAAAATTGAAACTGTTTACAGAGTTTGAATGACCAGAATAGCGAAAATAAATGTTTCTTGTGGATAAGAAGTAATATTGATGGGCTCCAATTCCTCATTAAACACTAACTTAGCGTTGAGAGGAAGAGAAAATTTGATCCATGATAAAATGGGGTATCCAGCAGCTTTGGTTGGGATGTGGCATAAACATATTTATGATATTTATTGAAGGTGAATGTAAGCTACTGAACTCTGAAGGGTTTTAAGTGAGACCTCTATTAAGAAGAAAAGGCAGTCTGATGCTTTGCCATTTCAAAGACAAAAATCTCACTTTACTGTGCTTGACATTACTCACTAATCCATGGATTTTATTTGCACCCACTGTTGATGTCATTGAAAAGCTGTGACGATAGGAACTCCACCCATCCCCGTTCAAAAAGAAAAGAGCCGCTCCAATTATATAGATGTTTTGTACAGTGATGAAAAGAATAGAGGCATTTTTACAAGTATTTTTGTTCTGTGTACAGAGCCATGAATCGAAGCCACATATTAATGGATAAAAGTCTATTGCTGCATGAACTTGTCAAAATTGTAAATTGTTTTTTTTTTCCTTCTATTGTCTATTTTCCATAATATTTATGGAACATTTCTGTTTTTTTAATTGTATTGACCAGTTTTGATTCATAATCACAAGTCATCATAATTGTTTTTTTTCTTTCAGTTACTTTTTTTTGAGTGGAGATACTTTTGCTTTAAATGTAATTTTCTTTGGGCTAAGAATGTGCTGTCTTTACCTGCACCAATACGACATCATGTGAACTTGTATATTTTTGGATCATTGTTTGTACTTTTTTTTAGTTGGCACAGTATTTGACGGTCTTGCCAATATTTCTTTTGATTTCTGTCAGCAACGTAAAACTGCTTCATATGGTGGTGTTGTGGGTGCGCAAGTCTCTCTGTCTTTATTTTTTGGGGATGGGTTTCTGCTGCCTCTGTGTGTGTGTGTGTGTGTGTGTGTGTGTGTGTGTGTGTGTGTGTGTGTGTGTGTGTGTGTGTGTGTGCGTGCGCATGTGCGTGCGTGCGTGCGTGCGTGTGTGCGTGTGTGCGTGCGTGCGCTTGTTTCCAGGACTTTTTTCTGTAACTGATGGTTTCCACTGAAGGGGTTTGGGCAATTTCCTGGACTGTCTCTTTATTCTGAATGACTCAATGATCAAATAAACACCTTTTTTTTCATTGAAAAATCACCACAATAATTCTCCTTTTCTTACTTCAAGTTGGTTCCAAGCAATCTAAACTATTGTGCTCTTCTCTTTTTTTTTTTCTGTTTTGTGTATCCTCTCCTCTTCCCGTATTGCGCTGGGCTCTTGTCTTCCTTCAGGGATGGTCGCTCCCCATCTAACTGCATGTATGAGAAATGACAAGATGGGGGAGGCCTCTGTCCTCCAAAATCAGACCACGGTTTGTAACTGTCCTCCCCTGTCGTCTGGCTCTCCTTCCCGCTTCCTGTCGGTCTCTCTCTCTCTCTCTCTCTCCCTCTCTCTCCCTCTCTCTCCATCCTGATGTGTGTGATGTGGCGTCAAATCACCTGTGCCCGTGCTCTACTCCATGCATACAAATCCATTCACCCAAAATGCATCGCAAACGTCGCCGTTGCCGTAGCCGTTGTTATGGATTCTTCATGCATATGTATGCGCAGGTTGCATTTAATCTCTGGGCAACAGGTCCAAAGACGAAATGCACAGTGTTAATTTGTTTCTTGTTTATTGGTTTAGATAACTACGCTACCTTAGACCACGAGAGATAATCCCTTTTGTTTTTTTCTAGTTTTCTACCGTAGTTGTAGGTCTGCCGTTTCTAGTCTTTCCTCAAAATGTAGACCGGGGTAAGGTATAATCTTAAGGATCTGTTAATAAATAAAGCATTGTAGTGGCTGCTTAAGTAGAAGATTAAGTGAAACTAAATTGATAAAATCAGTTGAGGAAAAGGGGTGTAAAATTGTGCAGATCCTTTGCTTCTTAGTGTCTTAGTAAAATGCCACCCAAACCGCACACAGTGTCAGTGCACCATGCAATAGTCTCTGGATCTCTTCATGAGCATTTTATTTGCTTAAGACATTTACAAGGTGTCAAAGACATCATGACAGCGCATGAACAAGCATGGCTAAACCGTACAACCAAGCAACATCACCAACATGCAGCACGTTGGCACTGACTGTGTCCAGCTTCCAGTCCAGCTGCCTGACCAGCCAAGTCCCATTCTGCTTCGGAGAGGCGACCCCAGGTAGACCTGGGGACAGGTTTGTAGCGGGTAACAAGTCTCTTTGGCTGCTTCACAACTGTGTCACTGCCTTTTATTCTCATGTGTAAGCCACACTAATGTTTTCCCATTGGCTGTCGCTGTGCCATCTAACAAGTAGCCGTCTTTGCTGGCATTAACATCGAATGGCTTCCATTGGAAATGTTCTCAGCTTCATGTCTGAGTGAATCAGCATGGTTAATGTGAACGCAGATAGGAGCTTTCAGAGGCTTCACGTTTGTTTGATCCCCCTGCCCCCGTCTGTATGTCACACTGTGTTGCAGACGGCAGCCTCAACAACAGCAGCACAGCCAACCCAGCCTCAGGGTTACAAAACGCTGCGGAAGTGAGCGCTCTGCTCCCAACCCACGCACCATCGGAGTCAAGCTACCCACCAGAACCCCACCAACCATCCCGGAGCAAGTACGAGCCGGGCCGCAACTCTACCGGTACCGGCAAGCAGAACCATTCCCACCACCGCCACCGCTCTCCTCACAAGAAAACCAGCACGGGAAAGCAAAAGGGGAGAAAGTCCACGGGGAAGGACGTGTCCAAGCTGATCAAAAAGAAGGATGCCAAGGGGAGTGACGGTCACCGCCACCATTCCAGCGGACACCACCGTAGCCGCCACCACTCGCCCGACAAGAGGCACAGCAGGTCGCATAGTGCAGAAAATGCCTTGGATGGCCGTCACAGGCGACACCGCCACGGCCACTCCCCTGACAGACGCCACGGTCACCACTCCTCCTCTCACCACCGCCATCGTTCACCCTACCGCTCTCCTCACCGCTCGCCCCACCGCCACAGGTCCCCCCACCGCTCTCGGCACCACTCTCCCACCAGACGCCACGCCCACCACTCCTCAGACCCCTACCGCCGCTACGCCTCCCCGGAGAGACGGACACGCAGCAACGAGAAGCCCATCGGGGACGAGGCCGTATTGAAGGAGCCGCCCAAGACTCCTGAACCCAGCCTCCCTCTTGAGGACAGCGTCCTCCGCGAATCCCCAGCCCTGCACCGCTTGAACAGGGATGTCACGCTTCCATCACTGCACAGGGACGATCACCTGTACGGCGAGGAAAGCCTGCTGATGAGAGCCTCCTCCATGGAGAGAGCCTACAAGGGGGACAGCCTGCTGAGGGACATGGCATCCCGAGGCCAGAGAGACACCACCCTACCCAGAGTGCGTACCCCCGAATCAGATTCGGCCTACAGGAGGTACAGCTCACTGCTGAGGGGGCGCTCACCCGAGAGGATGGAGAGGGACAGGCGCTACGCCAGCCGAGGGAGTTCCCCCGAGCCGCAGCACCGAACCCGTAGTCTGGGCCGAGACACCTCCCCGATCAGGAGCTCCAGGAGACGAGACTCGGAGGACGAAGAGGATGATGACCATTTCGTAGCGGCTAAGGTGAGAGAGTACTACAGCACGCTGAAGACCAACACCAGTCACTCATCCAGGCCCACGCTCCCTGAACCAAGGAAAACCTACAAGGAGAACCCCAAAGACCTGAGCATCTGATTGGATGGCTGTCAGCCAATCACAGCAACCACCCACAAAACACCTCAAGTACTCACCTCCATTACCACTTGGTTCTACAGAAATGCACCCAGCTGTGTAAACACACACGCGCACACACACACATAGCCACACTCACACTGATACAGATGCACACACATTATGTAACAAAGTTGAGTTACTAACAAGACAGTGATTCCAAAATGACTTTTGAAATTTTTTTTTCTTCCTTTTTTAAATTGTGTTTTATTTTTCCTTTTTTTGTTGTTTTCGTTTAAGCATTCTACATTTACAGTAATTCAGACTTTTCCAGAAAATGTAAAACCATAAAAAACAATGATGTGCCTAACAGTTCCATTAACGAGCGACATTTTGTTTTTGATTTGATATGTGGCAGGCGCTTTGTGCTGCGCTATCAGACGATGAAATGTATGTACTTTTCCACAAGGATCCCATGGAATTACCTGCGCACCTGGGTCACTGTAACCGGTGCTCACAATGATGCTGTGCATGTCTTTACCGGTTTCAATGTCTCTCTCGCTCTCTCTCTCTCTCTCTCTCTCTCCCTCCCTATCTCTCCCTCTCTCTGTCTTTCTGTCTTTCTCTCCCCAGTGCCACTGTTTTTTAGACATTTGACCAGACTATAGCACAAGCCTGCATTTGTTTGTATATTTTTGACAGTTTGCAGTATGTGTACATTCAGAGGTGATCATTTTAAATGAATGAAGGGGAAATTAAAAGTTAAACTATGACGATGATGTTAAAATAAAATAATATATTCAACAAATGATCAAGTGTGTGGTTGTTTTGGTTTGAGCTCTCTGGTTTTCCAAACCATTAGTCATTTTGGGATTGAACGCAAGTCATTTTAATTCCTGTAAGTTTTGACAACACAAATGTAATGTTTAAAAGTAATGACAAGGGGGATATTGGGTGGCAGGTAGAAAGAGTCTGAGGAGAACCAGGCTCTCATCACCTGGGCAAAAAAAAGACGAAAGAGTAGGGAGGGCGACATTTTTATCTCAAAACTGTGTGCGTGGAAATAAAGCCTTTGAAGAAAAGTAAAGCAAAGAGCTTCCATCCTTTTCCCAACATCAAAGTCTGGGTAGGACAGTCTTATGTCCTGTGTTCCTTCATTTCTGCTCATTGCTTACTTTGTCCTTCTTCTATGCCCTGTTTTTCTCATTGTCCTCCACACGGCTTTCCTTACCAATCGTGTTCCTCCTCCTGCATCCTGCTCCCCTTCTCACTGAAGGAATTTTCATTTTACAGAACAGACAGCAGGGAAGCTGTGTCCCTGTGTCAGGACAGGGACAGCGGTAGGCGGATGATGACGCTGGAGCTCTGTGTGGTTGTTTTTGTTTTGTCCCCCCCCCCCCCCCCCGGGAGACAACGATGGACTGGAGAGAAAAACACGGTGGTCTCTCCTGGTGACCTGTGAATGCCAGCAGGGATTTACTGCTGCAGAAAAATGAATTCGGTCTGGCAGTTGCTTGATGCTGAGGTTATAAAGAAAGATGAGGCACAGTGTGAGATACTGCTGGATTCACTCCAGGATGCACAAGAAACCAGAATTTAAAAAAAATCCTTGTAAATCTTCTTTTGTCATCATATTTACTGACATTCAGTTTTAAGATACTGGCACTTTAATATCCCAGGTGGCATGTGAGTCTACTAACTATATGATGATGCATGAGCTTCTATTATTTGGCTCTTATTGACAGTACCTTCCTCACACCCTCACTTAGATACTGGATTCATGCATGTCTGCTTAAACGTGCAGAGAACAGTGAAGAATATCTGAGCCTCTTCCAGTGTCTGCAGTACATGCCGAGGTACTTAGTACCACACGTTCAAAGGTGTGCATGCAAGATTACCCTGTGGACACAATCTGTGCAGTTCATAAGGGGAATGCTGAGATGAAGCGTCACGATCCAACAGTAACGTATCAGAGCTTTTTTTTTTTTTTGGCCCACTTTCTCTGCAATTCAACAGGGCCTAAATCCATTGCATTGCTTTTGATCTGAATGATCTGGAAGTGTTTTTACATGGCTACATTGTATGAGCCTGACTCCCTGTTAGTGTGAGGAATGTGCACTTCGTTTTCTTGTAAATCCGTTTTTAACGACCCATACAGCATATATCCCAGTATATATGTTACCTGTAATTTGCATAATTTTTACCATAGTTAAATCCTCCTTTTATCCATGTAAGAAGGGTCTTATGCACTACAGTCTACAAAGAGACGGAGAAGAGATAATGGTATCTTGCAAACCGCTCTCTTTTCTCTCCTCTCACAGTGAAGGGGAAGCAAAACCTAAATAATGGATGTTATCCACTTTACAGCTACGAAACACTCTCCTCCCCTCTCTTTAAACCTCTCTCTCTCTCTCCCCCTCTTCATCAGGACATCCTCCACTCCTTCTCATCATCAAATGCAGGAACAGAGCTCCATGTTTTATTGCCTGTGCGACCCCAGAAATGATTAACAACCCATATCTGGTGACAATTTATCATGTCAGCGCCGGGCGGGAGGGAGAGGTGGTAATGAAATGTCCAATAACAACATGACCACAGCCCAGTGCAGCGAAGACCCAACAGGTCAAACCTCCACTCTCCCGCCGGCCTCGGCTCCAGGTGCTCTCACCGCGACCTCGGAGACCTTCTGCTCCTCTGTTGTCATGGAAACACCAACGCAAATGGGCACTTTCCTCGAGCTGACTGGAGCAGACAAGTGTTGTATACACGTAAATAAGGCTGTGGGAGGGAAGTAAATGAAAAGAAAACGCCAGTGCAGGGTTATTTTTGGCTGTGCGCTCAGTATTTCAAGACGCTTTCACTCAAGAGAGCAAAGAAGTTTCTCATTTTCAAGTTTCTATTCTCACAGGAAGCTCAGCATCCTATATAACAAGCCTGTTGTGGTTTTCACTGCTGTCATGTTATGGATATCCACGTTTCTGTCATGGTTGCTCTCTGTCCTAATACTGTATCTGTCTCATGCTCGGCTGTGCGTGGAAATCGGCCTTCCCGGAGAGGGAGGTGTGGTGGAGCAATACGTTTGGGTTGTTAAAAGGGCATTTCGTGCAGTATGTGTTTTTCTTATCACGCAACAAATGCAGTAATCAATAGGATATGGTGTATTGAGGTTATCGTGGGGATTGTTTTGTTAAGCAGAAAAGTGGCCTCAGCCTCATGCAGTTGTCACACTAATCAATCCACAGCTGTTGGCAAGAAATCCACAGGCACCGTGTTTCATAAGATTAGAGTCAGTTCTTTGGAATTAAGTGGCGCCTTTATTTCTTTCTTTATTCGAAGCATCCAGATTTTGTAGTTTAAATCCCTGTTCCAAACCTCTTAAAAATCCTAAAGCGTTAACAGCTGGTATTTATGTGCTTAACCAAGTTAGCTTAAAAAAAAAAAAGATACTGACATCCTTACCTAATATTTTTCTTAGTGCACTTATATTCATTCATTTGTGTAAATTTCTGCTTATATCTAGTTTACTGGTAATCATAAAATGTTAGCATGTTAACACGCTAAACTAGGATGAACATGATAAACGTCACTGGCCTTGTTAACATATTAATGAGCATTTGGCTCAAAGCGGTTCTGTGTTTGTACACAGCCTCACGGGGCCACTGGCATGGCCATAGACTCGTTTCGTCATGCCATATTAAGAATTAGGAAAAAATGATTATTTGTAATGCTGCCACTCACAATGATGGAACCAGAGAATTAGTACCCAATGATGCGGTTCCCCTCAGTACTACAGAGATGTCTAGCGTCTTTTAAGTTCACTGTTTTTCTGCTTATAGCACAGAACTCTATTGTTCTTTGTCGTTTTGGTTCAGTCTCACCCCTCTCGTGAAC
Organism: Istiophorus platypterus; assembly: GCA_016859345.1. Lineage (NCBI taxonomy): Eukaryota > Metazoa > Chordata > Actinopteri > Istiophoriformes > Istiophoridae > Istiophorus > Istiophorus platypterus. The sequence continues at coordinate 8,636,144 of CM029117.1, forward strand.
TTCATCATTTCCATTTTCTGTTCAGCAATTTTTTTTAGTGAAAGACAACTGACAAACCAACTGTACAATGCCTGACCAGCACCAAGGCGCAGGCAGACAATGTTTCCAATTAGCTAGTGAACACAGTGGTTGTTTAGCAGCTTAAGAGTCAAATATTTCAGCATTGGAGGCCAAAAATAAGAGTGGCTACTGGACTTATATTCATAAGGTGGCCATGAACACAACTCCTGATGAATGCTAATGTTACTCCATGTCCACAGAATATGTAAATATGTTCCCTTTTGCTAACATATTCACCATATCAGTGTTTCAATTACAGCAGGTTGCCCTTTTCCACAGAAGACATTTTTACTCGTCACACTAGGAGAAGCACAGGTGTTGATAATAACGTTAACAATGGCTCTGTTCTATTCAAGTGTCCAAAAGCAGATACCGGATGGCTGTGGTGTGTCTTATCTCTGGCTCACACAAAAGTGTAACAACATCGATGGGTTGAAACAAACTCTTGAGCCAAAAGATCAGTTTTAATGCAAAAGCAGCAAAGTGAGCTCAGACGTTTGACATCATGTGATATTTGGGTAAAATTCAAGCTTATACTGGAAGAGTATTAAAAAACTAAAGTGTAGTGTAATGTTTTTCGAGTGAACAACACCGGAATTTCTAAGTTGATTTGAAATTATAAAAGGCCAGATAGAAACCAGAGGTTATGCAACCTTTGCAATGATGATCGCTTATTTTTGGTTGAATTAATGACTGTAGGAAAATAGAAATACAGAGAAAGACACTCACCAAAGTATTACTTCAACTGCTCATCTATGTTTAAATCCATTTTGTTATTACAATCAGATAAGCCAAAAGTTATTTGTAAACTAGGTGTATTTTAGAGAATGTCCATCCTTTGTTTGTGTCACATTTGTTGTATTTTAGCTTTGTTGTGTGCCATCGTTTTGTTATTATTGTATTTTCTACTTGTGCACAAAACCATGTGATCTTGTTCCTGAGTCACGTATATAAAGAGTCTGAAAGATTCGAATAAAAGCGGAGGCACTGAGCCAGCATGCACAGTACCAGGACCCTGAAAATGAAGCAGCGAAATGGAAATGGACGTCATTTGATTGTTTGTACCTGTAGTTGTGCAATGACCACTGGCGCTGCTCCTTTAGAGAGGTCAACACACTGAGCTCTGCAGGAATGTCTTTACGTATGTGTGTGTGTGTCTAATAAGTAAAGAAGAAAATCTCCCACTTGTTCTGCATGTGATGTGCAGATTCAGATGTTTTTCTTCCCATCAGGTCTCTGTCTGACAACTAAATTCTTCATCCTGTCTCACAGATGCAGCACACATGTTCAAAGGCAAGCTGTACACCTCATGGTAAGAATAATGTGATGTTAGGAGAGACTCATCTACTCACAGCCCTCTGAAAGCTGTGTTCGACTAAGCCAATAAAATTGTTATACTTTCATGATAAATGCATGGGGAAATGTTGCTGTTGCCTGTTGCACTGTTGAATGATTCATTTCAAATTTTGTGTGAGGCCATTCGGACACAGTTATTCAAAGAGGAAGATACTATCCAGAACTTCTGTTGTTTTTTTTTTGTTTTTTTTCAGATCTCTCTTTGTAATATATAACAAATTCTAACCAACAAAATAACAACAAAAAAAAAAATGTGGAAACTACTTGCAAGGTCTTTTTTGTTTAATTTAATTTAGAGGACTTGTGCCATGATCTCCTGCTGGGTGGCTGCTAGCTCCCTGAATGTGCAGTGTACGGGCCTGTGGCAGAAGGATTTTAATAAACACTGGGATGGTGCAGCAGATAAGAAAAATGTAGATCGCAAAGGCTTCATGGTTTAGCAGTCAACACCAAAGGATCACTGCATTGCCTCAGTAATGTAATTCAGCTCTCAGATGTACATTGCTTTGGATAAAAGCGTCTGCCAAATGAAATATAATAAGACCCACTGATGAGAGGTGGCACAGAGTAGGTGAAAGCTATAATCTGGTTGAGCAATGGCAGGGTTCTCCCCAAAACGAAAGTTGCTCACGGGACTGCACACTAGGGACCAGTCAGTGGTCTCACCAAGAACCCCCCCTACACAGCATCCAGTACCAAGCCGTGGGGATTTCTCCAAGGTCCATGAGGAGATTAGCAATAGCCCGGTTCAGCAGAACGTAGTTTGGCAGCATCCAGAGCGTCTTGCTCTGAAATGAAATTAATGGCGAAAGAAACTACAATCAGGAAGAGCATGTATGTAGTTAGGACAGAAAAAGCTTAAGCTTAGCTAGGTAATGCTGTGGTTGCTTGAAGGAGCTCTCATGCCAGTCAGGTTTTAAAAAACGTGATGTAAATATCAGGTCTCACTTAGAAATAAGCGGTCACCTCTGTCAAGTGGTACTGTGCTGCATCTGTCCATCAGGTAACTGCCCACTCCCATTGTTCCCTATATTAACAACGGCATATTCACCGATGGCTATAATGTGTGTATCTGTGTCATCCACACTGAGCGTCCATGCTGTCATCAGACTCAAAGAGGAAATTAGTCATGTGTTCAGCACAGGTCTACAGGCAAACACGCTTCAAAGCTCTGCCTTCCCTTCAGCATCGTTCCTTTTTTTAGATTTGACAATGTCAGGTTAAATATTGATGCTGTGAAGTTGCTTCAAAGAAGTCGAGGTGGAAGGGAGGAGAGTGTTACTTTGGTGGCATACAAAAGGAGCACTGAGATGCTCTTAATGGGGGGAGTGATTTGAAAAATAGAAGAAAGACATCTGATAATATATGTGGCCAATCGTCCCTTTACTATATCAAGTCATGTACATCGACACTCTCACAAACATACAGTATATAGCCAAATAAGTTCTAGCGAAGTAATCCATTTTAAATTTGATTAGTTCTGAGTGTTATATAACAGTAGGTTGTGCTCCTTTGATAAAAGCACTCACAGTCAAAATGGTGCAGACTGAATTTAAAAGTAGAGGCATCTTCTCCAAAACATTGTCAGGCCACGTCTCACAGCTAAATAATTTGATGTATACACTGAACTTTTTGGTAGACAAATCCCGATGAGGCTCAGAAACATTTTCTGAAAATCAACACCTCAGTGCACATTACTGCATTCTTCTGTAACCTCCACACATAAATAAAAACCTCCTGACACATTTCATGATACACGAATGTTAACAATTCGACTGCAAAAAAAATCAATCAATAAATCAATCAATCAATAAATAAATAGATGAATGCATGAGTAACATTGATCTGGTCTGATATGGATTCACAAACTGGACGACTCACTATACATTTAGTGTGTATGCATAAGGATATTATGCATGAACAGTTTTTAGGTCTGTTGTGATTCTACTGTGGATGAGTAAGAATGCACTGTATGTAGGAAATCAATAGCAGTAGTTATTTTCAATTTTGCTGCATTTTACACTAATGCTGTACACAAACTGATGAAAATTGTTTTAACTGTTGACTGTACTAGAGAGAGGAGAGCTGATTTGTTCATCGTTTTTTAAATTCCTATCACTTACCCCTTCAAAAGTACAAATTAAGCTGAGACACAAAATGTTTTAACTTTTAATTTGATTTTCATAAGTAATTCAGTTTGAATGGGAAAAGAATAACAATTATGCTCTATTAATATTTTTCAATTTAAAATCCTAACTGACCCAGAACCATCGGCACAAAGCAGTCATGGTGTTGGAGGAATGGAGGGTGGTTGTAAAGAGGAGCGTCACCGCAGTGGACAGCCGCTGCCGCTACAGGCTTCTCCAGAGATGTAACAAAATATTATACATGGTCCACTGGTTCTGATAGATGCTGGCCTCTGGTAACACGGCCACTGGTTGTCTTGGTGATCTGATGTTGGTGTTTAAAGAAGCCATCTCCTTGATTTACTGGCATTTCAGTAAAAGAGCTCTTACTCTGCGGATCAATGGCTCTCTAATTGGTCCCTTGACTGAGAAGAGTGACTCTCATTGGCCAAAGATGTAAAGAGAGTAAAAGGCTCTCCAGTTTGACCCGGCTGTTGCAGAGGACTCAGCCGAAGAGAGTTCACCGTCGTCATCCTGAATGTGTGGATGTGGTTTCTTCCTTTTTCAATGATGGGAGGGCAGAAGAGGCGAGGTTTGATCTTGAACTCCCAGAAGATCTCAGGGACTGAGCAGGAGAAAAGGAGCAGGTCTGGGGAAAACAACTGAGGACACAAAACCATAAAGGGTATATTAGATTAGCTTTAAATTATAGCCTGTCAAGTGAGGTAAATACCCAGTTTTAGTAGATGTATCTAAAAGTTATAGTGTGAAAGGTAAATGCCTGTCATTAGTGTCATCTTTAACAAACAGGTTGCAACACGGAGCCTCTTTATTCTGTCAAATGGAACTCGACTGTTGAATTCATAATCAATAATCGTTTTCATCAGTAGTTGTACTGTAGTGACTTTGTCTTTGTGAGTTTTTGTCTAAATGGCATCATCTTGTGTCACTATCATTTACACCCATGGCCAGTAAGAATGTTGCCATTATATGCTGCAACTGAGTGAGCTGTTGAGAGCAAAAAATAGTCATACGCTTTGCATTTCTTAATTATTTCCAATCAATCATCTGAGAATTGTGTTGTATAATTTAAGGGCCTTTCTTAATGTAACAAGGCTGTGTGGACACAATATTTTCTAAGAGGATAACTCCATGGTTGGTACATGTGAATGCAAAAAGTGTTTTTGAAACTTGACCTGTACTATGGATGGAAAGTTTCTTTCATAGAGGCGTAATGCTAAATTTTGTACTAAAACAGAAATGCTACCTCTTGAAAGGCTGTTTTAAACACCAGACTATTCATTAAATATATTGCCAAAACAGGAAATTATAGAATTGGTTTGTGAGATTGGATACAGTTGTTGCTGTAAAATATTGTAAAAGAATCTAGATAGAATACTGTCTAGATACATGTGTTTGTGTGTCAGCAGCACAATGTTGATGGAAAAATATGAGGTAGTGTGTGTGTCCCACAGTGTCATCTTGTGGCAAGTTTAAGACATCACACTCTCCCTCCCCAGCGCCATCATGGATTGACAGAGCTCAGGCCTGATTACCTTGAAGCTGTCTGAACTGACAGTTCACAGATTCAACAGCCCATTTCCTGTGGCAGACATACTGTCACCTTTCAAAGCCATAACTCACAAGCTCGAGTGTGACTGATGCTCTAAAATGGGAGAAATCTGCCTTTTCCGCCCCCATTCTCCATTATAAAGCAGCAAGTTTGCTGCCGGGGTGTCACACATTCACCATGTGAGGCCAAGGACTCTGTCAGAGAGAGACAGGTCAATATATCACCACAGAAATCTTTGTGTGTTTGCGTTGGGGTTTGTATGGGTTTGTCCTAGTCAGGGTCAGAAGTAGATGACGGTCTGAAGCTTCTTTGTCCGTGGTATTGACTCAGTCCTGCGGAGAGTGAGCCGATGTCACACAGTCCCACGCTGGCTCGGGGTCGCTGGTGTTGTGGTGAAATGCCCTCTGCTGTCGCTTGGATGAAACTGGTTAGGAGAGTTACTCGAGGGCACGTACCTGTTGATGTGTGAGGTTAAATTCAGTTCTGTGAAAATGACAAATTATTTAGTCAGTGGTATAAAAAGTCTTGCAGCACGGCCCAAGAGAAGATGAGAGGCCCTGCGTGGGCCGATTCAGTGTTTACTGCATTAAAAAAAAAAAGAGTGACTCATATCCCTCCCTATACGCTGTAAGCCTGTCTGACAAACACACTCACACTCAAACAGCACATGGTTTGCTTTCAAGTTGAGTTATTGCCTGACCACTGCATGGTGTGTTTTCCAGAGCCCTTTATGCATCACTACATCAAAGTAACAATTCATCTATAGCTTGGTGGAGTTACAGAGAGGCTGCAGGGGCTGGACACAGAATCATCAGCAAAACCCCACACAGAAATATGCTGAACCAACACAAGTTAAGTGTTTTCTCATGGCCCTTTCCAGATTTCTTCTTTTAATAGCAGCTTCTCTGTAATAACCATACTGTACAGGCTGGACAAGCTGTAGTTAACAACAAAGATTTGTGTTGAGTGACAGCTTCCATTACAGAGCACCATAAAACACAATGAGACTGAGTTGCTATGTACACTCCACACAGAGTCAAGAAAACATAAGGCCATTGTTGAAATTAACTGACTTAATTCAGTCCCAGAAGTGTGGCTTTGGCATAAATAACAGGGCCCTGACATTATCTAATGTACACAACCTGAACTGCATTTGCTAGGCAGGGCACACACACATAGTCGATCTCCACCAGTGGGGGAAATGCGAGGAGATCCACAGCATGCTAATAAGCCTCTAGTCAGCCAAGAAAAACACAAATCAGATATACATCTGCATTTTGACTTCGCCACTGGCCTGTGGCAGAAAGCAAAGTACAAATAATGAAAGGTACATTTGGAATAAAGATTTCCACAAACAATGGCTTTTTTGTGTGGCCCAATTATTGTCAGCATGCCTGAGCTGTGGAGAACTAGACTCTGTAAGACTTTCGTTTTCTGCACGATACCCAGTCCTTTAATGGCACCTAACAGTCCTGAGTCTCTCCGTGCTCTCTGTTCCGGGGCGTCTTCTTTGTTTTGTTAGAATATGGGCTTTTTGGCCTATTGAATAAAGCCAGGCATACTTCATGTTGGCTCTGGGTGGCTGTAAACTTCCTGCCAGGTGCACTGAACTGGTGTGGAACAGCTGACCAGAAGAAACCAGTTACTTTGAAGTGGGTATGTAAAAGGTAGTCATTACAGAAACCCAGCCTCCATCCTGAAAGGAATGAGAAGGAAGCCATATCAGGAAACACCTTCTCAGTCCTTCAAATTTTATATTTGATATTGTTTTTGTTGTATTTATGATAGTGGTTATCCTTTAAAAATGATACTAATGCACTAAACAATACATTTATTTAGGCCTGCATTATGATTTTGTCCACTTGGAGGCAGCCTAACAAGCAGTAAACACAACACTGCCATATGATTACCTTATAAAGGTGTTTTGGTGGAATGTGTTTACAGTTAGCTATTTCGTATCCAACAGATACAAAGGAGAAACATTATCATTTATTTGAATTTGGGTTTTTATCCACCTGATGAACATAATTCCAATATACACTCCTCTTTCAGCTCTGTTTTGGTTTTTAACAAGTCACGAGGGAGATATACAGCTATACAGCTGCTAAAAGCCCCACTAGGTTCACCAGCTACTTGCTAATTTTGAAGTGTGTCGTTTTGGTGCTGGGCAGGTGACATGCATTGTGTTTATCAGAGCTTTATTTTTTTTTTTTGCTGGAAACAGCTTCCTGCTTCAGCTGAAATTGATGCTGATGGAGCTGCGAGGGTGAACTGGAACAGTAAAGTTGTGGACAAAAAGCTGAGACAATCACTTCTAAAATGGTTGATCTGATCAGTATGAAAATGATGTGAACTGTAATACTATGGCCTTCACAGTCACCCAAGCTCAACCCAACTGAACAGCTATGGGACATTTAAGACTGATGTGTTAAACAGCGCCCTCCACCGCCATCATGAAAACACCAGCTGCAGAAATATCTTTCAGAAGAATGGTGTTCATGCCTTCAGTTGAGTTCAGAGACATTGAGAATCTATTCCAGGGAGGATTATTGTGCCCATTTACAAAAACTCTGTGTTGGTTTTACTAAATTTACCGCCCATCTGTAAATGGGTTTGAAAACCATTTTTTGACCAGATGAAGATCCAATTGGAATTAAAATGTCATTGATCTAAAGATGGACTAATCTGTATTTCAATAAGATGAACATTAGGTAAAAATGTTTTTTCTCTTTACTCATAGTGATGAAAGCCAGCGGAAAATAATTGCCTGTCCCTGCAATTCCCAACAGCTGTTTGTGAAGTGCAGGCTGGTGAATTGGCTGGTGAAAAAAGGAGCATTTAGTGGCTAAAGAGCTTAATTTAGTCTTCATGAGCTGCTGAAGCCCAAAAGCTGTAAGGACTTTGCAATTTTTTTCTAAGATTCAGGGGTGAGAGTAGGTAGTGGCGGTCTTGTACTGTGTACCACTAAGAGATCCAGTGGCGGTAAGCAGTACCGGAAAGAGGGGAGAGCAGCTGCCTAACAAAACTTACATTCAAAAAAAGTCACGGTCGAACTCTCAGCAAGAAAACACATCTGCCAATGTTATGTCATCTTGAACAACACTTTGTCTCCTCAGTAACTGCCTCCAAGTTGTTCCGAATAGCTCCTTAACTGTCCATGCTGTGTTTTGATCCATGCTGGGTGGAGCCCAGCTGCCTTTCAGGTACCGTACCAGCAAGAATTTAAAGCTACTTTCACCCCTGCCCAGACTTAAGCTGTATCAACTTTATGAGGCCATAAAATGACAAATGTGTGTGTCCTGTTCAGCTTGTTGTGAAGTTGGAGGCCAAAAATTACCACTGCCACTTATTCTAAACCATAAATTGAATAAATTTATCGTTTAGTGAGAGTGGCAGGTATTACCAATGTACCAAGTATGACCAAAATAAATCAATTGAGTTTCAGGTTCAAAGAGAGAAGCAGTTTTGATTTGTCAAGGGGGGTTAGAAGAAGTCAAAAAGGTTTAGAGGTAAGACATCACAGTTACCTGACATTCCTCATCAATCTTTCCTTCCTTCTCTGTCTTTGCAGCGACAGAGAATATCTTCAATCACTGTGATTTGTGAGCCCAATCCACATGCAAATCCTTGAATACATTATGTGTGGTATTTCGTTTTATGTGTTTGATAACTGTGAGCTGTGATTTACCACAGTGAGACAACGAAGACGGTCAATAGCCAGCTGACCTCTTGGTTCCTCCTTTTCTCTCGCTGTATTAGATAAACGGGGGAGTTGAATTATCATCAGTACTAAACAGACTGTCAGAGGCCCACAGGCCCCATAAAAGTACATGAGACACCACTGTATGAGTCAGCATTTACTGATAAATTCATCATTATTATGAGCTTGTTTTTATCACCTTAGACTCCAGCAGAACAGTCCCTGTGGTCTACTTATTACTGATTTTACATGGGAATTCCTTGCGGTGTTGTTGTAGAGGCACAATAATAAAGTACACAACAGGGAAACAGAAAAAGAAAAGGAAAACTTAATATTTTAGGTCTCTTTAGGATCTAAATTATGACTAGTCATTGCTCCAAAGCAAAACCTGTTCTTTTTGTAGTGCATATGAAGATAAGCCCTGATCTATTTCTTTACCAGTATGTTAATATCAGGAAGACTGGCAAGTGTTAAATGGTTGGAAGAAAACTGGAAAAGGAGGGGGACAGCTTTGACCATAAATCCTGACTAATCTCCTTCAGTTGGGAAATATTAAAAACAACATGTACAAAGACAGGAAGAACAAACAGGAGTGTTTCCTGCGTTCGTTTACTGGTTTGTAATCTTGAGCCAAAGAACATAGGATGTCTTCTTGAGCAATAAAACTAAATAAGTGATGTCGTAGACCGGCACTGAGGCATGAGCACTGGACAAGAGTCAATGTGTGTCAGTTGTTGAGCCAGGTCCAATGACCCAGGGGATGTTACTTGTGTGTGTGTGTGTGTGTTAATCTGTGTTCCTTCCATGAATTCTTCCCTGCTACGTTTTGCATCCTCTGAGGATGAGTATGAGTAAGCACATGTGTGTGCAGGATCTGATTTCCACACACTGAAGGGCGTAAATGAAGATTATGAAAGGATGTGTGCTTGTGTATGTGTTTGCAAGCTGCTGAAAGCTGAGGGGGAAGCTTACTGCCTCCGCCACCACCTTCACTCCACCCCGTTCTGGACAATGCAGGGGTGGTGGACTGTTGATTAACAGGACATGGCTGTGGCCTGTCAGAACATGGGCTGTCTCACACTTGGAGCAGCCGGATGGGTTTTGTTGAACGAACCTGGACTTCACCATTAAATTTGAAGTTGTCATACATCATGGAAGGACCCATGGAGCCGGAAGACTTGGGTGGGTCAGGGCTCAAAAAAATAGAACAAGGAAGACTGTGGACAATAGAGTAAGTGAGAGTCCATCAAGACTTCCCTTTTTTTTGCTGTATTCTTACAGTAAAGCAACGTTAAATATGACTGATAAAAGAGCTAAGCTGGTGTCTCACGGAAGTGACAGCTCCCTGGGCAGCATGACACAGTATATAGTAAGAGTTGGTCACACAGCAGGACAAAGGACGCAAACCATGCTAGTTCTGTGGGAAAATGGCACTGAGCATGCTCCGTGACCCCTGTCGACCAATCTCTCCACAGTCTGGCTGGGACTTCTCCAAGGAGAGACCCCAGGGAACACCCTACTGCTTCGCCAGGAAAAAAATAGATCTCAGTATCTCGTTGGCTTTTCACTGTCCTTTTCTCACACAATATTTCAGTGCTCGTCTGAAAGATGAAACACTTTCTCAAAAATAGTTTATCTTAAAGTTTAAAATGTTGTATGTCTAAGAGCATGCGCATGATACGTAGATGCCTATAAAAGGATTTTGTTGTAGCCGCAGTGTATTGTGTTATTTTGTCCAACCCTGTGTCTTTTCATATGTGATTGTGTGTGTGATTGTGTGTGTGAGTGTGTGTTTGTGGTGTGGTTGTGTCCCACCATAAATTCAGTTCTGTTCAGATAAACTTTCAGTGACACTTCCCAGACTTGCATGGTCAGAGTGAACACTTAGTTCTTAGAGTGTGAAGTTGCGTCTGCCCAGATTTCTCTTGCCCATACTTCATACTTCATGTGCTTACGTAACAGGCCTGCGAATGTTCTCTCTGCTGTGACATCCGCTGAACTCTGGAGTTTACAACCATGCTCTGGTCTTGATGCTGGTACAGGGTCTGAGACAAATCCAGCATCAGCGTGATGTCAATGAAATTACGACAACTGGGTCATGTTATCATTGGACCTTCTGTTGCACTTGTGGGATATTTTAATGTTTTTTATCCTGGGTTTGACTCAGATCATGAGTTTTAAGTAATTTCACAAAACAGCAGTGACTTTTTGTATTTAATGTTTCTAGTAAATAAACTTGTGGATTTGCATTTAGGAAATTAAAGTAGTTCGAGACGATCCCAATGAATCACTTCTGCAAAAGACAGATTAGGGAGCCAGCTAAGGAAACCTACACATTCAGACTGGATGATGAGTTAGTCACAACTATACCTCCCTGGCTGACCCTCTAACTGACCTCTGTCTGGCAGTGATGATGTCAGACACAGAGTTAACCAGGGGTTATCACGATCAGCTATCAGAGCAGTTTTGGGGCCTTGAGTGTTTGAACGCTCCCATCAGACTGACAGTGATCAAATAAGCCACTCCACGCTGACTCAGCTTCTTCCTTCACACACACTCACACACACACACACAGGGGATGAAGTTGCCCTTGAGCACTGGCAAACCTCCAGATTCTGCGTCTCTAGACTTAAGCCCAGATGTTTTTGTGTGTGTGTGGTGAGTCGGCAGGGAACTTTACTCTTTATGCTCTACAAGGCTTTCTCGTTTGACCTTTCCCCTAATGGTCCGTAACTCCAACGAGAGGGCCTTCTAAATGTAAGTAAGTGAGGTCTCTCTAGAGTTAATGATGTTTTCCAGAAGCCCTCAGATGTTTAACATCTATATAGGCTGGTCAGTAAACTTGTAGAGAGCTGATGGGAACAACACTGAAGTCTTCTCAGGGTCATCAGGTTTTGTAGAGTGGGATCTCTGAAGTTTCAGATGCCATCATTCACTAAAAAACAGGAATGTGGATTCATCTTCATCACGTTTAGCATTTTTTCATTTAGCAAGATACTGAAGATCAAATTCTTATTTGCAGCCTTGGCTAAAAGTTGCATATCAAATATTCAAGAGCAACATTGTAAAAGTAGACTTATAGAGTTTGTTGCTTAACATCTGCACACATGAGGTCTATGACCTAATGGTGTCATTCATACTGTCCATAAGGTCATTTTTTTTCCCAGTTTTTGAGTTTTGTATGTCGTATCATTGACCTATTTTATCTTAATGTTGCAAAGCACTGTAAATATGTATGCAACAATTCTGTAAATCGTCTGTGAATACATACAATGTATATGAACTTTTTTGATAAAATAAAAAGTAAAGATGGTCCCACCACAAATTTGGATTTTCACCATTAGGTGACAAAAAAAACGAACGGTGACAAGAACCTGCTTTATTAGGTTTATTTCACCACAAAATGACTCATTAGTTGACACATTAATGGACCCCTCACAACCTTGTAAAGGATTAGGCCCTGTCCAAATCCCCCGGAGAAATTTTTTTTACAAGTGACCAACCAAATTGTAAAATATAAAAAAAAAACAGAAACAAAAAAAACATCGTAAAACAAAATTTCACACTTTGTTTTGTCTCCCTACACTACACCCTGTAAATCTTTGTGGAGAATACTAAATGCCTTACATTTTGATTTAGTTTATTTACACTTCTGCCTAAAATGATCAACTTTAGTCTAAAAAATATTAGAACTAGGTTTAAAACATTCCAAAGCCCAAAATGTGTGTAACCTCAGAATGTTAACTAATTAATAACCTCCCCGCGTTACAGTGATGAAGGGAAATATCTCCACTTTCACTACGTTTGTAGCTCTTTTTCCATCTAATGAAGTCTGATCCCACAAATAACTGAGCCATTACCAGCACCATTGTTATCCTTCCTTTTTCTTGTCTTTTCGCCCTCCGCAAACTTGGCGGGAGACGAAGGGCAGAGAGGAGGAGAGAGCGTGAATCAGAGAGCACCTCATCCTCTTCCTTTTAATTAGATGGGAGAGTGTTTTGATGAAGGCACATTCCCTGGATGTTCAAGCTGTCAGTTTGGTACAATGGGGCCAGGAGCACAAGCTGTGGGGGGTGAGTGGGAGGTTGTGTGTGTATGTTTGTGTATGTGTGTGTGCAGGCAGGGGGATCTGAAGCCTTGTGAGTTTGAAGACAGACACAGAGAGGCGGGAGGAGATAGAAGAGGTTGAGACATAATCAGAGTGAGAACCTTTGGTGAAGATGCGGCAGTGTAATTATTTTCCATTCTTTTGCTTTTCCACTCTCCCTCTTTCTTTCTCTCCTCCTCCCCCTTCTGTGCTTTCTCTCTGTTTTTGCTCTGTGTTCCCTCTGGCTTAATATTTCTGTATCATGGTATCTCAAAAATTGCAAATGCACAAAAGCTTTCACCGCCAACATTTGAATTAAAGTACCCATATGATCTCTATTTTTTCTGGCTCTCGTAAAATGTCACCTGCTCATACTGTACGTTTGCCTTTTACTCAGGACAAGCTGTGGTGACAAGAGGACTATGCTGAGAAGATCTCCCAAAGTGTGACAGATCTCTATAAACCTCCACTCCACTCAGTCTTAGGCTGGGCCAGTGTCCCTCAGTAGTCACCAGAAAATCCCAATTTCTTTAAGGTTATGGTTATGAAAACCCCATGTACTTAGGCTGCAGTTCCTGCCCTATTTTCTAAGGACTGGTGAGCTCATTTTGAACAAAATTAAACTTATCCTGTGATGTGTAAAATAAAGAGGTTACATTGAGGAGAAGCTGCTTCTTCACACTGCCCAATCTCTCTCTGCAGCTCTATCTGACCCTCACTTATCCAAAGATCCCCCTCCTCTCATTCTCTCTCTCTAGGTGGCCTTGTCTTGTCACTTGTGTCAACCACAGCCTGTAGCACACAGGCAGACCCAGTAAATTGCAAAATCCCCTTTAGAAGCCAGGTTTCTGGATTTTCATCATCCAGTCTGCCTGACTTCCTTATCAGCCTACAAAGCTTTTCATCTGCCTCTCGGGTCCTCTGCCACGCCACCAGGTTCTCGTTTAGCCTCCCACCCTGGGAACAAAGCTGTTTAGAAGAATTATCTTTCATCTTTGTGGGTGGACATTTAGATCTGGGTAGAAACAATGTCTGAGAGGGGAGGTTAGATGTAATAGTCAGTAGTTATTAGCTCATATGAGCATAAATTGGGATATTTGGTGTGAAAGGTTTTTGTTTTTGGTCTGTTTCCCTCATAGTTATTTCCAAATCTTATTTGTGCCCCTGTTTTCTCCATCAGTCATTTTATACGATTAGAAGATTTCGGCCATTTTTGTGGTTGAACTTAGTTTCTTTGTGTTTTTGCAAAGAGTTGACGTTACCTTAACTGCTTTGCTCCTACTCCACACTGGGTTTCAGTAGGAAGTGATCAATGATGAGATCCAGATTTAGACATAGCTAATCTAAGGATTTGAACCCGGGCTTTGTGAGGGGGACATGAAAAAACCTGGCACTGCAATCCAGAGCATAGAGACGATGCTTGGGATTTAGTAGATCGCCTTAGTGCTTGGACCTGGTTACTGCATGGAACCTGCTGGTGGAGACAAAAGGCCTCGGCTTTGGCCTTCATCTGCCCCCAACTGAGGGACTCTGTGGGCATTAATTCTCCTCTGTCAACCCCTGTCAACCCCTGCTCATTACACCACTTACTGGGAAACCTCTGGTGTATACCTCTGCGCAAAAATGGGACAATACCTTTGTGGAATGCGAAATAACAACAATGTACTGTGGGAATATTACACAGGGGCAGAGGAAGGAGGAGGACTGTTCGTTAGAAATAAGGGCTTTGCAGTGTGCTCCCTGCCAGTGTTGAAAATCTGTGGGGATTTTTTTATTTTCGTGTTTTTCATTGAAAAAGGGTATGGTGATACATGGGGGTCCGTAGAGCCACTTTTCAAGCTAGGTTTGCCCTAAAGTTTTATATCATAGCAGTAAGTCACAAAAAGTGTTAGGTTTGTACAATGTGTGTCAAAATGCCAATGCATTACATGCGTTTTTTTCTTGTTCCTGCTCCTAATAAGACATCCTGTTCATGCCTCACCCAGTCAACAGCTTTCAGGCCTGTACTGTTACAAGGCTAAAACTTTCACCAGCTACACACACTCATCATCTCCACTTTGCTTATACTACAGTCAGCCCTGTCTGCTCCATAAGCCATCAATGGAAAGCAGCCCACTTAGACCTGAGCTCCCAGGTGGAACCTGTCATCAGCTACTCTCCAACAGATTTGGAAGAACAGGAAAATTGCTGTTCATCTGATTGTCACTTATGAAACCAATCTACCAAATAGCGACTTTCTCCTCAACCTTGCTTCTCCACTTTCTTCATGTCCTAACCCAGAGTGCTTGTTTCTCAGATGCAGCAAATCAGTTCCAGTTTGTTTCTGCCTATGACCCCAAGCTGTGTCGTAATGTCCCTCCTGACCTGCATCTTAACCTCAACCTCACTCTGCTTGTATGTGATCATGCTCTTGCTGCAGATGCAAACAGAATTCATGTAAAGTATCGGAGTTTGGAGGCCATATTTGTGGCTTTACCTCCCTGCTGTGTTTGCAGGACTTTGAAGCTGAGTCTGGGAAATGAAAGATGATCTCTGATTCTGAATCCTCTCTTCCCCCCTTCCTCTCTCCTCCTTTTTACTCCTGTTCTTAGATGCAGCTGGTCTGTGAGGTCATCCCTCCTCCAGTTGGGCTGTAAATAAATCTACTCTTACTACTCACACCCCCCATCTCTGTCTTACTCTTCCCTCTGCTCTTATCGGTCCAACTCTTTCTCAAGGTATACCCCCCCCCCCACAATGTTGCTAATTTTTGTCAACAGGCCTGGAGAATAGTGTTTTACTTGCTTCACTGAGATGACTAAGGTAATGATGTGAAGTGGACTTTAGATCCTTAATGCAAAAATATTGGAGCTATTCAGGGTATACACCACAAAAGGGAAAGATTGTGGTGGTATAGAGTTTCAGAAATCCTTCCCACTCTGAGTAGCTGACCCTGTGGCTGTGGGTGAATGACACTGCTGTTTTTGCCAAAACACAAAACATTGAACAATTGTGTAAGTGATGAAACTCCAGTGACAAGCACCTTACATATAATCCACTGCCTGTTGTGTCATGTCACAGTAAACTGGAGAGTGGATTTTTTTATTCTTTGGATTTCTGCCAGGTTCATTGTTGATTTATTTGGCTTTCTTGTTCAGTTATTCTCATGGTATAATGATTGCTAGTGCATGGTCACCATGGTCAGGATGTCAAATCATTATCGTCTCTCTGAGTCCTGGTGAAGGAACCTTAATATATGGGAACCAACAAGCGCACACACACCCAGTGCCCAGTTATCTTACTTGTATGTATGCCCGAGAGTGTTTATCTAAGGAGGGTTACCTGTAGTTTGTATAAAGGTCAAATCTTTTTTCTTTTCTTATTTTACCCTTGCGATGAGACCAATGTACAGACCATCAAAAGCGACCATGGCAGGACCTTGGGCTTCAGTTCAGGTGTGTGTCACATACCTCCACCTATACTAGTGAAAGCCAGATTCTGCTGATGAAAACGGTTCTAACACAATGCAGCGGCCCAGAGCGAAGCCAGGAAGGAAGAATTAGCAACACATCCTCACACGAAAGTCCGGCCCAGGTCTTCATATCATTACACATAACACATCCGTTTATTCAATTAAGCCTGCTTAATTTATCGCCACTAGTCAGAGGGCTTCATGTGCTTTTCCACACTCACACAAAATCAGGCATGTTTGTCCACATGGCCTGCCAACAGCGATGGATAAGTTAACTTGCTTCCTGAGGAAAAGGTTCTGTGATATTAATGCAAGATGGCAAAGAAAAGGTTCAAGATGTGCTGTTGTTCGTCATGGTCTTTTTACCTCATGGAGGATGTTCTTGCTGAGTGTTGCAGACAGATAAGATGCATTGGTGGTTTGGTGTTGGCCGAGCACAGCTCTTCCGGCACAGTTTAAATCCCATGTCTCCTCTGCACTCTCACAGAGAGAGGCACAGCTGTGAGCATGCTTCCATCCAACATGAAAGGATAAGCCTAATTAAAACATCTCAATTACAAAACTAGATGCAGCCATACCAAGTGGGGGCAAAAATAATAGAGTTCAGTCAAACTCATTCATAAAGTTCTCTGTTTCTTTGTAAATCAATCAACAAAATAATAAAAAAAAAATAAATAAATAAAATTGTGTTTTAGTTAAGATTAGCAAACACATGCAAGAAACATGCTGAAGTATTTATGAGGGAAGTCTGACTTTCTGTTAACAAAACTATTTTGATAATGACAGAATAGCATTCTTATTTTGAGGTTGTAAGCACATGCACATGGAGCTCTATGGAATATCTTGCATATCACAAACAAACCATCTTGGTTTTCCAAAAAAATGGAGCAAGGGGTTGAGCCTTGTATGATTGATACCAGGTGATAACAGACCAGACTGTCATTATTCCACCATACTGCCCCTTTAACATTTGTCTTCCATCTTCCTGTCAGAGTTATTAGTGGGGTTTCAACTGAGCTTGTACCAAGACTGTCTGATTTGTAATTTCTGTTTTTTGTGTCCTGTGTTTAACACCAAAATGTATTCTCAAACATAAGTCTTTTAATCAAGTATTACCAGAGCTGCAAACATATAATGTGTGGTATTGCCATTTAACGTCTCTGAAGATTGTGTGGAGGAGCTGTGGGTTGATAAATGAGGGCAGATGTAGAGAATATTAGGATGGGGTCTGATGATCCACCTGGCCATGAGGCCATTGACTAGACATATCAAATGGAAGGAAAACAGGAAAAAAAAAGAACCAGTGTATGTCAAACAAAACTAGACTATTTAGTCTATTCCATAGCTTCCCAAGGACTTGCTGATAACTTTGAGCACTACTGCAGAAACCACGGCTTTATTAGCAAAAGGGCTTAACATAAATGTTGTACACAATGGCGCAATGAGTGTGTTTGTGTGTGTGAGAGTCCTCATATCTAAACAACAGAATAGTTCTTTGTCTGTGCCTTCCAAAACAATACATACGACTATTCTTATGACAGTTTTTTGATCATCCACCATTATAGTTAAAGTCTGATCAGAAAATGAAAAAACTACCTAATTAAGATTAAGGAAAGGTTGTAGCCATAGTCGAAAGAAATCAGCAGCGACTACGTTAATTTCAGAGACTTTCTTTGTCCAACTACACCCTTTGATCACGTCCCTACAAAAAAAAATTTGCTGCTCCAGCAACATCATGCTGCTTGCTTATGCTGGGGTCAGACTAATATCACAGTATCAGTCTGACAAAAGCTTGACCTGACAGACAGGGGGCATCAAAAACAAAAAAGAGCATCAGGTGTGTCAACTGCTTGTTATATCATGTGGAGTCAGCCACAACATTAAAATCACCTGCCTGATATTGTGACCTGATGAGGCATGGATTCCACAAGACCACTTAAGGTGTCCTGTGGAGTCAGGCATCCTTTAAGTTTTGTAAGGTGCAACGTTGGGCTTCCATCGATCTGACTTGTTTGTCCCCGTCCAGGGCCCACAGCCGCTCTGGTGAGCCTCTGTAGTGACACAATACATAATCTGACCCAAATCTGAAGCAAATTAATGTTTCTGCTTTCTTTGAAACAACATTTTTTCCACAGCTTGATGTAAAGCCACATACTGCTTTGTAAAAAGCAGTATGTGATTACTCCAAACACTGCTACTGCCTGCAAGAGTTAACACCGGTAGCATCATATTGTCGAGGCCTCAGATCTAAAAAATGCAGTCTTTATATTAAATATAGGGTATTGTAGGAATGGCTGAAGAGATGGTTTAATTTAAGCAAAAAATAGCAATTTTCTACCAATATTGTGTCTTTGAAGTATTTGCCCAGCTTCTATACCCTCACTGAGCACTCTATTAGGAGCAATTGTTCACCTGCTTATTCATGTAATTATCCCCTCAGTCAATCATGAGGCAGCAGTGCAATGTATAAAACTATACAGGCCATGAGCTTCAATTAATGTTCACATCAAACATCAGAATGAGGAAAAATGTGATTGAGTCAGTGACTTTCACTGTGCCATGAGTGTGACAGGCTAGTTTGAATATTTCTGAAACTGTCGATCTCCTGGTATTTTTGCACACTACTGTCTATAGAGTTTTACTCAAAATGTTATGAAAAACAACATAATATCCACGGGCAAATATGCAGAAATGATGTGACGCAATCTTATCAACATGGACCAGAATCTAAAAGGAATGTTTCAAACATCTTTCGGAATCCAAGCAACGAAGAACTGAGACTGTTTTGAGAGCAAAGGGAGGCCATATCTGGTATTAGTATCGTGTTCTCAATAAAGTGCTGAGTGAGTGTAAATATAATCAACATTCACTATTAGCTTAGAACCTATTAATTAAAATGAATGAGGGTTTTGGAAAGACCAAACTCCCTCTCAATTCATCTGATGGATTTTTAAAATTGTAATGAGTTGTCTTTCTAAATATCACTGCCTGACCTGTTCCACGCTATCATTTTGGCTAAATCAGCGTCCAATCACCCTCAGAAAATGCATTATATTTCCCCTTCAGTTGTTTGTTGGTCCTATCTTGAAAATAACTGTTTGCACATCATTCCTGATAGAAATCTAAAACATCTTGATGCAGAAACTTTCATGCATTTACTTTGTTTCTTCAGTTGTTGTTGTGAAAAAATGGACAGCATTTAAGAATCGCTGATTTAAAACCAGCCGAAAACTGAAGCTGAAGTGTATCATATCCCACATATCTAGCATTATATCTTTTCTAGGGACCAGTGGAATTAAATTATCTTCTTTATTTTCTCAGGACTCCCTCCTCTTTTTTAAATTGTATCCTTCTTTCCATCCTTCAATCTTCCACCCTTCTTTTCTTCCTTTCCTTTTCGACTGATCTTCTTCAGTGCATTTACACATGTACAGTAACCCTAAGTTTAGATAGCATTTAGTTTTCTAAGGTCCAGAACAGTGGAAGACAAGAATGAAGCCGCATATAAACAGTGTCAGGCGCACAAGCAATATGCTGTCATCAATCTTTAGACTCATGATACAATTAAAAATCAACAGTGAGTAAGAGCTGTAACTGGACAGTAAATCCTTGTGTTGTATGTCCGTTAGTAGAGGATGGCACAAACTTACAGTTTTGTCCCAGATTCTTTTAACTATAAAGCCTCCCTTGCATGTCAGAGGAGTCAAAGCAGAGGAGTGAAGAGAAAACATTTTTAAAAAGAGAGAATTGGTCCCAAGTGAGTTGTCCATTCTTTTAAAAAAGTTAGACATGGATTTAAAGACAGAGCGGGTACCAGTAGGTGTCATGTACAGTCAGGAGATGGACCAATGGAGCATGTTATTGTGAAGGGACCATAACAATAAAATAAGACATATTATGCGGTACTATAGTCAGTAAACTGTTCAGTAAACAAAGAGGTTTCTGAGGCTGTGAGAGAGAAGTACAAACACCTCTCATGCTAGCAGCTCCGTGACAGTACTTCGAGCAAAATGCTAATGATAGCGTGGTAACATGCTCACAAACACACTTCTAACATGCTGATGTTTAGATGGTAGAATGTCTACTATGTTCACCATCTTAGTTTGGTGTGCTGATATGATAACTTTTGCTTATTAGCTCTTAACACAAAAAACATCTTAGACTGATGGGAATATCATTAGTTTTGCAGGTATTTAGTCATAAACAAAACAAAAATGTTTTTGACAAACTAAAACTTTGACTTGATGATGGTGCTAAAAAGGTTACAGAATGACCAAAGTGTTACAGTTCATCTTGAAGGGCACATGAATGTCTCTACCAAATTTTATTGTATTACATCCAATACTTGTCGAATAGCTCAATACTACAAATGTCAGGCTCATGATTGTGCTTGATGAAAGGTCAGGGGGTCACCAAAGTCTGCATGATTCATCCTCAGGGGATCATGGATGTCTGTGCTAAGTTTAATACAGTATGTGTAAACAATATGGAGCACAAGCATATGAACCACAATGGATGATGCCTTACACTGACTGAGTGATGAAGTTACACCATGAAGTTACGATGCAACTAACATTAACTGATGTGGGTTTTTTTCTAGCTAGGCATTAAAATGGAGAGAGAGAACAAATCGGGTGCTTTAAAACACAAGGATCAGGAGAGTAAAAAAGTTTTATGGCATCCTGTGCTCCACTTTCGTCTTACTTCTTTTCTTGCTCATCCTTTCAACGCAGCTGCGATGATGATAAAACAGATAATCTGGTCTGATGTGACTGCCAGTACTACTAGTCTGACAGTGGCTAACAATGAGGCAGCACCAGTGCCAAATGAAGTTTCACTTTTCTGAGGCCCATGAAGTGCATGGATGAGGCCAGACCATTTAACCTCACTTTGCTTGTTGAGTGTTGAGTGGGTAATAAACAGTGACAAAGATAAAGTGGTTGTCAGGTTTGCAACCACGAGGAAGAAGAGGAGGATGACATTTTAAAAGGGAACGATGATGTGCAGAAAGTTCTTAAACCTGTTCTTATTCTTTTGTTCTATGGAGGTTGGTGGAACAGAGATATGACAAAAACTAATGAACTACAGCTGAGAAGGGAAAACAATTGGAGAGTGAAACATCCATAATTAGGCTTTATTAACTTAAATTTTGAATGTCAAGAAATCAGTCAGAATGTTAGATTAATCTGATGTTTAACTCAGTGTCCAAAGGATCTTGGCAATTGTCTGTGTCAGTGCCTGTGGTGTTGTAGACCTGTGGTCCTTAAACTAGGGCCTACGGGTCAGATATGGCCCCCACATTGTGGCTGGCCTCCGAGGCAATGTGTATGATATATCGGGCCCATGCTGGAGCCATAAAGTTGAGCTTAATCCTTAACATTACAGATGTAATATGCTTTTTGGCCAGTGTTTGTCACTGCATCTGCTGAAGGTCCATCATCACAAGTGTTAGTGGCAACTGGCAAGCAATCAGTGTTGGTATTTTTATTTCAGAAAGTAGCAGCAGTGCCTGACTCTTCTTTAGAGGGAGTAGTATTGTCTTTGAGCCCATCACAAAAGTCAGCTGCTGAAGGTTCACGTGAATTGTCATGGCTGGGTATGTCCTCGTATGAATGCCCATCACTATTAGCGGATTCACTCTCTAAGGGAGTTGGGGCTGAAACTTTATTATAGGAGTCACCGGCAGCTGGCTCTTTATCATTTTCATCACTGGAAACCTCAATATCAATGTCATTTCCAATTGGAGGTGTTTGAATCACCACCAGTCACATTATCAGTGTTAAGGTATTTGTCCTTGTACCTCTCACTCTGTTCCCTCCCACCACTGGAACTTCAGTGTCTGAATCTACAACACTCTCAATGTTGGCATATACAGCACCGGAATTCTCAAGGTCTGAATCGTCACTGCCAAAAATATCCATTAAAGCAGCCTTTTCATGTGATCAGGAAGTAGATGGTTCTTTCTGCAAGTCCGTCATGAGAGCACTGTTTAAATAATCACAATAATAGGCCCCAGAACTTGACTTTTCACATTCCCCATCTTCACATATGACAGTGTTGATCAGAGAATCATGCAGTTCCTCTAAATTATGCAGGGAGGAAACAGTCCTGAATTGAAAGGCAGTATCTGCATGGGAGTTGGTGTCTATTTTATCAACCACGTGGACCATTGTGACAAAACAGTGTTTAAGGGCTTCCCTGGGACTAATTCTCTGTTCAGCATCCAGATGTAGACAACACTTTAGGAGATCTAAAAATGCCATCCTATCTTCACACTTAAGATCATCCTTTTTTTTTTTGCATCTCTGTTGTGCATCCTCGAAATTCCTGGCAAAGTTAAAAAACCACCTTGGAAGTATTGGCCCATCTCGGGTTATCTTCTTGTACTCCTCTGGTGTCCTTAGTCTCCACCCTACATCCAGATCAAAGATGAAATGCATCCCTCTGTAGTGACCGGCAATTAGCTGGCTGACGGAGCGGGTGCAGAATAGCTGTCATCTGATGATATGCACAATTGCCAGGGAAGAAGTTGATGCCAAAATAAATGTATGCCATGATGCAACCCACTCCCCACATATCAACAGCTTCAGATAAGGGGAGGCCCAAGGTTACTTCTGGAGCCCTGTATGCAGGAGCCTGCCTGGCCATTCCTACCTGCACCTGGCTCACTGGAAGAGCCAGACCAAAGTCGATCAGCTTGATCTTGAATGGCTGATCCTTGTGATTGAAAGCATTATGTTGTTGGGGTTCAAATCTGTGTGCATGATGCCAATGTTCTTTAGGGCTTCAAAAGCAACCAGTTGCTGGTGAGTCACAGGGCAAATTTTGTTGAGACTCAGTGACATCAACCTCCTCTCCTTCATCTATCACATTACATATTGTCAGTTGATATACCTAGAGTTCCACATGATGTCCTCTGTGCTTAGACATTTGATTGTATTGGCAATCCTATTTTTTTTGGGGGGGGGTTCAGTGTATGTTTTTCTATCCATAGGCTTGCTACACTTAAAAAGTCACATTTTTTTATTCATAGGATATTATTTTAAAATAACTTAATCAGAAGGGCCCCTTGAGATTTCCCTGTGCCCTCTGTGCTGAGGGTTTACATACGCTCCTGAGCACAAGGCCTTTGCTGTAAAGAACTCGGGCAAAGATTGGACTTCAGTCACCAGTACAAACTGTTTTCTTTTCTTGAGTATGTGTCCCCATACATCTGTAATATGGGGCGTATGTAAACATATATATTCACATCCATCTGCAGTGGCACAGCCTGTTCTATCCTCTAAGGTACTCTAAATCTCTAAATCCTGAATGGCTGTGTTTTCTATTTTATCTTATTTTAGAGTGACGTACCATATGGCTCAGCTCTTCTCCACTTATGAGCTCATCTCAGGGCCATTCAGAGCTTTCTTGGAAACACTACCACTGGAACATTTATAATGTTATGTCTTCTCTCTCTATCTTTCTCTCTCTCTCATACACACACACACACACACACACTCCCATACACACAGAAACACTCTGAGAATGACAACACAGCAAATCATATTAGTAGAGATTATCAATCATATCAATCAAATCATAGCTCTCTAAAGATTAAAACTCAAGTCTAACTCTGACTTTATTAGCCACACTAGGAGATTGACAGATGTTTTATTGTTTTTTTTTTGCCTGACAAACTTCATTTTGCCTTTTTATTAGGACTTTCTGCAAAGTGCTACAGTATGTGAAAGAAGATCAGGGAAACTTGAACCATACACACTTTCCATAGATTATTTAAGGGTACCACTAGTTAACTGCATGATAAAATTCTGTGACACAAGGGTATGTTACCCTCTGTTTCGTTAAGTTGTCCAAGTTGTACGGAATATCTTGTTCTGCATGTGTTTTCAGTGTGTTTCTGTTGCTTAAGCAAAGAGGCATTCATAATCCACCAAGGAACCTATTAACAACAACAACAACAACATTTGTGTCTAAAGTTTCCACACCCTCTCTTTGCTCACAGAGAAAAAGGTATTGCATTTCAAAGATTCTCCCAAGAAGATCATGATACTCATAAACATAACAGTCACCATTTGCTTGTGGGTTGTTTTTTTTTTTTTTTTGGGGGGGGGGGGGTTGTAGAGCACATCTGGACTTTCCTCAGATTAAACATCCCAAATGTGACCTGAGCTGGAAACGATTTGTCCACCGGCAGTGCCGTCACTCCTGCCAAGAGGCAAGGGGGCGGGCTGGGGTTGGTGTTGGGTTTGGCGAGCAGTGGGTGATGATTTCTGTGAAAGGATATGTTGAGTATACAGAGTTCCTCTGGCTTTAAGACTTACGTAGTAGTATGATACTTGGTTGTGTTTGAAGATGTAATCTCCCATTTGATTTCCATTCAGTTGGCAGGATGGGAGGGTGCCGGTCCCTGCTCCCCTGGGCTACCACATCTAAACCATATCAGGGTCAGGCGAACTCTCTTATAAACACTGATTAAAACACTGGAAATGGCTGCTGACCGAAAAACTCATGCTGACAAGATCCGGCAGGATGGAGTGACTATGAAGGACAAGCCTGAAGTGAAATTAAATTAAAGTGAAAAGTCCATTGTGGAGATCTCTTTTGACTTTACTAGAAGCTCAATATGTAAATCTCCTTACAGTTATATCTGATCTGAAATTTTCTTAATTTTCCATTTTTGTACAATGAAATAGAATGATTATTTTCTCCATGTTTATGTCTGCCAACTCTCCTGTTTGTTTAATTGTTTTGCAAAAACTTGCAAAGAAGAATACATATCATATGTTGTTAACATCATCAAAGCATGCAGAGCAAAACTGTGCTTATCTCAGCATCTAAAACAGATGCCATGGGTTCAGAGGGCACTGCTGACTTGATTTCAGCGGTTTTATTACAACCAGACAGCAAAAGAAAAAGAGTCTGATGTCAGTATCTGTAGCCCCACTTTGAGCCTGTATGGAAAAACCTTGGAATACTTCATTGATGGTATTACAGCACACAATAATACAAGTAAGATTGTGTGTTATTTTTCCTCATATATTTCTGTTTGACCATAATGATTGACTTTTATGACTTGCAATGTTAGATCTCAAAAAAAAAAAGGCTATGCTTTTACAGCCAAGAAACTTGTATGTTAAATGATCAGATTAAAATAGTGTAAAGGTGTTAATGGGACATTTTTGAATAATTTTGTCAATGTTTCTGTAAGTGAAATAATTCCAACAGACAGACTTAGAACATATTCAATAGAATTCCCAGAGCCATTCCATCAGAAATGTGGGACAACAAATGTGTGTAAGAACCCTTAAATGAACATTTGGAAATTGGAGTTAGACCCTTCTCCGTGGCAACAGTGTCACTTGTGTTGCTCCAGCCTTCCCAGGCAACACTCTACAGATTCTTCTGATATATAAAGAGACAGCAGCAAAGCATGAGATTCAGAATAAATCTGTTACAGCTGATTTAACCGACTCTTGTTGGATGCCTGCATGTCTGAGGCAAGCATGGCAAGCTGGGTAATCTTAGGGGAGGGTGTTTGGCTGGCTCATAACTGCCCTTTACCCTGCAGGGCACTTACTGGCTGCCTTATCAGATAAAAACAAAAACTGAGGGAATCATCAGGTTAAAAGCTTTAAACTAATGAGATGGAAATGATGTAATTAGGTTCATCTGTTGTTCACTCGATGGCCCAGTCCTTTTGTAGCCACTTGGGCTCAGTGGGGTGTATGAACTAGAGTTTGCATACATTGGTGAGAGGGGAAAGTTTGCAACAGACTGTACTGCAGTATGCGATGCGAGCTTGTGTTTTGTTAAATTCATTGTTTTTTATTCAGCTCTGAAATGAAACTTTTCCATAATTATTAATTACTTAATGATGTCTCTATAGGACATTATTCAGACAGCTGAAGCCTCTTTTGATGCTGATGCAGAACAGCAGTGTCTCCCCCAGCAGCTCGAGCCTCTTTCAGACCCCCCTGACTTGGCAAGCAAATCAGAAATAATAAAAATGTAGTGCTTTTTTATGAAAAAGGGCTTTTTGCAAAGCCAACTGCAGAACAAGTGATGACATATTTATGCCTCTGCCATTTTAATATGATACAATTATATGCTGGCTTTATTGAAATACACCCTGATTTCAACAATGCTGAAGGAATTTGGCTGTAGCATCATGCAGTTATACTGAACGCAGCCTTTTCATGAGCTTGAATTGTTTTGTTGTGGTTCTGAAGAAATCCTCAGTCAGAGCGCTACAGGGTCTATAATTTTAGACCCAAGGTTCGGTTTTCTGTACTGATTTCTATACCTTGTATACTCACTATAGCAGTGAGGCTGTTGGATTCAATGAGCGACTGAAATGATTGTGCTAGTTACCTAAAATCTAGGTGTGGCAAGTGGTCTTCAGACAATTTGACCTGACAAATGAAATTTTTTTTAGCTCACGTATCATTTCTTATTGTTCAGCAGCCTCTGTCAACTCTCAGTTGATAGCAGCCTGTTCTCTCATAACTACCACAAATAGATTACCTTTTTATTAATGGAATAGAGAGTATATTTGTTTGAGATTATATGGCAGTTGAAGCGTGAAGAAATTAGTACTTAAGTGCTGTGTGTAAGATGTTGATGCATAATGCACTTGGAGGGCAATGCAGGGCAGTGAATCAAAAAGATGCACCTTAAGCCTCACTTTTATGGGTTTGTTAGAAAGCAGAGGCCACCATGGTCTGAGGATACATTTTATACCACCCTCTCATATTAACATACTTTTATATTCTTGAGTTTTTGAGTTTATGGTTGCACATCAAAATAACGAGAGTAGTAATGGGAGAGTCATGGTAAAGCTTATACATTTATTGGCTGGTAAATATGCTGCTACATTAGGCTTCTGCCCAAGCCAATCACACAACTGGACGAAACTTCAACTTTCTCTTTCCTCGCCCTGAAGCTCCATATTCACTCATTGCCAACTGCAAAGACTCCCCATCATACTAAAGATGGATCATTCAGTTAAACTGATAGAAAGCGTTAAACAATAAGAAAGGAAGGAAAGAGAAAAGCTAAAGCACAAAAGTGAAACCTGAGTGTTGATCTTGATCATCCATTAGCCTCTGCTTTTTGAAAAAATAGACCTTGATTTTGAGAGAAAGGGCCGTCTCAAACATTAAAAAGAGAAGCTAATTGCCATGAGTGGAACCCATAGGATTTTACAGGTTGAAGTAGTTCAGTCCACAACAGCTTGACAAAATTCTTTGTTGAGGTCCATACAGTATATGAATCCACCTCATTTGTGCCTGTCCTAATTCCTGAGGCCATATAGAGAGGGGAACAGTTGCAGATGGCTTGGTTCAGGAAACCACGGGCCCAAAAGGGATCCCTCTCTGCTGTGCATTTAGTATACAAACTACAAAGGCAGGCTGCGGTCAGCACACCCTTGTGAAAGGGGCTAAAATAGTGTCAGCAGGATGTCCAACAGACAGCAAGCAAGCAGAGGAGAGAGCAGAACAGAAACCCACATATGAAGGAGAAGGGAACACAATCTGTGTGCACTACTGAGTCATCTTCCTCCGTAATGAATGAGAGTAACAGAAAATAAAATATTAACATGAAGATGACTTTTTACTGACAAACATTCTACTGTGTGAATCATAAATGTATTGTATGTATACTAATCAAAGTAGCCCCCCATCACTTGAATAAAAGTTGCTCACTGAGTGTGGAAGCGAAAAATGTTTTCTGTTGTCCGCATTGCGTGGCCCATTATACATACAGCAGCATTTCTTCTGCTGGCTCACCCACATGTTCCGGCTCAGTTCATAGACTTTACGTTGGGATAATGTCACAAATGTTAAAGTTTCTTTTTACAAATATTTTCAAATATTTGTAAATTTGTAAAACTTACAGTATACAAATTCACAATACAAAGAATAATAAGTGACCTTGTTTGCAGTCTAAAGTGTCCATTTTACAGATATATTTCTGTACTGCAAGTGGCCACTGTGACAAACTGGCAGCAAGTCTGAGTGGCTAAGCTTAATCCAGCTCTCTTAAAGCATTCATAGTGTCAACTGTACATTAGCCAAACCCCTCATCTGAGCAGTAATTATTCAACATTAGTTTAGCAACCGTAAGTAGGCATGATAGGTCTGTCAAGCTTTAAATCCCTGCCATGCTCAACTGATGTTTATCGGGCTCTACCAAGATCAATATTCTGTGTATATTTCAAGAGGGTGTGTCTTTTTTTTTTTTTTTTTAGCTTTTCTGAAACCAAACACACGAAAGTAAAACCTGCAATTAATGGATTAAAGAGTACACGTCTTTGCTGTAACATAAGATTCTAACATTAGCATACCTGGATAATTAATTAGCAATGCAATAGTAGTGTTTTTCCCTCAAAAGTTAGCATATCAATAGCTTACTAGAGGTATTTTATGAGGTTGTGAGGTAAGTTTAGAAAAAGCCCTGTTCAGAAATGGAACATATACTGTGTGGTAGCCTGTAAGAGGTAATTGGAGTTTAGGCAACCAACTGTGCCTAATGCAGTGTTACATTAAATGCCAAACTCATGTGTAAGTCCAAGACCATAGTTGACAGTGGCTTTTGAAGGAAGGCAGACTATCTTCCTCTTTCACTTACCAAATTTTTTTATCTAACTTGTGAACTTTCCTCTGTCAACACCCGACATCTTGTATTACTCTGCGTAGGCTCAAATTCAATGCTCATGTTTTACCAGCAACCCGTTTCAGTTGTTTCTTTCTCTGAGTGAGACATTGTGAAAACCCAGCTGTGCAGAGACCAGAGTTGCCGTCCCACGCTGAATGAAAGACAGTCTATATTTTACCACTATTTGGTGATATTGGTATGCCTGTTATGAGGGGTCAAACTTAATTTTCATACAGCAGCAATATTTTCAGATGAGGCATGTACTGTATGTATATTGCCTATGAAAATTGTCACTCTTTCCCTGTATAATGTCAAAAACAGCTCTGCTCCTCCTACACAGGCAACAATGCAGCTTTCCGCCTCCACTAACTCAGTTGAATAACTTGCTGCTCTTAACTTTTAGCATTGTTTTTCTGTCAAAGTTGGCGTTCCTGTAAAACATTCTCGTACAGCTATGTTCCAAGGCCGACCTGATCGGATGTGATTAACAATGAGGTGCCACAAAAGAGGGATGAGTTTTCCAACATTTTGGCTCCCTTATGAAACTACTTTCACTGCTTCATGCCTGCAAAACACTAGGTGCTATATTATGGGTTTTTTAGGCTATTTGCATATAATAGAGTGCTAGGAGCTTTAATATATTTTGGTTTTCTTTTAAAGCCTACCATGTTGTAATTGGAGCAATGGTGAATTGGAAAAAAAATGCTTGATTTCTTGCTCAAAAGCAGAGGTCAGTTGTTATTACAGGTAGATTATGTGTGAATTTGCTGTATATGAGTCAAAGAGAACATCTCCCTATTTCAAAATGTCTGGATTTGATTATACACCACATGATCATACAAAAACAAGAGGTATTTTATATCAAACTGTGACTCGGGTTAAATTACCGTCCAAACATTCGACCAGAGGTGTGAGGGAGAATAAAAGTCCCACAGGTGACTCATATAAGGCGACCTCAGCTGTGGGATGCCAACGTTTCAAATAGGATTGTAAATTAACCTCAGGGTGACCCAAGTGGGAGTAAATGTGAAAAACATGACAGATTGAGCAGGGTAGAGCAAATGTGAGCAAAGCTGATCTCTTTGGTGTGTTTGCCTTCCCCTGTGTGTCTGCAGAGTTGTGTAATAAGAAGCATGAAGCATGAAACTCCAGAGATATTATTGACAGAGCCTGGACATTTTTTTTCAGCTGCATGGACAGCAGAACTACACAGGCTATATCAAAAATGACACGAATGCAGGGTAATGTTTATGTGATCTGAAATTTACATGGACATGGAAAGCTGTGTTATTTTAAATATATCAGTAACTTCTTATATTTCTTCCCTACTACCTCACAACCTAGCAATCCTGTCTACTTTAACCAATTTCCTTCATAGACTGGTGCCCTTACTTTTGTATCTGACTGAGGAATGACTATTTCCTGGGGATGTAATCTAAAGGAATCCTAGCCATCTGACATGGGATATTTCCTGTAGCTCTGAAGCCATCCATTCCCAAACAGAAATGTACACAGAAGAAGATGCATAGTATGGTTTGAATTGCCAAAGGCCCATTTCTCTTATCACAATGGTATTTTCAGCACAAATCTTCATCAGTAAAAACATTATGAACCAAGGACCAGGGTAGAGCCAAGGAAGGACCGATGGTCCAAGTTAATGCTACAGTCTAAATCCATGTCACCGAGAATCAAATCAGCCCATCCTTTGGCCAGAGGTGATCTGTCTACACACAGTCGAATCTGTTACTTTGTCTGCATCTTGCAATACAAACAACTGGATGAAAACTTTATCTACTTCAAATATTGTTGGGATTTACATAGATGAAACTGCATTCAGGGTAGCAATCGAGAATGTGGAATTTTGGAAACAAAATGAAATAAAGATGGAATTTTAGTATGTTAGAGAAGTGCCGCAGCACAGCTACAATCACAGTCCTATAAGACTCAGAAATCTGTCCCCTTATATTACGACTTGTCATCTCTGTTATACCTCTTTGTCTTCCAAAAATATGTGTTCCAACACAGAGTGAAAAACAAATTAAAGTTCATGCTGTTGATTTCAGATAAAATAATTAAAAAGATTCCAACTAGCTGATAAAGTCATGAAGCAGACCCTTTCTCTGAATTTCCTCTCCCAAAGTCAGAGTCAGGCCACATCTCATGACGGTCAGGCTCATCAAATCACAATCCAGAGTTTCCCAGCTGTCATGCTGAAATGATTTGATGGCTTGTTGACAAGTGCAGCCACTGCAGTTGTCACAAATCCATTGTGAGACTGACAAAATATAGATTTTCATGTAGCAGCAGAAGTCTATTGAGATATATTCTTGGAAAAAAAACAAGGTTTTAGCTATCTAATACACTGTTATATAGAGTATAGAGAGTATTAGAAAATAAGTCCATATGAGAGGACACATTTTACTGGACTGTGTACTGAGGGGTGGCCAGTTCAAAGGTCCCTAGTGAAAAATGTCAGTCGTAGCTTAGTGGTGCATTTTCAGAAACAATTTGCAGGTATTTGCAGCTCTATTTCCAGCATCTATCTACCTGTATCAACTTGAATGCAACTATTATGATAGTTATCATTGAATTGGATTTTTTTAGTACCTGCAGTTACACGTCTAATCAAGCAACAACTTATAGGCTGCACAAAGACAGCTATGCCGTGTTTCACACCCAGTTTGAGAAAAACCTGAAATGATTATGGAGTTGACTCATGCAAGAATCCAGACAGAGCTAAAATCCAATTGCTCTCTTCTTATTTCCGTTCATGTGTAAAAAACATTGTGCATTTTAAAAGCATGCATTGCCTTGATACACCAAATGCTTTCTTCATTCACTTGGTTTTCATGATTATAGTATAGCATAAGCCGCATTGTATTGTTGAGAGTTTTAGAGCAAGGTTCCTGTGGTTTTTCTACGCTGAGAAAAACAGCTCATCTGTTCCTAGTTCTCTGTGCTGTAAGCAGCACGTTAACTGCTCCAATGTTCAACAAACTAAAAGCCTTCAATTTGAATTAATTTCTGTTGAATTATACTTCTATACGGTGTAATGCAACCCTGAGACTGAATCTGTGTGTATCAACATATTTTGGGCATTCCACAGCACATACTGCACACTGTCAGTCAACACTGCCACAATCTTTACTTGGTGCCATTCACCCTGCTGTGTTAAAACCATAATACGATTATTGAATCATACAGTCAGATTTGGCAAAATTAATGTCTTTGTTAAGTGATAATCTTAAGTAGCTTCCAAAAGATTAGATTGAGACAGACAGTGAACTCCAACCAATGAAACACAGCCCTATATCTGGCTACTCTCACAGCAATGGAAATATTCCAGGTGACACTCTTGAAGTCACTTTCCCAGTCGATGCAGCTGCACAGCATGGGTAACTTCAACATTAATCAAATGTTGTATCTTCTATAATAAGCATGCATCTGAAATATATCACAACTCAGCTGATGATAGACGAGTTCTGTCTGCCACTGAATAGTCACATATTCATATCTTGTCAAAATACATAGGAAAAAACACCCAACATTTAAACAACCTTTGTGTTACTGAATGCCATCCCCTGTGGTAAAGATTTCCCCCTAACATCCAGCTGGGGTCCTGGTGCACACTGCTGTGCGCCTGTCAGCTATAGTGAGCTCGCTGGCTCCTCTTGGTCCCAGACAACCCATTTACACAGTGTCCCTGCCAGCAGGACCTGGGCCAGCCTATTCTACAAGCCCTGACAGCCACAAAATAGAGTCCTTGACCCAGAACACTAAACAATATGACAAAGGGGTAGATGGAGCAGAGGAGAAACAGGTCTTACAGTACAGTGACATGTGGGTTGAGGATGTAAAGATTCCAGCTCTTTAACTAAAATACTGTATTCAGATCTCAGCTCAAGTATCACTCAATAGGCTATAATAGGCTACAGGGGGAAAATTATAGTTGAGAACTGCCTTTTTTTCACAGCTAATATTTATTTTCATGTTTCCGGCTGCCTGTGTCTGTTTGTTTTTATCACCTCCACTGAAGAGGTAATAAACGGATATGGCTTTCACCCATGTCTGTATTTAGTTTTTTTATTGGTTTATACGTCAGGAGCATTATGCAAAAAGCACTGAACCGATTTGCACCGAAGTTGGTGGAGTGATGGAGCACAGGTCATGGAAGAACCCATTAAATTTTGGGACGGATCTGGATAATTTATTATAAATTTGAATTTTCTTCTCTGAAGTTTGGTGTATGTTGTTTGACATTGGCCTTGTCGGAGGTATGCACTCTACTGAATGCTATTCTAGTTTCACATGTAATGACTTAATTTAAGGTACAAAGAGACAATGTCACTTTCACATTCATGGGGAATTTCACATGTTCAAGCACGCAAACCAACACGTGGTGAAAGAGCACATGTGTGTTGGATTAACTTATAGATTCTCATATGCGAGGTTAGCCTATACTACCCTTACCCTTGTTAAACCCTTGTTTGTTTGGTACTGCATGAAACACCCGGAGAGAAGGATCTCGAGGATCATGCCTGTCGTATTTACTGAGGAATTTAAAATTAATGTGTGTTTTCAGCAGGAAACTGTGATCTTACTCTTCCTATGCATCCCCTTGTACCCCTTTTTTGCTCTACAGTTAGTTTGCCACTCCAGCTGTGCCGAGCCCATAAAAAGAGTCAGGTTTCGCTTGCAGCTGAGAGTGATTAGGTCATCATGCTGACCTATTGTTGAGACCAGGATGCCAAGTGAGCTGATGGTGGAACGTGTGTAAGACTTCAAACTGATGACATCAGTACTCTGAGAAACACGATTACTATTACTCAACATCTCTATCACGGTGAGTCAGTCTGGGAGATTTTGGATTGCATGCCTTATCACCACAGCTATCTTTTGCCCCCCAACAGTGCCCTCCACCCTCCAACCCCCCGAGTGCCCTGCACCCAACATAATCATGTTATGAAATAAAACATGCCTTTCAACAAAGGTTTAGTGAAGGGAGAATGACTCACTTGGCCCCTCTTCTGTAAACAAAGGAGTTCGTGGAAGCACTGAGTGCTTTTTGGAATTAAGAGGGCCAAAGAGTTTGGGTCTCCTTAGCATGTGGCATATGTATTATGTCATACTGGTATCCAGGCTACGCTACAATACACCTCTGCTGACTTCTTCCTCCTCCTCTCTTCAACCTGGGGTCCGATTAATTTGGTCTCTGGCATGAAGTCTATTGTTGCCATTCCACAGAGAGCCAGAGAATCTGGGAAGCATTCTGATTTTGGAGGGACCTGCTGACAGCTGCTGTACTACTTGGGCAGAGTCCAGACCCCTATCTTGTGGTCTGTGAAAGCTCCTCCAAAGCCCTAATTGCACTTCAGATGTTGAACGTTGTTTTTGCTTTGCTCTCACCCAACATAAACTTGCCCAGGACAATCCTAAGATGCCCATTTACACAATCAGCCCCCCCCCCCCATCCAACCCTCCCTCCCTGGTAAAACTCTCAGTGCCTGCTGCCTGCTTCAAAAATTAAAAGAGTAAGGGCATGTGACAAAGCTTGATGTTTGAACATGTGTGCCCAGCTGTATGTGTTGGTGTGTGGTTGTACGTGTATGCCTGCAGGTCTAAGAGAGCCGTGCATCTCTGTGTCCCTGGATGTTTACCTAATTACAGCTGGAAGTCCAAGTGGTCCCTTGCTAAAAGTCGTAATAAGTGTGCAGCCACAGAACTCATACTTTGTCTCCCAGGGAAACATTTGCTGCTGGACTCAGTTCTTACACTGGTGAGTATTATGCATAGACACATAAATCCAAAGGGTTTTGCAACAGCTAAGGAAACCTCTTCAAAGCAGTGACTCAAATTTATGTTACAAAATAATTTTAATTAGTGTACAATGCTATAATGCAGACAACTCAACTGTTCAACTTGTTGTGCTGTGCAGAGAACAAATGCTCTAAGGGTAATTACTAGAGATTTTTTTTTTTTTAAATTTCAGAGATCATCAACAAAATTTTGCAAAACAGACTGTATAAGATTTATAAAGCAAACTACTATGAAAATGGTGTCATTAAAGGAACATCTAGCGCAATACATTTACAATGTAAGTTGTATCGTTTTTAGCTATGCTACCAGCAAAGCCCTCCCTTGTCCCCTGTTTGTGATTAAAATGCAACTCCTTTTTTCTGTTGCACTTTTTCATTTCAATTAATTGAATTTTCCTCTCATAGTTCTGTCTATTATGCTTCATCATGTGCTGCACAACACTACAACACAACTGGCTTCAAGTGGCTAAATGGTCTGTGATATAAAATACTAGTTTCTCCTTTTCCAACTCACTGCATAGGGATATTGCCTTGTGATGAAGACAAGTTCACTGGTCCAGGAAAATCTTTTGGTGTGGGGGCCAAGGGAAAGACAAAGTAAAATGAGATTTTGAAAGCTCCACAATTAAAGTGTATCTCTTTGAAATCCCAGGCCAGGCTGGGCTACTTCATTCAAGCTTTCCGCTCCCTATCGGCCTATGATCTGATCCGGAGAGGAAGTGAAGTTTACTCTACTGATAGCTGCTCTGAACGATGCTGCCTGCACTTAACTCAGGAAGGGTGACTCTGATGACCTCAATGACCGTCCAATGAGAACACACACAGACACACACCCACAGCTGTAGTGACTGCTCCATTGAGAAACAGCAAAAAAAAGGTCAGTTCACTGAAGATCGTGGCCACACGCTGCAGTTTAATGTGGAGAAGCAGCTTTTTAAAGCATTCTCATTGCCACATGTTGGCACTGACTTTGTGGAGTCAAATGGCCATTCATTGAGAAATCTGAAATAGCTATTCTTAGTTTGAAATGAAGGGTGCCTATAACAACTCTACAGCAACTATGACAACACATTAGAGTAAACGGTCAACTTAAATGTGTAGTCACTACACATCAAAATAAAGCCAAGGGGCAATTTCTCCATACTGTTTTTACTTACCTGTGACCCCCTTCACTGTAAAAATGTTTTATGGAGAGTTCTGGGAAAAGGGACTAATTGTGAATGAAAGGTTGTATTTAAAGAGGCTTGTGACCTACAGCTGCACGTGTTAATGTTTGAGGTTCTACCCAAAGGAGGAGTTTCCAAATAACAAGAGGAGCATAGGAAGAAAACTAGCTCCCATGCAAAGGTTGGCAGATTGGAGAGTTCTTCTGAGTGACTATGTAGACTGTCCCGAGTTCCTTAAGAGTATGTGTTTCATTACAGCCACCGATCTTAAAATGCTAACATTACATTGACAGCTAAGAACATACTAACTCTACCATCATACTGGAAAATAAGTGCTAACTACTGCAAAGTGCAGGGTGGCTGCGTGAACAGCAAAGGTCAAGATCGTAAGAGCTGGTGTGGAACTGGTGTGTCATTTTTCAGAGGGAGAATCATTTGACTATGACTCTTTGCGACACCAAAGGCCTGAACATGTAGTGACCATAATGACGGATTCCTTTATTTTCAGTCTTCGCAGTCTCTTGTGCATAGTCCCACTTTAATGGTCACTGACACAGAATTTAGGACGGTTTTTGAAACTAATTGTTTTCAGGGAAATCATTTTTATAATCTTATAATAAAACCTAATTAAAAAAAAAATCTTAATACATTTAAAAGTCATTTTTTGGATATATAACACCAGAATGAATATACTAATGTATCATGTAACAACTTCACACTAATCTGAATTTTGCTACCTCACAGTTATCTCCATGTTTTGGCTATGCACTGTCACTTGGAACAAGATTGCCTTTTGTAAACAGTGTTCTGTGTCACCATTTCTCATGCTGTGACTTTGAGAACAGGTCCAATCTTATCCCTAAGATACCACTCACAGTGTGTGTTTACCATCCTGTGCTCTTATTGTGTTAACATTATAATATACATCCATTCATCCCGTCAGACACACCTACTGCAGGCTACGCCCGCATGTACCGTTTAGATAACGTGGAAGTGGATTCGGTGAAGCCGTAGATCGTAAAATGAACTGCATGTTACAGTGTCTGGTCCTGCTACCGATCTGAGAGCTCACAGCGTTGCGATATAGCTCCCGACCACCGGTGCCAGTACCGCTGCCTGCAACACCGCTGCACCGCACCTCAGTCAGCCAGCGAGGGGGGGAAATCCGCGCCATCTTTGATTTGACGTCTGTTGTATTTACGTCAATATGAATCGCTTATCTCGTCGCTGTCAGTAAATCATATTATTTCACATTGTTGTGTCTTTTTTTCCCCCCCTTATAAATAGCTTGGAAAATCTTCCTCTCTCTGGTGAGTTGGTATTTTCTTCCTTCTGTAACATATGAGTAACTGAAACTTGTTTAATCAGTGATACAGCTCACACCCTGAGTTTTCTTTTCAGGTGGATCGTTGCTGCTGTTGCTGGGCTACACTTTCTATCTGTTGGTCAAGGATGGAAGTGAGCTAATCCTAAAGTTGTCCAGCTAGCCCACTTCAACCCGCATAACATCAATGTTGGCTTATGGATATTAATTTCTAAGTTTTAAAGGGTGAATTGCTCGGCAAACGTGTTTAATGCTGCAGCAGAAATGGCATCGACGGTCATCTGTTAAGTAACCAAGAAGTGTGAAATGTTGTGCTGTAGACGGCTAGCCCAAAAAGCCAGTCGGAAAAAGGCTGTTGGAAAGATAAAATCTTTTTAAAAAAATATCTTAACCATCTACAAGAGAAAAGGTAACTAAGTGTATGTCAGGTAAACTTCCAGTTAAAAAGTGGTTCTAGCTTGGTTCTAGTTAAAGGTTTAAGCAAACCATTAACCCAGCTAATGTTACCAGCTGTTATTTTGCTTAAGTATTTGGAAATCACCAAACAGTTGAATCCACTTATTAATACTGATTCTTTGCAGCTGTAATGGTAACAGAAGCTCATTTATGGTATACTGGCCTACATTGCTTTAATCTAGAGGGTCACATTTGGTTTGTGCAACGGTTTGGTGTCGTGCAAGCAGATGCTCATACAGTCAGGCCGATATGCCATAGCTGGAAATGTGCTGGTGTAATAAATAACATCTATGAATGGCAGCATTTCATTTCAGTCAGTTCCAGTGTCCAGGTATTGTGCATGGTCACTCACTGGCCTGGCTTACTGGAGCACTTAATATAAACAGAGACCTGGCTTACAGCATTAGTTGTACCGATGAATCAAACGCAGACGATGTCTAGATGTCTGCACTGAAAAGGCTTAATATTCACTGACATAACTTAGTCAGGTTTCCATTGTACCCTGGTATTATGGTGAATATTAATACTGAATTTTTGAAGCTGATACTGATATCATTACTTTAATATTTTAAAAAATCTGATAATTGTCGTTATTTTCTACATAACACAACAAAATCTTGTAATTTTAATATTTCTTGTTTGTCAAGCAAGACATTTTACAGTTGAAAATTAAGCTTGTCAGTGCTCTTTGCTGGAAAAACTATGTAATGTCAACACTTTTTCTAAACTAGTGTGTGCGCGCATTGCAATTTCTTGATATTTCTTGATATTTATTGACTGACAGAAACACTCATACCAACATATCTGTGGTGAGCTCTTTTTTTGTTTGTTTGTTTTTTGTTTTGTTTTTTGATTTATCAGTGTAGCTCTAGGCCTATATGGAATATATCAGAAAAAGTTAACTGAACAAGTTTTGTGCTGTTCCATACTCTAGCCGTGTGTGTGTGTGTGTGTGTGTGTGTGTGTGTGTGTGTGTGTGTGTGTGTGTGTGTGTGCATATATTTGGGGGGTTTGCGTGAATGGGGCACGAGGCAGACTGGATAGCCAACTCTTTGATCCTCCACATAACAAAGGCACCTACAAAGGCTTCCATACAGCCTGTAGCATTGTTCTGCGGAGGAGACTATAGCTCATAAAACCATTACCATTATTCCCACACAATACCTTTTACAGGACCTACTCAAGACCTCAGATCACTACTGTAAAGCGCTATGCTGCATGCCAGTTTGCATTTTGTCACTCTGTGATCCCATGAACTTCTAAGTATACAGCCATGCCCAGATTATCTCGCTTGTGGCCCCAGGGCAGGCATTTCCTATATGGGCCCCATCTCACTGTCATGGTCACCGAACTGCCCACCCCTCTAAAACTTGATTAACCCACAGCTTTTGAAACTAGACAACTATGGCAAATTGCATAACAGTGGGTATGAATCTCTCCCATATGTCTGTCTGCTTAATGAAGTCAGATATTCTGGGGAACTTTACGGTCATCTGGGCCTCTGAGCATAGATCCTGCACCGGCTGATGTTAACGTATTCACAGATAACATCATATCATCCAAAGTTGGATATATGTGATCACCCCTGTCACTACAGTATATAACGGGAGTGGCTTCACTGTAGCACCAGTGTACCTTGCTCGACTGATCCCGCCCCTACTAGGGGAGAGAGCTGGTGCACAGCGGAGCCCATCGCAGTTGACTGTTTGAATAGCAGTATGCATGTTCGCCAGGGACTCCGCGAAGTTCTCATGTCCCAGCAGTGTACTTCACCGCCCAGAGACCATCTACTCAAGAGTCGAGGATAATAAAATTGGATGAGGCAGGCGGACCGGAGGCGGAAAGCCCGGAGTGACCGGAGGAATACAGTATTACTACAGGACTGCAGGCTGCCGCACTCCTCTGAACGTGGACAATCATGCATGTGCTCTTCTGGGGCTTGGGGTTCCTACTATTCCCTGATTTCTTGAATGTAGTCGCATCTACAGGGAGATTGCTTTTGAATTCAAGCACAGGTAAAGTATGCCGCTCTGACAACCCCAGCATTTCCCCCATGGAGTTATTTTCTAACATGGGGGGCACAGAATGAATGAGTTTTGAATTCAGCCAAGCACATGACCTGCAGCGCTTTCTAGATACCTAAAGTTCACTGATTATCATTTCCTTGCGATGCCGTAAAAACAGATTTCTTTTTCAAGATCGAAGACATTGATACCTAAATCAATATCGATTAAAACATCTGGGCCATACTTAGACTTTAATCACACTATTATTACTGTTGTTGTTATTATTGTTGTTATTATTATTTTTATTGTCATTATCACTGTTCTTGTTATTTCCTTATTCCCCAGTAAAAGAGGAGGTCGGTGCTTACGAGATTGTAACACCGGTGCGAGTGAATGAAGCCGGTGACAAGTTTCCAACCAGTGTGCACTTCAAGAGGAAAAGACGAAGTTTGGACGACAGGACCGTCAACAGTACGGATCACTGGGCCTCGCCAAATATCCACTACAGGATATCTGCTTTCGGAGAGAACTTTCACCTCAACCTCACGCTGGATTCGGGATTTATCGCACCTTTCTACACTGTGACGATACTTGGAGTACCCCGAGGAGATAACATAACGGATTTTGCAACAGATGGGGAGGTGGAGGAGGAGGAGGAGGAGGACACGGAGTTAAGGCACTGCTTCTATAAAGGACATGTAAATGCACAAGCAGAACACGCCGCGGTCATCAGTTTGTGCTCAGGACTGGTGAGTTTTTACGCACGGTTAGACCAGCCATGCATGTGATGACTTTACGACCGGGTGTTTTACTTTTCCACCATGGGTATGTAGGGGCCATTATTGCTCACTACAGGCTCGAAAAGCTGCCTTACCATTGACTTTTAAAAATAGTTTTTTGGGTTTTTTTTGTTCAGTTTTGCACAAACTTGCGCGCCGCTTGTTTTTTGTATTGATCGTGCAAACGTCAAGCTTAGCCAGTCATACATAATTGCACCTTTAAACATGTTTGTCTAAAGAACTGCGCCTGCTCCTTAAAAAAAAAATAAAATATATATATATATATACACACACACACACACACACACACATCTATATCTATATC
Source organism: Istiophorus platypterus (assembly GCA_016859345.1). Taxonomy (NCBI): domain Eukaryota; kingdom Metazoa; phylum Chordata; class Actinopteri; order Istiophoriformes; family Istiophoridae; genus Istiophorus; species Istiophorus platypterus. Next base: position 8,677,029 of record CM029117.1, read on the forward strand.
TATATCTATATATATATATATATATATATATATATATATATATATATATATATATATATATATATATATATATATATATATATATCTCAACATTTTGGACACAGTTAAGTGAAACTGATTTTGAAAACAATTTTTGGAAAAAATACCCGAGATTGCATGACTTGTTTAAGTTTATATTTGTGGTAGAATCCTGTTCTGGGCCCCCTCCAAAGACTAAATAACTGTCTAAATATGGAGCAACTGTGCCGACTTTCAAAGATTCCAGGTCCATTGCCTACAGCCAAGTTTAATGAACACTCTACATCTTTCCTCCATGCCTCTGTCTGGCCTCCTTGTTGTCGGTAACGTCTTTACGCATATGCTAGTACAGCGGGAGTACGGGTGGTACTGACGTCATCACGAGTTGGCCCCACTCCCTGGCCTGCTGAAGCATGAGTTTTGGTGTGGAGCAGAAGTCCACTCCGAGTTTATACATAGAATCCACAATGAGGTGACAGTTATGAGTAAACGGCATATTCCTTACCGGATAACAAATCAAATTAAAATACTTTAAAGCCTTTTCTTTGGGGAGATGAGCAGACGTTTTTGTAGCATGTCTTACTATTTATTCAAGACCTCCAAGGGCACATTTATTCTAATACAGGCACTACTGTTGGCGGCCACAATGGCATTTTATTTCTGCAAAACCTAAAATAATGTGACACCTGTTTTGTTGCAGAGAAATTCATTGGGACATTTTCTTTTGCCTTGCCAACTCCCCAGGCCAATCTAAGTGCAGGTCCTAGCCCAGTAATAGGACCAGTGTCTTGCTCAAGAGGCTTCATCTTGTGCCCTTTCGCTGTAGAACAGTCGACCCTGCTGCAATTTTTGCACATGTAGCAAAATTTGATGTTTTTATCATGATAGCTTTATTCATACATTATTATTGAAAAATTTTAAACATGACTTATGCCAAATATAATTGTGCCAAACATTTATCAGCCCCCAGGGCTGCCATGACAATTCTCTACAGCTGATGAGCAACAAGTCAAATGTGCTTGGCATGCGCTTTATCTGGAAGATCATAGACCTCCAAATTAGCCATTCACACTAAACGTGCCATGTGAAATACATATAATAAGGCTTCAGCATGCTTGCCAAAAACATGCAATCGTGATAGGCATCACAGGTCTCATTATAATCCTTTTCCTCCCATTTTGGGACCATTCCTACATGCATGCAAATTCACTTATTTCACCTTTTTATGAAAACCCTGGAGTCTCAGCATTGCTTATTTCTCTAATGTGTAGTAAATGAGCCACATTCCACTGTTGCTTGCTGTAAATATCTTTAAATAAAACATACATTTCACGGGAGTGGTATGGCAGCTGAGGGATTTTTTTAAAGTACTATATATTCCATTGGGTCCTGTCTGTGTAGGTTTTGCAAGTTCACTCCATGTTTGCTTATGTTGGTTCCTAAAAAGGAATAAGCATTTACAGAAAAAAGATGGATGGATGACAACTAACTGCTATGCATTTTTTTTCTGCTATCCAGCTTGGCACTTTCAGGTCTCCAGAGGGGGAGTATTTTGTGGAGCCCCTACACAGCTATCAAGGAGAACACTATGAAGAGGAACACACAAAACCTCATATTGTTTACAGGAAGAGTGCACCCAAGAAACAGACGTCTGGGGAGAACTCAGCTTGTGACACTTCAGGTGTGGTGTGGTTTACATGATTGGTTTGCATGCAATATACGAAGTCGAGGTCCTTTCAAATATACATTCACATATAGTAAACAAACATACAGAGATTTAACCTAGATGCCTCTATGCATAAGTGTGCAAACACAAACACACAAACACACACATACACAGGTACTCTAGGTGCAAACAGTGTTGATTCAGGACTCATCACTGAGGTGCTCCTGCAAATCAGCTGATAGTAAATATTTGCTCCAGTCAACCCTTACCCCATGTCCTCTTTCAGTCTGACCAGCATACTGCTGCTTCTAAACATGGACCTCCTCCAGCATGAGCTATATATGTTTAACAGTATGTTTATGTGTATGGTTCCTGTGCATTTTAAGTGGTTGAGTATTTTCGTGGGATATATATGGATTGTGAGTAGGGAACTTGCTCTTTGTGTGTCTGTATGTGCATGTGTTAGTTGACCTTTAAACTGGTTCCCACAGACGTAAGCAGGGGTAATCACTGCATCACCCCAAAGTCTCCACTATCAGTTGTAACAGGAACAGATTATGTAATAGAAACTGATCTTATTGAGCTATTACCGTAATTGTACCATGCTACTGTAGAATAATTTGTCATTTATCTGGTTAAAACAAGCAAAATGTTTTTAGTGTCCTGATATTGAGGTAGATTTTGAAAGACAAAGATTAAAAGAAGAAAGTGCCTCTGCAGAGCTTGATTCTTTACTGTAAAGACAATGAAGAAATCCTCAAAAAATATAATGATTAAATAGTGTAATACATGATATATAGTTTGGACATTTTTCCAATGAGTTGGCTACAAATAGAGATATGATGACTGATTTGAAATGAAAGATTTTTTTGAAACTATCTTGGTTTACATATCGTGTCATAGCCTGAATAGCCCATTGCCTACAACTGCAGCACAGCAGTGAGGAAGCTTTCCAACTCTCACACAGGAAAAATCATTTGGAAATTCACCCTTGTATCATCCCATCTCAGTTTACTGGCTCAACCTCCTGTTGATTCTTGTACTTCCTCTGCCTCTTTGATAAGAAAGTTGGGTAGACCCACTGCCATGAACATGCAGTGTAAATTGTGTAATAGTAAAGTGATGCCAACTTGAAACTGTCAAATAATCAAAACTAAGAAAACACTGATTCATTGCTGGTGGTCCGAAAACTGTGATCTGCATGTGCTGAGAAAAGAAAAAAAAGACTGACATTCAGCAGTTTTGTTGCCATGTCATGATTAAAATCAGGCTTAATTCCCCTCAGTGCTGAGAAGGTTTGCTGCCCAGTTGTTGGACTGCCTTCTTTTGGTATGTGTGCTCCATTTTTTTATGGCTGGGTGCCAGGTTTACCTAGCCTGAACTCTTTGCCCTCTTCTCTCCCCTCCTCTGAAAGAGGAGGGAGAGAGAAATAAAGCACTCCAGGCCATGTCCATTTGTCAACCCACTCATTGAGCAACAATAAACAAAGGAGAGAAAGAGGCAACAACATATATTGACAATGCCCACTTCCAGACAGCCCACTTACCCTGATGCATCTCCATATTTTAAAACAAATCACACTCACATGACAAACATTGATTTATACCATATCTGTTTTTCTAAGTGAATGTATTTCCCATCAAGCCTGCATCTTTGTATATTAACATATGCTCCATTCCTTTTGGCTTCTCTTTCTAGGACACAAACACAGACATAAGAGGCACAAACTGAAGAGAAAGCCAGCGGCAAGTGTGATCACTGTGTCCAATGCAGCCCCTGTGGTCAACGCTGGTATATTCAATGATGTGGAGTCATTGAGTTCTGGCCTGGCCAGCCATGCTTTACTCAGATCAGAGAGCGGTGCAAGCGCTAGACCATCAAATGATAGCAGTGGTGACTCAGGACCTCACAGGAGATCGAAACGCTTCCTCTCCTACCCGCGCTTTGTTGAAGTCATGCTGGTGGCCGACAGCAAAATGGTGGAGCATCATGGCAGCAACCTACAGCACTACATACTCACATTAATGTCCATAGTAAGTTCTGCTCTGTCAAATGGTGTCATGGCTGCTAATAGAGATTGTTTAGTTGGTGGAGGTGGTTGGCTGGGAGATGGAAGTGTGCTTCCAGGTGTGAACGTCTTTATTCCTGCACACATATGAACAGAGTGCAGATGTGTACGTGCACATCGGTGCACTAAATGTATGTACCTGTTCTGCTTTGCTGTTGGTGCTGCAAGCTAGTTAGGCAGCCTTTGGAGGCGGACCATGGGAGGGAAAAGGGCAGCCTAGGGCAGGAGTAAACACCACTTTCAAACGGCCAGAGGAAAGAGAGGGCAGCTTGAGGGAGAGCCTGTCTGACAGCTTTGATGAATGTTAAAAAATAAGCTCAGGTATGTCACATAGACTGCATACTCTCGGCCACTTCAAATACCAGCTTCCGCAGGCGTCTGTGGCCGACAGTCCTCAGGGGGAGGCTGAGATGACCTATATTCTGTTCTTGGCAAAGGCTGCCTTCTCCACAGGGGCTGAGGCCATTATCAACTTGATCCTCCAATCAACCAAATTCCCTGGTCCTTGCTTGAATGTGCAGGAAGGTAGTCCATGATAGAGTCAAAAATATACAGTTTCACATTTCAGCTGGGTGAAGTCAATGAAAAGATTGTAAAATTAAAACTAGGTTTAAAATGATCCCATTGTGAGGTTTGAGGATGTTTTTTATTTCTTTTATTCAGGTGTCTTCCATCTACAAGGACCCCAGCATTGGCAACCTGATTAACATTGTGATTGTAAAGTTAGTCATAATAAACAACGAGCTGGTAAGAATCGCACATTTGCTTTAATCTCCATACTTACTAACGAGCATGTGACGTAATTACTTATCACTTAAATGACACTTATCAGTACTTCTATTTTGTTTTTTACTCAGGATGGTCCAGTCATTTCATTTAATGCACAGACCACTTTAAAGAACTTCTGCATTTGGCAGCAGAGCCAGAACATCCTGGATGATAACCACCATTCGCATCATGACACTGCCATCCTCATCACCAGGTGCAAGAAATATATCAAGATTTTTTGCTGAATACAGCATATACTTAGAGTGGGTTTTCAGGTATTCTAATTAGTCAGTAAATTAAATAACACTATAATAAGTATATAAATTCTGTGAGAATCAGTTGCATCAAAGACTTGGATCAAGTGTGGTCCAGGTGCCTGATGAATGGAACTGCTGTTTGAAAATTAACCTAAATAAGGAGAACAGTCTGAATGTTGGTGAATGGTCTTTCTTCGGCTTAGTGCCCCTGACCATGACCCATTGTCTTTATCTTCACCAAAGGCAGGACATCTGCAGAGCAAGGGATAAGTGTGACACTTTAGGTAAGTGGAATTAAAAAAATAAAATAAAAAATAAAAATAGGTGGATGTATAGGTGGATAAAAAAAACAAATACTATTTATACTTTATTTATTGATGATTGTAATGATTCTGATTGATAATAATGAATGTGTTAATCAGGAAAAATGAAATGAACCTGTTGTTATTTAGGACTTGCAGAGTTGGGCACAGTGTGTGATCCATACAGGAGCTGCAGCATCAGCGAGGACAATGGACTCAGCACCGCATTCACTATTGCCCATGAACTTGGCCATGTGTGAGTACAGCATGTCTACACTGATTGTTTATCTCTCTCATCGCTCTTCCTAAGTGAAGGTTTTGGCTTCAGTGAGCCATTTGTAGAGCTTCCACAGTCTTTCTAAGAATCAACAAATGACTCACCAGCAGATGGAGATCAATGAATCTTGCATATTTGGACCACACAGACCACCTGTACATTCCTTCTTCCTTCTCTAATTAATTTTTGATGCTTCTGTTTGTATCTGAAAACATCTCTCAATATTTTGCTGGCCTTTAATTTTGAGAGGAAAAGGGAAAAGAGTGTAATTAAATTCAAAAAATTTAATTAAAACCACTGGTTATTGTTCACTGACCCTCAGCAAACTGCATCAAAAGTCCTGTGCCAACCTAAGCTGAGGGTGTTAGCCTGCTATACTTGAGACTGTTGCAGACCTTAACAGCCCTCATCATGTCTAACAAATGCTCTTTCTAACCACTAAACAAAAGGTAGAACTGTTAAATTCCATGTTTGTCCACATCAAGAGATGCCAACATGTTTGAAGAATGCTTAGCCCCAGAATTCAGTGGTATATGGTACCTGTCAGGATGGGAGCTGAACAGTCAAAGGGAGGGCGGTGCTGTGCCTGGCCACCTCCTACTGGGAGTGTATTTGTCAACCCTGCAGGAACTTGAATGCCTCCTTTATACTCACAGTGCTCTGATTTTTATTTTAAAATTTTCAGCTATATTCTTTGCCCAGTGTTTATATACACTAATTTACTATTGTGCTGGTTTCTTTCCAAACTCCTCACAGCCTGGCAATGTAAAAATGCTCTGTATTATTTTCAAATGTAATGTTAAATGGGTTTACTGAGAACAATAAAAAAACTGACAGAGGAAATATTGGATCAGTGTTTAGACTTAAAACAATGGCAAAGCAAAATGAAATACATTGATCAGAAAATATATACTGTTTTTTAATTGGAGCCTTGTCTATGTTGGTTTGACATAACATTACATTAAAACTTTGAAAAAAACAATATAGATGCAGTCATCACTGTAATAATGGCTTTTGATACCTTCATCTTAGCCAAACAGTGGTTTTACTGACCTGTGCATTTCTGTTGCATAAACTGAAACAGACAAAACTATTAAGAGAAAAAGTAAAGAAAAGATCTTTTTAAACCCTCCCAGCTTCCCTGTTAATGTAATATTTTGTACGATACCTGAGCATCTTTTTTTCTGTTTTCTCTACTAGGTTCAACATGCCTCATGATGATAGTAACAAGTGCAAGGAGGATGGAGTTAAGATTCAGCAACATGTGATGGCTCCCACGCTTAACTACAACACAAACCCTTGGATGTGGTCCAAATGTAGCAGGAAGTACATCACAGAGTTCCTCGAGTATGTCAGACTCTTTTCTCTTGAATTTTTTCAAAAGATGCATGGGGATAGATCATGTAGATGATGTTTTTCTACTGTAATGGAGTAATCACTGAGCAACTCTAAGAGTCCAAATCAAATATGATATGATAAGATCATGTAAACAGGACCTCAAAAGTTCAGTCCAAATATCCTTTAAAGATTTAAAGATGCTGTATTTAAAAACTGTATTACAGAGGTATCACACGTATTCACACGTTTCTATAAACACAGAGAGAGGGAATGGAGTTAATGTATACTAAACGCTATTTTTCTTACACTTTTAGCATCAACAGCCACATTTTTAACTCATAAATGCAGATAAACTTTCATAATGTCTCAGGGCTGTTGCAGCCTCTAGCCTCTTCTCTCCCAAAGGCTCCTCAACCCATTGAGGAGAAAAAAAGGAAACTTCTATAGGGAAGAGTAAATGGTAGAGTATCTGGCAACTGTCCAAAATCCCTTTCCATACCCCCAGCTGTCCAGAGTTCTCCCTGTATCGCCCAACTCCTGACATCAACACCACTTACTACATAGAGCTGACTGAATATAAACAGAGACCTGTTGAGATACAGTGTAAGCAGTCTGTACCGTAGGGGTTCTAGATATGTACAGAAAAATGACCTCTCCGGCTGTACTGAGTGTGTTTTCTGTCTGTGTCTCTTGTTTTTTCTCTTTTTTCTTTAAGTCATTTTATTTTTATTTCTTAATAGCACAGGATATGGTGAATGCTTGCTCGACGAGCCCGTTTCTAGGCCATACACTCTCTCGCAGCAGCTGCCTGGACGGATATACAATGTCAATAAACAGTGTGAATTGATATTTGGGCCAGGAACACAGGTGTGCCCTTATATGGTAAGTGGACTTGGTGTGCAAAGCTAAACTGTCATGTTGCACTTGTTGGTCTCAGAGGGAAGCCTTTTGTTTTACGATCATGATGATGTGCTGCAGAGGACCTTAGCTGAATTTATAAGCCTTTAATGTCCGTCACTGTATTTCACAGTGTACTGATAGTTGTCTCTCACTTGCAGGTACACAAAAATAGATTCAGTGAATGTGTAAGACATGATATCTCAGCAACCTTAAATTTTGTTAATTATTCCATTAAACCTGATGGAATCAGGCTTGAATAATCTTCTCAAACCATCAAGCTATCGTATATTGAGCTTGAGTTTTAAAGGAATAGTGCAGGAAAATCTCCAAATATGTGTGACACCTGGCACTGTGAAATAGTTTTCTTGGCTCAAGTGTTCTTCCCAGTTTTCTGGCTGAAAAACACCTGGCAGATGAAACGGCTGATACAGCAAATTTAGTGTTTGGATTCACCTTCTGGCAAAATGTTTGATAATACTTGAAAAATTGGATGTCTGTCAATTTGAGTGCATGTATTAACAGAGTTGTCTACAGTGAGGTTATTTAACATGAAATTTTACTGCCCTGGCTTGTTCTGATTGTCTGTTTATTTTCTATGGAATCTTTTAATGTATGTATTTGTGCATGTGTTTATTAGACTCAGTGTCGGAGGTTGTGGTGCACCAGTCCAGAGGGTGCTCAGCAGGGATGCAGGACCCAGCACATGCCATGGGCAGACGGCACCGACTGCTCCCCTGGAAAGGTAAGTGCCATGTGGAAATGAAGACAGATGTTTTATCAGGGTTGGGGTTTTTTCTGGGTTTTTTGGAGCATTTGGGAAGTCAATCGAGAAGGTTTCAGAAGCAAGAAGCAAAGAATTGAATTGCATTTTACCAGAGTAAATGTTTAGGATGAATATGTTAGGGGAAAAAAGGGTTAAGTGGTTTACCATTATGGATTAATACTCATATGGTTCTGTGTTATAATTTGATAGTCTTCACCAGAATTCTTTCTTTTGATCTTTGAACTTTTCTAGTGACTCGTGACCGTAAAATTGTTTACAGGCATTTTAATGCAAAGTCCAAAATGACAAAAAAGAATAAGTTCCTTAACATTTGCCAAAGATCATCTTGCTATCGGAACATGTGTGAACTTTAGTAATTGCACATGGCTGGGATGTAAGTAGGTGGCGTGAAGCTGTGATGGTAGTTGCTTTCTAGGCAACCGTCTTAGTGTAGCTTTTAATTAGGACTTTCTCACTAACCTCTTTCTTCCTGCCACTAAAACTGAAAGGACATGAAAGCGACACACACACGCTGAAACCTTTTCGTGTTTACACCAACCTCTCATCCAGTGCCATGCCAGAGTTCACCACACTGAAAATACTTAAACTGGAGTCTGTGGGAGTGTAAGATTATCCTCCTGTTATGAGCTGAGATGTACTTATTGACTTTGTGTGTGACTTTTTACTGTCCTCTGTTCAGCATGACAAAGCCATGAAAAGACTTTTTTGGTTCCTCCTTTTTCCATTTGCTTCACTGTATAATTTTTCCCAGATTAGCATCAAAGCACAGGAGAGCAGATAGATGTGTTGCCAGTTTCATGAATATGATTTCACGTGTTCACTCTGTTGTTGCTTCTTCTTTGACTTTATTTTTGTCTTACTCTAATTTTTCTTTCTTTCACCTACCTCAATCTCTCGCTCTGCTTCTATTCTTGCTCTCTTCATTCATCCGTCTTCTCTCATTTCCCTTACTTTCCCATTGCAGCACTGCAAACATGGCCTGTGTATAGCCAAAGAACATGATGCCACACCTGTGGAGGGGGCATGGGGAGTTTGGAGCCCTTTTGGTACCTGTTCACGGACATGCGGCGGAGGCATCAAGATTGCTGTGCGCGAATGCAACCGACCCGTGTGAGCAGTCCCTCTCTTTGTAGTCATGCATGCCTAGTGGACCTTGTCTCCATCTAAGCTGCCAAAGTCAATGTTCCATAGATCAATAGATCAGGGAATTCTTTCCATAGCTAGCATTCATCAAGACAGGCTCTGATTTGGCGGATCTTACAGGATTGTTTCCTGGTAAATACAGAGATCCCTGAGTTTCCTTGAATGTTGCCTTTCATCCTGGTTAAATCGACAGATGGAAAAGAACGAGGCATGATGAAAACGAATCTCTCTAAGTAGGCAGCGGGGAAAGAATGCTTGCTAAAGCATCCACTTCAAATATTTACTGAATTAGACCAATGATTTTAAGCTCACTTCTTTTCATTTCACTCCCAGGCCCAGGAACGGAGGAATGTATTGCGTTGGTCGCCGGATGAAGTTTCGTTCCTGTAACTCTGAGCCCTGCTCCAAGCAGAAGAAGGACTTCAGGGAGGAGCAATGTGCTGCCTTTGATGGCAGGCACTTCAACATCAACGGTCTACCTCCTAATGTTCGCTGGGTGCCCAAGTACAGCGGAAGTGAGGGGTTTTTTTTTTCTTTTCTTTTTCAGTCACACGTATCGAGCTAGCTCCTTATACCAGCCCCTTTTTGCAGATTAAAAGACAGAACGAAGCTTTGCATTGATTTTTGTTTGTATTAAGTATATGTCTAACTCTTACCTCCTCTGTCAGTCTTGATGAAGGACAGGTGTAAGCTGTTCTGCAGGGTGGCAGGCAGCACGGCCTACTATCAGCTCAGGGACAGGGTCATTGATGGCACGCCGTGTGGACCTGATACCAACGACATCTGTGTCCAGGGCCTGTGCAGGGTAGGCTTCCCAGTGCTTATGAACTTTAACACATTAGGTTCCATGGTCCACAATCAGATGTACAGCTAATTTTGGTATTACAAGTATAGTTCATAACAGTCACCATGCTTGCAAAGTGATCCTTTAGAGTGGATATAATCATTTCTACATTCTTACAGCAAATATTTTCAAAAATCACTTCAATCTAATGTGTATATAATAGTTGCAATGTTTTTATCTCTTACCCTTGTCACAGATAGATTTTTAGTTTTAAAGCTTGTTTACTGATATACCATACACATCAAAATGCTTCTTGAAAGAAGCCGTGGGTTGCTCTGTGTATACTTTGAACCACACACAGTGTTTTGGTTAGATTGTGATCCAGTAAGTTCCCTTCCGGCCTTGGCAAATGGATTTTGATCCGTGCTGTTGCACTAAAGCTAAGCTCTTCATCCTTGATAGAAAATCAAAAATGTCCCTTGCTACAAACAATTACAAGCAGAACAGCTAATGCCGTTTCTAGTGTGGTTTTTGAAGGAAATTTATTTCAGATGGATGTAACTCAGTAAGTTCTTATGTAACTATTTCAAGGGTCAGTGACTTTGATTCTTTCATGATTAGTATTTCATCAAGAATTAAAGAAGTAATGGCCGAGTGGAAGACCATTTATGTGACGTTAATACTGCAGTGTTGAACTTTTGCCTAGTAACTGGAATTAAAGAAAGTTAGCGGAAGAAAGTCTTTTGTATTGAAAAAATCTGGCTTCTCTTTTTTTTAGCCTACCAGTGTATTGTCATATAAATCTATAATCTAGATTTTATCCCTTTCTTCTTTTTCACCTTTATCCTATATTTGATCATCTTTCTTGCATTTAAACCTACTCTTCTTCCATCATTTTGCCCCTTTCCTGCTACTACTATTTATATTATTGTTGTCATTTTCTGATTTTATATTTTGCCTACCCTTCTTCTCTACATCTTTACTGAGCAGCAAGCAGGCTGTGACCATGTATTGAACTCTAAAGCCAGGAGGGACAAATGTGGCGTGTGTGGAGGTGACAACTCTTCCTGCAAAACTGTGGCAGGCACCTTTAACATTGTCCGCTATGGTGAGCTACAACCTCTTTTAACATACTCACTTTTTAGTTTCAGCAAATGTTACAGTGCTTCAAGAATGTTTCACCTGTGCTTGGATGTCAGACAAAATAACACTGACAGTGGAGCTATATTAAGGATTTAAACACACCACTCATGTCATTTTCAGGCTATAATGAAGTAGTGCGAATACCCAGTGGTGCTACAAATATAGATGTGCGTCAACACAGCTACTCAGGGAAACCAGAGGATGACAACTACCTCGGTAAGGCATCCGACATTGGTTTTAAAGAAACTGTTTTGAAATATGCTGTTGAAAAAGACTCTTCTTTGGATGTTTGATCTGTTCCTCTCTGTGAATTTCAGTGTTCAGATTTTAGTGTTAAGTCATGTAGAGGTGTTGACATTTTAGCATGCACACTAACACATTAATGTGCCAGAACTAGGTCTGTTGGTACAAATCCAGTAGGGTCAGTTATTATACAAGCTTTTTTTGAGGTGTGTTTGCATATGGCAGGTGTAAATTTTCTTTGGTTCTGTAAATCTGTGTCTTTTGGTACCATAAAGTGCGCCTGCCTTCCATTCTGGATATGGCTGCTTTGTCAGCTATTAGTGCACATATCTTGTTGCCATGAGCATGCTAATACTTGAGCTCAGATAGCCCTCTGGGTACCATTCCATCAAGATCAACAAGTGCGTCTGTGTGTCTTATTCTTTCATTCTGTGTGTGTTTTTTCCCCTCTATGCGTCATTATATGTCACTCTGTAAACTCCTGAATATGTTCTTTTAGTTGTCATCCTTATTGTGTGAGTGTGTACGTGTGTGTTTGTATGTATTTGTGTATGGGCACAGTCATTAGGGGCCCAAAGTGGGGACGATTTTGTCGGAATGAGGGCCGCTCTCCACGGTCATATTAGTGTAATGTGTGAAATGGCGAGGAAAGTAAAGGCAGGAAATTAGCTCCATAATCGCATTAGGGTGAATGAGTGCAGCAGACTGGCTGTTGCACAGAACAGGATGCCCCTGGATGGGACTTCTCCAGGAACAGAGGATTATTTTACCCCAATAAGGCTTTACTGCTGCCTTCTGCACGTGCCTTACTGTAAATGAAAATCTGAGAAAAAGTATTGCTAAGATGCCCTGTCACATACAAAAACAAGATTTTGTTTTGTTTATGTTAGCTAGTTAGTGTTATTAGAGCAGGAAGGTTTGAAAAACTTTTCAATTTTTTTTTCTTTTTTTTTGCAGTTAGTAAATTTCTACCAATTAGGCAAAGATGGTTTGATCTTACATGGAATACAGCTCATTCTGGTCCCCTGGTTCAGTTGGACCAAGCACAGTGACTGTTGTGTTCTGTTTCCCTGCAGCCATATCAAATAGCCGTGGAGAGTTCCTGCTTAATGGAGAGTTTGTGGTCAGCATGTTCAAAAGGGAAATCAAAGTAGGAAATGCCGTCATCGAGTACAGTGGCTCTGACCATGTCATTGAGAGAATCAACTGTACAGACCGTATTGAAGAGGAGATCATTGTCCAGGTAAACTGCCATGATAATGCAGTGGCATGAGTGAAACTCACAATATCAGACTTTAAAGACAATTTACAGGATATTTTGAATGCAGGAACTTGAATGTTTCTAGAGGCTCGTCACCTAATTTTTTTACTTTGACTTTGGAAGATGTGGACAATCCATCATTTTAAAAAGCCATAGTCATACTGTATAATAACGCGTATCATATTGCCTGTATTTCCCCAGGTGCTGTCTGTGGGGAACCTTTACAACCCAGATGTCAGGTACTCCTTTAACATCCCTATAGAGGACAAACCTCAGCAGTTCTTCTGGGATGCCTATGGGCCCTGGCAGGAGTGCAGTCGCCTGTGCCAAGGTGAGGGGGAGGAACAAGGCCCTGGCACAGTGGGGTGATGGGAGTGGTCAATGATAAATGGAGTAGTGAGTACAGGGATGAAATGGAATGGAGAGAAGAGACATGGGAATGACTGAGCCAGAGGCATAGGGCAGAGCAGATTCTCTGGCTAAAATTGACAAGCCCATGCTAGACTTATCGTTTTGGAACAAGTGATTAAAGTTCAACCTATTGCATGCTGTGGCAGATTACCTTCTTTGGCATGACTGTGGATATGTCAGAGTGTGTGGGTGTGCAGAGGCAGGTGGCAGGTAAACTCGAAAACCTGTTACGTGTTATGACTCAAACACTTTTGTTTGAGAATCTCTTTTTCCACTTTTTGACACTGACCTGCTTGAACAACCAGCAGTAAATTCCAAAGGAAAACCAATGGGTTCACACGGCAGGATAAACAGCTAACATGCAATGCCCTCAGCACCTGTGATTCTCGGATTTATATGGTTTTTCTGTCAGTCGGGGACACACTTAGCTCTCATAGCACTGAGCACTGAACAGAACTTAGTTACATGAGGTAGTGATAGAGCACCTCTTTCCTGGAGAAACATGAGGTTTCAATCTCTCCCCCCTACTGTACATTAGATGCACTGTAGTTCAATACAGGGATATCAACACAAGAGCCAAGGTGAAGCACGCACACACATAGCTTATATTAATAGCAACGTCATGATGAGCTATATTGTGCTTGGGCAAGCTATTGCGTTGACTCAGTTGATGAACTTGAAGGATCTTACAGAAACTAACATCAAGTGGTGGAAGGTATGAAACCCTAGATTGTAACCTTAGTTATGAAATTCTGTGAACCCCCTTGTAAATTCCTTTTGAAAGGACCACATCCAAATGGAGAAAAGTCAGTTCCCTTAATTTGAAAGACTAAATCTGAAGCCATTAAAAAAAAAAACTGTGAAGGTGACAAAAAATACTACTGTGGGTGATATATTTAGCTTTGTGTGATGTAATGACATCTAGACTTTTTGAACTCACCAGCTTTCCAAACCCACATTATTGTGTCTTCATAGGCGAGCGAAAGCGGAAGATTCTCTGTAGCAGAGAGTCGGACAGGGTGGTGGTGTCAGACCAGAGGTGTCATGGTACAGCCCGACCTGCTGTCATCACTGAGCCCTGCAACACTGAATGTGAACTCAGGTTTGTATTACCAGTTTAACCAACCTTTAGTCCCCGTACGAACCAATTTCTTGGTCTTTTAAAATTACTGACAGGAAATTACCCTACCACCTTTGACCCAGGTGGCACGTGGCCCGTAAGAGTGAGTGTACAGCTCAGTGTGGTCTGGGATATCGTACCCTGGAAATATACTGTGCCAAAATCAGCCGTACAGATGGCAAGACTCAAAAGGTTGATGATCGCTACTGCAGTGGTCAGCGCAAACCTGATGACAAGGAAGGTTGCCACGGAGACTGCAACCCAGGTGGTTGGGAGTACTCATCTTGGTCGGAGGTAAGATTGTTGTAAGAAGTGTGGGGTTTGTGTATGAGCTTAACTAATATATTTGTCAGAGTTTATCATGGGTTGTGTATATGTGATTACACTTGCTGATGTTCAGATGTTTGTACTGCAGTGCTCCAAGAGCTGTGGTGGGGGCACCCGCCGTCGAGGGGCGGTGTGTCGAAAGGCAGTTGAGGCTGGCGGTGATGAGAGCAAATGCAGTCAAAGGGACAAGCTGACCGTCCAACCCTGCAATGAATTCCTCTGTCCACAATGGAAGACTGGCGACTGGTCTGAGGTCAGTGCAGTGCTTGTCTTATTCTCTTTGCCCTTAGAGGAAGACCAATCTGATATCTACTTTTGAGGAGATGATAGCACATACACTGAAGTTTACATGACATGTTCCTACTTGAAAATCATATATATATATATATATGTGGAAAAAAAACACCCGGGAAGAATGATGATTATGTCGTCTGGGAGCTTCTGTTAAGATGTACATTACATAAAGTTTGTTCATATACATTCATCAGTGTTGAATACTTCGTCGTAGTGGTGTTTATGTAGCTGGAGTAACCCAGTACTAAGAGAAACAGACTCTAGTGTAAATACTGTAGTTTTAAGCTGGCAATGATCTGGGTCAAATGTAAAATCCCACTGTTAACTATGCATTTCTGAGCTTTGGGAGAGTTACTCCCCACCTTCCACTACACTGTCATGAGAAATTGGTGATTGCAGTGTAAGATTGTATTTAACTGTTGTAGAGGTTGCACATTGTGAAGCAAGGAGCTTGCAAAGCTTTGGGCTGCATTCCAGGAATATTTTAAACCTCCCATGTGGTGCACAGCTAAATACAGACACAATGTACTGTATACATACTGTGTGAACGGAATCACACCTAAATAAACAAACTTGTTCTTTTTTTCAGTCCCTTACGACCACAACTAGTTTTAAAAATTTGCATATCCTGCTTCCCAACACTAAGTAATCTTTCTCAGTCATAAATTTATATTCCACCAGGCTCAATGACTGATACAAATAGTGTTCATGTAATAAACTATATACATATCTAACTGAAACCTGAAATATTTTCCTGTCAGTGCCTTGTGACATGCGGGAAAGGCTACAAACACCGTCAGACATGGTGTCAGTTTGGTGAGGACCGTCTAGACGATCGCTTTTGTGGCTCGTCAAAACCTGAGTCAGTACAGACGTGCCAGCAGCAGGAGTGTGCCTCTTGGCAGGTCGGACCCTGGGGACAGGTGAGTCCCCCCCCCGTGTAAAGTAGACACTAAGGCTGTCAAAAATTGTTCCAGCAAGATCATTAATGGGGTTAGTGCTAAAGCAGCGGTACAGCTGATGAGCATATCACCGTAAAAAAAAGTAAAAAAAGAAGCACGTCTTTATATATATGTATGTATGTGTGTGTGTGTGTGTGTGTGTGTGTGTGTGTGTTAGTAAACACATCTACATATATATTGATGGGCTGACATAGTTCCCTGATGAATTCTCCCTGGATGTAAACCAAGGGGAGGACACAGTTAAGCTAAGCTCCTCATTTATGACCGTCCCCTTTTTCTTTTATCTGCCTTAGACAGCGAGCACATCCTCCTGCAAAAATAAAGAATACATTGACTATGGATGATCTAGTTAGGCCTGATCTTATACAAAGCTTTATATACGTTTATGCATACAGTGTGTGTGTGTGTGTGTGTGTGTGTGTGTGTGTGTGTGTGTGTGTGTGTGTGTGTGTGTGTGTGTGTGTGTGTGTGTGTGTGTCAGTGTGTCTGCATGCTCAGCCTCATTTGTGTGTGCACAGAGAACTAAACACCCAAAAATGTGAGATATTTTTGTGGCCCCCATCAGAGGATGTGCGCATGTTAAGGTATATTTGAAGTTGTCTAATGAGGCGTGGTCAAATGGTAGTTGAAGTTGCCGCCACACAAGTTTGACCCTGTTTCACTGGAGGCAATGAGGCAGAAGAGAACGCGGGGTAGTACCCTCTGACTTGGCTACAGTGGAAAAAGGACAATGCAATGTATATGAGCAAGTGTTCTTCTTGAATTTGATTTTTGAGTCTCTTATCTGCTTGAAACTTGGATGTTTGTCATGAGAGTTGAAAGGCCTTTGTATTTGCAAAGCCTGGTTTACAGTATTTTATTAAATGTTTTGTGTTTAGGGGTTGCTTTGCTGGCTCAGATGAGCTGTCTGTTTTTGTTTGCCTTCCTTGCCTTTTTCTTGGTGTGGTCTTTGACTCTCTGTTCCTAATGTTCCCCCACCACTCCTTTTTTTCCCTCTTTGAACCCAGTGCACTACCTCGTGTGGGCCAGGCTACCAGATGCGAGCGGTGAAGTGTGTAGTTGGCTCTTATGGTGCTGTCATGGATGACACTGAATGTAACGCTGCCACCCGACCCACCGACACCCAGGTAAGGAGGGCATTATCTTCCTTCCTTCTTGGCATATTTTTTTCCCTCTGTCCAACATCTTTGTTTTACTCCTCTCAACTTCCCACAGTCTCTTAATCTCTTCATCGCTGTAACATCAACAGTTGTTCCATGGTTCAGTCTCAGACCAATTCATACTTTGAGGAGAGAAGAAAGCATCAACGTTCATGCACACTGACACTCAAAACAGACACAGATAAACACGCACATTTCATTTTCACCTGGTCTCAATAAAGCTATGCTGTCTGATCGTGTGTGGTTTAGAGGGAAAGACAGAAGGGAAGATTACACTGGCCTCAACAGCCTCACGTAGACACACACAACTCTCAGACAGAATCAAAGCCCAAACATTGCAGGATACCCTTAGAGAGTTACTCTTCAGAAAACTCTATCTTCATCATGTAAAAGACACTACAGGTCTGGCAGAAGTCATATTTGTCTTATAAGTGTTTACTCCTAGTTTGAATCTGGGGCACACCTTCATTTGAAAACATCCTTTAGTTGTGACAGCCATTCTTGGACACTCAGCTGCAGACTTAAATAAATCATATTCAGAGAAATATCACAAGTTACATTTTATGGTTGTTCTACAAAACACCAATTACTAATATTTAAGCTGATTTTTTGAAAAGTCATGTTACAATTTGAAATATTTCGTCCTGTCCGAGCTCTTGCCAACTGGTAATTCAGACAGAGAAGTGCGATGTTTCACTCACTCAGGTTTATGTGTGCAATTGTTTGTCTTAAAATCTGTTTGTGCATCTGTTAAGTGTTTGACACAAACACAAAGAGATACAGAAAAACCAAAGGAACCGATTTTGAGCTGAATGACAGTTTTGTTTGGTCAGCATGGGGCGTAAACCCATTTCAGAGGGCTGAGCATGCAAACTCAGGATGAGGCCCCCCTCTAGTCGAAACGGCTCTTAATTCCGGTGCCTGGGCCGGCAGAGCCAGTGACCCTGAAGCAGTCGCCCCACCTCGTTGTGATTCTAACCAGCCAGCCATGAAGTGGGCCACCAGGCCGCCTGTCCCACCACAACCAGACACCAGGCAATGCTTAGAGAATCAGGGACAAATAGATGGATGGAGGTCTGTCAGACTACAAGGAGGACAGAGGTGGAGACAAGAGATGCTTTGCTCGATTCTTCATCACTTAGTCCAGAGAAAGGCTGAACAGTTGTGAACACTGCTTGGGCCTATTATATAAATTGTAAAAGCCCTAAATTGATAGTATACAGGTTTACACACAAATTCACAGCATCATCAAACAATCTGTCATATTTTATCAGTTCATTCATTTAATATCACTGACATGAATTGTGCGTAGAGCTACTTAAAGCACTGCCATGAGGCCTATTTGTTTTTGTTCGGTGGCAGAGTGTGGAATGTGGAGCCTGCTCAGATCCTGTGCGACCTGATTAAGGCCCTCATTCCTAGAGACTGGGGGTCAGAGGGCACCAGAGGGCACAGGGGGAAAAGAGGAAAGGGCGGAAGGTGAGGGACGAGGGGGTGGATTAGGGGTGGAGTTTACAACCACGCCAGCATGGGCATTGGAGCCCTGAATACCACTCCACTATGACCTGTTATGACAGGGATCAGGGCTTTATGCTGAGTGGCTTACTGCCACAATCCATAGTTTGAACTGACGGGGCGGACCCTGTTAATGTTGTTTCGGTAAGGTGGGGGGAAAAGGGTTGATGGGAAACACAACTGCCCTCAAACATAGAGCTGAAGGAATATAGTTTAAGTTGTTAAAGATTGTCCCATGTCAGATGAGCTATCTCTGATATTCATGGTATTTTGTGGTCAGGGACAGATGTTGTTACAGTATATTCATTTTGTTAATCACTGCATGAACGGGTGTATGTGTCCTTCCTTCCACAGGACTGTGAACTGGCTCAGTGTCCCAGCAGCCACCCTGTTCCCCCAGGGACCAAAGTCCCCTCCCACCAGGGCCACAAAACCCAGTGGCGGTTTGGTTCCTGGACCCAGGTTGGTTGTCCTGTCATATCCTCAATCCATTTGTCCTTTTGTTGGTTGGCTTCTTAACCTTTCTTGTCTGCACACTAGTGTACAGCCAGCTGTGGCAAGGGGACACGGATGCGCTATGTGAGCTGCCGTGACAACCAGGGCGGTGTGGCAGAGGAGTCGGCATGTGCCCACCTTCCGAAACCCCCTGCCAGAGAAGTGTGCTCAGCAGTGGCCTGCGGACAGTGGAAAGTGCTGGAATGGACAGTGGTAAGAAAACAACCCCTCATCATCATTTTTTCAGTTGAACTTGACCCAGTTGTAATACATTACAAAAAAGTACCTGGATGTATACAGGCTGTTGCAGAGGACAGTTTCAAACTGTCAAATTTTGAGAAGAGTTTACCTGTTGAACCATTTGGCGCTTCCCCTCAGATCTGGAACTCATTATACTGATAGATAGAGCTCTTGATTAACCTAAGCTGTGTCATCAATATTGCCATCCAGACATTTTTCTTCCTGCAAGGTTTATGTATTTCAGTATACTCTACATTGTTTTTCACCTACGCTGACAATTAGTATCTGCACATGCCATGTAGATGTGTGTGTGTGAGCAGGGATGTGGGAGTAGGGTGGAAGCTGGAAGGCAAATGTGTATCGAGGTCTGGAGGAGGGCTGGAATGAGGCCAGAAAAGTAGTACATGTCTTTCTATGGTTGTGTGGACAACACAATCACCATAATGTTTCGAAGTCAGGGTTATGAAGACATTTTGGCTGAGCCTCACAACTCAGTGGGCTGTTTGATGGATATGACTTGGTTCTACGGTTAACATTAAATGTAGGTTTAGGTTAGGGTAAGAAGTTAGAAAGTGCACTATGTCAACGAGTGTCCTCAACACTACTGAAAGAGAGATGTGTTTGTGCGTGAGAGAAAGAGAGAGAGAATTGGATTGAGGCACAAGTTTCTGTAGCTGTGAGATGCAAGGGGCTGCAGTGAGGGGCTCCAGTCTTGTTTACAGATGTTTCTCATCAGACCTTGGTGATACAGTACAGCCAGACTGCAGCTCTGGTCACCACACAAACACACACACACACACACACACACACACACACACACACACACACACACACGCATACACACGCATGCACCAAGCCAAAGACACTCATTGACCCCGGAATAGGAAATACTTCATCCCAAAGCCAAAAAAGATTTCAGAGGCCTATCCCAGCCACACACACAAACACACATACACACACACACACCCAATTGAATTGTTCTACTCTCCTTTTGAGGTCACTCATTGACATATTGCATTCCCTAGTGCCTTAACCTAAAACTAATTCTAACCTCAACCCTAAAACCAAATCTTAAACCTCAGAAAGCACTCACACACACACACACACACACACACACACACACACACACACACACACACACTTTTTTTTAGCAAAACATGTTTCTTTATTTTGCAGTGTAAAAACACTCCAATATGACAGATTTTGTTGTTGTTCTAAGCATCTGTACAGTCTACAGTATGTTATTCAACAGCTTAATTTAGTGCCACATCATATACAACAACTATATGTATTTTAAACCTTTTTAAAGCATAGTCAACATTGTAATCCCAGGTGAGGTTTTAACTTAGACAGCTGTTGCATAAGTATAATAGATCACCTTATGTAAGACAGAGAGTGGACTCTTCTAAGGGGGAGCTCAGTAAGACACGATTAGTGCTTGGTGGAAGATCTGCCTTGTGTTACGTCCCTAAAAGAGAGCAGTGCACTTGCGTCCTTTAAGGAGATACAGCGTTGTCAGCCAGCACCAAAGCCATGGCAATTTGCTGCATGCCGTGTTTAAATGTCAGAATCCATATGATCAACTCAAACTTGCTCTCAGTTGGTCTTGGACGTTGGTTAGGATGTACCTTGTCATTGTTTTTGACTCTAAAATTTCTGGGTAGATCTCAAAGCTGACCTGAGGAGTGGAGCATTTCAGTTGAAGAGGCATTAAATTCCAGCTGTATACTGTTAACATACTTCTGATGGTTGACTCTGCTTTTGGCCTTCAAACATCTGTAAATATGGTTAACATCTCAATGTCTGAGGCAATAGGAAACAGGTAACCAAATTGGGAGTGAGTTCATTTTGTAAGGAGAAAGAAAGAAGGGAGAAAAGAATAAAGAGATAAAGATAGAAAAAAGCTCAAATGTATATCAGTTTGCATGCAAATTTTTATCCGCATGCAATTAAACTGATGACTGATGTCTTTATTCACTGTATGTTTGTGTGTATGTTTTCAGTGCTCAGTAACCTGTGGCCAAGGGAAGACGACACGGCAGGTACTGTGCGTCATCAATGACCAAGAAGTGAATGCTAGTGAGTGTGACCCAGATGATCGTCCTACCACAGAGCAGGACTGTGCTATGTCTCAATGCCCGTCCCGCTCCAGTGATTCCCGACCTTTGCCGTCCTCACCAAACGCCAGCGCCAGGAACAACCTTCCCCGTAGCCAATCCCACCAATGGCGGACTGGACCCTGGGGCGCGGTGAGGCATCCTACTGTACACACACACTAGCATCACATCATAGCGGTCTACAACCATTTCTCTGGGGCCCTGACATTTGAGATATTGTGCTGAATATTGTGCAGGTAAACCTCAGCTTAAACACTAGAAAGCTGGAGAAAATTTTAGCAAGTGGGAAAATAACACAGCTGCTGAGTGGAGGCTGCACTTACATGGTTCTTTTTGTAATGATCTTACCATGAAAAAAAGTAGTTGTCCGCATCAGGAACTATTCAAGTCCATTCTTATCACGGGCACAATTGTACCATGTCAGTTTTCTTTTGTTAGTGAGATAACTGTAGTAACTCTCTTTATTGCACTATAATTAAGAATCCAGTCATCTCGTTACTGTCTGTATTGAACCAGCTGATAAAAGAGATAAGAAAAAAAAAGAGATTTGGCGAAATATGTTCATTCTTGCCGAATGTTAAATAAGAAGATTGATGGCAGTTTCAGGTCTGGATGGTAAATATGAAGCTACAGCCAGTATCTGGTTAGTTTCAGTAACAGATTAAACAATCATTAATTAGTGATCCTGTAGCCGTATTTGGACAGAGCCAGGCTATTTGCCCTGTTTCTAGTCTTTGAGCTAAGCTAATCTAAGCAGCCTCTGGCTGTGGCTTTATATTTACATTACGGACATGAGAGTGGTGCAGATCTTCATTTAGCTCAGAGCAAGGAAGTGAATAAGCATAGTTCCCACGATGTTGAACAATTCCTTCAAGATGTCCTAACTAAATTTGTCCTCGAGATACCAGATATTTTCTACATTCCTTTTGTTGCAGGAACTTGGGGTAAATTGCAGATTCCAGCAATTTTTTATAACAGTTTGTGAACCAGTTGTTTTCTTCTTACAGAACAGTGTTTATAAGTTGATGCAGACTTTGATGCTCATTAGGTGAGGCTCAGTTCTCTAAGTCCTGTAACCTTTTAAGGGCAAGGACTGGGCCATTGTGATGTAACACCAAAGGATAGTGTGACCCTAAAGCTACAGACTCCCCCCTCCCATGAATCTCTTTGTCTGTATTGTTCAGATGTTTTTTTGTTGGTTTTTTCTGTTTTGTTTTGTTTTTCCTAGGTCAGTGATAATGCCTGCCCATAAATAACTTTGACCTTTAAATAATTCTGGGAAGTAATCAAAGCTATTCTGGTGATACTTCCTTCCTCTGCCCCAATTATATATATAAAGTATATATATCTTGATATAGAAGCAGATATTGTCACTCATTTGATATGAGATGTCTCTTACTATTGTTGTCTGAATTTTTTTAAAGAGTATATGCACTGTACTGCAAATTTATTCTTGAAATGTTTAGTCTGTGTATTTAACATACCAGTGATTTTTCTATGTACACACACAAAAAAAAGGATTTAATATTTGCCGCTGAAAATGTCACATTGGTATGTCTTTATATGTCACCATGTGTAAATGAAATGTGAATAATATACAGTATGTCCCTCTTCGATTCATTTATAGCTATACACTGAGCATCTGTTTGTGAGAACCATCTATTTGACAGTGCACACTCCTCTCTCTTTGTAACAACAGTGCTCCAGCACATGTGCAGGAGGTTTCCAGCGGCGTGTAGTAGTGTGCCAGGATGAGAACGGCTACCCTGCCAACAGCTGTGAGGATCGCAGTCGGCCCAGTGAGCAACGATCCTGTGAGTCAGGGCCATGTCCACAGTGGATCTATGGCAGCTGGGGAGAGGTAAGACAGGCACTACTTTACTGCACGAGATATTACAGCTTACCATGGCTCTGAAGTCTCCTAGACAGATACTTGTTCAGTTCACAGAGAAAACTGTAAACTGAAAATGCATTAAAAATCAGCTAAGACTCAGACTCACATTATCTATTCTTGAAACATGTGAAAGTGCTTTTCTATTCCCTCGAGAACCTTTTCAACATACTCACCTGTAAAACAAAACCTTTCCTCCCGTTGTCCTCAGTGCACCAAGCCATGTGGAGGTGGGATAAAGACAAGGCTGGTGGTGTGTCAGCGTCCAAACGGCGAGCGTTTCAATGATCTGAGCTGCGAGATCCATGACAAGCCACCAGATCGTGAGCAGTGCAATACTCAGCCATGCCCGTCTAGCCCCCACTGGAGCACAGATCCATGGAGCTCGGTACGCTCATAAAAAATACTCTATATCTTGTTTTTCAACCTCACATTTTTTCAAATACCTGTAGTCTTACTCTTTCACAAACAGTCTTAAAGGGGCAGGATGACTATTGTGCTTTTGCACTGGAGAAATTACAGTCCTGCTTCTCTACTCTTACTTTTAACCCCCTCCACTTACTGCTCCCTCTCTGGTGCCTGCGATTGGTCAACGTTTCCTCAAGACATTTGGAAAGTTAATTTCTGTTGCACTTCATTGGCAAAGATATGCTCACTTGCAATACGCCAAAACGTACAACATTACAAAATGCTTCAGTGACAGCTGTGACCATAAGAACATTTTTTTTTTTTTTTTGTCAGTCCTAGTTACCATAAAACTGTTGATGAGCCTTGTACTAGTATTTGAAAAATTCAGGATCACTTTGTATCACAATCAAAGTTAGTTTTGTAAAATAATGTTTTTAAAGATAATTTATTAAGATATTTTTTTCCTTTTTATCTTTTGTATATAGCATTAACTTTAAAAAGTGATTTATTTTGTGTCTTAGCTCTTTGTATTCGCACATTTAGCCAATCGTTGTTCATATGCAAATACTGATGAATGTTTTTGTATATCAGGAATATACAGTACGATGCCTTGTTCTTTTATAATCCAAAGAATGGCCCATAATCTCCAAATATGTGGTGCTACACAATATAGTTTGGTGTTCTGTTATGAACATTATCTGCACCAACTTACATAGGACTGTATTTGGGCTGTGTACTATATATACACCTTTGTACTATATACATCTTTGAAATGGCTATTGTATTAAGAATTCAATTTGTCTCAAGGCACATGTGGTTTTATAGAGAAGTTACTAATCTTATTTAGACACTTTATTTTACAGTTTATGCGTTTACCCTCTGTTATGAAACCAACAGCAGTGTTGCCCCAAAATGACATTGATTTTGAAGCATGCAAATGTTGACTCAAAAGTTCCTGAAACGTCCAGTATCAGTAGTAAACACCAACAAACAGCAGCTGTACTAGCACTGTAAAATAAAGTGTCTCACAAAGTTTGTGGTAATTAGAACTAATAGCCATTGTATTCCAGTTTGGCAGAGGGTTTTGACCCAGATTTCTTTAGTGTGGCCAAAACAATAGGTTTAAAGCTCTCTGCTCCAAAGGTGCTTGATATGAGTGTATTTATATTGTCTTAGTTAATGTTTGCTTTGTACAGTAAGTACTTGGAGTTGCTAAATATGCTATGCTCAACAATACCTCACTTGGAACAAAACACAACTCAACTAGCCATTAAACTATGATAACCTAAACTACAGTGGTGCTTTGGCCAAACAAGGGAGATATAAGATATAAATATCAAAAATGAACCATCACATTTTTGGTCGGTTAGGTGTCTATTGTGGCACATTGATTTTTTGATGCTGCCTTTTCTGTATGTTTTATTTCTTTCCATGAGCAGTTAGTGGATTGATCAGATTGATCAGCTAAATGCAAAGTGTATCACAGATTTGATGAAATAATGTTGAATTGTCTTTGAATGTCCATCAAACAACTTGTTTAACCTTTAAGAGAATGGGCTGTTAAAATGTCGTATTTTGAACACGTGACACCTGTGACCACAGGGGAAGTTAATAGTGTTTTGTATCCAGAGCTCTTACTCTGAGCCAACCTAATGTGTCTACCTCAGTCTCTGTTATGATTGCCCCCCTGCCGTATCTTTCTCTCCCTTGTACTGAAGGGATTTTGGCTGGCTAAGATTAAGCATGAGTATTTGAGGCTATCCAGTGCAGTTGATGGCCCTAAGCACAGATCCAGGGTGAGTGCCATCTCCCGCCTTGTTGCTTACAATTCTTTCGAGGACAGTGGAAACTGAACCAGAATCTGTGGTTAGGGGCAACTTTTGGCTGCAGCCCACCCAGTTGACTCTTCCTGGTCATAAATGTCTGTACTGACATCACACCTTATTTTAAGGGCCTGTTAACACAGCAGTGAGTACATTTTTACCACACAACATTTACTAATGAGAGCTATCGCTTGTAATGACTCCTACATGTGTGATTGTAAGGCAGCGTAAAATCAAATCTAGGCTGAATCAGTGAAAATAGAACACCGTATTAACGCAGCACATCCTAATATTAGTTTCATTTTTCAGTCTTAGCAGTTTAACTCCTTGTGGTCAACTTCTTGATGCAAATAGCAGTACAGCACAAACATCATATCAACAGGCTCTTGAAATAAGTATATTGTATGTCTCCTATTCACAAATGGCAGTATTAGTCTGTGTTTCAAGAAGATTTCTGTATATTTATGTAATTACTTGTATTTATTGTTACTTCATTATAATGTTATGTCAATATTTAATTTTTTATGGATTTGTTGGATTTCTGTTCATTTTCAGAAAAGGTTACGATTAAAGTGAAGTAGAGGTACCATCAAAGGCTTTTTTCATTCTTATTTGAACAAAACACCTTTGTCACATGCAGTGAGTAGGCCAGCGTTGCAGCAAACTAAGAAAAAGAAAGAAAAAATGAAAACAAAACAGCTTCTGGCATCTGGTTGTCCAAAGAAGTCAGAAACAGAAACTAGTACCAACCTTTAACAACATTCATCTTGTCCTGAAATGTTTAACTCAAGATTACCATCTCTAGCTTTATGCCAGTTACAGTGTATTTGTGGAAGAGAAAATGTCCTGTATTATTTGGTGTTTCACCCTTGTCTTTGGCTAAAAGATTTAAAAGGGGATGCCTGGCAAATAGCTTATGAAGCATTCCTCCCCGCCAGTCTTTTCAATGGGGTGTTTTTCCTGAATGAAAATGCACAAATCACTGAGCAATATCCTTGTTATTTTATGTGGTCAGGGCCTCTGCTGACCTCTTTGAGCGACCCTGCTTTTACCGTCTGTGTCAGGAGTTCAAAGCTCTTTCCATCAAGGTAAATCTTTGTGCTGTCTGAAAAGGCCTCAGTATACCTCCCATGTCATTTACTGTGTTCATTCACTCTTAATGCCTACTCTGGCGGCTTTTTCTGGGACGCCTGGTGACGCGTGCTTGGCTATGAAGTTGCCAGTGCCCTTTGCCCCTTTCTGTTAGGCTCCTCTACTCTGGTCTAATGCGGGTTGATGACAGTGTACTAATGTATGGGCCAGTGACAGTGACTAGAAAGTGTGTGTGTGTGTGTGTGTGTGTGTGTGTGTGTGTGTGGGGGGGGCTTCAATAGGACAATACAGTGGTGTATTGGTGGGTCAAGGGGCCTGTTTGATCTGGGGATGGGCCCCTTTTTGGTTCATCCCAGCAGCACAGACAGACTTCTGGGAAATTGTCTGTGATCCAGGGATAGTAAAAAAACAAAGCATGAAAGAGGAATTCAATAGAATTCCTACACTGCACTGAGAGTGGAAAGTGATATATTTATTGGGAGTTTAATTACATGTAGCGCAGACCAAAATTTTGCCTCTCTGGATTTTTGTAAATAAAGTTTTATTTGAATTTTTCATTACGTGTCTGATAGTCTAAGGATTGCAATCGTCCTCAGAACTGCACTCAGAAGTCAGATCAAACAGATCCCACTGGTCATTGACATTGTCCACATGGTAATGTAAATAAAATTATGCTTACCACTCCTAACATGATGAAGTCAGAAACGTTAAGGTTCAGTGTGTGCAAGCAGTGATGTTTGTATTAGTGCACTGCTCTGGATAATTACAGAACCCCAGAGAACTTGTGGGCAAAGTTAATGAACCCTGCATGTGGGGGGGTCATGTAATGATAAAACACATGGTGTATTAATTTGGTCCACTTGTGCTGATTCCCAAGGTATTCTGAGGTCACAATACAACAACAGCAGGAAAGCCCTTAAAAAGACATATATAAAACTTCTGAGGAATGACCTGACATTTGAACAGAACAGCAGTCTGGAAGATGTCCTGGGACTGTAAGCGCTTTCTTTTTAATGATTTGAAGCATTACTGGAAAGCCGTCTCTCCCCTGTCATGACACATTTACTCTCCACAGCCCATCTAAAAACAAATGTGTTACAATATATATCGTCCTCATGTCAGGCAATAACATTAAAAATATGATCTCTGTTGTTGCAGTCAGTGGTGGTATTAGATATTTTGACATGGGGAGAACTGTCAGTGACTTTTTACAACCATGAATTCAGTCTGCAACTCCTGTGCTATCATTCATCATGAGAAGCGCTATCCCACTTTTCATCGATAAGGCACATAAGAAACCATCATTTTCATTTTTATTCAAATTTAAGCACAGCAATATCTGCACAAGAATCACGCAATATTGATGTGAGTAACAGTCTTTATTTTTTGGCAAAAAAATAACTGAATCATCATTTTTTTTGTCTTTATTGGTTGAATAAATAGACAATCCACAGACAACACAAGTAATTCCGATAAATCTAGTGTATTACAAAAACAAATTGGAATGTGAAGGGTGTCTGGATTTAAAAAGGGGAATAAGCATTTTATTAGCCCCTCCTTTCATGAGTCCCCCTACCCTTCCTCCTCCCTGAATGACGTGAGAGGTCACAGCATGTTCCTGTCCAGTACAGTCCCTTGCTGGTCAGGACAGCACCACACGCTGGGCCACGTACTCGTTCAACTCTGAGCCTGTCGCTTCCCATCCATCCCCACATGCAACGCCCCCTTTGATTATCCGAGCACAGTCCAGCCCTTCTCCACTCCCTTGTGTGTGTGTGTGTGTGTGTGTGTGTGTGTGTGTGTGTGTTTTTGTGTCTGCCTGCCTGCCTGCCTGTCACATTGAGTTAGACTTTCAGTAACTCGGTGAACTCGGAGGTGAAAGAAACTGCTGCCGGGTTGATCGGTCATGCTTTGCCATTGGACTAGCTACCCACGTGGAACGGGGTCTCCGTTTTTTTTTTTTGTTGTTTTTTTTTGAGTCAAAAAAAGAGATACACAGAATGATCGACCTTTATCTGTTCAATAACTTGTTTTTAATTACAGCTGTTGTGTCGTTATTTTTCAAATGCAGGTTCAGATTCGGTTTGGGCTGAAATTAAACAAATCATGTGCCTTATGAATTGCAAAAACATTCATCCACTGAATTTCATTGGTCTATAGTTTTTACACAAAACAAACCTTTCTATTTAACTCCTTTCCTCTGACATCTTGCAGTGCTCAGCCTCCTGTGGAAGAGGGGTCAAGTCACGTAAGGTGAGCTGTGTGACCGGGTCAGGCCGCCCCGTCCCAGAAGAAAACTGCCGGCACCTGTCCCCCAAACCCAGCAAGCAGAGGCGCTGCAGAGGTACACGATGCCCCAAGTGGAAGACTGGCAACTGGGGAGAGGTAGGTATCTCTGACCCAGCTATAAAACACTCCATTACCACGCTCGTTCTCCTACTGCCGGGCTTTTTTTTCTCTCTTTTCCAATTTAGTACTTATCAGCTTGCAGGCAAGTGTGTGCATAAGAGTGAAAACATCTGCGTCTTAAAACCTGACTGTACTCATTCACCCAGCCACACCAACTAACTAAGGCAGGGTGCTTTTACACATCACATGGTGGTTTGCTGGGACTGAACACAGGCCTGGGGCAGCTGCAAACAGGGGTCTGAGCTAGTGTAACACTGGGATTGTGACTGCAGTCCTACAGTAAGTAGGACAACAGGAGGGATGTGTGCCCCTCTTTGGTCCGAGGTCCGGCCAGTGTAAATATACCCCTCTCATCTCTAAAATTTCTCTTTTCTTTCCCCTCCATACCTTTTACCCTCCCTCTCCCTGTCCCTCTTTTCCCCACTGATCACTTTTTCTTTCAAGCCCTCTTTCTATCCTTCACTTTTTTTCTCTCTATCTTCTACCTCTCCAATGGAAACCACATGTTGGTCTTGTCTTTGAAAGCCCTTCTAAAGAGCCAATTCACTAACGTCATCATTGCCACTCACAAAGTGCACCTGGACTGCAGGAGAGGCTGCTTTGTGCTTACTCACTTTTTATTTACCTCAGTTAGCTTGCTACATCTCTGTTTTTTGCTCTCCCTCTTTCTCTCTCTCTCTCTCTCTATTTCTTTGCTCATGTCCTCTTTCTCTCAATTCACCTCACTGGCAAAGAGTCCGAGCACAGAGCCACATCTGTGCTCCATTCGTCAGGGAGGATGTGTGTCTGCTCTAAACAGCTGTGCAGCGGGACACACGCCAGGAGAAAATTGTACTCCACATGAGGCTCTTAGTCAAGTACAAGCGTGAAAAACCATGGTGCAACAGGCTGCCTAGTGGTTCGACTGCTAAGATGTCAGGACATATAAAACAGTGAAATATTTTGCATTGCATCACACTTTAAAGGACATGTTCGGAATCGCCTTAACAGATTGATGTGTATATAGATTCCCATATAATTCTGAGGGTATAGTTCCAGTCCAGTCATCTCATCTCACCACTGCTTGATCATCTGGATATGTTTATCATTTCCTGCTTAAACCTGAAAAGACATGAGCAGTTGCTGTATGATGGTGGTCTTACCAATGGTCATGTATACACACAAGTACAGAAAAACATGGTATCACTTTTAGTCTTTGTTGCATCCTATCTCAACCCCCCAGCCCACTGCCTCACTTCAAATCTATATGCATTAACCATTACTATATATATATTATGCCATTTGCTTGTTATGTGGATCACCAACAATCGTCAACAGCATATCTTTTTGAAAAGACCCAGAGAAAAGACAAAAAAAAGTTGCTGTAAACCATCATTCTCAAAAGTGGTAATACAAAATGATTTGGCTAAAAAATAAACATGAGTCCATTGTTTACACCATGGGATTATTTCCGTCATGGGTGAGCCAAACAGCTGAGCACTGTTGACAGAAAACAAAACAGATCCTTCGTCCCTCGCTCATTCTTTGTGTTCTCTGCAGAAATGTGGTCTGTATTACAGCAGAAAAGACACTTTTATTAAAAACACTTCTGCAGTAGCTTAGACAGAGGTTGCGAGAACTATCTACTTTCTAGGCTCCAGCTTCATATTTCTTGATTTTTCTGTAAATAATATTAATTTGAATATTTGATTTAATATCAACCATATGAATTAAATAATACCATGAAGTTTTGGCTGCAGTTATATAAAACTCACATATGTCCTTAATAGAAAGCATTTTTAGTTTGCATAATTAAAAGAGTTGTGAAAAAGTCATTTAAAGTAACCCGCTACTATAATGCCAAAACAGATAAACACATACACTTACTTACAAGCATCTTAATTAATATTAGCTACATTTAGATGAACTTGAGCAGTTTCGTTTAATAGAATAAAAAAGGACACAAAGTGTCATCAGTGAGTCAATGGTCGGAATAAATCACAACAGAATCGAATGAAAATCTTTAGCTAAGCATATTCTCTACATTAGATTTGAATCAAATTCACTAGAAATAAAAATACAATACCACAGATAAGCTATAAAAGTAGAAATAACGTCACCATCGCTCGCGAGGCATGTTGTGCATCCTGACGGTAATATTAGGGGAATATAACGCTGACCATCCTGCTCCATGTGCACCGATACAACAGAGTTCAACGTGTAATAAAAGCAGAATCAACACTGTCGGTCCCAATAAGCTCTCACCTGTCCCGCTCCCAGTGCTCAGCATCCTGCGGCGACGGCGTCCGGCAACGGGAGGTGTTCTGCCAGGTCGGAGCCCGACGGAGCGCGACGGAGACCGGCTGTTCCCTGCGCTCCAGACCGGCGTCCAGCCAGAGCTGCCGGGCGGCCGACTGTCCCTCCCGGTACCTGTGGAAGGAAGGAGAGTGGCGGACGGTGAGTCCGGGTCCGGGTCCGGGGCCGGGCCGGGCCGGGCCGGGCCGGGCCGGGCCGGGGCGGGGGCGGGGCGGGCCGGGCCGGGCCGGGCCGGGCCGGGCCGGGCCGGGCCGGGCCGGGCCGGGCCGGGCCGGGCCGGGCCGGGCCGGGCCGGGCCGGGCCGGGCCGGGCCGGGCCGGGCCGGGCCGGGCCGGGCCGGGCCGGGCCGGGCCGGGCCGGGCCGGGCCGGGCCGGGCCGGGCCGGGCCGGGCCGGGCCGGGCCGGGCCGGGCCGGGCCGGGCCGGGCCGGGCCGGGCCGGGCCGGGCCGGGCCGGGCCGGGCCGGGCCGGGCCGGGCCGGGCCGGGCCGGGCCGGGCCGGGCCGGGCCGGGCCGGGCCGGGCCGGGCCGGGCCGGGCCGGGCCGGGCCGGGCCGGGCCGGGCCGGGCCGGGCCGGGCCGGGCCGGGCCGGGCCGGGCCGGGCCGGGCCGGGCCGGGCCGGGCCGGGCCGGGCCGGGCCGGGCCGGGCCGGGCCGGGCCGGGCCGGGCCGGGCCGGGCCGGGCCGGGCCGGGCCGGGCCGGGCCGGGCCGGGCCGGGCCGGGCCGGGCCGGGCCGGGCCGGGCCGGGCCGGGCCGGGCCGGGCCGGGCCGGGCCGGGCCGGGCCGGGCCGGGCCGGGCCGGGCCGGGCCGGGCCGGGCCGGGCCGGGCCGGGCCGGGCCGGGCCGGGCCGGGCCGGGCCGGGCCGGGCCGGGCCGGGCCGGGCCGGGCCGGGCCGGGCCGGGCCGGGCCGGGCCGGGCCGGGCCGGGCCGGGCCGGGCCGGGCCGGGCCGGGCCGGGCCGGGCCGGGCCGGGCCGGGCCGGGCCGGGCCGGGCCGGGCCGGGCCGGGCCGGGCCGGGCCGGGCCGGGCCGGGCCGGGCCGGGCCGGGCCGGGCCGGGCCGGGCCGGGCCGGGCCGGGCCGGGCCGGGCCGGGCCGGGCCGGGCCGGGCCGGGCCGGGCCGGGCCGGGCCGGGCCGGGCCGGGCCGGGCCGGGCCGGGCCGGGCCGGGCCGGGCCGGGCCGGGCCGGGCCGGGCCGGGCCGGGCCGGGCCGGGCCGGGCCGGGCCGGGCCGGGCCGGGCCGGGCCGGGCCGGGCCGGGCCGGGCCGGGCCGGGCCGGGCCGGGCCGGGCCGGGCCGGGCCGGGCCGGGCCGGGCCGGGCCGGGCCGGGCCGGGCCGGGCCGGGCCGGGCCGGGCCGGGCCGGGCCGGGCCGGGCCGGGCCGGGCCGGGCCGGGCCGGGCCGGGCCGGGCCGGGCCGGGCCGGGCCGGGCCGGGCCGGGCCGGGCCGGGCCGGGCCGGGCCGGGCCGGGCCGGGCCGGGCCGGGCCGGGCCGGGCCGGGCCGGGCCGGGCCGGGCCGGGCCGGGCCGGGCCGGGCCGGGCCGGGCCGGGCCGGGCCGGGCCGGGCCGGGCCGGGCCGGGCCGGGCCGGGCCGGGCCGGGCCGGGCCGGGCCGGGCCGGGCCGGGCCGGGCCGGGCCGGGCCGGGCCGGGCCGGGCCGGGCCGGGCCGGGCCGGGCCGGGCCGGGCCGGGCCGGGCCGGGCCGGGCCGGGCCGGGCCGGGCCGGGCCGGGCCGGGCCGGGCCGGGCCGGGCCGGGCCGGGCCGGGCCGGGCCGGGCCGGGCCGGGCCGGGCCGGGCCGGGCCGGGCCGGGCCGGGCCGGGCCGGGCCGGGCCGGGCCGGGCCGGGCCGGGCCGGGCCGGGCCGGGCCGGGCCGGGCCGGGCCGGGCCGGGCCGGGCCGGGCCGGGCCGGGCCGGGCCGGGCCGGGCCGGGCCGGGCCGGGCCGGGCCGGGCCGGGCCGGGCCGGGCCGGGCCGGGCCGGGCCGGGCCGGGCCGGGCCGGGCCGGGCCGGGCCGGGCCGGGCCGGGCCGGGCCGGGCCGGGCCGGGCCGGGCCGGGCCGGGCCGGGCCGGGCCGGGCCGGGCCGGGCCGGGCCGGGCCGGGCCGGGCCGGGCCGGGCCGGGCCGGGCCGGGCCGGGCCGGGCCGGGCCGGGCCGGGCTTATTCAGTTACGGGCTTGAAACTGCATTTATGGGACTTAAATGTCTAATTTAGGTCAATGAACAGTAAAAAGGGCAGTAATTTGTATTCTGTATGAATATTACCATCTAATTACTATATGCTTTGATGCTTATGTTACTTAAAGGAAAACAGTGTTGTTTCTTCATATAAGTTTGCAGCCCAGGCTATATTTAATGGGTGCATTCCAGCTGAGAAATATTCAGCATTTTTCTGTAGGGCACAAGCTATAGATCCTAGTTGAGAGTTGGGATTATTAGGACAGGCAGCTGCAGCGGGAGTTTCTTCTTGACTATGTTCAAGCGATGGTGAATCTGGGTCACTGATCAGCGTGAAATGTCTTTTCTGAGAGGAGAGTCTAATTAATCTGGAGAAATGTTTGGAGCTCCCTGCCTCAGCGTCCCAATTAACAGCTGGAAGTAATTACAGCAGTTCACCTGGCGGGAGTTAACACGCCTATGTTAAACTGACTTCATGCATCATAAATTATGTCTTACATCAACATTTTATTTCTTTGCAGCCTAGCTTGTTGCTACAGGCATAAGCCACCTGTTGAATGAAATATTTTTACTTTATCTACCATCAGTATTACTTAACACTGAAGCTTGAGTACCCATCATGCAGGGTATGTTCATTCCTCTATTGCACAGCAGCAAGGCACCACTTGTAATAGCAGTTCCAGGTATTTCAGTTATTTGACTGTGTATTAAGAGGGATGAAGACCAGCTGGAATCGGCCTTAGTTGTAACACTGCCGAGTGTTTCTGATGCAAGTTGAAGCCTCACTGAGGTCTGTTTGAAACGTTCATCGCATGAATTGTACTTGAGACTCGGATTTCATAATAGTTGAGTTACTTCATGGACCTGGATGAATTAATCATTGCTGTGATGGTTTTACTGGGCTACAAGTCAAATAAACCCTTTACCCAAGGGTACCATTTTCCTTGCGACATGATTTGGAAAAAAAACAAAAAATAAACAGAGGTGGATTTAGTGACTCAGGAGCAAAGTAAATTATATGGGCCGACTGGAATTCTTATTCTAACCCTTTTAAAAGAATACCAGCACCTCTTATGTTTAGTAATTACATGCATGTTGTATCTTGCCTGTTTAATCCATAGACAAACAGAAATATGAAAATGACAAGATGTGGATTTACATGTGATTGCATGCTGTAACAATTTTTTCCTTTGGTACAGTTGCAGCCTTGCTGTTTTCCCCTGCTTCCCATCTTTATTGTACGCTGATATAAACTACTGTTTAATTTTTTCTTATCTTCCTATTTAATGAATTTAATGGACAGATAATGTTGAACTATCTTCTAAACTAAACCCTTCTGTGTCATCTGGTTGGTTTAAGAGGACACAGGAACTCACTGATAAAACAATAGGGCAAAATTCTCACGGTGTTACTCTTTGCCCCCTTTTTCACTTCTCACGTAGAAATGTGCAGTGACAACAAAAAGTTACACCAGTGAAGCCCTCATTTGTTGTCCAGCTAAATGGGTCGACTAGTTTCCAACTTGTGCAGTCTGGATTTAAAAACGGATCTGACATGGGTAATTATAATTCAATGACCATTGGATTAATTTACATTTTTGGTTGATATTGGTGGCAACTTCCAACCTCCTCAATCATTAATTCTGCTCTGTTCATTGAAAGATATATTAGTTTAGGGCCATGGTCGTGAGGCCCTTTCCACAAGGAGCTCTGTTTAACAAATATACAGTATTTATATTTAGTCCAGGCTTTTATCGATAAAACAAGATGGTGGTTGTCTCCCACAGGGAAAACAGGTCATTAATTAGTTCAAAGTAATCTGATTATTGATATTCTTGTCTTTTAGGGGACATTCTGGATGTTGAGTCCTAAGGCATTTACTTTCTTCTAGTGAAGCTCTTCAGCTCTGACCTTTCCGACTCTTTCCGTAAACAGTTTTGGGATTTAGGAGTTGTGTAATCTCTTGTCCTCAGCTCAGGTTTTTCTGCTTAACAACAGAATGCTTTCCTCCCAGATTATATCTACTGTTTTGACATCTTCCTCCATGTGGGGAATGTCCTCCTTTAACAAGAACACACAAATCTCAGACTTTTTATCCTTGCATTCCCAATGCACTTATACTTTTTCATTAATGGTTATGAAGAATGTCTACTTTGCTTGAACTGAAACTTCCTTGTTGTACATGTAGCAACATATGTGCATATATAATTGGGTCCACTTTAATCATAAGAACCAGTCTTCTTTAAACACTACATCTATAAAATAAGAATGTTGTAATGTTTCTCCTAATACCACTCATATATAATTTGACATCTTTGTAAAACAACAGTCTCTGTCTTGCCTCCACCACAGTGTAGTAAGTCATGTGGATCGGGCCATAGACGGCGAGCCTTGCAGTGTGTGGACCACAGCCAGAAGGAGGTGCATGCCATGTACTGTGTGAACCAGATCAGACCTCCAGACATAGAGAGCTGCAACACCCATGCCTGTGAATTCATCTGGATCACAGGGGAATGGATGGAGGTGGGAGCCAAAGAGGCTGTGTGTCAGCTACCTGATATAGTCCCTCCAAAGGCATTGAAATCTTAATTTTAAAAAGTCAGTTTGCACGTAAAAGGCAAAACTTTACTCTTAAGAAGGACCTTTCATGTAAATCATCATCTTTGAATCAAGTGATGCGGATATGACAGAAATCACCCCTTTTTCCTATGAGGAATACCGTTCATGCCAGTGATTTATTCTCTCCTCCAGTGCTCAGCCAGCTGTGGCCAGGGCTACCGCCAACGTCTGATCTCCTGCAGCGAGGTGCATGTGGAGAATGACAACTATGAGTACGGCCATCAGTCTTTGTCCAACTGCCCCGGGACCCCTCCTGAGAGCTACATGCCTTGTAATCTGGACCCGTGCCCACCGCAGCAGGAGTGGAGGGTTGGAATCTGGGGACCGGTGAGTGAAACCATGCTTTTAAATGTTGTCCATTCATTTATCAGTACTTTATCAAGATGGGACAAGCATGTTTGTTATCTCTGTTTCCTAGAATAAAATCACAAGACTACATTTATCTCTCTTTGAAATGTGATATGTCAAAGATTGGCTGTAATCTCAATAAATGCAAATCCCACTAATTTTTTCTGCAGTTTTTAATGTAAGAATAATGTAGTAAATTGGTGAACATAATTGATTAATCTCATAAGCCACAATTGTGGTTTTCAATTTCATTTATTTATGCAAAGTATTTTTCAGACAATGGGTTTCATGGTTTTGCATTAATGAGGCCAGTTTGCCAGACATTAAAATCACTGTACCTTCGGCTTCAACTCAGTCTCGAAAATGAAAAAAATGTACATGGACATAAAATTTCTCAAAATGGCCACTTTGAAGATGAAAACTGCTGACAGACAAGTCCAAAAGTTTTACTTTCACACTGTCACGGTTCTCTTCCTCCCCTCTAGTGTTCAGCGAGCTGTGGTGATGGAGTAATGGAGAGGACACTGCAGTGTGTGTCAGCAGATGGTCAGGAAAGCAATAGGTGTTCTCCAGACGCCAAGCCGGAGGCCAGAAAAGTCTGCAGAAATCCAAGCTGTGAGTACCGGGAGAAAACCGCTGCTCTTTAACAAAGATCAAGGCTACCGGGGTTACGCACAGGCCAGATGAATGCATCTCAAATTCCAGTATTAGGTATTGCTCGACTTGATCCAGTCATCCCTGAGATTCGGCCTTTAGTGAAATATTTATGATCCTAGGCAAACATCAAAGATTTACTGTCCAGTGTATTTACTTCCCTATGGTAGGATGGAACATCAAAGACTGACTGGCTTTTCGTTTTCTTTGATTCAATGCAGTGATTTGCCACACTTGACTTAACCGCTGAAATTTGTGTGTGAGTGCGTGTGTGCATGTGTGTGTGTTTGTGCGTGTGTGTGTGTGCGCGCACGCGCGTGTGTGTACAGTGCCTCATTTGTGTTAAATCTTTGCATAATACACCGGTGTACTCATTTGTACTTTTTTGTGCCTTCAAGGCCATTTGCCCTCCAGCTGCCAGGAGGTCCAGAGCAAAAACGGCCCTCTGCCAGACAATGAACACTTTCTCGGTATTCAAGGAAAAGCACTCAAGGTAAGATTTTATGATCTAATGACCTCACACACCATAACAGGTTTTTAGGTCCTCATGTCTCCCTCTTAACATTTCAAATGATTCTGATGCTGACTTAACGTTTTTTTGTGCAGCGTTTGTGTGACTGAGTACTTTGACACTGTGGCTTGCAGTCTTTGGGCCTTTTAATTTCCATCGTAACATCCACTGTTCTACTCCTTTTTTCCTAAATTATTTCTCTTTGCGTGTGTGTGTGTGCGCGCACGCGCGTGTGTGTACAGTGCCTCATTTGTGTTAAATCTTTGCATAATACACCGGTGTACTCATTTGTACTTTTTTGTGCCTTCAAGGCCATTTGCCCTCCAGCTGCCAGGAGGTCCAGAGCAAAAACGGCCCTCTGCCAGACAATGAACACTTTCTCGGTATTCAAGGAAAAGCACTCAAGGTAAGATTTTATGATCTAATGACCTCACACATGTACAAAGTACATTTTATGAAGCCATAACAGGTTTTTTAGGTCCTCATGTCTCCACTCTTAACATTTCAAATGATTCTGATGCTGACTTAACGTTTTTTTGTGCAGCGTTTGTGTGACTGTATGTGTCTGCAGTACAGTACAAAGTGTTTAAAATTCATCTCCACTAGCCTGTGTCGAGGTATACTTTTGACACTGTGGCTTGGTGTGCAAGGTTGCAAACAGATGCAGCAAATCTCATAAAGTGCAGTCAGTGGGAATTCTCTGTCTGACCTTGAAGGACCAGCCAGCTTAGTTCATTTCTAATGATTTGTACACTAGCATCGGTGTTTAACATTTTGTTTTCCATCGTTTTCCTGTTTTATCCCTTCCTTCCTTTCCTCTCCTTTTTGTTCTTCCTCTCTCTCTTCCTCTCCTAATATGCACTTCCTCTCTATTTTCACTCCTCACTCCTCCTCCATCTCCTCCCTCCGCCTTTTCTCCTCAGGTCTACTGTGCAGGAATGCAGACAGAGACTCCACAGGAGTACATCACCTTGACAATGGGCGAAGGGGAGAATTTCTCTGAGATCTTTGGCTTCAGGTAAACAGCTTACAGGATAACAGTGAGAACAGCTTTTTTCATCACAAAAATCCAAGTGACTCTTGGCTGTGTTTTTTGCCTGCAAATGAAGAAATTCCATGGAAGTGTAAGTTGAGCTGAGGTATTTCATGCGTGTGTGTGTGTGTGTGTGTGTGTGTGTGTGTGTGTGTGTGTGTGTGTGTGTGTGTTTCCCAGGCTAAATGACCCCACCCAGTGCCCAGCCAATGGCTCCAGAAGGGAAGACTGTGACTGTCGGAGAGACTACACATCCGCTGGCTTCACCACCTTCTCAAAAGTTCGTCTGGACATCAGCAAGATGAACATCATCAGTAAGTGGCCCAAACACACGCAGACAGCGGGTGACACGCACAAACACGCACATGCAACAGCATCCTGTGCCAATGTTAACTGTACATTACTCTCCAATAAGAACTTCCTTTGCCATTTAATTATGTCTGTGCTCATGAGGGTTAATGGGATCAAGATGTCTTCAAGGTTTATTTAAGCAGCACACAATTACAAGGCTTGAGGGGATTAAGTGAAACTGCTCTAAGTAGATGGAATTACACTGATATTACCATTAGACTGACCCTGAAACTAAGGCCAGATTTAGTGTAGGTAAAATGACATAAGACTTGGTCATTATGGCAGATGTAAGCTATCATTATGCAAGTTCATTTAAGGTCTTACAGCAACATATTTCGAAATACAAATTTCCAAGAAATGTTGCCACATCATACTTGATTAGTTTGTTGCTCTTTCTTATCAGCTACAGACTGGCAGTTTGCTTTCACCCTTGAAGGCAAAAGTGTTCCATTTGCCACAGCTGGCGACTGCTACAGTGCCGTCCGTTGTCCACAGGTAAGGAAACCACAACTGTTGCTTATATTTCAGGCCTGGAAGGGGGAGGGGTCAACAAACCTCTCATAGCCGATCGGCTTGTGACTTGTGATAGCAGGAAAAGCTCGGTTAATGATGGTGCAGTTCTTTTAAGTGTCCGAGCGCAAATGCACAAAACCAGGTCCTTGGAATAGACGTACTTAGATTTTTAGTGCTGCTGATTACACCTGTGCTTTTCCTGCTACAGTATGAGGAGTTGAAGTGTCTGCCTCGATTACCATCCATCCTTTTAGAATCAGTTGATGTCTCTAGTTTGATTATATACCATGCCAGTTTCCTAAACACCACAATCTGCTTGCTCTTAATTGAGATTATATGATTAAAAAGAAAAAAGGAAGATTCTTAGGACATCTGGCACCGAGTAGAGTCACATGTATTCTCAGACACGTGGTATGTGTGCTACTTGCATGGCTTACTCTACCAAGCTACAAGAGCTACATGAAAGTGGCAATTAGAATCACAAACTTGATACTGGATTCAACATTATTCTCGGTATGTCAAATATATTTACTGTGTTTGTATCCTTGGTAAACACTTTTAAAGAGAACTCTCACTAATAAGTTGTGTTTGATGCAATTAATAATTTTGTGTTGATCTCCTTCTGCCTGTAATTCAGTTTGCACTTACCATGCTTTAAAAACTCTCTGCGGGAAATATTTGAATTGAGCTAATTCCCTGAGCTAATTCCCTTCTCTAGATAATTTAATGCTTTATGTCCTTCTTTCTGCTGCTCCTGGGAAATCAGACACTTTAAAGCCTCTTTATCACAGCACTGAAATTTCTACTGCAACTTTAAACAAATTTCGAAGTGATTTTTTATTTATAGTCTTTCTCTCTTTCTTTTCCCTCTTCTTATAGGGTCGTTTCAGGATCAACCTTTCAGGAACAGGTTTTAAGGTGGCTGAGGACACCTCGTGGATCTCTCAGGGCAACTATGCAGTGGCTGATGTACGAAAATCACAGGTACTAACAACTCATGACACACATATCCTGGGACGACTCCCACAATAACAGCAAGGTCTTAACAATGTTGAAGTTTGAAAACCATTTAAAAACATGAAAGAATAACTACTTTATCACTTATTAAAGATATTTGGTAAGGTACTGGAAACCCTAAATAGTTAAACAATTCAGAGTGATATTGAGATTAATGGTACCATTCATCATCCTATAATTATTCAGTGATCTTTGGTAACTCTTTTGAAATGTACCCTTGTACCTGTTTGTCCCCATATGCTGCTGCCTCATCTTCTACATTCACTCCCGTTACTCTTAGTCCATCTTATTCCATCCCTCCCTCCACTCTTTTTCCTCTCTGCATGTTCAGAGCTCCAAGTGGGCATAGTCCCAAATGTGTTTTGTATTCCCAGCTCAACTTCTTCTCATAAACTTGCTGAGAAAGGTCCTTTATTGGGCAGCTACTCTCTCAAGCACCCTCCCCCCTTTTGAAGTGGAGATCAAGCTGGAGAGTGTTATTTGGCAAGGCAAAAACAGAAGGCAGAGAAGATGCCAAAAAGTGTTCACAGTCTGATATCCATAGCCAGCTAGCCCACTCTGGGCACTCCAGGCAGTTTAAATAAAGCCTGGGTGTGACAGTGGGACAGGGAGGCCACTCCAGAGGAGATCAGACAGACCACTCACTGCAAGCTGTGGCTTTCATGTCGTGGGATAGGGCTTTTGGTGTGCTCGTCTGATGCAATTTCCTTTTTGTTTCTAGATGTTTGTATGAAAGTATCTGCATGCAAATTGTGCCAGTGAAGTGCTAGTGATTAATTAGCTAGTATTACTCTGCTTGTTGCTGAGAGTGATTACCTATTTCATACCTGATGACAGTCTGCCTGGAAGGCGTCAGTCTTTGTGTGCCTTTTAAAATGAAAAAGCAAACTCCAGTCTTGCCAAAACTACCCAGGAACATTTTGAAGTGGTAAAATTCTCAGCCCAGTCCTGTTTCTTTACAGGTCCTTTATACTGACAACTGTATTACACTGACAGGTCAGGTTGGTGACAGGTGAAAAACATGCCACAGGAAATGGCTTCCTCTTCACAGAAAAAAAAACAAAATCAAGCAAGCTGGGATTCTGGCTAAATATTCTCTCAATTGTGATCTCTCTATCACTTTTTTTTACAAGATTTAAGTTTTGTTCACCTAAGCCACAATAGCACTATGGCTTATAACTCTCGTTATTCTTCTTGTGTCCACAGGATGGTAGCAGAGTGTCAGGAATATGCGGCGGCTACTGTGGTAAATGTTCACCGTCCTCTGGCTCCAGTCTGCCTGTAACGGTGGAATAGACCAAGTACCCTCAAACAGGTTTGGGAAGCATTCTAAATATACAATAAACAATACATCACTTTCAGTTTGAAAAGGCACAATCTGTAATTCAAAAAAAGAGTTTAGCCCCACTAAAACTCCAAAGTGATGAGGCTTTTTTAAATGTATGTTAGTATTTATGTTACAGTTCAGTCTTTAAAAAAAATGACGATTTTAAATCGGTCAAACAATAAGGCTATATAAATAGATATACCTGTAACTTACATGGTTAAAAATGACTGATGGTATCTTTCCTATAGGCAGCAGTCAACTACAATCTGCATTTATGTTCATTGAAGAAACATCTCTCCTTTGTCCAGTCTTTGTATCCCTGTGCAGGTTTTTCGATCTTTTAAAGAGTACCTGATATTGGTGTTAATTTAGTTTGCATCGTTTTTTTTCAGCATCTATTCCCATTCATCTCAGCAGTCCTCTTCAGCTGAATGTCCCATCAACACCTTTGCCTTTGATTTTGGATATTTGCTATTTGGACTTTGTAGTGCTGTTGTTACTCCACAGTGCATGTGTTAAAGCCATATGTTCCTTTTGGACCTATTCAGTAAATTGTGTTTAGTCCAATAATGTTATAGTTGTGCTGGCCAGCAGTCCTATTGGTCATATGCAGTGAGGTGTCTCCAATCAGTGGGTCTTGCTTTTAATTATCACTTCAGGCAAGATTTCTGGACATATGTTCAGGTGCTAGAATCCTGTACCACATTGTGTTCTATTAAGCAGCTCTTTTAAGACATTTTTTTGGTTCAGTGAAATTCCTACTTTTTTTTACTCTGAATGTATTACTTGGTCAGATGTTGCCAGTCCAGAGATCCTTCCTGTCACAAGTGGGCTTTCATAAGCTATGAGCAACTGTAGCTGTAAACTCATCCAGCCTGTCCGTCCAGCTACCAACTACCAGCTAATTGTGCCTACGGTGGCCAGTGCCACCTGCTCACTACATCTCAGTTTACTTCCAAGGTTCTCTATTTGTAGCTCATCACATTCAAAAACCCACTGGATGTCGTCCAGGCTGCTTCGTCTGCATCTCCCCAGCTGTTAACTACAGCTGCAGATCCTTGTCCAGCTGGATGTGAGAGGGGAGAGTGCAGGCTTATGATCATTCTCATTAAGCGGAATGTACCAGGGTCAACTATGGCAATAAGCACTGCAGGAAAAAGCCAAGGGTTGCTTCCATGACAACCAAACCTGCATTTGCCAGCTATACCTATTGTGATGCTGTAATTTGAAGTTGTTTTATTGAATGTAAAAAAGTCTCTCTGGGAAAGAAGTCAGTTAACTTGCATTTTAGTTTGTAGAAATTATAAGGTGAAATAGTTTTCTACCAATGTATGGCATTGAACGAACTCAGTATTTTCAGTAGAATATGAACTATGCATCAGTATTAGTATCAGTCCAAATATGTTTAGAGTTGAAGATCTCAACTTCAGGGAAGACAGCACATATAAGTGTGTGTGTGTTACTGGCTCACAAGAAGGAGGTTGTAGGTTACAAGAACCGTAGCGATTAAGCTGCCAGACATCAGAGAGAGCCAAATTCCTCTGTATATC
Organism: Istiophorus platypterus; assembly: GCA_016859345.1. Taxonomy (NCBI): domain Eukaryota; kingdom Metazoa; phylum Chordata; class Actinopteri; order Istiophoriformes; family Istiophoridae; genus Istiophorus; species Istiophorus platypterus. Next base: position 8,720,631 of record CM029117.1, read on the forward strand.
TCTCAGGTAGCGTGCAGTGGCCAGGGAGAGCCATTAGCCTTTTAGCTTTTACCGAGCAGAAAGTTATCTTATCTTGAGCAGCTTGAAAGAATTCGGAAAACAGAGACTTCACCTCAGGCCAGTAAAATTCCTGTAGATACTCCAGAGATACAATACACTGGTCTGGCCCTGGAGACACCTCTCAAACTGCTGAGCTCACAGGCCCCGTAGTGGGATCTCTGTCCAGATGCTGCCTTTAAACCACTGCCTCCTGTACCTCACATTCTTCTTTTCATCTTTGTCTTTAGGAGTCTTTCCAAACTCTACATACCAATGTGCTCCTGTTTAGAGCCGTTCTGACATGTTGTTCTTTGTGACAATATCAGGGTACTTTTTTTCTGTATATCTGTGTTTTTGTATCTCTTAACCAGTGTTACACAGTTTTGTGAATTCTAGTATTGAGAAATACTAGATGAAAATACAAGAAGACCTTCTTCATTACATTCTTTAAGCCTTTATTATGTGTAGAGTAGGTATGTAGGGTACATACTATATGCACAACTGATTAAGAAGCCATATTTGCCTTTATAAGTTGTATTGTCCGGTGCTATTTCAGTGCCTTATGTGATAATGTACACACTTCAGTCAAAGGGAATTTCACACAGTTTTAATCAGCAACTTCACCATAATGAAGTGATTCTTAAAAGCATGGTGAAGTCAATGTTTTGTGTCTTACTGACCGTCACAAATAAACCATACTTCACTCATTGTGAACGTCACAATATAGTTCAGTCCACAGAGTTCTCAGGTGTCATACAGTAAATGAAGGGATTACTATGATATTTAAGTGAATTTATCTTGTCTTACATATTTGCCACATGTTTATCAGGTATTTTAACATGTATTATTGAATTATGTAAAGTGTCTTAACATATGCTTTATTTTATATGCAATATTTATTTTACCTTTTCTTTATGTGAATGTACATAGGCTTTGACCATAAATGACTTTGAAGTACTATGCAGTATTGCCATAAAATGAACCATCTGGCAAAACATTTCCTATTTTGTGAATACATTTATTTATATGTATGTCATATCTGCTTAAACTGTATAAGCAGATTTTTAGTGCAGCCATATGAAAAGCATGATTTACGTATGTGATCTGATAAGGCAATAATAAGAAGGAAATAAAATACCTGACACATGCAGTGCTTGCATGTCTGCTTCTTGCACCAATATATCATTTTAATTCAAGTTTTTCCACGATGTATCATTCAACTGTAAGATGGGCTGTAAAAATCATGAATACAGGATCGTCTGGTTAATGTTCAAACCATAAAATCCTTGCTCTATAATGCATCTGTTTAACTATGATTATGCACCGTCCACAAAACAGTCTGGCTTGTGATCTGATAGCTCTGTTTCATGGAACTAATCTAGTCTCTGTCTGTTTCTTCATCACAGTGAATTGTCAAGACTCCAACCAGGTGTCAGCACTTGTCCTCCTAAATAAATATAACTCACTGCTGAGCAGAATTCCACAAAAAAGTAGTGAGAAATAATCAGCAGATTTATGAATGTGCGTAAATTACTATGCATTTAAATTACTATGCGTTTAAGTATCTTTGACTAAGTTACACAATCTGTGTTTTACTTCGTTTTTACAATCTCGAGTGAACCACACAGTAATAGGAGCCGACGAGTCATTTAGGGACTGACTCTTCAAATGTCTGTCAACATCTGGAGTAAGCTGCTGTTTAAAAAGTGGCTGTTACACAGGGATAAGCACAAGCATGAAAAGGAAAGAGAGTGAGGGAGGGTTGGCGAGGTAGGAGCTTTCAACAGCTCCAGAGGGCTTGTCTAAACTTAAGGACATGATTCATAAGCAGATTTGCAAAGATTACAGAGGTTAGTTTGTAGAAGAATTCTCTCTTTTTCCTTTTTCATTCTTGTGTGAAAACTGTGAGATATCGCCCTTTATTGCGTAGACAGATGACATCGTATGTCAGCAGGCTCCTAATACATCAGATTTTCCTGAAAAAGAAAGGACAGGCCTGCCAGGAAATCTCCTTTCCTGGGCAAATGTGGCCAAGATGCAATCTAAGGAGATCTGCCTTGCTGCTCGTATATAGTTTCATTATTTTTGAAAATTATGATGAATTTCTCCAAGCATGCTGAATTTGGGTTTAACATTAAAAAGGCAAGTTACTTCTCCCTGTGAGACTGTATCTACCCCTCATACTGCAGGTTTTTCAGCAGCATATCTGATCAAAAGCAGAAAGTGGCAGCCAAGCTGATTCTGCATGTGAACTTCACGGAACCATGGTTTGGAGGAACTGTTGCAGTAGTTTCTTGTTTTCCATTACAAGAGATAATATGTCACAGTCACTGATAGAGAAGTAATTATATGTAAGTAATGAGTGTATCAGATGGAGATGGTTGGACCATTGCAACTTTAATGCGTGTTTCACATCTGTATAATGTGTGTATACATGTTTGCTTATGTGTGAATTGCTGAGTGTTTCCACATCCACGGAGCCCTCAGTGACAGGCTGTGTGTGCATTTATGCGTGTGTATGCATGTGCATGTGTACGTTTGTGGCACAGGTGGAAGAGCGGCCACGCACCAACCAGCAGTTGGATCCCAGCTCCTCCAGTGCACATGTCAAAGTCTCCTCGGACAAGATACTGAACCCCAAATTGTGCCCGATGTATCATCGCTGTATGAATGTGTGTTTGTATGTAGAATGCGCTAAAACGAGTAGAAAAAGCACTGCATGAATGTGTGTGTAAATGGGTGAATGTGACAGTGGTGTAAAGGTGCTTTGAGGCGTCAAAGAGACTAGAGAAGCGCTATCTAAGTACGGTCCATTTACTATTACCAGTCATCAGCACATGCATGCAGGCTGGGCAGGTGCTTCAAAGTAGAAACACATCACAGCTATATATGACATCTCAGAGATAAGTTTCCTAACTCAAGATTTTAAAATGATAATGTGAATTTGCATTAATAAGTTTCTCTGTCAGTGCTTGTATGATTTATTTTTATTCATTAGTCTGTTTACTTGTAATTTCTGAAAACACTTATTTTATTATATCATATAATTATATTATAATATCTTTTTAATATATCATATATTGTTTTTATTTTGTGCATCTGAGTTTTTGTTGTTCACGATTTACAGGAATGGAAGCACATGAACATATGTGTCATATAAAACAATGAAGTGGGAAATTCAAAGACCATTTTACAGATGACCGATTGATTGCTTATACTTTGTATCCCAGATGTTCAAATTTGAATTTTATATCTTGAATTTTTGTTTCTGAATTTGACAAGGCCAGCTCAGTAGACAGTCTTTTTTTTTTTACTTGACTTAAATTTTTGGATTGGAATTGATCTTTCTGAATTTCAGCGATTTTAATATAGTTGTTTAACAGTGAGCAATTTTTGAGCCCCTAAAATTAAACATACATCATGTATCTCATAATTGTGATTTTATTTTTGTTTACATAACTATGACAAGAAAAATCTAATAATTTTGAGATAGTTTTCTTGTTATCATGAAATCCCGATTTCATAATTATAAAATGTTTTTCTCATAATTATGTGATTGTATATCATAATGATTAGATATAAATCGTAATTAGAGAGAAGGTAGCCCATTTTGTGTCTTCAGTGAATGCAGGGAATTTCCATATACTGATTATTTGGCAGTGATTCAATTTCACAATGAGACATTCAGTATCATGTAGGATTCAAATATTTAAGACCTTCATTTGCTTCCATACACAGGCACAGATTTATAGTTTTGAAATGTTTGCACAAATGTAGAAATGTCTAAGTGTAAATAGATGTAGTTACAAATGTATGTGTAAATGTATGTCTTATGATGATCACATACAATCACGTATGATCGCTTATCAACATCCAATCAGCCAGAGTTCAGCCTACTTATTTAGCAATGGCTAAATTTAGCAATGATTCAAAGTTTTTATTGGAGCAGTGCAGGGAAAAGTGTTTCACCTCTAGGTGCTGCAGTGCAATCATAGCAGCTTCCTTGTTGGTATTATTCCTGGGCCTGCAGTTTTTAATCTGGTTGTCTGGGTCCCTAACAGTGATCTGCAGCACTTTGTAGCCAAACGGCACCAACCACTGCCAACGTTCTCCATCCGTTCTCAGCATGGTCTAAAAGTACATTGATATGTGTCCCTGGAGGAGAGAATATAGGTACAGTTACTGCTGACTAAAGAACGGGGGGGGGTGTCTCTGAATCATGCAGCTACTGCTTTTAAAGGCACAAGAAGTTGCTTTTCTCTAACAGTCTTTAGGTTTCTGTGCAAGTGTGTCATTAAGACAGAGAAGGGGGTATATTTGACACAAGTTCTCCTAACAATAGCTCTGCAATCTGAGAGAGAGATTTTTCCATAAAAAAAAACTTCCAATATAATTTTTTTGTAATGAATACCATAAGAACACTAAAATAAAACACGTGCACATACTCATATCAAACAACTGGAGTCTAATCTGTGTATCTCCATTTCTGTATTCTGGTGAGTAGAGTCTACAGGTTTTTCTGAGACTTTCCCACAAGAATTAGACCAGTGACCTAAGGAGCTCGAGACTTTCCCAGCACTTCTGAACGTCATGTCCACCACCTTGCAGACAACTGCTCATTCAGACCAAATCAGCTCTGACAGACTTCTGCGGGTCTAAAGTTCACTGGCAATATATCTGAGATAATGCGAAGCAAAATGCATGGCATTAAATCCTGGACCATGCTTTTATGAAGACAGTTTTTTTCCACATTGGCAGCAGCAGCAAAAAAAAAAAAGCTCAATATCAGCTCATCACACTAACACTCACTGTGCCATGCTGACTTCACTCTACAACCAAAAAAGGAGCTTTTTGTGGCTTCCAACTATTTTTCGCATCACTCCTAGAAATAGCATGCAAGCTGTGTTTGATTCTGCCAACAGTGTTTGGACACTTAACTTAAGACTTAATGAGGGGAGTTTTTAAAGTCATGCGTCCCCAGGGTCAGCTCCCCCTACCGTCATTATTATCATCATTCCTCAAGGTAATCTAGGTTGACTTTGAACTGAGGCTCAGTAGCAAGTAAGCCTAAGGCCCGTATGCACACACAAATAGTTTGGATGCCCAGATACCGTTGGAGTTTGAGTTGGGGTGGAAAGGGATTCGGCGCTGTAAGCAAGTGAATGTACTGTATTTGTGTGTGTTCCCCTGTTTCTCTGTACGGCCGCTGATTAGTATCAAGAATATCTTTTTTCCTTTATCCACAGATGCAACTTGAGTCTCTCAAAGTTAACAGTTTGTCCTTGAGACAAAGGAGAGACCAGCTCACTGGCTCGGCTGTTTCTTTTTCTCACTTCAGTAAAGTGCAGAATCATTTTATTATGACACAGCAAAAACACAAGCTCTGCTGCATTTCTCCTTTTCTCACTACAGACAGGTGATAGAAGGATGAAAGAGCAAAGAAAAATCCCCTGCCTGTAAAAACTCTTCAGAGAAAACTGCAGAAAACTAAATGGGGACTTTCATTGTATTTACATCGATTGACTGGTATGAGTTTTCGAAAGTTACAGTATATAACTATTATAAGTGCTACTATCACAGCAACCACCACCTCTACCACTGTTATTCAGTCTACTGATAATAATGATAATTTCAGCATTTGCCCATGATTTTTCTACCAACCCTTTGAAAAGTATTTCACAATTAATTTCTACATCCATCCATCTATTATAAAACCATCAGAGTTCTTTATTGTACACTATACATTTAATCAATGTGCAATGAAAACTAGCCAATACAGTGACTGGTTAAAGGAAGTTTTTACTGTGAACCAAATTATCCACAGAGGTCTCCTCCTCTCCAAAACAAACGGACCTGGTGATTAAATCCGGTGAAAACACTGAATGAAGCAGTTTCTCATTAAAAACTGTGCTACGAGCAGAGCCACTGCTAACATTTACTCAGCTTGTTTCTCTTTTATTCCGATGACAAAGATCCTGCACCATGTTAGAATATATAGTTTAAAAAAAAACCTATAAAAAAGTCAATTTTGCTTTTGGCAGACAATCACAATTCTGACACACTGGCACAAAGGGGATATGACGTGGTTGACAGGTGACCAAATCAAACAGACCGTTACCTTGATTAAAATGAATATTTCTCTGGGTTTGAACATTGTTGGAAATGATTGGGAAATTGTGAGCACACATATCAACAGAGTATATGTAAGATAATTTTAGTTGTTTTTAAAAATTTACTGCAGACATTCAAATAGAGTTAGTTATTATTAAAGTTACATATAATACCTTTAAAGCAGGAAACCTTCTCAGAAATATGGGCCATGAAATCCAAGTGCCACCCAATTTAAAGCAGGAAAATAAAGAAAACATGCTGGGTCTAATTGAGAGAAATCTAAAGTACCATCCACGTGTGTGCATGAGAACAGTCCCACAGTATCGTGAATGCCTGAACTTTAGAGAGGCTGACAGAGCTGCATAATGGGTGTAGAATAAAGCCCAGAGCAAATGTGTATCTAGACTTTATAATATAGAATAAGAACATCTTGGTGAATCCTAGGAGCTGGCGATGCTCAAAAGTCTTTTCTCTGGTGACTGATAGTATGAACTATCTGGAGAGAGTCAACACTGTCAGACAGGGATGATAAAAACCGCCTGTGGGGCAGATGGCAGATGTTTCTGCTGAGATGAGTAGAGGTGAAGAATTAATCTTTTCTGAGCAGATGTGAATGTGAAGGAGAGCTTAGGTACAGTGGAGTGATTTCATGAATATCTAAATGTTGTGAAGGGGAACAGAAGGGAAGAACGCTCTGTTGTCCCCGAGTCAAGGTCGCATCATTTATGTTGTGACTCAAGTGTGAAGGTATTTACGAGTTTATCTACATTTTCAGACCATCATGAACCTTTTAACACAGGTCATATTGCAATTCACAGAGGAAAATAGGAAACTGGTGCAAGTTATAAAAAGACAGGGTGTTTCAGGGAGAATAGAAGCGTAAAACATTTATTTCCACGATGATTACAGGGTCTGTTGTTTCCCTTCAGGTGTGCTCGGACTGGACGGCACAATCCATCCGCACTGTCATTTACCGCTGCGCCCCTGGTTTCATCCGAGAGTAATTATAGTTTCTCCCTTTTTTAAAAAGTATTTTTCTAGCCTTCCATTGGTTGTGAGGAAACAGGGTGGAGCTGCTATCCGGAAGGCGCAGCTCCATTCATTAATGAGGGAGGTTAATGCGATCGGACCGCAGCCAGGGCTCCGTCCGCGCGCTCGGGGAGAGTCGCGAGGGCTTTTCAACGAGTGCGCGCTCTGCTCATCTTCAGTTTCCCCCCGTGCGCCGTTGGTGTCGGTGGTGTCGGTGGTGTCGGTGGTAGCCCCCCGTGCCTCCGCTGTCCCGGGATCAGCCTGTCATGTTCAGTCGCAGCTCCCTGAAGAGGACTTCCACTAGATCGGTAGGTCGGCGGGGGAAAGTCCTGGGTTCGGTGTCCTCGCTCCAGTGAGACAATACGCGTGACCCTTGTTCTTGTCTGTTTTCAAGTTCTTCCTGTGTCTGTTGCTTAGAGCGTCACGTTACATCAGCTGTGTTATAATAAGGCACCGTCACAAGCCTCATTAAAAACACAGCTGATGATGACAGACACACGTTTGCCCTGTTTCAACTAGTGATCTTTATAAGTTACACCAAGAACCCCATTTAAAATATGTGTAAAACTGGCACCTTGTTACTGTGTGTTGTGTTGCTTTGAGAACTATTTAGTACCAACAGGTTTGCGAGGCTTACAGTAGGTGAAGTAGCTCATAGAGGAAACCATCAGTGAGCCACAAATGTCCTGTGAATGCAACTGTAAGCTGTGACCCTTCATCTTCTGCCTGTGTTTGTTCCAAGCTGGACCCCGCGGGTGAGCCACAGAGAGGACAGCCCTGTAACACCTGTGGAGAACAGTGTCCTGGCTTTGCCCTGCACAAATGGAGGTAATAGCATCGCTTCTCTCCACGCCACCAAATTCACACTGATGCCCACAAAGCCGCTGCCCCCTCTGATGTGCAGGCATTTCCGTCCCATCGATAAGCGAGTGGTCGATATCAAGCCATTGCTGTGGTCGGATGCCTGTTTATATTTTCACACATCGGTGAATCAATTCACGATCAGAGTTTCAACCATGAACTGTTTGCTGCCCTGTAATAGCGACAACCAACCAGCTGATTAAGTCACTAGAAACTCTGTAAAGTAACCACGCAGCGTTGTGATATACAATATAAAAACAACTCTAAGATAGAGTAGCATCAGGAGGAAAACCTTTCAGACCCTTGGTATTTTGAATAGAATCAGCCATGCATACTACTGTGAAGGAACCATTGTTCTGCCCTTGTGTGCTCTAAGATAATAGTTTTTACTGTAAAGGCCTTTCATACAGCGGGAGGATTAACGCCTGCGGCTTCTACAGTCTCTCTGCCACAGCTGGGAGGATGAGAAATTGCATATGCGGTGAAACAAACTGTACTATATATATATATATCATTAAAAAATGGTTCTGTGTAAGAATGTGACTTATGTGTGCAGCATGAATGTAATGCACAAGACATTACTTATGGAAAATGTTTATTTGTATCAGGTGATTCCCACAACCACCAACCACTCAGTAACAAAGTCACACTATTTGCAGTACTGACTTAATGGAAATGTTGTGAGCTATACCAGTGTCTCTTTACCATCTAGCGGTGCTGAGGCTCAGTTTGTGGAAACAACAAAACTCTAAGGCGCATCATTATTATTAGATATTGATTACAAATCCTACATAGTATTGTATTGTTCAACACAATAAGCTTCTTGACACAGTCCATAGACGATTAGTTGTGGAGGAAATGTCCAAAATGAAATCCTCAGCTAAGTCGAACAATGTGAAGAAAATGTAATGGTTTAATTCAGTTTTGAATTTTAGACCTGCACAGTCTGTCAGGGTGTGACTTCATTCTGCCGTACACCACAATTATTCCTGATACCAGTTTTCCCTCATAAACACAGAAAAACTCACATAAAACTACAATAGTTTGGCGAGGGAAAAGTCTGTCAGGTTGGAGCCAGCTTATTCAAAGGTAACATGGAAGCAGTTGGATTTGTCAGGCGTTTTCTACTCTAGTAGGGATCCACTGTAGAGGGGGAGGGTCTGGACCCCTAAGACCATCCAGCTTCCTTTGCCATGAAGTAAACTAGTGCAGGGGCAACCGCGGGCTCAGGAATGCAGCCCTTTAATTGCCCGTCTTTGCACTCACACAATAAAAAGTAAACTTTTTCCCGTCCGACAAACTGAAATAAAACGCTGCCAGTGGACACAGAGTAAAAGAGCCCAACTTTGTGTGTGGAGGCGAAAGGCTGTTTTATTGCTCCGACCAGTCATTGTTTCTGAGGAGAAAACTGGCCAATTTAACAAAGAATTTTCTGCTTCTCTCTCAGGCAAAATAAAAGTGTTTTCATGCTAATTTTACAAGGTATGGCAGTAATGGCATGTTTTGGAATGTGGTGGACTTGAGCTGACCCTGAGGTTAGCGACAGGGAGATGAGGGTGGCAGGTGTGCTGCCCCCTACATACTGTCTCCTCGTACCGGGTCTCGTCGGTTTTGCCTTTGCCGAAGTCTTAACAACTGTTTCAAATAGATTTTGTTTGCTGATGTAAATACATATACAGAGTCATTAATGTGCAGGTGGATTGTTTTGTTCTCAAACTAACCTGCACTCCACCAGGCACTTTATATTGTTAAGGCTAGCAGTTAGCTCAAAGCATCACTTCTGCTTGTGTACAGCCTCACAGAGCAGAGATATATGGTTTGTTTTCTTTTTAATAATCTTGGGGCCCCTCTGATAAATCTTGGGACTTCTTTTCCTGTAAAGCATTTCCTGTTTTGGCATATTTTTGTTGTTTGAGTGGTATTGTGTGATTTTTTTATAGTGATTAGTTTCAGACCACCACATGTAGTTAATGCAAGTTGGTAGACATGTGTTGCTTTTCTTAGGCCCAGCCAGGAGAGTTTAGCTCTCACAGAATAAACATGTTACAGTGAATGGGACTAGGCCACACTACACCCAGTAACATTCCCCACACTTTTAAAAGGTGTTTGTCTCAGAATCCACTGAAATATTGATGATTCTCTAAATATTCAGTAGAGGAATATACTTTACAGTACTGGCACTGTTTGTTTTCTCTCCCTTTCTTCTTCCGTATTGCCTCTCTATGCAATGTTTCCACTAAGCTAAGCTCCTGGGGGTTTTTCAGACTAGCCTTTTATAGGAAGTTGACTGAGTGTGTTGAAGCATTTCCCATTCAGAGTGAAGAGAGGAACCAGTCTAGTGTTGGGTATTTAAAATCACCCAGGCCAACTAAAAACCTTACCCTAAAGAATTCTCTGTAGATGTTGTTTGACTCCGATGTGAGTGATAAACCCAATAGTGACTTTCTGCAAGCTTTAAAATACCAAAAAAATATATTTAAAAAGAAATCTTTCCTTTTGACTGTAAGAATGTGATTAGTGAAACAAGTAGCTTAATTAAGGATTCTGTACGGATTTTCCGGCCCTCGTCCTGTGTGACAGAAATTTGCTGTACAGTGGCTGCCTCTTTATATTGAGAGAAACCAGTTCATGGTTCATGCATCTGGATGGTTGCTCATTGTCTACTACCCTTTGGATGAGTGGCTTGGTTGAATACCTGGCAGGAGACCCAGGACACCGCTCTTCTCTCTGCTCATCATGAGGCCCGAGGTGGAAATAGCTGTAGAAAAGGGCTCGCTCTGCTCACCCTTTTGCCTCTGCAACCCTGATGTGAGTAGAGAATGCGTGGATGAAAGTAGAGTTTCTGATGCCTGGCTGCTTGTGTGTCAGTGTGCCTGCGTAACCCAGTATGCTGACTTGGCTGTTGTGGGCAGGTTAGGTGTAGGTGTAGATTCTCCTTGCACAACATGCTCCTTCTGAATTATTAATGCTTGCCTTTGGCTTGATTGATTTTCCTTGTGCTAATGAGACTCATTACTAGGCTTATTAACATGTGCCCTGAGTGTGAATGTGCTATCGGAGCCTGATCATATGACTGTCTTCTGTACGATGCCTGTGCATTTCAGAGCTGCGCTTAAAAGGTTACACTTGACCTGTGGCGTAGGGTTAGATCAGTACAGACATGAATCAGACTACAAAGGAGGATTTATGCCATGAAATCTTTCCATTTGCTATTTCTTCATTTCTTCCAGCCAACAGCACAACATAAAACTTAATTTAAGGCAGGAGGTTTAGTTCAGGTTTTTGCCAGAGCTGGACAAAGCCGGTCCTTGTGATGCAACTGGGCCTTAAATGAATCTTTTGCTGGCTAAAAGCAGTGGTGAGGGGGTAGAGGGGGAGCAAAAAAGGAGGATGGTTGCAGTAGAACAAGAGGCACTAGGGTTGAGTTTTAACCCGGCGCTGAATGGCTTGCTGACGTCTGTCCCCTCGGTAACCCAGTGCGATCTGCATAACACTGGCCAGTCCCAGCTATTCACTGTGTTAACATGACGGCCTGGCAAATAAAACTGGCATATGAATGGGTGCTGGCTCTTTTGGCAGAGAAGAAGAAGACTAGAGGTGAAGGGGGAGATGGATAGAAGAAGCCCTTGGTGGTCAGTGTCACACAATGGTGACTTTAGTAGATTTATCACTGAAGCCTCCTCTGTGTATTGGCATGGAGATGGTAAACCTCCTCACTTGACAGTTTCCAGGGCTGAAAACCCTCCCTGTCCTGCTGTCTTTGCTCCTTCCCTGGGCTTGTTTCAGTGCAGAGAGCAGCTGGGGTAGCACTCACGAGGGTCAGGAGGCAAATGACTTCTTAAGCTGGGCTTTTTATTGTGTAAATGGTGCATTTTTTCTTTGTCATTTAGAGGGCTTTATTTTGAAAAGGGTTATATTTTGACAGAGCTGACAGAGCTCATGTGATATATCAGTGATGTTCACAGATAATGCAAACCCAGAGATCTGTGAAGTCCTGAAATAAATCATAGCTTGACCTTTAGGTTCGATGAACTTGTCTCTTCCAATCGCTCTCATTTCATTCTCTGTTGCTGTTTTCTCTCTCCTTCTCTCTTGCTTCTTGTCTCTTTCCCTTTTTACTGTTTCCCATTTCTCCTTGTTTTTCCTTCATCAAATTCTACCTGAATCACCTCATGCTACACCGGGATGAATACACAAAACACAGCATATGATTTGACTGTAGTGATTTGGACTCTGTGAGGACTATGCATGGCGGTCACGGCAGCAAAGATGGTCTACGCATGGAAGCCAGCTGAGATCCTTAGGGGCCCGTCGGTCAGCTGCTGAATTCCAATGAAATCCCAGCATCAAAATTCAAGAGGCAGGCTGCTGTGACACAAAAACACACACAGAGGTCACAGATTGAGAAAAGATCACAGCTGAATTCCTGTAGTATTCCTCATTTCCTCTCTCCGCTTGGGGATTTTGATCATGGGCACAGGTAAAGATACATTTGTTTAAAGCAAGCACAAAATCCTGACTTATTGCCTGATTTTTATTTTGAAAGCTCATGGTTTTTCATTGCCCTTAGGAAGAGAATCCACTGTGATTCTTTGATATGATTTTATTAGATATTCTGGACGTATGCTCAAGCATTGATAACAACCCAGTTTATTGCTTTCTCAGGCAGAATATTTCATGCCTCTTCTTTTTGATTTGGTGCGATGAAGCTGCATTGTGCTGGATGTTTTATTGGCGGGCTGTGTATTTGTACACTCTTTTGGGAGAGAGGAAATGATCTCTTCATCTTGTATAGATAAAACTTGTAATTGTGGTTGTATGACACCACGGGAGCAGATGCTGGAGCCAGAGACAAAAAGAATGTGCATTTGTGTGACTGTGTTTCTGTTTGTGTATCCTGATATATCTGCGTCTACTGTGCATGAGTGTATGTAGTGCATTTTCCAACAGAGTAGTGGTGTCAACTTTATGTCCAAAACAAAGATGGATGTTTAAAAAAAAATCTGCTTTAAGGCATGACAACAGGTAGTGTGATCTCATCCACCAGGTGGGTTCTGGGTGTGTAACAGGAGATCCTGTGAGGTGTTGGGTTGCTGTACTTCCTCATGCTTGAAACTGCTTTTGTAACTTGCCGTGGCTCCTGCATCATTAGTTTATGTATCATTAGTCATTAGTAGCAGCAAAATATAGGTTTTTATTGACCAGGTTCTTTGTTCATTTGACCATCAGTGGATACTAAACAGAAGATAATAATGTAATATAATGTAATGTGATGTAATGCTGTTTCTCACTCTGTGGGAAATCGTCCATTTTCTTTTGATTTGTAGGAGAAAGAGCCAGCATTGTTGTACCTGAAAAAGAGATGGAGAGAGACCTCTCAGTGGTCACCTGCCGAACCTCAGCTACTCAGAGAGACGTGTTGACTTCACCCTCACTACTCTAACTCCTCTTTTTAGTGCTACTATCTACTAGCATTGTCAATTTAGGAGCATCTAGTCTCACATCCAATGACTCTTTTTACATTTTGTCTTATAAGCAGGTTTCTTTTTTACTATAAGCCAGCTCCAATTCTTCAAACTTCTTTTCTCTCCCAGATCCCATAGATTTTGAACAATCTCTATATATATATATATATATATATATATATATATATATATATATATATATATATATATATATATATATATATATATATATATATATATATATATGTGTATATATGTATGTATGTATATATATATACATATATATATATGTATATATATATATATGTATATGTATATATGTATATCTATATATATGTAAAAATATTTGTGTGTATATATGTATATATGTATATGAATATATGTATATATGAGTGTGTGTGTGTATATATGTGTTTGTATGTGTATGTGTGTATGTATGTGTGTATATGTATGTGTGTATGTATATATGTGTGTGTGTGTGTGTGTGTGTGTGTATGTATGTATATATGTATGTATGTGTATGTGTCCATGAATGAGAGGATCAAGCACAGACAGAAGGAGGAAGTAAATCACACAGTGTTTGAAGTAGTGTTGTTGTCCTTGAAACAGAAGAGAAGTTGCTGAATAAGCACAACTGTCCGTGTTGAAAGGATGTAAGTTTGTGCTGCCTTATAAATCCCTGTCAGAGAGAGTGCTCAGCTGCTGCTATAAATGAATACAGCATGCTAGTAGCTTTGTACCACTTGTAGATGGATTTCACCCATCTCACATTAGCACACCTCTGTAATTGTCCCCGACTTGTGTGCTAGCGATGCTAATTCCGCCCGATTTTTGCCCTGGTGCTGATCCTTGCCTTAATGAAGGCTTAGCGTGCTAAACTGCCTTTGAACTGTCACTGGAAATAAAGGGAGGTAGTCTCACCACTGTCATACGCCTGGCAAGTTAGCATTTACTGTGTCTACAATTCCAACCTCCCCATCCTGTTTAAAGAGTTAATTCATGTCATCCTGAGGGGTTGTCCTGTCAGGTCTGTGCACTTGGGCTGTTGGATGTGCAGCTTCTGACATGAGCTGGCTTATTTCATTGCTTTGTAATTTTACAAATGAATTTTGCTCTTTGTGTTTTGATCAAAAGTACATCTTTGGTTAATTCTACAGCTGTTGCGTCCATTTACTGTATCTCCCTTAAAGCATGATTTGCAATCAGAGGTTCTATCTACACTATCACCCCAGCACCTCTTTTTCTATCTCTGTCACCCACATAAACACACAGTGACTAAGAAAGGTGTGAAACACATTATAAATCACTTGTAGTCCAAAGCAGTTTTCATTTTATGTCAGAACACACACACACACACACACACACACATCTGCTCACCTTCATTCTAATTTGGGGAGCTCTCATTCACATCCTGTTGTGTAGACTCCTTGGTCTCCCCCTAGAAGCAGAAGCTCTCAGCAGCTGAATAGCTGCGTGCCAAATCCCAAATTGCTTGAAAACACTTAGTGGATGAGGTTTTTCTTGGAATCATTAAAGCTTTTTCTCACATGAGATTCTGATTTCCTCAGAGACTGTCTAAGCAAGTGGATTTGGTCTGGCCCTGGAGATGTTACATTCTTGTCAATTGGTCGCAGTGATGGTGTGGAATTGGAGGAGATGGGTGTGGGGCTGCAACTTACAATTATTTTCATTACTGATTAAGTATTTTTGGCTAAAAAAATATCTGAAAATTGTACAGAAGAAAAATAAAGCTTCATTATCCCAAACGCTAAGGTTTCGATTTGATTATTTTGTTAGAGACAAGTTCCAAACCTAAAGATATTCAGTTTTTATATCATTTACAAAGATGAATGAACTCTCTGGCAATAGACTAATCATTTAACAGGCATATCAAAACCACCTAGCTGGGTGGGAGCAGGACAGATGGGATTGATGGAAAAATAAGAGATTTAACATTTCTAGCTATCACATGCTTTCTTTTCCTCTCTAATGCCACTTTGGTTTCCTTTATGCTTTTCTCTCTCATAAATCTGATTCATTCTCTTTTTGCCCTACACTCTGTATCCCTGTGTCCACCTTAACTCACTAAACCTTCATCACTGCAGCCCCCCCGCCTCCATCCATCCGTGCATCTCCTCATCTAACCAGCTAAAAGACTGCCAGCCCAGAGCAGGGAGCTTTAAGCAGTGCACCACTTCAAAGACCTCTTTGATTCTCTCCTCCTCTCGTTTTATCCCCCCTTGTTTCTCTCTGTCCAGCCACCTGTTCCCATCCGGGAGGGGTGTGTGTGTGTGTGTGTGTGTGTGTGTGTGTGAGAGAGAGAGAGAGAAGAGAGAGAGCGGGAGAAAAGCCTCGGTCAGAGCTGTACGAGGAGCGAGGCCTGAACACACAGTCCGAGATGGATTTCATGTCTTTTGAAGAATTTCTCAGGGTTGGTGATTTTGGAGAATGGCTGCCCCGTTGAGTGTTTGTAGTGGCCAGTAGAGGTCGCCATCATACAGCGAAACAGCGTGTTATCCCAGTTGTCATCCTTGTATAACGGACCCCTGCATAAGCTGGAATTTAGATATGAACAATGGTCGAATGCTCAGACCTACAGTACTGTATGAGACTGGATAGAAATCATCACTCTTTTTATTAGTTAACCTCATAAGTTAGGGAGATGCTGACAACCCCTCTTTGACTTTCCCATTACTTTAATGATGTATCCTATTTTCATTACAGACCCAAGATCCCAGTGGAGCTAAAACCCTCATTTGCAAAAGAAGCTGCAAAAAAAAGAGCTCGATGACTCTGCATTGTTAAATAATTTGATTGGTTTATCGATGCAGCCATCCCACTGATTATTGGTTGACTTAAGTAGCACATTGGCCTGTAGGAATTGACTGCAGCGGTCTGATATTGAAGAAAGGGCCCAGGCAGCCATTCCATCAAACAGCAGTGAGGAGAAAACCCAAGGCTTATTTGTGATCTGTATTTATGTCACATTTTGATACCTCATTTTGAAAGGACCAAATGTGTTAACGGGATAACAAATTGTGTGTGTATTAAAATTTTTTTTTTTTTTTCTAAGTTGCATGCTTGTTTTTTTTCCAAGTTAAACGCTTTATTCTATAGCACCATAAAGTCACAGCTTCAACCCTCCTGTCTCTCTCTTTCTCCATCTTCCTCCCCCGTCTGTCTGTGTGATTGTCGTCATCTGACGGGTGGGTGAAGTGTCGACTTGGTTCTGTTCACAGCTGTGCATGAGTCAAGGTTGTATCTACATGTGTGTGCGTCCGCATGAGTAGCGGTAGCAGAGAGGCTCTTAAATGAAAGCTGTATTTCATGGATAAGAGAGGAGGCAGGCTGCCAGTGCCAAGCTCTACAGGTATCTATTAACTGATCTGGGTGCAGGGAGAATGGAAAGGGAGCAGGAAGCAGGAGATGAAAAAAGGCTCCGAAGCATGGCCAGCTTCCTCTGACAGAGGCCTAAAGTAACACCTTGCTTCACTGAGACCTTAGGTCAGCACTCTCACATACAACTAAACAAGAGGACTACTATTCATTTTAATGGATGTGGTTGTGCTGCGTGGCCTTGGTGTGTTCTGAGACAATTCTTGAAAACATTTCAAAGATAACAGGCTACAGTTCTGCTCCTTTATGCCTCCTGCTATCAACTGTTTATGGATTTTTTTTAGGCAGATAACAATGATGATAATTGTGAGTTTATTCTGAGATTATTTATAAACCTCATTTTTGATTAGGATCTCTTGAATTTGTTTTTAAAGAATTACTACCAAGATGTGCATTAAGTGGAACCATGGAGAGTTGAACAAAACTGAAGAGTCTACGGGCACAGTGGTGGCTCTGTGCTCCTGTACTAAATTCTAACATCTGCTTGATAACATACTCACTATGGCAATGCAAACATGCTGGTGTTAACTAGGTATAATGTTTACCACTGTTTTAGTTTGTTACCATGCCAAAATTATTTAATAAATGCAAAGAGAACTCAAAAATTATGAAAATTTCATTAGCTTTACAGTTATTTTTGAAAATTTTGACCTGGTGATGATGCAAGATGTCAAGAGATCCCCGGTGTTATTACAGTCCATTCTGACGCATGAATGCCTTTGCCAAATTCTATGTTATTGGATCTGACAGTACTTGTATCACTATAGGATAATCAGAGACTGCTGAAGTCATTAGTATATGCCATCCAGGGCTCATGAATCATGTAGATTTTTAAGGTGGTTCAGAGGAAAAATGAAAGCTTTAGCTTGCTGGTGTTGCTGTAGTGAAAGGCAATGAACTGCCATAGTCGGCAGAATTCATCCCTTAGGGACCTTGAAGGTATGCACTGAAGTTCGTAGAAGGCCATCAAAGAGGTGGACTGATTGACTGATGATATCAACGTTGCCGTTCATAGAGCCATGCTGATAGCGATGCCTCAATATTAGACTTGTCTGTGCTTCCTGGTGGACAAATTACCCTGTCTCTAAACTATCACAAACACATCTTTGGCATTTCTGTACAGCAGTTTCTCTTTTTGTATCAGCCAACATATTATATGTAGATACTGATATATCAGGCAATATATCAGCTTGGCTGTTTTGTCTGTCTAACTCTAGTTTTTGCATCTGCTAAATTTTAACACTCAATCTTTTGAAATGTTATTTCTGCAATGCTATGCAATTCAAGGTTGAGAGAAAGATGAACTCGAAGTGATAAATGGATAAATAGATGGACTGTTGACATGTGACAAATGTCTCAAGACGAATTTAAACACAGCACATTTTTGATCCTTGGTGCATGCTGTTGCCGGTTCAGACATGAGGATGTAAAGCACCTTGATGAGTACTTTTATGGTCTTGGAGTTGCAAAGAGTCAGCCTGGGCTCTACTCACAGGCACAGACACTGAGTCATTTGGATTAAAATGGGTGGAATTGGGAGCCAGTAATGACAAAGTTACCTCAGCGATCAAATTGAAGCCATCATCACCCTTATTTTGCAAACACAGTGTCTCTATTGCTGCAGCTTAACTACTTTATGCTCTGCATATTTGAATGATGTTTTCATATTCTCTCTCCATCTTCTCCATCGTTCTTGATCACTCATCTGGCCAAGTTTATTTATGCAGGTTGACCGGTTGCCAAGGCAATGAGAGTGCTGTAAGTTTGCTGCTGCCTTGACAACAGGCCAGACAAGTACTGCATTATCAGTATGACAATAGAAGAGCAGATAAGAATAGGCAGAGGGAGCGTATCAGGGAGAAAGAGAAAACTAAGAAACAAAGAGTCTGGTGTTGCTCATATGACGTCAGACTCGGCAGAAAGTTTTTCTTTCTCCTTGTGGTCAGTATAACAAGAGTAGCTAAGGTCTGCATGATAGAGAATTAAAATTGCATTTTTTCTGTGGTTGTTATTGGCCCTGGTTCACTGAAGTGTTTTAGTGTTCTTGGATATGAATGCTGATTCAAAAGCTTTTTGACCTTCACTAAGAATACACTTCTGTGGGAAACGTTGTATGCTCTTTTCTAATGAAAAGTGTCAAATTTATTTATGTTGAGCATCAAAGTCAGAGAAGCATTCAGTTGTTCCAGTGCAAAAAAAAAACCACATAATGGAGCTTGAAACCCAGTCCATCACCTGGATTTGATGCAGATATCTAAGTTCTTGAAAGTTATCAGTGCTCATTTGTTTCCCATATTGTTCTTCACTCAAATAGATGCTGTAACTAGCAGGATCTAGTGGTTTGCTAGATACCAAACAGTTTGCAGTTTTTGCCAGTGACATTCGATGAACTTCCCCTTGTGAAACATAAAACAGACATGCTGAATCAAAACCAGACTTTTGCGGCGTGCAATACTTTGATAGATATGTAAAGAAATGTCCTGTTTCATTCTTCACCGACTAACATGGCCCTTCGAGTGCTTGAGCCGTGGAGGCTTGCTATCCATTTGTAAAGTTTGAAAATCTGGTGAAACCAGAGAACGGAGTTACTCAACAGCAAGGTAGCCTTTCATTTTAAACTCCCTCTGTGATTTATATCTCAACCTGATACTCTTGTAGTTGGAGCTAGCAGACACACTGCAACAATTCTTGAATTTGATGTTGAAAGAGCTCAAATTAGCTTTCACTATAATTATGATACCCAATACTGGGAACATATATGGCCTGGTATGTTAGGGTTAAAAAAAAAAAAAAAAAGTCAAATGTGTGCCTCCCAACTTTAACTTGTAGTAATGTATCAGAAAGTGATTCACATGAACAGTGTGTCACACAGTAGTCTCAGGAACTGTTGTAAAGTCAGGAATGTGCAATCTGATGACACCATCTTTGTTTTCAGCAGCGTCCCAGGCTGACAACTGTCTCCTTGGTCTTTTGTCTAATAGCAAAGCCGCATATAAGCCTGCGTTATCCTGTCCAGCCACGACAGTCAGAGCGACATCCGTTAGGTGACAGCTCGACTGCAAAGTCCAGAGGTTCAAGCACAGAGTGAACCAAACTATTGAATGGAAAGGCCATTTTGTGCATGTCAGAGGTCAACTTTTAACCAGCAAATCCCCCTTTCTCCCATCTAATCCTCAGCCCTGCGGTTTTCCCACACCACAGGGTTCGTTCGCCTCGGACCAACCAGAAGACAGACAAACAAACGTAATGTTCTCCCAATAACATCCACAAGCCACAGACAAGATTAACATGTCCTCATACTTCCAAAAATGATCTTTTGACCTGCAGGTATAACAGAACTATGGCTCCAACTTGGCTCCCAGGAACGATTAACAATTAAATGTAAAAATCTGTTTGTCGTCGTCAGGATTTTTTATTTGACGTCATTCATTTATCCTTTTATTTTCTGTGTATGTACAGAGTCAGCTGTTTCACAGAGATCTGTTGGTGTATTGGGTTGGTCAGCATAGGCCCCAGCAACAAATTTGCATCCTCGGAACCTCTTACATCATTCTCTCTACTGGTGGTATCGTCAGTCACATTTGCCCTAACAGAGAGTCAGCAGTTTAGGCCAGGAAAGCTGACTGGACTTGCTTAGTTAGGGAGGCCAGTGATCTGTGCTGCTGTGTATCTCTGCATTCTTTAACAGTGAGCACTGCTTTGCCTCAATTCAACCCCTTCTGTAAAATAATGTAGCCTTGGGCATACACAGTCCACATTACACAGACACACGCACACACACAAACACAGATACACTCATCATTTCCCCTACAGACAGAATCCCTCATTTGGTGTGGACATCAAAGACTCCAATATTTATAAGGGGTCCTGGGCTTTAATTTGCTTCTTGTTTGATTCAAATGAGACCATTCACTGTCTGCCCTTTATTTATCTATGTGTTCATTTATTTATCTGTTTAAATCAAACCTCTTCTTCCTCGTCACAGGGGCTTTAATGCCATCACAGAGCAGGAACTAATTGACATATAATGAACGTGGTAAGAGTGCATTTGGATTGAAATGTAAATAGTTTGCCTGCAGCTCTGGTGTTGAAAAAGGAGGAAAGATTGGATAACCTGCAGTGTGTGGAAAGTCCTGTCTCTTGTCATGTGGAAACACAGAGCTCATACTGCCTTTATATCTTTTATGGCACATTTTAACTTCCATCTGGTTGGCTTATGAGGTTCTTGGTTTTGTTTGTTTTTCATCTAATGAGTTTTAAGGCCGTTTTCTTCTTCTTAGCACTTCATAAGCCTCTGTTTGATCTGCATCTGTCACAGCCGTGCATAATGACACCTCAGTTGTTTCCTGATCTGGTTTCCAGACAGTCAGGTTTAGCCTCTAGACTCTGATTGGTACTTGGGAGTAAAAATCATGAAATGACAAGGGGGCTGGATAGAGATTGTTGACGTTGTGTGTGTGTGTGTCTGTGTTTGTCTGTGTGTGTGTGTGTGTTCATGAGTGCGGGGAGTGTGGAGACAAATAGGAAATGTTTTGCCTTGATCTACGCCCACTTCTGCTTTCTAAATTATTATTATTAGCGTCACCACACAGGTGGGATGCGGGGTGTGTGCGAATGTGGGAGGTGACAGGTATGTGTGTGTGTGTGTGTGCGTGAGTGTGTGTGTAAGAGAGAGAGACAGAGAGAGCAGATGCTACATGTTGGAGAGTCTTTGTTTAACCAAGGGGATGTCCTGAGGCAGGTGTAGCCCACTCAGGACTATGTGCACCTGTGTGTGCTTGTGTATGCCGCCCCACGTGCCTGCCCACACTCAGCGGCATATGAGGAGTAGCCTCGGCAGACTTTAGACCTGTAATATTTAATAGCTTGACACTTGAGTCAGAGAGCATGCCTCAGTTTATGTTTCATTGTCAGATGGTGATCAGCCCTAATTTCCTGTTCTGATCTACAATGAAGGATGGGATGAATAGCAGTGGGGACTCCATGCATGTGTGTATGTGTGTGTGCAGTTTAAATGGCCTTTTGTTTATCCTGACACAATGATGACACAATGACCTTCCTATTTTCTGCATCCTGACCTTCTGTTATCAAGTAAGGAAAAAAATCTTCTTCATCAGTCACCGGCTGACGCCCCTCCCTCCAAGCGTTTGTGTTCTGACCATTGTGTGTGGACGTGTAGGCTAGTCTGAACGTCTATTCAAAGCAAATACACAGAGATGCCACCGACAGGTCTACACTCTGCTTTATTGTGGAATTAGTGAAAGTATAACTGGACTGCTTCCCTAGGTCTCTAGGTAAGCCGCTCACGTCTCAGTGTTTGCGTGTAAAGGTGCAGCTGAAGGTACGTTAGACAGGCTGAGTGGGGAGGAGAGGTTAGATGCTCTGACTCTGACAAGCTGTGCTCCGAGCCCCTGAATAATGAATCTCGAGCGCGAGGGGAATGGTTGATGGCAGCGAGTGTGTGTGTCTGTATCACCCGTTCGTGGATGCTTTTCTTCTGTGTCTGTGTGCTAGCCTCGATTTGTATGCTGTTATGTTTGCTACACTCCAGCTGGTGTTGGGGGCAGAAGGGGCACTAGGTGGTGATAAATTCTGTCCAAACTCTGAGTGTGTGAGAGTTCATGTCTTGTGATTGCAGTTCCATTCTGTACTAATGTAATGATAACAGTAACAATTAAAAAATACTTCTATTACAGGACATTGGGTATTTTTTATGTTGTCAATAAATCCCAACTTAATCCCACTAGCATGTATGTGCCGGTGTAGTTTAACTACTGACTGGGAAACAAGCTTATTTCCTTCATTCGGAGATTTAGATGAGAAGACTGATACCACGCTTTATTTGTTCAATTAATATGAAGCTAAACAAGCAGCCCCTTAGCTTAGTTTAGCACAATGACTGATAACAGGTGGAAACCGCTATCCTGGCCCTGTCAAAGCTTTTCCCAAGACAGCAACATTTCAGTATGCTGTTCCTCCTGAGAGAGAGAAAATAGTCTAGCACAAAGGTTGTTTTTTTTCTTTGTTTGTTTATTATAGTAGGGGCTGCCTTTTTTAAACTTCATTTTTTCTTATGGATCAAACACACAAGATAAAGCATGTAAATCAGTGAACCAAAGAGATCGATTTAGACAGAGATTGTTATCTTTGGACAGAACCAGGATGGCTGTTTCCCTTTGTCCCTTCTTGTTCCAAAGCAAAAATATCTGGCCGCTGGCTCCAGCTTTATATTTATTGTACACATATCAGGTGGTATAGATTTTCTCACCTAACTCCGGGCTGAACAAAACTGAACAAATATATTTTCCGAAATCTCTGTTATTGCTTAAAAAACTGCTGTAAATACTCATCATTGCACCGAACGCATTTTACTTACAGAGGAAAGTAGTCCACAGCAAATCCTCTGTTTAGTCCTGTTTGAGTAACAACTATAGTGTCCAGCTATTGTAGGAAAATACTAGGCCTTTTTTAAAAAGGTTAATTGTAGATTTGTGCACCATTTTTAAAGATTTATGTCCATTATGAATGAAGGGCCTAGGGGCTAAGGGCCACAGACAGAATTGTGACATGAGAGACAGACACAGACAGACAGACCAACACACATTTGGTCTTTTTGCAGGATTTGTCGACATTAAGAAAAATGTAGAATAAAGCCAGTTGTATCTTTATAGACTACTTATATTTGAACTTTCTTTCAAAAGATTTGCAATCAATAATGCAATATATTTGATTGTGAAGCATAAAGTAGAAGACAAAAAATCAATATTAAAAGCAAAATTCCGTATTTGCCGAAATTTAATAGCTGTATGTCAACATGTTTGTTATTTTGTTTGTGTATCTAAAAACATGAGCTTTTTCTATATGTGTCGACTGAGCAGGGAAAAGTCATTGTCCTCATTGGGTTAGTTTCAGAGGGAGTGGTACATATTATTAGCATAAAGACTATCTGCTGTCTGGTCTGATTAATGATGTGGAACAACAAAAGGGAGAGTAGATGGGTCTGCTTCCCAAACACAATAGACCTACACTGGACTGTTGCTGAGACACACACACACATACACACACACACACACACACACACATACACACACATATACATGCACTCCAACACAAGCCATTTGCTCTTGCTTCAGTGCCTGCCTGCCTGATGCAATTGGATTTTGGTTAGTCGACACCTGTAAGCTCCAGCAGGTTATAACGGGGCAAAAGTGATAAAAAATGTGTGTGCGTGTGTGTGTGTGTGTGTTTGCGAAATCTGTGCTCTGCCAACTGCCTGACAAAGACCTAGAACGGGGGAGAGAGCCTTACCCATGCATATGGCTGCACATGTAGACATCTAATCCTGAGAAGTCTGTCTGCACTGAGCTGGAAAAGCACTGGAAGAGGGACACGATCATAATGTTGGATCACATCGAGTTTCATGAGTCTCTGTGGAAGCGGCTGTGATGATAACGGCCCGACAGCTGCTAAGCACGCACGGAGCACCCGGCGGACTCGGCAGGGCTGCCAGAGCGTGAGCGCGTCTGGCCTAAAAAGTTTATAGTCAGTGTTGGACAACAAAGAAGAAACTTCACACACACACACTCATGTCGAGCATCACTCATGTTGTAATGTCACCAGCACAACATTGCCACATTTCCTTATTTAATAGTGATCAGCTTTCTTGTCAAAGCCCTTTATCGTCGCACATTACCTGGGGTGGAGGGTTTATTAGAACATCTGTCAAATCAGCTTCATTTCCCAGAAGGCATTTTGACTCTGATGAATGTAACTGATTATCTGTCTTCATAGAGCTTATCTGTGTGCTGGCTGACACTGACTTTGTGTAAACACCAGTCAGTCAGGCACTCAGCTCATGTCTAATATTAAGTCTGTTGTCATAACTTTGAGTGAATCATTGCGTTTCATTTCTGCTTAATATGATATTCATATATATGACTTTTAAAGTGTCAACTGTCGTCACTATGTAATGTTTATAGCCACATCAGTTAAGACATCTGGTGGAGATACGAAACCAATGCTGTGTCAACACCACTCGACATAAGATTGAAAAAAGAAGAAGAGGCAAATTCACCATCTGAATAATTTGAAACAAACTGGTTTTTTTTTGCTTATCTTTCCTCTGACTTTTGTTTTTTTTGAAACTCAGATAAGTAAAAAGCCAAAACAATAAGGATAAATTCAATAAAACGTATATGATAATTATATTAAACAGAGGCCGTGAAATTGAAGCTCTGTCTACTATTTATTTGATTATGCATTTTTGTCTCAGCTAAAGATTGGGCACTGGTTCCCAGCTTTTTCAACTTGTGACTCCTGCAATCAAAGTATGAGTTGCAGTTTAACCAAAGATTGACAATCCCTTCTCAGATTATTTCATTTGGATTAACCCAAACTGTATTAGTAATATCATATGATATTAATGGTAATTCACGATTTAAAAAAAAGGCAAAATTTAAAGAAAACATTACATTAAATAAAATATTTTTTCTTTTGTATTCAGCTTGTGACCCCTTGGATTTATCCTTTTGACCCTTTGGAGGCCCTAACCCCCAGTTTGTCAACTACTGAGGCAGAATTTGTAAGAACCGGTACAATAGGTGTTAATATAAAATATACCTAACCAAGCTACTGCAGGTAAAGTTTTTATAAGTTAGTGAGTTGAAATATAGTCAGTGAAGATGAAACTAAACAATAATAGAAAGTGCAGAAAAATAATGATAACTTCCACAAAATAGCTTTACTTTAACAGCAGACAACTTTATGTGTATTTCTCACATGTTTCAATATAAGTCGACTGTGACAGAATTGTATTAATCCGCCAGCTGCCATCTGTTGTTTGACCTCCTCTTTATTGACATACAACTAGCCTCCACAGGTCCTTTGCTTGTGTGTGCGTGTGCGTGTGTGTGTGCGTGTGTGTGTGCGCGTGTGTGTGTTTTCATGCTCAATAACATGGTGTGTTTGTTTGTGTGTGCAGACCATGACTGTCAGTCAGACATCATGGACCAGACGAGGTAGGCTGGGGGATGTCATTAGCAGGGCCCAGCATAGGCCTTGTTTAGGGTTAATAGGGTCATGCTCTTGCCAAAAGTGCACATGTGGGACTTATTTCAGTCCAGAGGTTAGCCTGGCAGAGGGGGTGGGTAGTTTTGGGGTCCACTTGCTAAGTGGGCATCCGTCATGATCATATTTCAGAATGCTTTCATTCATTGAGCGAGGACTAGTGTCTGAGCCATTACAATTCAGGAAGCTGATTAAAATTCAGCCCATGGATCTGAAAAACAGTATGAAGGAATCATGAGCAATTGGCAATGAAAAATGATGTGCTCCTGAGGGTTACACCAAGGTTTAGCCTAGTAAATGAAAAAGCAACCATTCCTACTTCATGAAGATTTTTGGCTTTGTTTACTGTTTGGTCATATTGAATGTTGACTGAGCCTCATAACACTTTTGTATTTCCTCGGCTTCCATTCAAACAGGAGGAGAGTGAGAGGAAATCCACATCTGTCTGTGTTTAATAGTTTGTGTCTTTGCTCAGCAATGAGGTTAATGCTTGGTGAATGTTTGTGGACTATAAAGAATCTTAACCAACAGAAGGAGTCTATAATTCTGGTAGTCTCACATCATTTACTTCTCTGTAATTGTACGGGGTGTCTTTTAACAACATACAACTCAAAGAAGGGCGGTATAATTTTGACGTTTTTGGGAAATATGCTTATTGGCTTTCTTACCAAGAGTTTGATGAGAACCGTGATATCGGTCGCATGTCTTTACAGTAAATAAGAAGCTACCACCATCTCTGTGTTTCTTCTTGACTTTGAGCAGTTTGCTCAGGAGCGCTAAATCCCAGCAAGAACTGTGCCATGAATGAGCAAACTGACCCAATTATAGAGGTAACACCTTTATATTGCCTCATGATGAGTCTGCTTATTAAGATCAATCAGTCCCTTGGTCCAGTCTATGGATGATCAGAGCCATTCATCCAAAAAGCCTTTACCAAGTCCAACTTTCATAAAAATTGAGGTCAGTAGTCTTAATGAGACAAGTTTGTTCTCTCCTCTCTCTGAAAATGTGATTTCTTCAGTTCAAGACGCTGTTCTTACACCCACTCCACTGCTGTTCTCTCTTTTTTCTCTTCTTTTGCGTCATGGCAGCTTGTTCTTTGACTATTCTCAGTGATATTTCTAAAGGGCTTTGTGGCATGATTCATCCCATTTCACCGCAATTTTGTCCTGAAATAGGTATGAATTGTGACAGTATCAATTTATGCCTTTTAGGAGGCAGTTTTTTAGCTCCTTAATGGAAAAAGGTTGAAGCAGAGCTGAGGTGGTGTGGAGGCTGGCATTATATGAGGTGATGTCCTGAGGAGCTATGTGGGATGTGTACAGTTTGCAGTTGAGGGCTTCTCTCTCTCACAAATCTTTATGTCCTCTGACGACATCTTTTATTGCATTTTTATCATTGAATAAATGTAGGAGATAGCTAAACACCACCTTTTCAGCCTTAGCTGTTGTACTTACCAACTTTCAAAGACACAGGTTAAAGGAAAGACATATTTCTTTCTGCTTTCAAAACACTATACAGAACATCCTGCCTTGACACAATAGCCCTACAGTCCTGGCAGGTATGGACAGTTCCTTTCAGCGTTGTTTAAATCCCACAGCTGGAGAAGCATCCAAGGCCACTTCTGCTCAACACACCAGACTCCCAGTGATTTTGTGTGATGTCTAATTTGTTCTCCATATGGTCCATACACACACATGCACAGGCACATATTGGGTAATACTTCATACACGCTGGCTCTCACACACACGTATACACACAGCTAAACCCTCTTGACCTTTATTCCATCTATCTTCTTCCAAGCTGCTAATATAAACTGCCTTAATATAAACATGCGCTCTAAAGCTTCTTGTTAGAGTGCAGTTTTAACATGTAGATGCAGGTTGGCTGTCCTGGTTAACTCGCATTAATCTGCTAGATTCATTTTTTGGGCATCCATCTTCCATTCAAGCCTGTCCTGAGCCCTGGACACCAAAAAGTTACCTGGAAAATCAGTGGGGTCGGGATGTAGGTGGGAAACCAGACGTTCGGTTCGTGTGGACACCTGCTTTCTACCAAAACCATACAGTGTGTTAGCTTTATTAGAGTGTCAACTCAGATTAAGGCACTGCAGAGGAGCGCTGTTTTTTTCATGCAGTTGTCCTCACAGGGAGGAGGAAATAAGCATTGACTTGGAGACACCAAGGAGGAGAGGTCACGTCATCACTGCACAAGTTTGAGAGGATGCAGAGGCAGGGTGTTTTAGCACGCTAGACCCTCGAGAATTGCTACTTTCCCCGGGAAAAGAACATGGAGGCAAGGGGAATAAGATGATGAGAAAAAGTGTGTGAGGGTATCCGCTGGGTCTGCGGGTGCTGTAAATTGGCTGCTGACACCATTTTTGTACACTGAGATGTTGACCTGTTGCATCAGCACCGGAAGAAATGATTAATTTTCCACATACTTTGAAGTCCCTCTTTCACTGTTTCCATCCCCCTTTTCTCTCCTGTTCCCCCGTTTTTACCCTCACACTGATTTACATCTTCATGGCTCCAACCTTTGTAGTGCAAAAGGAAACCTCACTTTAATTTAAACTAATTAGTGCAAAATTTGAGAGAGGTATAATTTTTTGGATGAGGCAAACTTTTTTCAGGTGAAAATTTGCAATGCAAGTGGTGTGGATAGTATCATTTGGAAAAATGGGGCAGCAAGGCACGTTGTGAAGATTATTTCTGCAAAAAAAAAAAAAAAAAAGATGCCAATTAGAAAGTTATTGTAGTGACCAAAGGTCTTTCATGTAAACCTAAAGTCAATAGTGAGGAATCATGAGAGTAGACACTTTTTGAATTGTGATTTAGGTTTGACCCCATTGTTGTGGACCACATAATATCCCTGGACTAATTTACTCACTCTGTACGCAGTGATTGGTTGACAGGTGACAAGTGTGTGTTAGGTAATGTAAAATATTCATCTCTACATAGGAGCATGAAGAGGAACCGACAGGATCCAGGTAAATTAAATATAATTGATTCAGTTCTTTGAAAAAAAAAAAAGAGAGACAGAAAATCAAGATTGGATGATTAGATTATACAATAATCAAATTCAATGAACTGAAAAAAATCAATTATATTAATTTAGATTATAAATTAAATGAAATTAAAGTATAATTGAATTATATTTAAAATGACTTTAAATGTAAATTAATTTAAATTCAATAAAAATCACTTAAATTATGATTTTATTTCATTAAAAAAAAGATTGAATTAAATCAAACTTAAATATAAAAATATTTTCACCTTAGGATTTTTATGAATATATTTTTTAAATCGCTACCTCTTTCTCTCATTTCCGATATATGTAATACTCAGTCCATAATTTACTCTTTAGTGAGGAGAACCATGTTTATGGATCCTCACCATTTTAGACTTACACAACGGTAATTTTTTCTCATCTATTAAATGTGACATAATGCATCAGGATTTTTTTTCAAAGACTGAGTAGCTCCTTCAAAGCTACAGAAGACATTAGATGATTGTATTCAAAGGCAGAGTTGTAATACTCATGGCCAGTAAACTGTACTGCATGTCTAAAATTGGTGGAGAGCCCCTTTACTGAAGGAACAGCTAAGTGGATTGCAGTCTTTAGTAGTACTACACTTGTGTTTTTCCTGCTCTGTGACTTGTCAAAATGTCTGCCATGAAATGGGTCTGTTGTGTTTTGGCTCACTGTTATAGTTTACTGGGACAGCTCAGTTTAATGGTAAATTGTTGATGTCCCAAGTTGCACCTGGGATTTTCCTGCTAACTTGTCAAAATGCCATGGAAAAAGGCTTATAATTAAACATTTGATGGTTTCTCAGATAAGAGCATTTGCCAGCCCTCCTTCATTTCATAGTACTAAAATTTGTATTGACTTTGTCTTTTAAGTAGATCAATAGCTTGAAAATATAATTAGCAGAGTAATTGATTGCAAAAAATAGGAATTTGTAGGCCAAATAAAATTGCTGCTCTCCTCTCTCATTGCTAATATGCAACTTCTCATGAGATCCAATCAAGTATCCAATTTCAACCAATGCTGCAAATCAAGCATTTGATTAAGGCTTCCCTGCCTTTCGTAAACTCAAAGTGAAACAGTTCTCCTCATGTCCAACTTTAATTTTCACTTCAGCAAAGCAGAGTTTTTTTCTTTTGGTCTGTAGCCTTTCAGATGCAATAACAGTGGTCCTGCAGGCTTTCTGTGGTCTGATGTTTTTTTTTCATTTCATTATTCAATATTATTTCATTATTTTTATTGCATATTGAATAAAAGAAACAAAACACATCAATGGCAGACACACTGGGATCACTTTCCCACTTTAGTGCATGGGAAAGTGCTCTCAGACTTTTGTATTTCCGTCAGCAGATTTTCATACAGTATGTTCACTCATTCTGGGGTTTCCCAGTCTTTCGTCTTCAGTAAGCAGTATGCAGCATGGTCTTTCCTGCCAATTGTATTTTCTCGGCTGGGACTGGGCTGGTAGTTGACAGCAGATGATCCCTTTTTTTTAATGAGATTCTTTTCTCTCCCATTTCTGTCTCATGGCACCTCAAGGGAATCATCATAGGCAGATAGAAGCCCTGAACCATGAACAGCAAAGCCTGGACACAGATAGGACACACAGGGGGGGCAGACAGACGGGGGGGGGGGGTTGACAGGGGGAGGGAGAAATTATAGTCATTGTCCCTGAATGGTGCCTAACTCCTCCCCTTCTGAGCCTAACTAGCTGTTAGTCTAAATCCTGAAGTTCATTTCAGAGATTAATATCATCATGAAGCAATGCGGTTGCTGCTGGCATCAGACAGATGAAGCTACATTTTGCTGTTTATGAGTGTTGATGTGTTAGATGTCACATTCAGTGCCGCAATATATTTTCCCAATGTTTGTCACTGAGTGTAAAATAATGGCTCATGATTATGCACATTGATGTCTTCTGCTTTCAGGACTTGATAATTATCTTAGTATGTCAAACATAGGAACATTGAAGCCCTGAGGGTCATCAAGGAGAATTTTCAAAATTAATTTACAGCAAGATCTTAGATCTATAACACATGTCAAGCTCCATCCATCCACCCATCCATTATTCATCCGTCATATCTAGGTTTACCCTAGAGCTAATGTATTTGGATCATAGTTACAATCATCCAACCATCATGTATCTCTACCAGCTGTTCAGGTTCACGGAGCACCAGACCCTAACCTACCATACATCAAGTAGAGAAAAACACAGGATATTCTATATTATCTTGTTATTTTGGTTTGTAGGAGTGAACTTTTAGTCCAATCTAGTAGCAGGACTCTAGGGAGGGTAATGTTGGTCAGACAGTCCCCCACCTTGGTCCAGAGTAAAATACAATGCCTTCTTCTAGTGCCACCATGAGTTTGAGATTTGGGGTTTTTATTGAAACCCTCTGACAACTCTTGAATGGATTGCCAGGAAATTTGGTACAGTTGTCCAAAATGGCCAAGGGAGGAATCCTCATGACTTTAGAGATTTTCTGAAATATCTTGACACAGATTGGCACATAATGTTTTACAGACATTCATGGTTCCCAGCTGATGTATCTGAATAACTATATGGATCCTCAAACTTTTCCTCTAGAGCTAACATGAGCTTGGCATTTGTGGTTTGATTGAAATTTCTTGACAACTGCTGAATGGATTGCCACAAAATTAGTACAGACATTTGTATTCCTCTAAGGTGAAGATGATTCGGGCAAAATTTCCAGTTTGTCCAATACTCTGGTTCCTGACCAAATATCTACAAAGCTAATGACTTTCCCATGTGATTTGTGTTTAGTGATAATTAGCAAATGGTATCATGCTAACATGATAAATTAAGATGATAAACAATGTAAACAATATACCTGCTTAACTTCTGCATGTTAGACTTGTCTTGAACTTTGCTTCATGGCACTTACTCTTGTTATTCTCTCCAGACTAGATCCTTTATTTGTATTGTTTCAGTTCTCAGATGTATGACCCTTTGGATAAAAGCTTTTGCCAAATGAATTGTAGAATTAGCATGCTGACATTAGCATTTCGCTCAAAGCAGTTATGATTGAGTACAGCCTCACAGAGCTGCTGCATGTATTTTGTATGTATGCATTTTCTGCATTTGTACCTCCAATAAAATGTAGTACATTGCATATACATTTTAAATCAAGCGTTCTTGGATAATCTGATCTTCAGAGTGCAATTAGAGCTGGATTTCATGCATTTTTTCCACTATTTAATTAGAATCTAATTACCCAGTGTGCATGTTAA
Source organism: Istiophorus platypterus (assembly GCA_016859345.1). NCBI lineage: Eukaryota > Metazoa > Chordata > Actinopteri > Istiophoriformes > Istiophoridae > Istiophorus > Istiophorus platypterus. The sequence goes on from CM029117.1 coordinate 8,752,880, forward strand.
CACCAGATGTATATGGGTCATTTATCTGTCCATTAAGCCAGCCATCTATCTAACCACCATCTAGCTGTACAGCCAGCACACCCATTCCTTCCACTGTGACTGATGACTGCTGCTCAGCCCCAACAATTCATAATGAGCCCATCTGACAACCTTTATGGTGCCTTATAGCCTGAAAGCAAAATCACAATGGGTAGTCTCTCAATGGGAAAGTGAGTAAATGCCCCTCAAATTACTTTCTTTACTGTTTAGCAGAGACAGTCTGGAAATGGAGGGAGGGATGAAGAACTGTAAAGGTAGAGGTGAGGACTTTGTAAGTGTAAGAAAGAAGAAAAAAAAAGAGGGAGATGATCAAGGTTTCAGGGAGTTTGCATAATGTTGTGGTAACCACATCCGCACCAATCCAGCTGTGTGTGTTTGTGTGTGTGCTTGTATTGTAACATGTGGGGTCTGATTTTAAGCGGCTTGCTGCCTTTCAAAAGCCTCCCTGATCATTCCTTTGTTCCTCCTTGTTTTCTACCCTGTTCCCTCCCTCCCACACTCCCTTTCTCTCTCTTAGCGTGGCTTCCTCAGAGAGAGGTTGATATATGACATCTGTTTGACTGGAAATGGATTGTGGACAATCCCTAGTGGCACACGGAAACCCATCTCTGGTATCTTCCTCATGCATTGTGCATCTGGAGGGAGGAAGGAGGAGGTTTGGATTGAGGAAAAAAATAATTAAAAATCAACTTGCTCATTCACCACTGAGGTGTCTCCCCAAACCATCAGCAATCCCAGACCAGAGACAGAGAGACAAAAGAAGAGACTGGAGGGAAGGAGGAAGCCAGAAATGGATTAAAAACAAAGTGTGGAAGAATCATTCATTGAGAAAAAGAGGGAAAGTGAGACTATAAAGACAGAGGAAGGCCAACATCAAGCCTCGTTAAACTGACAGGCTGCTGCCAGAAAGCTTATTGCCTTGTTTCCATCTGAGTGATAGACCATCTTAAACTCTTTTCTTCCCCCAGTATCCACTCTGACCATTTCCTGTCTAAATGTAGATCCACTGATAAAGTAGAGGAATTAGGCACTTTAGCAGCTCTCTGTTAAAGCCACTAAAAAGAAGGGATTTCCTTTGGCACAGTGAAGTTATTTACCCCCTTTTACTCACAGTATTCTGTTGAATGTTAATTCAGAATACAGAGGATGTTCAGATCATATGCCTTTGAAAGCCTCGCTGATGGGACAAGTGGCTTGGCTTCCTCTCAGAGTGGCTGATATATGACATCTGGTTAACTGGAACTGGATTGCACACATGAGGGGAATTCAAGGAAGAGGAGTTTTAGCTACTGCTGGGGGGGGATTTAACATTTTCTCTATTTTTCTGTGTAGTAATGTGCTTCACCTCCCTCTGTTAAAAGTTAATGCCATTTTATTACAACCTGGGCTTATATTTACAGTTTTGGTCACCATTTCTATTGGTTATGATAATATTTGTACACACCAGAGTATTTGCTGAGATATGGGAACAAGGTCACATTTTTACAAGCTGCTAATAAACAGTTTAGCCAGATGATCTGAGCCAGGTAATGATCCCTCAGTGCACATGAAAAATGCATTTGTGCACAGTGTATATAGGTCAGAGATGAACCTGAAAGTTGGTCTGTAAACTTTCAGGTTCAGTAGTTGTTTTACTTTTTGCCTTCTGCTTCCACATTAGTTTAGCTAATACCGGTGTTAGCCTGCCCCTTGTGATTTCTTTTTTGCACCATTGCCAATGTTGCAAAATATTGCAACAGTAAGTTCTATGAATATAATGTTCTTGGTAACAATAGAAAGTTGCCTGAACAATGAAAACCTAGACCCCAAGTTTTAATAAACCACAATAATCTTTGATAAAATTATCTTAGACTCTATTAAGAGTTGAAAGCCACACTAGCAGCTTTGAACGCAGTGGTTCTTTGAGCTAAATGCTCACTTCAGAAAGCTAACACTTCATATCTTAGGTGTGAAGACTTCACATATTCAAAATGAGACATTATCTCCTGGCAACATAGAATAGATTAAGCCTGGATGAAGGGAGTATTTTACAGAAAAAGACTATGAGGCTTCAGCCAGTGGCTTTTTTTTTTTAGCTCAAAGCACCGCTGAGCCATAATACATCTAGTATTATACATCTAGTACACATCTAATATATCTAGTATTATGGCTCAGTGGGGCTTTGAGCTAAACACTAACCTCAACATATTAACATGCTCATAATGACAAGCAAGCATCCTGATGTTTAGTAGGTAGTGTTGACCATTTTATTTCATTAATTTCACAGGTAATTGTTCATAAGCCAACCAATAGTTGTTTAGACTTTCATCCCTGGACCAATGCCAATAGCATGGCTGAACACACACTTTTAAAGGATATGGAAGGACCCATCAATGGCTACACAAAAGCAGAAAACTTTGTTGTGGTAGAATAGAAAAATCATATTTCCATAACAGCAATCACTGACCTTTGCCTCTTTTCCACTGAACAGAGATACACATGACAGTCCAGTTACTAAATCTTGTACAGCACATGTGAAGTTTCCACTTGATTCAAACTGCAGAATCCGTTAGAATTAGTCTGCCATCTACCCTTTGTTCTAAAGAATGGTTTGAAGGCAGATTTTGAATTTGGACAGAGGGTGTTTGTGTACGGACATGCTGTTTTCAAATTATGGAGGGATGGGCTGGTAGCTGGTGCTATCACATTTTCTATTTCATTTCCCAAACTTAAATTCCATCCCACCCCCAAAGCTGATCTTTAAACAGTGGCTGCATTATGCATGGACCAGAAAGTGTATCATTGTAGGCATGAAATATGCATGAGCCCTTGTGCTATACCCCCCCCCCCAAAAAAAAAGGAAGGAATCATTTTGTGCTGTCTGATTGGGTTGGGGGCAAGGATCAATGAATTGTTCTTGTGGAGGTGTGTCTGTGTGGTTGTGTGTGGTATTTCCTTCAAATGGCAGCAGAAATGTAAAATTAATGAGAGGTGTGCAGAGTGGGTGGTGGTGACAGACGGAAGTACAGTATAAAGGAGTGCAGAGAAAATGGATATGGACTCAAAGGTCAGTGTAAGATTGAAAGAAGGGCGAAGGGACCAAAGAGTGAATTGAGAAAAAAGAGAGAGAGAGACAAAAACAAGGGCGACAGATCATCAAACAGAAGGAGTCTCTTCTGGAGAATGTCAATAGAAGCAATATCCCCTGATTGATTGTGTCACTGTGTCACAGAGAGCTGATCCCTAGAGACCCTGTGTGTGTTTGGGGTCTCGGGGCCTCAGCTGTTGTCAGAACAGGGGGCCACGCGCCTGTTTTGGAACCACTCCAGCAGTCCCATATTGTGAAGCCACAGTCACCACAAACGGTGCGCCTCCATTTTGTGGATATTTTTCTTTTTTCCTCAAGCCTGTTCTCGGTTTATGATTGTATTTGAGTGCACAACAGAGGGAGGCGATGGCTTTTTAATGACATTGGAGAGCAAAGCATGGTGAGAGGTTTAGCTTTTGAGTGTTACACTTGGAACCAGTTACTGAGGGAGATTTCCACCCATTTTTCCCCCCTCAGAGGTCTGAAGAGGGAAAGGGCTCGTCGTTAGGATTTACATGGCATGAGGCTTTCAGCCACAGTTCATCATTGTGGTTATGGTGATAAACAAAGGCAGCCTCTCACCCACGCAGACCCACAGCTGTATGCACAAACACACAAAACCTAACACTGATGAACACGCAGACACAAGCACAACCCTTTTATGGAGAAGTATGGAAGACAATGTTTTTTGAAATTTGTCGTTGGATCATGATTAACAGCTTGAGCAAGAGAAACTTGCGTCACTCAGACATTCAGAAAGTAAATGACTGTATTTCTGTGTGTGTTTGTGTGTGTGTGTGTGTGTGTGTGTGTGTGTGCGCGCATTACTATCACATATGCACATTCACACAAATATAACTATACACACAGATAATCCAAAAAGGTCAGGGTTCACCCAGGTCATGGCCTAATCAGACATGGCTGGATTAGTGTTTGTATGAAGGTATCATGTCTGATTTCATGATACCTTCTCTGTGATGAGATGGTGTGTTTAAGACCAACATGAAAACCTACTGCAGATGGCCTTTCTGCAATCATAGCCAATGACTGATTATTCAGCTAAGTGTGTGTACGCGTTTTTTTAGCATGTGTGTATTTATGGGATACTGTGTCTCTTCAGGACTCCCGCTGAGGACTTTTCGTACATGGCTGATGAAGTAATAACGCTGACTAGTTTCTGAATCACCAGGCAACATAAACTTTGCAGGCAGTCTTCTCAAAAAGAACTTACATTTTTAAAACTTACTAGCTCAAGTACCTTCAACAGCACACTTGGCTGTCAAAGTTCAAGTATGGCTGTTTGTTCATTTAGGAATTGATCTATATAATTGATCTGAATTGTATCTTGTATATGAAACTTCATATTTAGAAATATTAATATAAATTTTGAGAATTTGAGTTTCCAGACACAAAGGATCCAGTGGGGTGTGATTATTTCAGTGGGTTTTAATTCTAACAATGTTTAGGGATTTTCTAAGGATTCCTGCAAATGCGAAGTACTTGCTAGCTTACATGAGAAGAAGAATAAAGCATTTAAAAACATTTTTTTTCAACAAAATAATATAATTTCCTAGCTATGACAAATAGATTTGATGATAATGTCTCCAAATGCTGTGGGCAAAACTTGGACACATTCTGTTAATCTTTTATATAAATAATAAATAATAGTGGCCCACTGATGGACCCATGGTGCACACCACGTTGTAATAGTGCTGTGTGAGAATGGCAAGGGAGCCAGCACCCATTCTCAGTAGCATTCATGTTGACAAGCAGAGGACTCAGTAGAGTCAGAAAAAGCAAAGAAACATCTTCTGGTATTTGATCTTCAACTGGGAGCATAACATTTACTTTGAGAGGTGGTAATACGCTAGATCGCTAGATCCTAAATACAGGTAATTAAGAATTTATTAATAAATGTATTTATTTATTTATTTGCACTACCCAGTCAGTTCAGTACCCTTGTGTGCCAGAGGCTGTATCAGAGGAGTGGCCCAGAGAAGCAGTAAATGTATTGAAATTTGTTAATTGAGTGTTTCAGTCTCAATCAGCAACTGAGAGTAGGTGAATTTAAATAATTACTCTAAGTATGTCATTTTAAACTTTTTTCCATCTCTTCCTTCTCTCTTAAATAGTATAAAGGGAAAAGTCTATTCATTGTTTTATCTTCCCATATATCCTGAAAAGTGCTGCACAAAATAAGATATTAAACTGAAATCTGTATTCTTTATATCCTCATAACCTGTGCAGAGAAGCTCTTTACATTCACCTCTTCCTCCTTTTATCCTACATTCTCAGTAAAAAAAAAGAAAAAGAAAGGTATGGACAGCCTCTGTGAACAGGTTATTAGCTTGTGTCTACTCTGTTAGATGGACTGGACAGTTAGTAATGACACATTGACCCACTGGTTGGACGGCTAATATGCGTTTGGGAGTGTATGAATGTGCTGTGAATGTGTATGTGTGTGGGTGTCCACCATACCCCCAGAGATTTGAGATCCATTGAGGGAATGAGAGGGGGCCAGACTGAAAGATGAGGCAAAGGGAAGAGAAGAGGGGATTAAAAGATACACTGGAAAGAAGACCCTCTATGAACATAATGGCTTGATCTTCCTCTGCCTTGACTTCATTCCCCTGAGTAGGTGTGTGTAGGTGTGTGTGTGTGTGTGTGTGCGTATGCGTTCATTGCGATGCCTCCTCACTGTAAGCAGGAATTTTCATGAGCTTTACTTGTGCAAGTGAAACAGCTGGACACTGAAATCTAAGCCTTCCTCTAAGTAGAAGGATAGGCCCTCAAGAGCTCACCGAGGTCATTGTTCAATCTTGTGTGTTTGTTTTTGTGTGTGTGTGTGTGTGTGTGTGTGTGTGTGTTTGTTTGTGTGTAGTTAAATGGTGAATTTCAGCATCTCCTCTCCTTCTCTTCACCACTCTTTTTGGTTTCATCTGTCCTTCCTTTTATTTCCTCACTTTTCCATTCCCCTCCTCTCTTCTTCTCGGCCCATGTGAAGCACAAACAGATCGGAAACAGCTGTGAAAATTATTTTGTCTAATAAGCTCCAAACTTGGCTCCCTGGTTAGTGGCAGTGCAATGCCTCGGACTGTGTTTTTTTTCCTGAAAAAGCGCCCTACCTTGAAAATCCCCTCAAGTTTGCAGTGCGCTTTAAATTTGCTCCCCTTGTTTGTGTGTGTGTTTCTCTCTCTGCAGGGTTAGCCATGTGCAATGGATACCACAGGTTCTGCCAAAAGGCTGACTGCCAGGTCAGAGAGAAGAGAAGAATGGGTGCAAACTCCTTCTTCTCATCCCTCTCTATTTCAGTCCCTTGATTTCTCTCCCAGCCACACAGTCCATTTATTTTCCTCTCTCCTTCGTCGCTCTCTTTTTTAGTCTCCTTCAAATGAAAGCACAAATGTTTCAGTCTCTCCCTCTCCATTCTTCTTCCTCGTTCTCCCTTTTTTTCTCCCCTCTGTCTTTCTTTCTTTCTCTTTCCAAATCGCCTTTGGCCGGAGCTCAGCTCGTGGTCTTCAGCCTCACCACTCCTCTCATCACCCGTCACGTTGTATGAAGGAGGAATACAGCCAAGCTAATAAGCCGAGGGAACTGACAGCCAGAAACCATGAGATGATGAGTTCACTGGTGAGCTGTATGGACATAATGGGTCACAAGACAAATTCCAAGCCTTTTTGTGGCTACATGAGATGAGCGTGGCCTCGAAGGGTGTCTAGACGACGCACACACAAACTTTATTGATTTCATTAAGCAGATGTCTCGGTTGGAGGTCTCGGTTTAAATTTTTCACCCTTGTCTTTATCTGTTCATCTAAAATAATCGACTCTTGTTATAGGATTTTGAGAGAAGGATGCATTTCCTAACTGTGTATGCCATCATTTTGATACTGATCACTCTCTATTCTCTTGGCAACAATGACTTTAAAATTAACTGAAGTAGCTGCAGCCCTCTTTGTGTGAAAACTACTTCCGTAGACTGCATGTTCTCTGTGTATAGCTTCCAAAGAGAATTATTCTCACAGGTAGGCATAGCAACAGATTATTTTTGGATCTTGTTTACTTTTTCTGTACTTCAGCATAGATTCTGTCGAAAGAATTTCTGTTCTATAAATTCATATATTTTAGTCTTCTGTCAACTCTACTACCTTTTACATCACTTCAGGGTATGCAGCACATTATGTTGTCGAGGTGGAGTCTGACCCTAGACAAATTCATATGAGTAGTATAAATGAACAAAAACACAAAGGCCAATTTTAGAGCTGCTTTTTTGGCCACTTGGTGGCTGCACAACTACCTGTAAACACAACGCTGACATATTACCATAAGTTGAGATACGGTGGGGCTGGCATGTCCGTAAAGAGTTGCCAATGTTTACCTGCAGGAGACACAGAGTATTACCATTCATGTGGATTTATGTATTTGTTGAAGTGAAGAATGTTCACTCCTTTTGGCTCGGTTTTGCTCTATACCATTTCCTGATGGAAATATCCGGCTATTTAGCTGCTAAATGCAGCAGCATGTTCACCATCTAGTGTCTAACTGTGTTTGTTTTCTGTTTCATGCTGGAAATGCAGTGCAGTAAGACTGACCCAACACTGTAAAGTTGCTGGTCATAAAATCAAAACAATGAGCTGAAAGGTGCCAAGGAACTATGTAGAACTGCAGAAAAGCTACACAAACAGATGATAATTTTGGATTCAGTTGGATTAATTACTGCTAACGACCACAGTTGACAATATGAAAACATTGATTAGTGCAGCTTTATGGGTCATACCACTGAAAATCTATTAGTCAGCTTAGATCACCCACAACCACAACATATCTTAACAGCTTATACTAAATCTGCGTTGTTCAACTGCCTCCTGGCAGCTCTGAAGCTCCACTCAGTCACGTGTTTAGCATTTTCTCGCTGAGGTGAGGGTTGTTTGGAACAACTTTTTATGTTGTTGTTGGGTTTTGTTTTTTTTTTTTGCCATGACTGGTGCTTTAAAGGTACATTGGTAACATATGTGCTGTGTAGACAAGCCCTTCAAAACAGACTTTGAATTGATGACCTAATGACTCTTTAAGACCTAATTAGCAAAAACTGGTTCTCTTTCACTCATGAATACGAATATGTAAGAAATACCTCCGGTTTGAAACATTGTCACAAAAATGTGTCCTCGTGTGATTTACACTTGCATATAATCTATGTACAAATGAATGCAATCATAACATAGATATGTAAACTACATGTTTACAGGATCAGCTGTGTGCAAGAACAGAAGTTGTAGGCTACTGCATCATAGTAGCAGTGTTTTTGGCCGACTCAGCCTTGCTTGATGCCTCCCTCTAGCCCTCTCTTCCCCCTCTCCGTCCCCCTCCGTGGGATTGATTGATAACTTCATTTGTTCCTGTAGGGAAGAGGGGGATCGGTACATGATCTTCTTTGTGTGGGTATAGAGGAAGGAGGGGGAATTTTTTGTCTTCCCGCTTCCTGGATGCACCTCGGGCCCCTCTTCACACACGTATTGTTTTTAACAGTGATGAATGGTCTCATTTTTTGAAACGCATTAGGTCGGTGATTAGGAAAGTGAGGTGTGAGGGCTTTTTTGACGCAAGAGAGCTCTTGCATGCAGTCGGGGGCTGCCCTTCTTCCTGGACATTTCTGCTGTTTTCTTCTGTACAAATGGGACCAACTGTGCCTTGAACAGCAGGGTGACTCTCAGCATGTTTTGAACATGATGGTAAGGCCGTTAAGTTTCAATAGTAGCAGGAAAGGAAACATAAGATGGGGCTTGTTGCCTGTAACTGACTTACTCTACATAAATATTTTGAGACATTGTATGTTATTAAGGCTGGTGACTGGCATTGTATAAGCATACTTGCCCTCACCTTAGCCTCTTTTTTCTTTTCCTTTGGGCTGCGTTGCTTTATTGTCCATATGTATTAATGCTAGTGAAATGTAAATGCTAGGTGAATACCTGTGCAAGTACTCAGCAGAAACAACAAACAAGGTCTTTGTTGTCAGGTGTGGACAGGCGCCCCCTCTCTTGGCTGCTGCCCTGCTTGTTCTGCAGATATCCCACAAGATTTACAGCTGCGAATCTGGCTAACGCACACTTCTGAGAACAGTAGGAGCACAGTATGAGCCCCACAGAAGAAGTGATGACATTCTGCCCACATCACAGTTACTAACAGTGCCAGAAACTTCAATCTCAGACTTCGTGGAGATAGATCGCTCTTTCCTGTGTTCACTCTCTCCCTCACTGGTTCTCTTCCTGTATTTATTTGACATATGACTGGCAGGGAGGGATATAGCAAGCAGGGACCTCACTTCAGAATCAGCCAATTTGGGCAATGGTTAATTTAGGTTTCGGCATCCAGAGACCCATTACAAAGAAGCGGTCAAATTGGGCTGATTTAAGTTATCTTTTGCTCACTGAACATACATCAGTCTGACTATTACAGAGGAGAAATTTTGAAAAGTTCTCTAGCAGATGTTTCCATACACTTCTACCCCTGTGGATTTGCAGGAGGGAGAGGAAACTGGTTGACCGTTGAAGATGGAGTACGTCACTAGTACTCTACTATACACTTAAATATCAGTCACTCTACAACTGTATACACCTAATTTGCATTTAAAATGTATTCAGTGAATCAGTTTTGGTTCATTAATAACGCATAATAACAGTTAGGTTCAGAAATATCTGGACAAAATCTTTACAGTTTTGCCTCTGTAAACAAACATAATGGATTCTGAAATGAACAAACCATGATGTGATTGAAATGTAGCCTTTTTTTTTCCAAAGGGTTTCACAAAAAGTTTACATCGACCATTTAAGAATTACGGCCTTTTTATACATAGTCCCTCATTTTCAGGGGCTCAGAAGTAATTGGATAAACCGGAATAATGATAAATATAAGGATATTTTTTAAATTGGAAGGAAATTCTTTGCAGTCACTCACTGTCTGAAGTCTAGAACCCATGGATGTCACCAGATGCTGAGATTCCTGCCTTGTGATACTTTTCCAGGTCCTTACAGCAGCCACCTTCAGATGCTGCTTACTTATGGGTCTTTCTGCCCTTACTTTTGTCTTTAGTAAGTAAAAAAACATGCTTTGTTGGGTTGGTAATTTTGGTTAAAGTCAGTTGACTGATTTGGCCATTGAAGATTACATTTCTTTGCCTTTAGAAGCTCTTGGGCTGCGTTCACAGTACTTTTTGGGTTATTTTCCATCTGTACCATGAAGCACCCTCCTATCAGTTCTGCAGCATTTGGCTGAACCTTAGCAGACAGTAAAGCCCGATACACTTCAGAATTCATCCTGCTGCTTCTATCAGCAGTCACATCATCAATAAACACCAGTCACCCAGTTCCATTGGCAGCCATGCATGTCCAGGCCATAACACTGCCTCCATAATGTTTGACAGATGATGTGATGACTTTGGATCATGAGCTGTTCCTTTCCTTCTCCAGAGTCTTCTATTCCTAACGTTCTGGTAAAAGTTAATCTTGGTCTCATCTGTCCAAAGAATCTTGTTCCAGAGACCCTAGAATAGAAAACTAGAGGTTTGGGGCGAAGTCTCATCTGGTCCTTCTGTTCTTGAGTGTTACCAGTGGTTTGCACCTTGTGGTAAAACCTCTGTATTTACATTCATGAAGACGTCTCATGATTTTAGACATTGACAATGATACGTCTACATCCTGGAGAGTTTTCTTGACCTGACTAAATGTCATGAAGGGTTTTTCTTCACCAAGGAAAAAAATTCTGTGATCATTGAATAGATGTCTTCTCTGGTCTTTCAGGCCTTTTGATGTTGCTGAGCTACCCAGTGCATTTCCGTCTTTGATGAATGAACCAAATTATTGATTTGACCGCTCCTAAAGTTTCTGCATCTGTCAGATAGGTTTGTTTTGTTTTTTCAGCCTAATGACGGCCTCCTCCGTTTGCATTGACACCTCTTTGGTTGAATATTCAGCATCTACTAAATGCAAATTCAACACTCAGAATCAACTCCAGAGTTTTTAATCTGCTTCATTTGCCTTGAGATAACTAGGCAACAGGCCACACTTGGTCATGAAATTGATCAATTGTCAATTGCCCAATTACTTCTGAGCCTTTGAAAATGAGGGACTCTGTATAAAACTGGCTATAATTCCTAAACGGTTGATGTAAAATGTCTGTTAAACTCTTTGAATTAAAGCTGAAGGTCTACACTTTAATCACATCTTGATTCATTCTTTTCAAATCCATTGTGGTTGTGTGCAAAAGCAAAATTACAAAATTTGTGTCACTGTCCAAATATTTATGAACCTAATTGTATACTAAATCCATTCCTTCAAAGTGCATACAGTATAACGAGCTGCTGTGTGGAAAAGTAGGGCACAGCATCAATCCCTGGTTTGCACAATACTACTTCTTCCAAAGACTGCGGGCTGGATGTATTTATCTGCTGCCATGCAAATTAGAAAAACCATTTTCAGCTTCTTGATGCAAGAATATAAAAAAGCGTACATTCATTCTTGGTATTTGATCTCTAGATTAATTTCTCTAAATCTAAATCCAGTTCTGAAAATTCACGAGAAACTGTATTGGGATAAAATATAGAAAGGCCCAATTTTTGGTTAATACCTGACAAATTTAGGTGTTCCGTAACTACGATGCAGATGTCTCATAAATCCAGGATTGCGATAGTGTAGTGCTCCTCATATTTGGGAAACACTTACCTACTTACAATGCTCCTGTCCAAGAAATAGTTCAGGACACAAACCCTATCAAAACTACTACGTGTTGTTTGCACACTCGGTTTTTCTGCAATCTGAAAAAACAAGATATAACTGATAATTAGTGAGCTTTAGAGATGTTTTACAGATGTTTTACTTTGTAACAGAGGCAAGCTAGGTGTTTTCAACAGCTTTCATTTTTAATATTAAATCAAGTTAACTGTCTCCTGGCATCTATCTTCTCATCTAACTCTTAGAAAGAAAGAAAATAAGCATATTTCTGAAAATGTTGCAGTATTTTTTTATTTTCAGCACTGCCTATGATGACTTAACAAAACCTGAAATGTAAAAGGGATGGTCGACAAAGATCATTCTTGACCTAAAGTCAATGTGCACTTGATAACCTTTTTTTCAGAGCTCTTACATCAGCGCTGTAAAACGGCTACGGCTGTGATCTAGCAGGTTGACGCTGAGGTGGCCTTGTTTTGCCAATCTACAATTTTAAAGGTCAAGAAGGAACTTTCATGCTTACCTACTTAAAGCCTACTTTTTTAAGCCTCTTTTGTAGCTCCATGACAAGTAATGAAGAGCGTATCATATGGTTACAAGCTGAAGGAAAATTTGGTAATTGGGCATTGATTTAGGAATGTTCAAATTTAAAGGATCGTTGCCTCTGTGAAAATAGTAGAGAAAAATCTCGATTTTTCCGAGTGTTCGTATGTATGTTCTTGCACGGTAAATTCTGTCACTTTGCTCAGCTCACAGCCAGCACTCAACTCATGGATGTCAGAGCTTTCCTCCAACCCTCTCTCACAGCTTTTGTTATTGACAGTTCTTCTTATATCTAATAACATCCAAATCATTTTCAAGCTAAGGAATGTTGCTCCATTTGTTCTTGCGTGAATTTTGGTCGTAGACGTGGAAACTTTGCTTGGTCCTCATCCTGCAAATTTCCGTAAAGTTTCTAATGTGTATAGTAGACTCTACTTTCTGTTCCCAGATGGAGTCAGTGCAGAAAACTTCCAGAACATTTATGGGTTAAGTGCATGTGGGGAAGGAGTTTAGGAAAAACGCTGACTGCTGTTGGTAGCCAGTGGGAGGGGTTAATGTTGTGGACTGTTTGCCCTCTCAGCAACCAGCTTGGTGGTCACCCCTGATTGCATTTGTCTGTTGAAAAACTCTGTCGTTCTCTCACTTCCTTTTGGTGTTTTACTCACACTCGCCGCTCTAACCCTGCTGACCATCTGCAAGCAGGAACGCTCGTCTCGTCTTCATCACCTCAGCTCAAGGCAGTTATTTCTTTTCCCTCTCCTCTCTCGCACTCACTGATTGGAGAGAGATGAAAACAGACTTTTTCAATTAGGGAGAGCCGTTGAAAGTGTTTGCTTCAGGCTGCCGCACTGCTGCTGCTCCCTCTACCCCCCCCCCGAGATTCTCTTTAGTGTGTTTTTTCCCCCCTCCACCTCATTCCCAGCACAGCCAGGGGGGAAGCGGGACTCGGTGAGTAACTTTTAAACATTTTCGTCCTTTTCATTTAGCTGCTGATTTGTTCATACTGGCTTCTAAGGTACTGATTGGCGGAGAAGAGTTGTCTTTGGCAGGGTGTCAAGATTTTCCCTTGGGTGGTGTAAATTTGGCATTTTGACACCTTTAGCCCAGATAGCTTATCCCCTCTGTGATTGGTTAGTTTTCATAAGGGCACTGTTGACCTATCTTGACGATTTAGACTTTATGGAATGCCTTAAATTTGGCAGGACATACATACCATGAGAATTTGGGCAATCTATGGTGCATGTGTGTTTTCATGTCTGCCAGCATCTGTGTGCTTTCACGAGTGCAGTCATAGTTTCAAGTGATCGTGCCTTCGCATTTTCACCTCTGATTTTCTTCAGTGAATTACAACTGAAAACTGAACCAAGTAAAGGCGTCACTTGAATCTTGTCTTTCTATTATTTCGGGTGCTGCTTTGTGCAGCTGCCAATGTGGTTGTCGGGAGTGGGTGGCTTTATCTTTAGACAAGGAGAAAAAAAGATGGAAGTGAGAAAAAGTATGGTAGGGGAAAAAAAGAAGAAAAGCTAATGATGGAGTGATGGATTGTATTAGAGGGATAGGAGGATAAAAAGCAAGTGAACGATAGAAGGCGAAGAGGAAAAGGCAGTTGAGAGGCAGTGCCTTGTCATCTCAGCTGTTGTGATTTAAGTGGGCTGACAGCACACAAATCTCCCCGCATCTCACAGCTGTGCGACATGCCTTCCCTTTTTTATTTTTAACCCGGACACCTATATCAGGCTGCTAGGTCCAGGCAGAGTCCAGACTATTGTCTCCAAAGCTCTATACGTGTGGTTCCATGTGTTTGGGTCTGCATGTGCCAGGAGTGTGTGTGTGTGTGTGTGTGTGTGTGTGTGTGTGTGTGCGTGTGTGTGTGCGTGTGTGTGTGTGCGTGTGTGTGTGTGTGTGTGTGTGTGTGTGTGTGCGTGTGCGTGTGTTAGTGCGTGTGTGTGTGTTGCCTCTGTGTGTTTTTTGTGACTGTATCATTGCATGCCTATATATGTCAGTGTTATGAGTTTGACTACCAGACCATATAGAGGGCTTCTTTCCCTAAAGCCTCCAGTGTGTGTTCTGCCTCAAATCATGTCAGATGTGACAAGTTTAAGAACAGTTTACATATGCAGGATCCAGCGCTGGCTCAACAGTCTTTATTGACCATGTGAGTGTGTCCGTAAATTACCAGAGTGCATTCCACACAGACGTGCTGCCAGCTCTGTTGATGGCACCCTTGTGTGAGAGGCTGATAATAGACTAATAAGGGGATTAAAAAAGAGAGGTTTGGCAGAGCAAGTCCTGCAGCTTCCTGGTCCTCCTGCACCCTATGTAGCTTTCACCGTCTCCGTACCGGGGCTGTGAGCACCTACACACAGCGACGACACCTACAAAAAACGGCCTCTGTGCTGACTGATTTAAATGTGTTGCTAGGGAACATATTGTGTAGTCATCTGTGGAATCACAAGATAAAATTGATCCGTTGACTTATGTGGAAAGACCTGCCCTCTTGTCCTATTACCACTTCCTTCCAGATCTCATGACAAACAACCCTCACTTCAAAGTTTCGCAGGAGTAAAGAAGGACAAAGAGATCTGCTGAGCTCACTCAAGTAAAAGGGGGTGGGGGGGGCAGAAGGATGAATGAATTTGATTCTGCAAGTGGATCTCAGGAGTAGTGTGGCAATTGATTAGGGTAAGCGGGTGGTCGCCAAGCCCCCAAGCCAGCCAACTGCCTGCGTTTGCGCGCTGTGAAGGAGGACAAATCAATGTGAAGGAGCTGGCTCAGTGTATCAGCTTAGAGCTGTATTGATCAGTCCCATTGATTTTAATCCTAATTACATTTCATCATCTGAATCTCTAAAAGGCCTGAAATTGTGCAGCTCTTTCCCTCTCTGTTTGCTGTAGCCCTAGAAAAATTGTCTTCTTTTCTTTACAAAAGCACTATCACCATGGTCCCATTATTTTCTTCGGTCAAACCTCTCCTTTCTTTGAACAGTATCAAAATTATTAAATGAGTCCTTATTATTGTGAAGACCCATCTTTATATAACTTCACACCTTAGCTGTGAATTTTCACATTCTCCCTCAGTTTCCTACACATATTCATAATAGGACATCATCTGGCAACAAAGTGTTGTTCCAGTATGGATACTAGGAACATTTTAAAAAACAAGACCAGGTGTAATGTTTACCATGTTCATCTTAATGTAGCTTGTTAGCATGCTAAGATTTGCTTATTGGAACTAAACACAAAGTAAAGCGGAGGCTGGTGGGAATATTATCAGTGTTGTGGGTATTTTTGGTCATAAAGCAAAGAATTAGTCTTATTAGGATTTTGATGTGATGATGGTCCTAGAGGAAAAGCTAAGGGATCACGTAAGTTATTACAATTCATCCATTTGGGACCATGGATACCTGTAGTGTAATTTAGGCCAACAATTCCAATTTTTGAGGCCTTCTACTCAAAAATACATTTGGTGGCAGACTTTTTTTCTATTTATGGATTGTGAGACAGCACAGAATACTGTATGTAGTTCTTCTCTATCCAGTGCCAGATAGTATGAAGTGACCAGAAAGGATGGAACTTGAATGAGGTAGCAGACAAACTGGATAATTGGGTTGAGTCACAGTTGTGATAGAATCCAAGGGGGTGCTTAATCTGAAGCAAAAGCTCTTTCATCCCCACTACAGTCGCTGAATGACATCTGAAGGTCAATTCAATTAAAAAAAAAAATATATAAGCATCAGCCTAATTTGAATTAAACAACAGATTGCAATTATAGTCCTTTGTGTACCTAGCCTCCTTATCAGACAGGCCTGTGTAGGAATACGCAAATACACACACATAGACAGAGCTCTGGAGACTACCAGAGGTGCAAAGTGCAGCCAGAAAAAGCAGGCTGCCACTCAACTCTGTCAAGCTCGGCCGCTGATAAGGTCGACCACGAGGAGATTTCTGCACTCAGGACGTGTCTGTCAAACACAAGAGCCTGCTTCCCCCCCTCTTCACACGAGAGTGATGGGAGTGATTTGGGGAGACGTGTGAGAGAGGAAGATGGAGAGGCAGGGAGACAGATATAGAATGGCTTGGGAATAAGAGGATTGAGGCAAATGAATAAAGTGAATGGGAGTGGAAGAGGGTCAGAGGAAGAACAAATGGACCAGGAAGGAATCCATGAATCTACAAAAAATTGGTTAAATGAGGAAAAAGTGAAAATGAAATAAGAATGAAACTGGGGGTCTCTTGTCATGTCACAGCCAAACCAACCATCTTTAGTAACACTGCCTACCTTAACAGCATGTCAATAGGCTGTTTGGTTAGCTAGCCTGAATGGCATTCTCCATTTTCTTCCATTTCAACTACAGCTTCACCCACTGGTCTCATTTTCTTGCTTTTTACGGCCTAAAACCTTGATTGGGTTACAGAGATTGAGTCAAGTGCAATAAAAATCTCGTGGATGTCAGGTCATTGTCACATTGAGACCAGGACCCAACAACAGTGCTTTGTTCACAGTGGAAGACATTTTTTGTTAACAAACCCGGATGTAAATTTTTTTTTTTTTTAAAAGACCTTGTAGTAGCACTTTTTACGGGGGATGAAGGCTGGCTATGTCATCGCAAAGTTGCTGGCTGAAGAGTGGACACCCTCTGTGTTATCTAAAAAAGTTAAAAAACTTTTTCTGTCTGAACTTTTCTGCTGACGTGGGAGGAAGTGAGTTTTTCCCCTTTGCCATATTTTCAACAGCGGATGGTAACGTCAGACTTGAGTCATTTTTGTTCTTGATAACACACATACATAAACAGAGAAATATGTTCAAACTTGCTCCAGCTTTTTCCGTTTTTCCCCATTCCTCTTCTCTCCCACAAAGAGTCATCAGCAATCAGAGAGGCCCCAGATGTTGTTCTTCACCTATCTCCTTTCACCATCTCTTGACATTGTTGTGAAAGTGGCCCGAATAGCATTCATTTAGCTGAGGGGCTGCCTCCAGTCCTGTTACGAGTCCGTTACACATGCAGAGATGGACTGGAGTTTCATGGGATGCAGAGCAGCCTTAGATCTCCTGCATGGGTTAATAAGGAAATGAGAGACGCAGCTGAGACACAGCTGAGACATAACGTTACTGATGGGCTAATTTGATTTTTCCACACCTCCCATGTTTTTCCAGCATGTTTGGTCAAGAACACAGTGCCTCGTAACAGACTGGCATACCACCTCTGTCTGTGGAAAAAGTTTCACGGTGGAAAATTTGGCAGTGGAAACACTTTGTTTTTGATCCATCTGCTTCATGTGCCACCCAAAATAGAGCTATTTCTGGTCTCACAGCAAGCGGAGGAAGTGCCAGCTTTCACACAGCTCATTCAAGCTCTGATGAAGGATAATTATGAACTGAATTAAAGAAAGAGCAATGTTTTTTATTTCTCTTAGCTATGTTGATAGCAGTTCCTCCATGTTTGCCAGTCCACTGAGGCTTCAGTCTTTACTCATTATACGTGGTTTTAACAGGGTTTTGGCCTGGTAAAAACCAATATTCAGGCTGTGCGAGGGCAGCTTCTCTGCATTGACCTCAGCCTTCGAGCTCAGGGTCATGCGTCAATGTTTCAGTGTCATATGTCTTCTGCTCAGGTCACCCTTAGCTAGTCCCAGAGGTATGACTGCTATGCTGGATAAGCATAGAGAGTGGAAAAGGCTGGAGAGGAGGGCTTTGTAGACTATATAACTGTCAGCTTGATCAGTGTCGTAGATGGCGAGAGCGATATAGGTAGAGGCACACCATTTAATCTTTCCCGAGAGACTTGTTTCCGCTCTCTCTTTGAATATTTTAATGATTTATTTTATTTTTTTGTGAGATGAATACATTTCAGTCCCTGTATATTTACCTCTCCTTTTTTCTTAATCTCATAAAATACATCTTTTTAAGCAGAAATCAGAGCAGAGACATGATTAAAGGTGCAATCAAAGCAGTTTATATGACATTGGCGCTATTTACAGCCATATCGTGGGCATGTAAGCTGGCATTGCTGGTTACTGTAGCTGCTGTGTTGCCTGGGAACTTTTCCTCCGTCTCTATGGTGACGTGCAGAGAAATCCGACTTGTCTCCGCTCCCCTTTTATCCTTGTTTATAATGCCAAGTTGCCATAAATACAGGACTTCGGGGAGCACTTATGGCAATACACCCAGTTTGTGGGGCAACAAAAGCTTTAATTAGGCCGAATGCCAACCATATGGGACAGCAGGTAGGCTTCCCACACGTGTGGTCCAAACACACACACGCACAAACACACACATATAGTACATACACGCATTAAGTGGGTTTGGAAAAGTACTGTAAAGAGCCAAGCACACAGATTCTGTGTTGTAGGCTTCTCTTTTTGCTTTTTATGCCTTGGAAGAGATTGAAGCCTCCCCAAGTAATGTTGATAAACTCTGTAGAAAACAACTACCACCTAAACATATAGTTTGAGATAGCTTTTCTGGCATGATGCATAATTGCTTTCAGTATACATTTGCTTTCTTTGTGTGGTTTTGACAAGAAAAAGAGATACTACTCTATGTCTAAGCACTACGTATGGGGCTATAGCAGCCCATCATCACCTTTTAGAGCTTACAAGTTAACACATACCCTGTTTGTTAATCAGTACACAAACACAATTGTATGAGCTTCAGTTTAAGAAGATGTTAGGGGGTGTAACTACTTCTGGATGAGTCAGTCCATCCACCCAGTACTTTTACTTCTAGTACTGCACACTTAAACATGTTTTTTGAGCTTTGAATAAAATGATTTGACTGTGCTGTGATTAATCATCATGTTTTACATCACCAGAACCTTGCAAGGCCACAGAATCTCTCACTTACTGAAAGTACCAATAAAGGTTCTGCTAGGTATATTTTGAACTTTGGCAGAGCCCGGCAAGCTGTTTCCCCTGCTTTCAGTCTTTATGCAAAGCGAAGATAATTGCCTCCCAGCTCTAGCGCCCTACTTCAGGCACAGATAAAAGATGGTATCAATCTTCTCATCTCGGAAAGAAAGCAAATAAGCTTGTTTTCCTATATATCAAACTATTCCTTTAACATTCACATGCAAATACACACACACACACACACACACACACACACCGAGTGGATACCACAAGTTAGCCAATTTAGCAGAACAGGCTGCAGATCAGTTATAGGAGGAGGAGTAACAGGAATGAAAATGAGCCCAGTTTATAGGAAGAAGGAGAGAAGAGGGAATAAGGGAATTAATGAAATCCTGGGAGGATGGGTCAAAACAGACAGACACGAAGGATTAGAGGGAGTTAATTAAAAAAGAGAGAAGGTATAGAGTGAAGGTTAGACAAAGGTAAGTAAACTAAGGGCGGGGAAATACTGGAGCGAAGCAAGCAAGCAAGCAAGCAGCAGAACGGGAGAGAGGAACAGAGGAAAGAAGCATCAGAGTGAAAGTATAGTGAGGGAGGGAGATGAGGAGAGCTGAGGAGATGGTGGGCGAGGGACCTGCGTAACTGTAAGTAGAGAGTAGCCAGGGACAAGGTTAGAGAGGTGGGAAGAGAAGGACGGGGACTGAGAGCGGTGCCAAGCTGTCCCGGGGGGATGAATGAGGCCATAATGAAGTATCTGTGCTCCTCTGCCTCTGAATGGAGAATAACCACAGCCTTGGCACAGACATGAGACCAGCTTAGTCATGCCAAGGAGAACACACACACAGTGAAGTTTGGATTATCCACACATACACACAAAGATATTAGTGACAAGATCCTGCCTTGCAAAGCATGCACATATTTACATACAGGAACTTGTGACAGATGATCTGTCACTTCCTGCCACCCACTGTGTCCCGATCTCTCTCACACACACACACACACACACACACACACACACACACACACACACTTTACCTTCATTCTGTTTCTGTCTTTCCACCAAGACCAAGGGTTGCAGGGATGGAGTGTCGGTTTTGTAAAACAACCTATTGTTCAGTTTGACAAGCTGGTAATGCACAAGACACTGTGGTTCTATACAGACACACACTCACACACACACACACACACACACACACACACACACACACACACACACACACACACACACAGGTAAATTCCTCCTCTGCAGTAAACAAGTCGTTCTGTCCTGTGGTTACCGTCGCTGTCATCAGTTCACTGAAATGGCAGCCTACCAGATTGCCACCAGCGCACAAACAATACATCTTCAGTGAACAGAGAGGACAATGGCTTCTACAGGTCTTATGCAAGTACATGTCACTTGCATATGACCAGACACGTCTGCATGCTCATTGCGTTAAATGCTAAACAGATTAGCAGAGACTTACCATGAAGACAATTTCCCCCATAGACATGAAACGTCAGCAAGAGGAACTCAGCAGATAGACCGATTCAAACTATGGTATACATAGAGTTTATGTATTTATAGGAGCGAATGGACCATAACAGTCCAGGAAGCCGGATCCAAAGCAAATCTTGATTCATTCTCTGTGTGCATCTTCACATCTGGCTGACCAACATTTAGGCCAAACCACAGCAACATGGGCCAAAGGAAAAAAAGCAGTGTCAGTCATAGAGGGGCCAACAGATGAGAACAAGCAAAGTCTATATGACTTTAGTATTTGTGGATTTGTTTGCATGTACGGTGTAAAACAATTAAAAACTCCTGGCCTCTTGACACAGCAAGTAAATGCCAACTGTCACTCTACTGTCATTTCATCTAGACACAAACACAGGATCATGTTTTTGAAATTTAAATAAAATTTAAAGCACTTGGACTTGACATTTTCAATGCATTTCACCTGCAAATATCTGCACATGGATTAATAGTAATGAAGTGTAGATGTACTTCAGAGGAATCTGAAAGTGTCCTTTTCTATCATTGTCTCTTTGTGCGGTTGCCCGCCTCCTTGATGCACAATGCTCGTACCTAGATGTAGACAGTTGAAACCTTGCATTCACCCCAGAAATGTCTTAATAATATATTGATGCATACCTTTCTGTAGAAAATTCATTTCTGCTGTATCACTTCTTCTGAAACTGTTCACTTTCAGATTTATTGAACATTTTGTGGTGGATGTATGTACTGATGTTTACACTTGTGTCTAAATGTTAATGGATTCAGATGCTATTTTGTATCAGCCTAAAAGTCCTGTGAATTCGTATCCGCAGTGTAAAATGGGTTTCTGCTTCCCTCCATTGACAGTGTTGCAGAGGGGAAGTCTTGAATTAGGAGACTGCACTGGATGAACAGTTTAGCTTGAACTTTGCTGACAGGCAGTTTTTCACTGGTCCCTCCCAAAAGATTGGAGCTGGGAGAGAGAGGCAGTTCTTTGGTGGAAAGTAGGACAGAGACGATGTATCTCTCTCTCTCTCAGCACACTCTCCTGTGCCTCCACAGGCACATGGACACTTCATGTTTAAACACTGCTTGTAACACATTATCTGAAATCAAATTCTTTCTGCAGACACGCCCATGTTGGAATTAAAGGCCTCCACTGTGTGAACACTTGGTAGTAACTGTCAGATGTGCCTAGAGCTGGATGTCCTGTAGTAGAATGACAACCCTTCTAATGTGTCCTAGAATTGACACATAAATAGTGACATCCCCCCAGGTGTGGTTTGCAGAAAGCCATATGGACCCACAGTCAGCCTGGTGCCCACTCACACAGCCACACACAGTTGGAGCAGGTTTCAGAGCATCCCCCCTGCCACCCACCCACCATGCCAACCTGGCAAGCTGCTTGTCTAGTTGCCTTGGCCCATATTCAGTAAAGTATGGGGTCAGTCAGTTGAGAGGTGCATATTACAAGTACTGTATTTCTCATATTGTGATTATCATGGGTTATCATGGTGTTGGGTGGGGGGGTGGGTCAAATAGCTAGTTAGCTAGTCACTAACTCTGTCTGCAGTTGGGCAGGTAGCATGGAGCCATTTCGCTGATAATTCTGTGAGAACAAGGGGAATTAACCAACCCAGTAAAGTTTTTTCGGCTGTTATACCAAAAGAATGAGCTGAAAAGGCTATAAAGCCTTGAGGACCTGAGGGGAACTTTAGGGTCAGGTGATCATTCCCCGTTGGTGCATCATTACTTGAGACCCTTTTCACATTACACAGTCATTTGATCCATTATAGAGACTTTAACTCATTTCCTTGGTTGTATTAAGGAGACGTGATTGTAAGTAGGTTAGTGAATTGGAGTCTTCTCTTTCTGCAGCTTGGCTGGCTGCTGCTCCACTGCGGCCAGTTCATCTACAGGAGTTTCTCTCCTGAATAATATAATGTACATCGCATGCAAAGTATGTGGTAACTCAGGCACACACACAAATGAATCCTAATGTATAAATACACACTTTGGCTTGTGTTACTTCTCTCACACTCCATTTCTCGGTTACACACACAAATACATTCACAAAGATGCACACACAGCTAGAAGTAGAGTGTGGCCTGACTTATCATGTTCAGGGTGGTGGAGGTCACTGGAGTGCTGCCGCTGTGTGTGTGTGTGTGTGTGTGTGTGTGTGTGTGTGTGTGTGTGTGTGTGTGTGTGTGTGTGTGTGTGTGTGTTTTGGCTCAGCTACATACAGACACAGCCTGTAGATTGGTTTTGTTCCAGACAAGTCATCTTTCCAGCAAACCAGCCTACATACTGCTCTCTGCAACTTGTTTCTCCTCCACTGCCGCAAGCTGCTCTTTTCCCTGCCACATATCCTCATCTCTGGGGTTACTTTTTCCTCCTTTTCTTCTGTGGTCTTTTTTTCTGTCTTTCTGTAATTTAGCCACTAATGGTTTAGAGATTAATTCCCGGCAGTCTGTGATCCATGTCTCCTGCTGTGTTTTGCCAAATCTATACAGAAAGGAATGCCACAGAACAAATGAACACATACACACACACACACAAGCCTACCATATGCTGTTGTCATAGTGAATTGTTGAGGTATTGTCTTGTGTTTTTCACAAGGAGAGTTTGCATGTTGTGTGTGCTTTGTGAAGCAGATGAGGGAGTGAGAGATAAACATCAGCAGTGATCAAATACAAAGGAATGTGGAGCAGAAGAATGGACTGAAGAGAGGAAATGACCAAGTGTACTGGAAAGAAGATGAGGAGAGACAAAGAGAAATGGAGGAAGAGGCTTATGGTCACAGCTGAAGAAAGATATGTTTGTGTGTAATACCCTTTTTAAAAGTAATATTGCCTCTGTAACCTCCTGTTGATACAAATATTATTATTTCCACAACTGC
This sequence comes from Istiophorus platypterus, assembly GCA_016859345.1. NCBI lineage: Eukaryota > Metazoa > Chordata > Actinopteri > Istiophoriformes > Istiophoridae > Istiophorus > Istiophorus platypterus. The sequence continues at coordinate 8,776,475 of CM029117.1, forward strand.
ATACAGGAATAGAGAGCAATAGGGAGAACCATGTTCTATATTGCTCTCACATTACACACTTTGGCTGCTGGTTTAGAGTTATTAGTTTATCCGAGACACACTAATGCAACACTATAGCTTCCTCTCCATTTCCTTATTCAGTTTCTCTCGCTTATTAAGAATTCCCAGTCAGGCTCCCAGATGGCAAAATCTGAGAAATCAGTCTGGAAGCTTGCTTAATAATGAGTGAATAGTGCTGCCGCTGTTGTTTTGGGGGACATACTTTTCCTATGTGTGTGTATAAATATATGTGTGTGTGTGTGTGTGTGTGTGTGTGTGTGTGTGTGTGTGTGTGTGTGTGTGTGTGTGTGTGTGTGTGTGTGTGTGTGTGTGTGTGTGTGTGTGTGTGTGTGTGTGTAACCCCAGTGGAGCGTGTAACATTAATGAGAGGGCCGGAGACAGGCCTTATCACCAGCCTTCCAGTCCTGGCCAGACCTTAATTAGCTCATAAATGCTTAGAGCAGACCTTGCTACTTGCTATGGTACTGCAGGGCCAGGCAAAGTTACACATCCACACTGTCTCTCTCTCTCTCTTACAAACACACACAGACTCTGCTGTTCAAGATCAATTTTGGAGACATTAAACAGACTTGCATTCATTTCTCATAGACTTACCCTAAACCTAACCCAAACCTAATTCCAACCTGAACCCCAAACCCAAATCTAAACCCTCAAACAGACAAAATGTCCTCACTTTTACAAAATGTCCTCACTGGGTAAGGTCTTTAACTCAAACTGGCCCTAACAAAGATACATACATACAGACATGGGACATATGAATGCATACAGTACACTTATACACAAACCTTAGACTGAAATCATCACCGATGCACAGACTGGAATATTGGAATGACTTTCACACCAAGTGTGTGTGTGTGTGTGTGTGTGTGTGTGTGTGTGTGTGTGTAAAGAGTAAGGGCATTCTTTTCGCCATGTGGTTGTATTTGGTCTGTAAACATTGAGTGTGTGTGTTTGTGTTTACATATATGAATGAAAAACTAAATGAATGACTGAATGCACACTGGAAAAAAATGTCGCAGCTGAGCTGTTTTGTTCTGGCGTGTCATATGGGCAGAACTTTTGCTTGTGCTGTCAGGGCACTTTGTTTATGAATTTGCTCCCAGCAGGCTAGCAGCCAGCCCTTCAGTGACCTGTAGCCCAGTGTTGCATTTTGAGCCCAATTATTACAACTCAGACAGCAGATTTCACCCTTTGGAAAAACCCATTTTCAGACCACCCAATGTTGAATGTTGCCAAAGTCTCTAAAAAAGCCCAAACTGCAGATAAGATGGCCCCGGCCCTCACACTGGAAGGATCTTATCTTTATACACTCACAACTTTGTGACAAAACTGTGATTTTACAATAAAACTCAAAATGTAGCCTTCACTATCAGCTTTATCCTTTATCCTCCTTCCTCCCCTCTTTCACTGCATTTTCTCACGGTTGTAAGCTCTTGTATAGTTGTACTTCACCCACAAACAGACACACACACACACACACGTGTGAGTTGATGACATCAAGGTGTAAAAGTGGTCACTGCCTTAAGCCCCTAGCCCCCAACCAGAAGTCAAAAAAGGCCTTGCTGTTTGCTCCAGGTCAATGTTAGTGGAGAGTTTAATTTTCCCTTCTCCTCTGCCCATCCTCCATCCTTCCCTCCAACCATCCATTACTGATCTCTCCATCCAAGCTGGTGTCTGCTCCTGACCTAAAGGAGACCATAGCCCTGAAACACACACAAACACACACACTGTCAGAAATTCGACAGTGTCTGCTTCTGTGTTGTAAAACAGCACGTAAAGCCAGAAGGGTTTTGGGGGGGATGGGTGGTTACTTTGAAGTTGGACAATGACCTCCAACTTGTTGCTCTCTGACGGCCCCCCTTCCTCTATATTCATACACACACACGCACACTTTCACTACATCACACTTCTGGGGAAGAAAAAAACCCTGAAAGAGACACTGTGTGTGTTTGTGTGTTTGTTTGACTGGCTCGGCTAAGAATAAAAAAATCTGTGTGTGAGAAATAGTCAGTGCATTATTTATTTTTATTTTGCAGTAAGAGGTTGTTGCTGTGGGCTATATGGGCACCATGAAGATATTTGGTGGAGATTTTATTTTCAAGTCATTAAAATGATCCCTCTTGTCTCTGGTTCTGATGTAATCAGAGCAGACCACAACCCCCACACAGCTCTGCATGTGGCTGTGGACCCCTGTCTACAAGCATACAGAGATAATAGGAAACAGATTCAGGCTATTAATTAATCTGTATTATACAGTTAGATGCTGTGGTATCTCGCACACCGAGTTCCAGTCCTCCCCAATAGACATGCACACACAAAACACACAATGGTATGTACTCAGAGTTCCTCATTGAATTGGTCAGGTTTCAGGCCTTGAGTCATCGGAGGAAAAGCGTAGTGGGACGTGCGGCCCCAGCAGAAGAGATCAATGGTGTAGGGAAATAACACAACACATTAGTTGAACTCCCTGTAAGACTCCCACAGTGCACAGCTTTCATGTTTTGCTCCAAGTCGATATATTGGAAATGCACTTGTCACTCCTCTCATTGGAGCCGCTGGAGAGTTTTATGAAGGAGGGCTTCCTCTATTTGGGAGCCATTATGTTCTCCCTCCCTCTGTCTCAGTTTCTTCTTGTGTGTGTGTGTGTGTATATATATATATGTGTTTATCTGTGTGTGGGTGTGGGTGTGCGCCACTCTGTGGCAGGCGGGTGGTCTTGGGTAATGAAAGATGCAGAGATGGAGCCATGGGGATGTGATTCTCTGCCTCTTGTTCTTTATTTATCTCAACTGTTCTCTGTATCTCTCTCCCTTTGCAATTTTCACATATCCACTTCTAATCATACCAAGGCCATTTCTCTCACGTGTGCCTACCGGCACAAACATGTATCTCAACTCCAAGCATCTTATTTAACCCAAATATGTCACATTCCACACGAAACAAAGATGCAGCCACCTGAGGATTTTTTTTTTTTTTTTAATCAGACAGCCTCGCACTTCAAAGTCAAAAACAAAAACCAGCACCGGCATTATTGCTATTCGATGTAAACATTCTTTGCTGCTGCTTGTTGAAGCATCCTTCTTAATAACTGTGTGGTTGAATTAAGCAGGGGCCACACAGCAGCCAATGCCACACTTGTGTATCTCCCAGTGCCAGATTTTATATCTTTCTAGATATGACATATTAGCGACCACCTGTTTCCGTGACTCAAATGTTTACAACTTCTGCAGTAACATAGTCCAGTTCTGGTCACTGAATCTCTGTCATTTTAAAAAATATCCCAGCAACCAAACAGTAAATCTGGCCTTTAGCCTGCTGTTGTGTAGAGTTTGTTTCCACGTTGTTGTTGTTGTTTTCAGCCCACCTCAGGTAAGGTAACGTGAACATGGCAACATGCCAGTACAGTACAGTTCAGATACTGCATGTGCTGACTGGTATCCAAATGTGCTGGATCAAAGTACCAGTATATAGTCAAGTGTTTACATTATACTGACACCTGCATTTTAGGGATATTTGTGTTTTTGTGGTGGCACATTGTTCCCTTTTGCATTACCCTGCCGCCATCATCCAGACGACTAAAGCTGTGTCTCATTTTCATGCCACATACCAGTTATAAGTCTAAATTATGCTCATATTTGCTCATGAAGGTCCAGCAAATATCTGAATATGTCCATGTATGCAGACATCCGATTTATTGATTTTCTGCTATTCGCTTTCCTGGAGTATATCCAATCCTTTATGATGACTCAAATTATTGTTTCCATTTCTGGACTGCAATTTTCACGTTACCCGTAAGCTAACCTATACACCAATTAGGGCTGTAGTCAACCAACATGTGCACACTTTAGATTAAATAAAATGTGTCCATTTGCTTGGAGATAATTCTGAGTTAACGTTCATATACATTAAATACAGTCCTCATTGGGCTGGGTGAGATTAAGAGTGAAAAAATGGAGAGGTGGGACCGTCTACAGCAGGTAGTCTGTCGCTCCAGCTGTGGCAGCAAATAATGGATTAATCCTGGAAGACTATTGAAGTATCCCTTTTTTTCTTATAAAAGTAACACCAGTGATTGTCCGACCGATGAGAATTTGGTTGAACAGGAGCATTACGACTATACAATCGACCTTTTGACCAGGAGAGTACAGCCGAAACGCCATCATTAATATATTTGCCATGAGCTGCTGTTGGTCCATTCTATTTATCAGTCTAGTAATAGTATGCAGTATGTTTACACCAAAGAAGTGACAACAAGGGAGTTTGAAAATTTCAGCATGCATACAAAAACACTCACATTTGCCAAAATAATCATTAAATTAATTGTAGGTTGTAGTGAAAGCAGACAGATTTTGGATAACAAAATAAGTCTGTAATCGTTTGCTTTCTCTTTATGAAATTAAATTTGGCAGTGATGCATTTTGATCGATGCCAGCTGATACCGATACTAAACAGTGTCAATAGGCATAGTACCTACTGTATGAAATTAGAATGTAGTATGGAGATGGGACACAGTATAAAGGCGGCTGTATCCTCAGCCATTTTTTTTTTCAGTTTGTTTGCTATGTCTCATGACTCGTTCATCATACTAAAAACCTAAATCTTCCTCTGATTCATTTTAATGTTTTTAATTTTTTCCAACTGATACAATAAAACATCAAAATATTGTTTACCACAGCTGTCACTTGTTGACCTGTCAGTCCAGGTCCAGGCCAGACATAACCATACAGGCTAATTACCGTCAGCACTGATCAGAGCCAGCTTCTGAGTTAAGCTGCAGGTTTTTATTGTGACTATAATGGATCTTTATCATATTTATTTTTACATTTTTACATTTGAATGTGTTCTTGCTGGTGTCTTTCATTTAAGAAAAGTTATGATATCGGTCGCTAGCATTTGCATCGTTACGAAGAGGTTTTGGGGTGAAGTTTCTTACCTTGGTGAGTATGATAGAATTTCAGTTATCTAACCTCCAGTTTTACATCAATCCCTGCTTGTTCCATTTATTTGCCTCTACCTCAACCCAGCCCATATTCATTCCAGTTCTTCCCAAAAAAAAGAGAAGTTGCAATCTTCAATCTGAAGTTTGAAGGAAAAGCTTGTATTTATTTAGGGCAGTGCACAACTGCTTCAAATTTACATCTAGGGTCTATTTCTGTAGGATATACTGTATGGAAGGGTCTGGGGTAGACACAGTGACACTCACATGCACACACTGAAATACACACACCCAGCAGTGCCGGGTTGTGTCCCTGACCTCTGAGGTTTGGCTGAACACTAGACCACGGTGGAGCATTAATTCTAAGTGGGTGCAGGCAGACCAGATGTGGCTGTCTAACTCCACAGACCTAACAAGTGGCTGCTTGGCCAGTAGCCTCACCACCACTCAGCTGGTTAGCACTCTGCCTAGAAAGCCACCGGACACGGTAGCGAGCCATCAGTAGTGTGCTGGCTCTAAACAGAGGTTGGGTGGGGGTTGCACCGAGAATTAGAAGAGGGCTGTGTGGGCCAGTTTAAGGCTTCATGTTAACTAAGTTTATTAAAGCCATATACTTATGTCTTTGTTGGTTCGAGTGCTGCCTATTAGAATTTAATGTGGCATTGGATCAGTTTTTAGAACCAGGCAGACTTGGCATAATGCTATTTTTGCTCATTATTAACAGTGTGGAATGGTAAATGTACTCAGTTTTGCAAGAAAATAACTTTTTTTCCAGCAGAGGAGCATAATGAATTATTGATGCATTTTTCTCGCATAATATCACAACAAATTCTGCATTTGAAATCCCACTGCCCCACTGCCATTTTTGTCCAAAGCATTTGTTATTTGCCTTACTTTTATCTTGCATAAAATAGCAGCAAAAAATCTCCTACTGGATGTTTTCCCATTACTTGTTCAGTTTTTTTGGTAAATGCCATCAATTTTGTATGTTCTCTTATTCATGCAGCAGCACAACAAAAAGAAAAGAAAGGAAGTCATTCTAAGATTTAAATGTAAGAAGCTCCAGTTTTAGTGGTGTAATGGAAAAGTGATAATATAATATTGTAGTATTAGAGTTCTGAGGATAGGGGAAAAGGTAAAGAGATTCTATAAGTTTATATCTCAAAATGTCAAAATATCCTTTTAAGAGTCTGTCACTGGTCATTAACGTTATTTATGCACTGTTAACTCATAGCTTTCCTCCTGTTGAAGGCTGGTACAGTGCCACACGCCGAAGCCACCTCACTGCCAAGTTAGCCAGGGCTTCTGAAGTTGATGATCAGAGTTTGCAGGCCGACACAGGATCTCTAAAGTTTACCCAGCCTGCCGACCATGAGGGTGATGAATTTCACCCTCCTGCTCTAAAATAGTCTTTTACAGCTGAGAATTCTGGGAGTGTGAAGAGCCTGGCAGTGGAGGAGCTGCATCGACTTTGTTGTTGCTTAGTTGATTTCTAATCTTCCAGCTGACTGTATCTGCTTATTTTTACTGCTACTCTGCCCCCCCCCTTTAACCCTCAGTCATTCTTTGTCAGCTCATCTAGGAAAAACTTTGCTTACCACGCTGAAGTCACAACAGACCAAACCATGAACAACAGGAATAAACTCCCATCAACAGATTACAGACTTGAACGCGGCCTCGTTTCCAGAAATATGTAATAAATTGCACATGGGTACTAAATGTGTCCCAGATGCAAGGAGGTTCGTGTGTTGTTCAGGACGTGCTGTCTACACCCCAAGATCTGTGCTATGTCATCAGAAATTGTGCTCTTTCATATCCGCTTCCCGACATAGGGACATTCTTCTACCCTGTTGTTTATTACTACACATTTATCCATTCATTTTTTTCAATGAGATCTGGGGAAACTTGTGATCATTTGAGCTAAACCATGCTGACTCATCCGGTTTATTGATCAGATATTGTTTGAGAAAATTAAGGTCTGTCCCCATAGGGTCAATTAAAATACTCGGTTTCTTGATTTTCATGTGTAATCAATAGAGTTCACGATGGTGAAGCCGTGCACTGAGGACAGATCAGTGGGAGATCAAATGGTCAAGCAGGGTCAGCAGCAGCAGCTAAATTCAAACCAGCTCATGATCAGTAGAGATCAGTGCCAGGTTCTCTCTAGGTCTCTGTGTTAAGGGGTTGGCTTAGAGGCTGGAGCCATTCTTTCAATCCATACATTTGCCATGTCCGAAATAACTCTCTATTAGTACACTTTATTTACAGTCAGCCATTTTATTTGAGTATCCAAATGTGTAAGTTCAGCCACTAAATTTTTGCCATCAAGATTTCTACCATGCAACAAATAAATTAGTCTTCGTGAGATATGCTGTACTTTCTGCTTACAGACTCATAAAGCAATACTTGATATTAAGAGATGCAAAAACTACCGTTGAGTGCCTGCTCTTGTGTGAACCTGTCAATAATAAGGCCAATGGTGTGGAGGTTTACCAAAGCTGAACTCATTGCGAAAGATAGAATGGAATTTCACTCACTCCCACAAGCTGATTGCCATGATTCCACTGAAATAAACTAAGCCACACAATTTTGATGTTTTAAATGCTGGTGTGATCTGCCCTTAACTGATGGCCAGAGGAAACAAAATGGGATCAGCGTCTTGAAATTCTCCGTATGTATTGGTTGGTAGTATCACAGCAGCCTTTTGTCAGAGTAAATGATGGATAGCTCCAGTAGGGAATGGAGCCTAATACCTAATATGCCAGTGGAAGGTTTCACGAACAATGGGATGTGAACTAGCAATTAGACAAATCCATAGGTCAGATCCAAAGAATACATGAATGTATTGGCATGAAGCTTGGCTGCAGACGATGGGCTTGGTTATAACATCCCTCCCTGTCACGTGTTTTTTTTTTTTTCTTCTTCTTCTTCATTGTGTTTCCCTCTCGGCGTTGTTTCACAAGCCCTCCTGCTCTTCACACTCCCTTTTATGTTTCCCTCTCCTGCTTGGTCCATCACCCATTGATGTTGCTTTTATGATCTGTTTTTATGATCTGTCTTTGTCTTTCTCTTTCAGCTAACCTCATGGTGTGCTGCAGGGAAGGAATAGCAGACTCAATGTGATTCACACTGACGCCAGCGTCAGTCTTGTGGCTGGCACAGTCTTGACATGCAGATACTCACACTCACTGGCAAGCACGAACAAACAAACAAACACACACACACACACACACACACACACACACACACATATAGGGAGAGAGAGAGAGAGAGAGAGAGAGAGAGAGAGAGAGAGAACACAGCCCTTCCTGTCCGGAGTTTACTCTACTGGCTGGTACATTGCCCTAGATACCAGAGTGTAGCCAGTACAGGCACCAAACATACTTGAGCTGCAGTACTGCGATGTGATTAGACATGGTGGATATCAACAGTGCCTTTTCACAGATTAGTATGCAGCTCTCTGTTGTGCTACCCATAGCTAATGGGTTTGCATGGATTTTACAGAAAATAGTATCTTGTAAAGACAGGGATATGATTGTTTGCATGGTTGTGTGCATGAGCATGTGTGTGTTTATAAGGGAGGGAATGTTTTGTACATGTTCTCTTTTTGGCAGATGTATGTCTAGCGTGTGCACCATCACATGTTTGCTCTGCCTCCCTTTATGTATGTGTCCATGTGAAATGGGTTTAATTATTTGTTTGTTTGTTTTTAAGGAAATAGCTTCAAGTCAGTGATTTAAAGCGTCTTTGGATTGTTCATTCCTAAGCATGCATGAATACTCTTAAGGGAACTGATGCTGATGATTATTTATTTGCCATCGTTTTAACTTAAACCAGGTTTTGGCTGCTACTTTTCTTTTCATCTCCTGTGGTCTTCTACATGGTCTTGCCTCATACAAATTGGAATCTGATGGGGGAAAAAAGATGTTATATCATCTTTATTGTGAGTTTAATAGTTTGATCATAAGAGTGAGTGGCGTGTTTATGGATGCTGACGCCCGTGCTGCTAATTCTGAGCCGCACACACATAAATAGAGCTGAAAGAGCAACAGCTTGTCTCTTTAAGAAATACCACCATTAGGTAAATGCAGAGTGTTTCAGTATATTCGCTCAGCATTTAGATAAGCCCTGCTCTCTGTGGATGTGTGATTTTATGTCTGTGTACAATATGTGCTCTTATTTCAAGTGGATATGTGTGTCTCCTCAGTGTGTGTCCTTGTTCTCATGTCTGAATACTTGGCAGCCTGTCATATTCCAGTCAGTCTGTGCCTTATAAACAGTGGCTTCATTGAAGCATAAGTCCTCTTATCCTTTGCTCCTGACTTGGATAGTTTTAACCAATCCCACACTACCCTTACTGTTCCAAAAAAGTGTGTGTATGAGGGCAGGGGGGTCTCTCTGTCTCTCTATCTGTCTCTGTCTATCTATATCTATATTTGTCATCTAAGTATGTATGTATCTATCTATCTATATACAATATAGAGATATAGATAGATAAAGATAAAGGGAGATACAGATACTCACACGTATATCAATCTCTATATAATCATGCATATCACGGCATACTTTTTTTTTTTCAAATATATGTGTGAGGTTGCTATGCAGCAGGAGTTTTAGTATGTTTTCTGTGTGTAAATGCGTGCGTGTGCATGAGCATATGTGAACATGTGAGAACCAGGCTGTGATGTCATATGTGGGTCGGCAGAAGGACATTATTGTGTCTGGAGCACCACGTGGGGTGGTGTAGGAGGTCTGTTTACAGCCTCCCTACGCCCCAACCAGGCTACACAGAGGTTCGTCTGTGGCCTGGAGAGCCAGAGGAGCGCCGGGAGCCCGCGGGGCAAATAAATACGCTGTGAAAAGTGTGTTAAGAGAGGTGTGAAAAAAATCAGAGGGCAAGACACTGGGTTTTGTGTGGAACTGATCCCTCCCCCTTGCCTCTGCAGTACACATGCTCTCTCTCTTTCTCTCTCTAATGCACACATACACTTTTCCTTTTACACACACCTCACACGGAGGTTCACAGTTCAAATAAACAACGGCTCAAGCAGCGGGCAAGGCCTGGTGTAAATAGCAGTGGGCCAGGGTGATTTAGTTTCTCTCAGGGCACTGCTCTCTTTCACTGTTTCCTAATAGACCATGCTTTAAATAGGGAACGTAGGGAACTTAGCAGTAAGCGGGGAATGAAGTGGGTGAAGAAAAAGGTACAAACGGATAGTCTTCAATCTAACTACCTTGTGAGGATGTTTGCCCAGACCTGGTATTCAAAACAAGCCCACAGTATATTTTAAAAGGCATGAGAAGTGATAGATTGAAGGTCTGTCCTGAGACGTGCTCAGAAAGTTTGACCTCGCTTTGATAAAAGTTGTTTAATGGGATTTGTCTGAGTGTGTGGATCACTCAATGTGACTCATTCCTCCTTCCAAGCCTTCTCTACAGCCTCGTCTGTCCTTGTGTGGACGTGTGTTTGCTGCCTACAGTCTCAGCTCTCAGCAGCAATCAGTCAATAAAGCCCGGGTACACCATTTTTATTAGCCTGTGATGAAACACACCATGAGCCTGTCACATCTTGGAAATGGCAGTTTCTCCTCCAATCCGTAGGCCTTCTAGACCCTGAGGGGAACGGACTACAGTGGCCTTATTGACATGGCAGTTGTGTGTGTGTGTGTATGTGAGAACGAGATCTGCTCATCTTTGTAGGGCAAACAGTGTAACAAGATGAAATTGGGGGAAACTGAATAACCAAAAACATGACTGTGAGGAAGCATTTCAGGATGAAATCCTGCTGTTTGAGCAAAACCGACCTTTAAAGAATCTCAGGGCTTTCACAGTATGTTATGTACGGTTTTTACCAGTCTATTAGCTTAAGTGACTCTTTTCTTCTGCTTAGTCTGAAATCAGATGTGAGTTTTATTTCTTTATTATATCCTTCAGATTCATGTGTTCATCATTCAACTACCACATGACCTCAGCCAGAGATCATCTCTCTCTTGCTTGCAAAACTCATTTGCTTCCTTTCTCCAACAGACTGCTGTACATAAACACAATCACCCCATGAGATAAACTTATATGCATTGATATGCTCTTATCTGGAGTATCAGGGTTAGAGGGGGAAATTTGAAGTGGAGGAAGGGAAGGCTGCCCCTGCCCCTGCCCATCCTCCCAGTTCCACACAGCATCAAGTTATTTTTGATTATTTCTGTCTATATATGTGACTGTTTCATAGGCCATAGGTGACCAGTAAGGACACAAAGGTTCCAGTGAAGATGCATTTTAGTGAGATGATGAAAACGAAATGCCTTGAAACCTTCTTTCTTAATCTGCTTATTACTATTGATTGTTGGAGTCCTAGACAACTCAATATTCAAAGCAAAGGTAGAACAGTTCTTTTTTTTTTTTTGTTTATTTGTTTGTTTTTCACAAGAGATTGAGGTGGGCAGGGCTCAGTTGGAAAAAATGTTATGTCACCTACCTTATTGTACAAATCAGAATTCAGCAACATTTGAATCACAATCTGATGACAGTTGTGGGGTTGTTTGTTTTTGTTGCCAGGTAATTGTCAATCAAATTTGACCAAATCACAATCTTGGTGTTTTTATACTTAAACTCTAATTCTTGCTTATTTATTCATGCTTATATAATGATGCAGAGAAATACTTTTTAAAGTTTTATTTGATCAGATTTTTTTTTCTACGAAAAGATTGTTGGTTACTTGTTACTTTACAATAATTTTCAATGTCTTTACAGGCCAATGGCACCACACATCCTCCATTCCTTGTACTGTTTCAATTAACAGACTCTTTGTGAATGTATAGTGTATGGATGTGTCTGTGGTCATAGATCTTTCTGTATGAGTCTGTGCATTGAAACAAAACATCGTCCTTCACATGTCAGTTGCTAATCAAATACGCTTCATAAAAAGACTAAAGAGCTTTGAACAATGCCAGTGCTGCTCCTCCCACCACAAATGCGATGCTACGTAAACTGTGCTGATAAATAATTGCAAACAAAACTTATGAGATACTTTATATAAGCACAGCGCCCTGTTGATTTAAATTTTTTCTAGTTTATTCCATATCAGGTTGAACTCACTCAGGCTGAGCTCTATTTGATGGACTGATCCCGTGTGTCGCTGCTCTGCCCACCAGTCCCCTAAGCTAAGCTAAAATTTTGAGCTTAAAACATCATAGGAGATATCTGGAGGATGAGGAGTGCACACCTCACCTTGGCTTAGAATATTTTTCTCCAAAACAAAATATGTTTGAATTGCTAGTGCAGAGACTGTTTGCAGCCTTCTTCTCCTCCACCTTCTATCCCAAGTTTCTCAGTATATACCCAACCAAAATTCTGTTTTCTTTTACTTTATTTATACCACATTGTACCTCTGGATTTAAAATTTATGGAAGTTCCAAAAACCCACAGAGCATCAGGCCTGTTACAGAGGCTACCTACTAAATACACATTCAACATTGCTGCACTTTCTCACCTGAAGTGGATGTATTGTTTTGTACTTGCCTTCTTCAAAAGGAATGCTCTGTGCAAACCCCCGAACTCCACATAAAGGCTTTTTGTGTTGACATTACTTTATGCAGCCTTCTGAAAATAAGTGGTAAGATCATATATCAAGACTGCAGCTGCCAGCCCAAAATTTTGGTCCAACTAATGAGTACGCTAATATTTATTATTAATGATTGAACATCTGGTCAATCGGCATGTGATTGTGGCCACAGGCGAGGGCTGCAAGCTGATTTGTAACAGAGAAGAGTAAAGAGAAGAATTTAGTTGATGGAGCAATGTAGTGAATGAAACAAAGACTTATACAGAGAAAGAGCAAGAGAGATAGTCAACAAATCAGCACTGACACCTCCACCACTCATCTGAGGTCATGATGACAAGGTGTGGAAAAGGAACACTAGTGGAGGCTGGATGAGAGAATTGAGACAGAGAAATGAATGCAGGGTGCTAAATGTGGGCGGTTAGGAGGTGGGATGTTCATTCATGGAGCCATGAGATCATAATGCATCATAGCTGTGGTTTCATGTGTTGCTGAAATTAAAGATTTTTGTGCATTACTTTACAATACTTTCAAAAGAAATTACTTTTCTGCACAAGGGGGATGGTTGAGCACTAAGAAAACAAATATCCTCCCCCAAATGTCTCTATATTTTTAAGTCACTGACACAGTAATAATAATATGTCAGAACTCATTTTTCACTGTCTGCCGTTTGCCATTCCTCATATCCCTGTGTGTCCGCTACAGTATTTCTTTACTTCCTACAGCTGTTCCTCCCTCTACCATTTTTTTTTTCCAAAACGGAGCATGACCTAGTTATGTTTTGAATCAGAATCCACATGTACAGTACGGTTGAGAAAAGCTCACTGACAAACCAACGTTGTTGGGCACAGCATGTTGGAAATTGAGCTGTGCTGTCAGCAGTGGAGATGGATGGTCCGATGGATAGACAGAGGTGGAGGGCTTGGAGTGTGTTTTTCCTCTGTGCTGAAGAGCCCTTGTATAAGTGAGCAAGGAGGGGTAAAAAATAGCTCCAGTCCCCTTGAGGACTCACTCCACAAGGTCACCTCCTTGCCCTGGGCCTTTATGCACGAAAAGTCTGTGTCCATACTCTTTATTCTACTTTATTCTTTTTCTTTCTCACTGTCTCCCCCTATTTTCCCACTCTGTGGCTTAATGGCTTACCCAGGCCACTGTATCAGCGAGAGTAGAGTTTGTGTGCTAACAAAGTCCCGAGCTAATTAGAATTTCAGCCAAGCTGGCTGCTCTCCTCATTTCCTTGCCATTTCCCTCCCTTTGGATAAATACAATTTCACCCCTCAACCCATGCAGAATTCATCCACTTAATGTTCAACACAGGATGAATAATGACAACTTATCTGCTGGGAACATGGGTACCGAGGGATGCTTAGGTGGAGGACCCATGGTAAGCCCCCAGTCTTATGTCTCACTAAATCTGCTTTCTGTGCAGAGGGACATGGCCAAAGTACTGATAGGTTATGGTAGAAGGGAGGTCAGTGTGCTTCCAGACTGCCGTACTCTCACTGAATGTCAGGCATCTCCACCAATAGTGCTGTGTTAGAAAAGCCAGTGAACCTTTACACTGATCAGCCACAATATGAAAACCACCTGCCTTATATTGGTTTACCAATATTATACTATTGATCTTCCTTGGGCTGCTAAATACTCTGATCCATCAAGACCTCTGGTATCTGGCACCAAATAATAGTATCAGATCCTTTGAATCCTAGTTGTGAGGTGGGGGTTCTATGGATCAGCATTGTTTTTCCAGCACATCCCACAGATGCTTGATCAGATTGAGATCTGGGGAATTTGGAGGCCAAGGCAACACTTTGAACTCTTCGTCGTGTTCCTCAAACCATTTCTGAACATTTTTTGCAATGGAGAAGGGCATATTATCCTGCTGAAAAAGGCCACTGCCAACAGGGAATATCATTGCCATGAGGGTGTGTACTTGGTCTGTAGCAATGTTTGGGTAGGTGGCACATATCTAAGTAACATCCACATGAATGCCACGACCCAAGGTTTCCCAGCAGAACCTAGCCCAGAGCATCACACTGCCCCAACTGGTTTGGCCTTCGTCCTATTGCGCATCCTACTGAAATCTATTCCCGAAGAAAGACGACAAACACGCAAAGAGAACATGATTGATCAGATCAGTCGCCTTCTTCCATTGCTCCACAGCCCAGTGCTGATGCTAATGTGGCCATTGAGGGCATGTTCAGCAGTGGGCAGGGGTCAGCATGCACACTCTGACCAGTCTGCGGCTGCGAAGCCCCCTTACTCAGCACGCTGCGATGCACTGTGTGTTCTGACAGCTTTTTATCTTAGCCAGCAACAAGATTTTCAGCAATTTGTGCGATAGTTGCTCTTCCGTGGGATTGGATCACACATGACAGTCTTTCTTCTGCTTGCGCCTCAGTGGGCCTTAGGTGTCCATGACGCTATTGCAGACTCACCAGTTGTCCCTACTTACACCCCTTTTGGTAGCAACAAACCACTGCACACATCCCATAAGACCTGGAGATGTTCTGACCCTAGTCGTCCAGTTATCACAAAATGGCCCTTGTCAAAGACTGTCAGATCCTTATACTTGCTCATTTTTCTTGTTTACAACACATCAGCTTTAAGAAGTGACTGTTGTCTAATATATCCCACCCCTTGACACGTGCCACTGTAACAAGGTAGTTGATGTTATTCACTTCATCTCTCAGTGGTTGTTACATTGTGGCCAATATACTATCTGGCAGCCCTTTCCTCTTCTTTCTAACTATATATGTGTGTTCACCCGAATCATTGCACCACTAACGTATCGTAAAGAAAGTTATCCAATAGCAGGTAAGCAAAAAAAGTAAGGGGTTGTCCGTTGTTGACAACTTCCAGTGTGCTGAGTTCAACACCCTGATTGCTTGATTTGATGTCCCAGCACAGAATCCAGTAGTAAAAAATTGACTCCATATTCCTCCAGGTTTTCTTTTAGGTTGGGTTATTTCTCAAATGACTTGGTTCAAACAAAGTGTCAACAGATCATATCTAAAAGCAGAATTGTTTATAACTATTCTTACTAGCCACACTCAGGGGTGGGGTGAAAAGCCTGCAATCAGAGAGAGCGATGAGGTGCAATTAATCGTTCAAATGGAGGTAACTGCACATACTTTCAGACAATCTATCCTCATAGACATTCATGATGTTGCACTCTGATATAAACATTAAATTAAAAATGGTTGTGCAAATAACTTTTTTTAAAGAGTTTGAGAGAGAAGTTTTATTCCAGCTCTGTTTCTATCCTCTGGTAAGTGGACGTTTTTTCACAGAAATTGTTGGACAAGTCCAGTGCTGGAAAGGTGTGGAGCACTGGGTTTCAGATGCTGTTAAGGCCTATTACTAGTGTGTTAAGGTGCTACAACAATGCTTCTGCGTTGCTACAGTGGAGATTGTCGATAGTGAAGGCAGCAATAAGGAGGTTGAAGAGAAGTTGAAGAGAGCCTCTGTAGTCAGTAAAACACATCTAGAAAAGCAGTTTCCTCTGCAAACATCTGCTTCCCATGATAGCCACGTTCTCACCATGAAAGATTGTATGACACATCAGTTTCATAGAAGTAATCTCCTATTCAGTGATGAGATGTGACGCAATAGAAGTTACAATTCAAGAACTCGAGTTACTTCAAGTATGTGTAACCCATTGTCCCTATATATCACAAAGTGAATAAAAGAAGGTTAAAAGAAGTACTTTGTGGAATAAAAAATAATGCCAGAAGATGGCCTGATCCTCTGCCATACATCTGTCAAGTTTTTTGGATGGTGCTATCAACGGCTGAAAACTGACACTGAACATTATTTCAAAAACCTACACCATAGATATCCACAGCAGGACTTCTGCCCATCCGTGGTGTCAAGCATAAGTCCAGCTGTAGATATTCTGACTCGCAGTTTTCTGACAAGCATGCTGGTATCTTCTAGTTGGTTTAAGGGGCAGCAATGCATTTAAGCAACCAGCTGGTAGATCAGATTTTGGGTCGGGTAAATGCTCAGGGTAGTTAGGGTAAACCTGCACCAGTGGGAAGAAAAGCTATATGGGAGAGGAAGTTAGCCAAGACATGTTGGGAGGGAGGGAGGGAACTATCAGCTGTTGGGGTGAGTCCCAGCTGCCTCGTGTGTTGACTCTAGAGTGATAGCCATCAGCATTTGCCACATGAAAGGAGAGGAGACTGGTGTTCCTAAAAAAGCAGATGAGAAGTAAAGATGGGGAGGCCACATTGGGATGTTGGCTACATTTCAAATCGAGATAAGGGCACTGATTTATCATGAGTGTTTTTCTGAACATATCAGACAGTATATAAGTTAGTTCCTTCCTTGGTAAGACATAAAAAATGTTCTTGTAGGATAGCATCCTTTGAGGTAGTACCACTGTCTTGCATACTTCAGATAGGCTCCTGGCCCCAGGGGAACATGTATTTACAATATCGCTCATCCTGTGCTTTGATAGAGACAAAAGCCTCAATATGCTTATGCATGCTTAGGAAGGGAGTAAACCTGTTTGACTCACTGTCTAAAATTACCAGTAGAGGCTCTCTGTGCATGCCAGGAGCCCATGAAGGCAATGCTATCTGTGGTATGTCCCCCAAGCTGGCCTCTGTGCTTTTATTCAGCCCTCTAATGGCATTTAAAACAGTTCACTGCAGGTCGAGGAACAGTTTATTGGGAAAAAGGGAATGACTTATTGGAGGAGATGGCTAGCCCTAAACCAGCTGACCCATTCTGTGGTTGCTACGAGCATAGGACACTGTCACTTAGGGTTCCTTGTAAAATCTAGTGGATAGGCCATAAGTACAGCCTGAGCTGTAATTGATATTCTTGTGTTTGTAAAGGGGATGCGATTATATGTTCTTATATGAGACTAAGACGTAGCGAGAGTCGCCACGTGTGAGAGAGGAGAATTCGGGGCAGAAGGACAGCTTTCAGTAAAAAGAAAAGCAGAGCTTTACTCTGACTCCAGGGAGCCAGAGGTACAGTTCCTGAAAGGAAAAAAGAGAAAACTGCACCGCTCTCCTCAAAAACTGTTGAGGTTGTTCAGACTTGCCAGCTGTTTTTAAGCAGCGGTGGCAAAAAAAAAAATCTTTCTTGTGCAGCAGTAGTTAATTTCAAAGTAAGCTTTTTTATTTTCCTTTCCGCATGTCTTTCTTTTTTTTAAACTCGTGTTTGGCCAACAGGCAGCAGCAGGGCACTTTGGGGAAAAATATATACAAATCCTGATTTAATTACTCTATAACCCACTTCCATGCTATCCATCCAAGTTGCTCTGTGAAATCTTCCACAAATCTGGTAAGCCTTGACTGCCAGACCACATTTGGGCTTATTTCCTTTGTCATGACACAATTGTGCGTTAGACAAATAAGCAAATGAAGAGCAGCAGTGGGACGATGTTAAACAGCCTCACCACTCATTGAAGGAACAAGAAGGGAGAGATAGCATTATGGAGTTTATAGCCAAGTGAGTGTTTGAGATTAGGAACCAAAATAGCTGAGATGTTGGCAGTCTGTTAGAGAAAAATCGTGCTGTTAATGTTGTTCCTAATTGCTAAATCAACTCCATGCATGTATCATATCAATCTGTCCCCTTCTTTAATTTCCACCTTGTTTATTTAGGTCAGGTTTATCACACAGCAGAAGGTTTATCACACAGCAGAAGTGACAGTGTGCTTCACATGACTCACAACCTGAGGAGAGACAAGAGCACCTTCCAGTTTTTGAGTAACGTAATGAATAACGTGGAATAACCAATGTAAATACGGCTGTAAATGATTGTAGTTTGCTTTGTCCTCTGTCAACGAATCTTTGGCTAAGGTAAGGTGAGGGGAATTGGCAACTGGAGATTTAAAGGCCTGCTAATTTGCCAGCACGCTTTTTTTTTTCAATTCAGTTGATTTTCATTGGTCTGTAAGCCTATTGTTCTTTCTCCAATATTTTCTGTTTCTTATGTTAAACAACACTATTTTTTATAGCCCCCCCCCCCTTTCTCCATGCAGGTCAGCACCCTGCAGCTCCTCCGTCCCTCTCTCTCCTCTCGCCAATGCCAAGTTGATTCGTGAAGTGGTTTAATTCACATGCAAATCCTACCAGAACACCAGTCATTCACGCTGCTAATTACACCAGTGTTGGGACACTGGCTTGCTGACATCATACCGGGATATTAGCATGCAGGGGCGATGGAGGAGAAGCGTGTGTGTGTGTGTGTGTGTGTGTGTGTGTTTGCGTGTCAAACCAACCAGAAAGGGAGCAGACTAAGACCGGAAATCGGTTACTTTGCTTTCAAACAAAAGCTTCAAATATATTATTACTCTGTACGGAAGTGAACGGATGCCTTAGAGGTCAGAAAAGTAAATTGAAAACCCCAAATCACAGTTATGGTTCTTTATTATTATAATATTATCAGTAATATTTATTTACTGTTTGTATGTGTATGGTGTGCAAGGCATGTTGTAACCTTGTGGTTAAGAACGATATTCTACAAACAAATAATTTCACAAAAAAAGAAAAATCTTGACTCAGCTCCCCCACCAACAATGTGTGGATATCTCTATAGTTATGTGTGAAAGTTCATTATAGATCTCAGGCACAGCAGCTTGATAAAAAAAAATAAGAAAAATAGATTAAAATCTCTTTTTACAGCTTCGTCGAAAGCTTTCAACACAGCTCATGTTCTTCCTCAGCAGATTTAGTGTGTTTAGCGGTTTCCCTTTACAAAAAATCCTCCAAATTCAAGTTAAATGTTGTTATGATAATAGTTGGGTTTAAAAAAGGTGATTATTTACATGTGATTGAACATAAAAGCCTGTTACATAAATGCTCGGGTAGATTTATGGGATGGAAAACAATGTGATTGGTAATTTTTGTAGTTTAAACTATGATATAAAATAACATACCCTAAAACATCTGACATCGGTGCTTTTACTTTGAATGTGCAAACCGGAAAAGGCTTATGTGATTTATAAGCCTTTGACACCGGTTAAGGATTAAAGCGCCGTTAGTCAGTAGGTCGGTCCCCGGCGAGCGGAGCATCTCCAGCGCTACGGGCTTTTACGCACCGAAAGTCCGCACGGATCCACGCTCGGACTCGGCAGCCACGGCCACCGGAGGCTCCTGTGTTATCCCCGGGTTCGTCGGTATTTCGCTGGACTTTGCTCCGCCTTTGGATCTTTGGTTCACCGCAAACGGGGATCTTGTTTTTACGCACCTGAAAGTTGGCTCGCTCGGCTAATCTCGCTCCCCGTTTGCAGAACTCCCGAGTGCGTCTGCGGAGAACCGGGGGCCGACGAGAGGCTCGTTAAACGGAGGAGGTAAATGTAGCAGAGGGGTGCAGACGCGCTGCGAGGGGGGGAGCGGGGTGTTTTCGTGGCAAAGCCCTGGCGTCGGAGTTGTGTGACAAATTCTGCGATGAGGAAGACGTATTTTAAAACTTGCTCCACCGCAAGCAGCACCGAGGTCAGGGCTATGGTTTCAGCTCCCAGCCGCATTTCGTAAGAAGGTAAGCATCAGAATATGGCTCGTGTTTATTTTGATATGCAGCTGTTCTCGTAGCGCGACGGACGACCCGATGCGTAATGGAAAGCTGAGTGTCCCAGATGAATGTGCTTATTAAATCTTTTTTTTTTTTAATCACTTTTACCTCCTTAGTTTCTTTTCCAAATGTGTGCGTAAAGTGGTCTCAGAAATAAATTTAACCCAACTTGAAGTCACTGAACTTTCGAAAGTTTCGACTTCTTAGTTTTAAATCGACACTTTCCTCATTCTAGGCTTAGTGTAATTCTGTTGCTCTCCCTCCGTGGACGTGTTCTCACTGGTTTCTGTCCCCTCCCCACCCCCTGTAGCGCAATGGTCAAGCTACTGTGAGCTTTCCAGCCAGAGTGCCTTTGTTGTGCAGTCTCTCCGAGCCATATGGATTGTAGATCGCTTTGTAAATAACCAAATAGAACAAGACCTCTATAGAATACTTTAGATGTGTATTTTCCTCCAAATCAGCTTGTTTCAGGATGTTTCTCCAGTCAAGTGTTGTAATTATGTCGTCATTATTTGAGTCGTCCTTGTTAATTCAAAGCTCTAATTATTTCCTGTGGTTTACTGCAAACTGCTTTGGAAGCCAGTGGCATAATCGCATCTTCATGGCAGTTGTTTTAAGGAGAAGAACATTACAAGACTCAGTTCAGGCCAATTGACCCGTTAAGATGGCTCCTTTGTGGCAGTATAAAGGGTCACTGGATTAGCACATGAATGTAAGGGGGGGGTTACATGAATGAGGTGGCTTCAGCAGCTGGCTGCAGTATCACTGGTCTCCTCAGGTCTGAGAGCAGCACAAACATTAACTG
The DNA here is from genome assembly GCA_016859345.1 of Istiophorus platypterus. Lineage (NCBI taxonomy): Eukaryota > Metazoa > Chordata > Actinopteri > Istiophoriformes > Istiophoridae > Istiophorus > Istiophorus platypterus. The sequence continues at coordinate 8,797,367 of CM029117.1, forward strand.
AGCTGACAGGAGCCAAAGTGCCAGACCAGCATTATTTCTGACATCCACAACTGCCTCTGGAAAAATGTCAGTACCTCACTGGTTACTCCATTTTCCCACTGACACTTTGAAAGAAAAGTCAACATAATATTCCGCAAAGTCCCCAGAGGGTCTGGCAGAATCGCTGAGATATTTTCCCCTAAAAACACAAGCCAAGAGACCAAAGCCAATCAATAAATGTTGTTGGTTATCAAATTTGTTGACAGTCTTGTACCGGGTTACTGGTTTCTGAGCATGGTCTCAAGTCTGTGCTGAGGTTGCTTTGGAGGCCTGTCCCTCCACAACTCCCCCAGTTCACATCCAAAGCAGTGTCACTTTATGGAACAAGTCAACACTGGATGAATAAGTAATGTGATCTAGTCACAAGAACAGGGAGTGTGGCCGTAGCTGAAAAGCGTCCCAGGCGGATGGGTCACATGTATCTCTCTCCTTTTCGCTCTCTCCTTCCAACTACCTACACAAGTCCTGTGCCACTCAACCCTCTAGAAGGAGGGGAGAGAACAGGGGGAGTTATCATACTCTTTTCCAGTTACAGTTTTAAACGTACCATGACTGTTTAGCCAAGATGTTTCGTACTCGTGAGTAAAAAATGTGCATTATGCATCTGCATTCACCACGTACAATAGGTTAAACAGTTATACGGTTGAAATTTCCACCCCAATCTGTGGTTAGCTGCTGTTCAACTAAGTCATTTTGGTATAGAAACTTCTTTATTTCTATCTCTGAAAAGCCAAAACATTGACATAAAACACTTCTTTGTAATCATTTTCCAAATTAAAATTATTATTTGCTATACTGGAAAACAAAAACTATTTCAACCAAGATAAAACGGTGATTAGCATTTAATAGCTACATGGTCCATGAGGCTAGCTGCACTCATAAAGGGGCATTCCAACTATTTTTTATTGCATTTCCATAAAGTTGGGATGCTCACAGGAGACAGATTTGATTTAAAGAAAAAAAAACATCATAAATGAAGCAGCAGAGGTCAAGATATCCTGACTTCTAGTCCCCAGGGTTGGTCGAGTGCTACTTTTAATACTTGCGAAAGCTATCCGTGTTGAATGCGAACAAAAAAAGTTACTTTGGGTTTGTTTTTGTTTTATTTTTTTTGGTTGGGGTTTTCTTCTTGTTAATTAAAGTGCCAAGGTAACTATATTTTACTGTCCCTTAAGATCCGTCGTCTGGTAAAGGTTAGTGGAACAGAGGTTAAATGAAAAGAGGGCAGGACTTTGGCTCTCTATAATTTGTTATGGCAGGTGGATGCAGGCTTAATCTCTGTCCTCAGGAACATGTTGTATCTGGTTCTTGCTAATTGGCCACTAATGGAAAACAACTTTTTCAAACCTGATTCTTGTCAAGAACAAAGCTAGTCATGTGTAACTTTGATTAACTCCTAATGGTTCTGAAGGCATCATGCAGCCTGCTGTAGGTACAAAGACTTTGTGTACTCGTGCATTAGTAACTTGTGAAAGCAGGGCTATTTGTTAAACTACTCAAAAATCTAAATATCGTAACGTTGTGTTCCCCAAGCAAAAGGCCATTAAATAGAAAAAAGTCTGTCCTCCTCACCCTCCACTTCTTCCAGAGAAAACAAAAGCAGAAGCAGGGAAAAAGAAGACAAGACGTGGCTGTGGTGTGCACCCAGCTGTTCTCTCCTCTCTGCTCTCCTCCTGACATTCAACCTGAGCTTTTGTGCAGAGCTGCCATTTAAAGATGGGATAATAATCTGATCATCTAGAGTGATACCATGGAAAGGCTGCAGTGGTTTTGGGAGCCGCTCAGGAATGAGAGCAGAATGAGACTTGCTTAGCCATACTTGCTCAGCTGTCTTTTGCATACAGTTGAATCAGATGGCTTTCTAAAGTGTTGGTTGAATAGTCTCCTAATCTTGAATCTAGAGTTATGGGTAGATTCCTGGCTCGGTTTTTTCCAGGCAAAGATAGTTCCTATGAGTCCACTTATGCTTCGCTTTAAAGAAAATTTACTAGCAAGATGGTAAATCTAGTATATAGGCTTGTAGACAGCTTATTTGGCCAAATTAGAGCCCATGTATGCTGAAGATCCAGCACAATTGGTCTAAAGTAATTGAACCAAGTTACACATTAAAAACACCCGTTACATGGGTTACAAAGCTAATCTAGAGGACCAGGGTGATGATAATTAACCTGACATGGTGAATCATTGTCCACTGACATCATGGTCACAGGGATCACTAACCATCAACATACCCCCTAGGTCTTGAACAAACCTCACACTCAGACAGACCAATGAGACGTCAGCATTTACATCTCCAAGGGGAAGAAGTGCCTTTCGCATTTGAACAAAGAACAAGCCTTTTAACTTCCTGCTATTTTCATTGGATTCATTTATGAGGCGTCAGTGATGTACTTGACTTGTATTACCAAAGTCCACAAATCTTTCCTAATTGAAATCATGTAGATTACAAGGGGTATCGTGGGGATTAAGTTTCAGAGCAGGGGAAATCCCAGGCATGTGCATGGAGCGTGTTGTAAATCATAAGGATCGAAGGGCAGGGAAGGAGCAACAGGCCCCTTTGGGCCTACAGTATCTCTGCCAGTGCTGAAATCAGGATGTTTGCAAGGTGAATCACACATGGTCTGAGAGAGCGGGTCAGAGAGGTGCGTTGCTCTAAAAGTCACAAGCTCTTCTACCTCCAAGTTTAACTCCTCAGAGACTGTAACAAGCATAGTGTGGGGCTGGGATGTTGTTATGTGTCCTTTCAGGAGGAATGCAGTGTGAAATGCTTTCCTTCAGGTCCACTCTGCTCCTCTTGGCTATTTGTATACTCTTATCTCCAAGTGTCCCTCCCCAGCCTAAGGCAGAAATAACTGCTAACCAGATGGCAGCATGTCACAAGAATTGCAGAGCTGTCCATGTGGCTTTTTGTCCTCACATTCAGTGCATTTGTCTTGCACTCTTGATCATCATCGTCCTTCGGTGTGCATTTGTAGAGATGAGTGCATTTTTGTGCATGTCATCCACTTAATCAGCCTTAAATTAGTGTTGAAAGTGAAAGTGTTGGGCTATAATGAGGCAAACTGTGTCGCCCCTGGCTATAGCATTATGCTATCGGGACAGGGATTTGTCAAACACCCTTCTACCAGTCAGCTTGCTTGACAGCTGCTTGATTTATCACACCCATCAATAGTCATGGCAAATGTGTCCGGCCGCTTCAAGTGTTTTGTAAATATTCTTGGAGTCATTTCGTGAAGTCTGTGACTTTCCCTTTCACAATGACAGTAGAATTTATAGAGGCCTGTTTTTTCTGGTCAGCTGAAGGCTGTAGCATGCAGTAATTGCTTTTAGTCTCCTGCTGGATGATAAGGATTCTCAAGTGGTCATGGAGAAGTCATTCAGCTCAGACCTATAGATTTCTCTGTTTTCTTTTTGAGGACTGCAGTTGTGGCATGTCAGTGGGATGTTTTATTTAGACAGCTAGAGAGGGGTTTCCACGCAGTTCACGTGTCTGTCCTGTCATCGAAATCCATCAGTGGTAAGCCAAATAGACAGAAGTGCTTTGTTAATAAAGACTCAACCCTTGGACAAGAAGTGCTCCTCTGACAAAGAGACAAGGTGAGGCTTGGCAAGCTCTCCACACAGTGTTGTCTTGGCTCCAAGGACTCTACACCAACAGATCCATAGCCAACCAGGTTGTGGTTGTGTCAAACAGCATCTTGGGTGTCCTTTAAGCTCCTCCGTAGGGCTGTCAGTCAGACAGACAGGCATCCGTCTGGGGAGGTAATGGGATTGTCTCCCTGGTTTGGCCGCCTAAGGGGCAGCAAGGGTTAGTGAGAAGTGACCTTCTGGCCACCCAGATTTTCTAGCCAAGGACACGAGAATCTGTATGCATACAGTGTTTCCTCCCTCTGGATCAAAGTACAGTCCTGATGAAGGTGACCTATATTTTTATTTTAATCGATGCGCTCATGTATTTAACCCACATCCTGCTCTGCTTTTTGTGAGCCGTCTCACAAGTTCTGCGTCATGCTCTGAGAAGCAATCCATGGCTGTTAATCCCAGCATTTTGCAGGACAACACTGGTTGGTTGAGTCTATGTAATATAAGAGCTCTCTTTAATACACCCTGGACACTACTGGAGACGAAAGAGCAGGGAGGAGGAGGGGTGTCGGTGTCAAAGACTCCTGGCCTTCTTTTCCGTGGAAACTCACCCATGGATACTTTCCATTTTATAGCTGGGTGGGTCTGCTTGACTAATGAGAGCAGAGCACTGTCCTAGCAAAGCATCTGTTAGTGTTTCTCGCTAACCTTGTTCAGTGGGAAGTGTGTGTGATAGTGTGTTTGTACAGTTCTGCTTTCCATCACTGTCATTGGTTCTAGTCTGCTCATTACCATAGTCTGTTTATGATTATATTCATACTTGATACTCAGGAGGATTGTTGAGCATTGTAATTGTGGCACCCGCTTTTTACTGTGAGAGCGGCAGCGGGAAGCCTTGACCTTTTAAACTTTGTGGGGTTCTCATGCTTTAAAGGTAGAGGGTCTGCAAACATGCGGAGGCCTTATGCACTTTTGAACAAAAGTCAAGGGATTTTACAGAATTTTAAAGGGGGGGTGGTGTTCACTATACCTACAACCAAGTAGGTTGGATGACAGATTTCCCTTTTTTCACAGCTTCTCTTGAGGTAACCTTTTGGGGGGAAAAAAGTATTTGGGTTATTTTTATTTTTTGTGATTAATAGCAAGCGTCTGAGGCCCAACCAGCCTCTACAGCATGACGTCTTGTTTCTTCTGAAACCCTATCGCCCCAGATGCAGTTCTATTTACACAGTGATTTATTAGACTGAGTGTTTGTTTTCACCCTAATGGCTGTGTATTCTGAGATATTGTGAGTAAAATGTAAAAAAAAGTTATTTCAAGATGCAAATCACACTTTTCACCAGCATTTTTTAGAAGGTCATGTAACACCTACTTTCATTTCTAATCTCAAGTTTTTTTATGATGAAATCTTCATTAATATGTTCCCGTTGAACAAAAAGGTCTTGTACACACAATATTGGCTTGACAGATGTTTTTTGTCTCTGATTTTTTTTTCTCGGTAGGAAGATCTGTGTACACTGTAAGTGCCGTCGAGAGGAGCATGCAGTACCAGCCATGCCTGTAGAGATGGAGAAGACGGTCACCAAGCTGATGTACGACTTCCAGAGGAACTCTACCTCAGATGACGACTCTGGCTGTGCTCTGGAGGAGTATGCCTGGGTACCGCCAGGACTCAAACCTGAACAGGTATTAGCATGTTTTCATTCGGACCACGTAGCATTCAAACTCGACAGCCCTTGGGCAGCTGAGGTGCGTCAGTAGAATTGTGCACTTTTCCTGTGCAGTTTTGTCAGCTGCTGTTAGTCACACCTTGTTGAGACGACACACAGCGGCCCTATCCACTGTGAATATGCAGTTTCTGTGCCTGAAGGGCTCATCTACACCAGAGACGTGACTGTCCAAATCTGAAACGTCAATGAAGAGAATTGAGGCCTGTTGGATTTTGAGCCCACAGCTTTGTGCCATTCCGAGAGAGGCTCTTTACTCCGTTTTCAACATATTATTTGTTCTTTCCAAAGCAGGTGTTAAGAACAGAGTGCACTAGCAAATCAGGACTCTTAAAAATTGACCGAATGCCAGGGAAAGTCCAGGGTTCAAATAGCAATCACACTCTCGCTTGCAAAAAGCTCTGATTTCACCACACACACACACACTCTGTGATGTGAGCTCAGAGATTTCAATTTTAAAGCCCAAAGAAAATGTCTTGAAAAGATCAGTTTTCTAAAACGTCATCTCAGTGGGGTTGAAAGGCCAAACAGAGGGGATAGAGTGATTCCAGTGATATTCACAGACAGGATTCAGTTATACAATTGAATACATTTACATACATTCCAGTACAGTGTGGTGTAAATCTAATAAAAATTCCAAGCATTACCCTGCGTATAGTGTTACCACTCATACCCGTATTTTGTAAATGCTCACTTGGAGCTGCATCCCACTCTATGATAGCTCACTAGTTATGCTGACTGTGGCTTCTGCAGGTTAATGGGTAACATGGATTATGTGGCTCCAGCAGTCAAATTAATCTCAAATTCATTCTGTCTGCAAACATGTTTACAGTAGGTTCCACCGCCTCACGAAGGCTCAGCTAAGCACACATTAAATGACCCCAAGAAAATCCTCTTTTACAATACTCCATTGAGCCCCGGTTGGGAAGGTTTCCAGTTTTATGGGACAATAGAAGCGTTTATGAAGCTGGTTTCATTTTGTTGATGAGCTGAGAGCAATGAACTGGTCAATACGCAATGTTGGCACAGCCCCCTGCTTTCACCTCGTAGGACTGAGCACAGCTATTCTTCATTCCACTCCAGGGTCACACGTCTAACCCCGAAGTCAATTAGGTTCTCGTCCAGGGGCGATATGAGCTCAGGAACAGTCAGGCCATAATGGAACCTGGGCTGTGCTGTACTTCAGTAACACAGTGCTAAACAAATTTAATCTTGATTGATACTGATTTTTGCCTTTCGGTGGAAAAAAAGTGACATTTAACTTTATATATAGCATTATATCATCCTATGTGAAAAGAGTCCACAGCTATAGTAATTTTTATTTTTCAACCTGATGTGCAAGTCATTCAAGCTGTGAAAACATGCTGTTTGACCCACCACAGAGGAGCGGAAGTGCGCCCGATGCGGGGCTTTTCAGTGCCCTGATTTCCCCTACACAAGGTAAAGACAGAGCGAGAATAGAGAGAGATGGTAAACACAAAGCTAATCTCCAGGATCTTAACATTGGGTTTGGGTTTCCCCACAGGGAGATTGTGCTGAGTATAACTCTGCTATTCAGTCAGCAGTGGTGTAAAGTCACCACTCAGTAATGAGAGATTTCAGAGCAGGACTGTGGCATTCAGTCAAATATATCTGAGGATTATGAGGGATAACTCAGCACTTAGTTGGGACTGATCACATCCCCTGTGTTTGTCGGTATTTCTGTCAATAGTCAAACTACAGTCTCTGCAACAGAACAGAAATCTTTATCACCAAACTCAAACATTACGGAGTGTGCTGGAGATGCTATCAAGCTACAGTGTGAAGAAGCGCCTGCCAGTATTCTCTCTCCCACTGTCTTCTCTTGCTTTCTTCTCTCCATCCTTCTCAAATAAAATTCTTGCATGTTGCCAAGTTACAGCTTGTTAAGGCCAAGAATGTTGCTCAGCAGTGGCCTGTGCTTGCTTTTTTTTACCATAACATAGCAATAGCTTCAGACTCTCTTCAACATCCACCAAGATCTGATTTTAATTTGCAGCCAAATATGAAGTATGCTTTTTCGAAGAACTCACATGTGGAATATTAGGCTAGAGATCCAGTTCAAGATTATTCCTGCACACTAGAGGTCTCTCCAGGTTCTGAGATGGATCCACAGCTTGGACGTGGATAGATTAACTTTCAAAAAACCAAGATCAGTCTGAAAAGGACAGGAGGCTAGTAGTGACCTGTCCTAAAATGGGCCCAAGGACAATTAGGCCTTCTCTATTCTAAGTAACTAAACTATCAGCCCCTGACCTGACTGAATTCAATCAGCAGCTGTGAAGGAGAGAAATGATGAAGCTATAATAAGACAGTCGAGGTACATCGAATGTTTTACTCACCACCGAATAAGGAGATCAGATTGGCTGAAGGTGAGAAAAACCCATGTATGACATATAAATTTGTGCAGACATTCATTGCTCCTGAGGATTAAGCCAACTAACCTTGGGGATTCCATCACTGTCCCTCTAGCGCCACCATGAGGTTAATGGTAATTAGCAAATGTTACCACGCCGCACTAATATGTTGACAATGGTAAACATTATACCTGCTAAACATTAGCATGTTATCACGGCGATAGTGAGAATGGTAGCCATTATATAAAAGTACCTCAGAGAGGTGCTGGCATGGCTTTTAGAATCTTTTTAAAATGACACCTGCATTATGATATTTTAGAGTAGCTCATATTTTGTACTTATTTAACCCATCTTGACATTTGTAACTTTCAAATATGAAAACATTTTCTCCCACAACTGTGCTGACTTCAATAGTGAGCCATGAGCACCCACAAATGTCGGCAAAGACATGAGAGGAAAAGGACAAAGAATGAAAACACAGGCATTAAATCATCTCTCTTCACTAGGAAAACACCATCTTTTCCCACATGTTTGGCTGTGACTACCAGTGTTTTCTCAACAATATAATATCTATGTCCACTAACCACTGTAAAGTGGCTTGTTGAGAGAATGTCAGGCCTGCTGCCTGGTGGTGTCTTTCCTCTGGCTGTCTGGCCATTAACAGCAATCAAAACCAGCTGTGTGAAGCGATCTCTCTTGTCACTCAGTTGCAAAGTCGTACCATTCACCTTAGCTTTTAAAAATACTCCTTTCAGTACACTTCCAAAATCTCCCCTGTCTTTAGTTTTGTCTGCTTTCGATTACAGTTATTATCACAAGCTGCTCCTCCTGGCTCTCTCTAGGTCTTTTCCTCGGGGCAGGGTGCCTTTCACCTCCAGATTGTAACCCTGTTGTTGTTGGAAGCGTGTTTTGTAATTTATCATCAGCGGTATGTATGTGCGTGCGTGTTTGCGCGCACACATGCGCATGTGAATGCATTTAGTAGCGTGCGCATGTTTTTCCTGAAGTTGGTGTGGGCGTTGTGTGATTTATCAGTGCTTGACCACAGTCAGTCATTCACCGACTATCCTGAGATACCCCACACCCCCGGCATCCTGAGACGTGCTGCTGGACTGGACTTGGACTCATCAACAAAGATGGAAGCCCAAAAAGGCAGAGCAGGAGGAATTAGGTTACAATTAAAACAGCTCATGCTTTCAGTTCATCCCAACAACAAACATTTTTCTACAAGGCTATTTCATACAGAATGTGGTGCTTCAGGACAATTCAGGCTAAGATATGAGATTTTTTGGAAGCAATACAGGTTTAATTTTGTTTTTTTTACACACTGATGCTTTGCTTCATTATTCAAGTTAATCTTTTTGGGTGGGACAGACTCTATGTTGTTCCCAAGGACAAAGCTGATGACTTCTAGTCAGCAGATCCATTCAGTAGACAGGCAGGTCATTAAGATTGGCGTGACCTAGTCAGCAGGTATCGATCATGTTTTCTCTTTCTAAATCCTCACTCTGCTCTGTTGTTTTTCTTTGTCATTTGATCAACGATTGACTTGTTCTTTCTTCTACTTATACTCTTTCTTCATCCATCTAACATTATCATTCTGTCTCTATTTCCACTCCAAACCTCCAACTATACTGTCCTCAAATCTCCCCCTTAAAACCCTGTGGCTTGCGTAGTTTGCCCCCCTCTCCTCCAGGCAAATTTATATATGACTGCCTGACCTCTGATATACCCTGGCCCCCTGTTACAGTGTAATAAAAAGGACTGTAATAAATAACACTTAGATGACACTAATTGTCTTGCCGTTGTATGTGAGGAATGTCCAAGTAATTTGGAATGACCAGATTAGCATTAATCCTGCTGTTGCACACATTTGTATACACACACACTGCTACATGCATAAGTGTTAATCACTTTTGTGTGTGCGCGCGTGCACATGAGGATGTGCACATATGACAGGTCACTAATACATTCCTATGTCAACGTGCAGGGATGGAGAAGTGAGGTTCCATTAAGTCTAGGTTGGTGGGCCATAAATCAAAATGATTTTATGTGTATGTGTGTGTGTGTGTGTGTATTTCCCATTTATAGATCCTGTTAATTTGTCTTTGTAAGGTTTTAGTTCTTCAGTGACTAACTCACAGAACATCCAATGAAAAATGAACCATTTTGAATCATTTATCAAATAATATCAAACATTTACAGGTTCCAGTTTCACCAACTGAGGATTTGTAGTTTTTTTTTCTATCTCATGTCATTACAAACTAAACTCGCTGAGGATTCTGACTCTTGTGCAGCCAAAATAAGCTTCTGTAAGACACATCAGTGACTATGGGAACTCCTGATTTTTATATAATTTCATATTTTATATAATCATTTTTCATCTAGTTTGCACGTTGCAGGTATGTTGTTGTTCTTCATCTCTCTCATCATTTTCTGTGTCTTTGCCTTCTCCTCAGGTTCATCAGTACTACAGCTCCCTGCCTGAAGACAAGGTGCCATATGTGAACAGCCCAGGAGAGAAATACCGAATCAAACAGCTGCTCCATCAGCTCCCGCCCCACGACAATGAGGTGAGAGTCCAGACTGGTCCCCTCCCCCGCCACCTCCATCCATTTATCTACCCATCTATCCCTCCCTTTTCCCCTCCTTCAGGGCAATACAGAGATAAGAGGGGCAAAGGAAAATGGATTCTGTCTTATCAAGGGTCATGTGTCTATTTGTAGCTGCCTTTTCAAGTATTTTACATCATCTTAAATCATTACCACAGTAAATCTTGAGATATTAGTGTGACTGACATTAACTGCCATACCATAACTACACCAATAATCAGATGGAATTACCATTTTGTTTGATTTCATCATTCAGTGTGAAACCAGGTTTGTGTTAGCCAATTTATGTTTTGGAGAAGAGTTGTTTTGTTTGTTTAGATGAAAAATGACAAAGCTGCTGCAGCAATTGCAATCATCCCGGTAATGTGCATATTTAAGAATTATTATTCCTGTAAATCAAGTTACAACAACTTGCACAGCTGCCTCAACCTGTTCCATACTTGTAGACATTTTTACGACCATTTTCTGTCACTATTTTTCATGAATGTTATTTGCAAGATAACCAACTATGCAGGAAAATTCTTAATCCCTAAACTCTGATTGGTCAATAGCTGTCAACTTCTAATACATGCCAGACCAACATAACTTAAGATTTCTGTTTCTTGGAATGGAAAATACTTTAATTAATGAAATTGATACATGTTCATCCTCCTCTGAAAATATTTCTCTGAAATAGCATATGTCCAGTTGTGATGGAAAGCACAAACAGAATTATAGTATTGTGCATGCTACCTCACTTTTATACTACTGTACATTGCTAATGTCATTAGTAACAGTGTGCTTTTCTTACTATGGCAAATCAAAATTCTGCTGTGACTAAGCTTAGATAATGGCGACAATACCGAGGTTTAACAATGATATATTGAAAAAAAAAATTGCTCTCTCTACATAATCAGTCAGATCGGACTAATATATGTTGATGTGGTTTGTGCATGTGTGTCTGTATTCGTCCAGGTCCGCTACTGTAACGGTCTGGATGACGAGGAAAAGCGGGAGCTGAAGCTCTTCAGTAACCAGCGTAAGCGGGAGAACCTGGGCCGCGGCAACGTCCGTCCGTTCCCCGTGACGATGACTGGGGCAATCTGCGAACAGGTGATTGACAGAAATGTCAAAAAACATTATTTTTGTCCCATTTCCCCAGCAGGGAAGATATATGGCAAGATCAAAGATGACCTGAAAGCAAACCATCGTTTCACCTCCAAATGTCATTTCTGCGCTGCGTCTTGTGACATGAGGGAATTAAGCGTGAAAAGATTAAAGGTGCGTCATGTGGCCAGCTGGGTGGAAGCAAAGAACAGTATGAGAGACACACTGAACGGCCTGCTGGCATTTCAGGTCTTTGGTATGATGTATCATAGTAGCTTTATGTTGACAGAGCTGTCATCCGCTTTCATAACAACGCAGTGATCTTGTCAATCTGCCCTTTAAAGTCCTGGTCTTTGGAGAAACTATAGGCGTTGTTGGTGTGTGTAACGTATGTGGTGCGTCTCGTTTGTCTCATTTTTTCCTCTGCGTCAGCAGTTCCCGCATTCAAACAGCCACAGTATTTGTGTGTCCTCAAGCGCTACTTCAGAGAAGGAGTTACAGTTAAAACTGCTCAAAAAATTTCACAGTGGTGGCCAGTGTCCCTTCAAATATTCCGTGTATTGTCTACATGTATTCTTGCTGTGGCCTTATGGGACTACAGAGTTCAGTGAAGAGTGTTCTTTCAAGTAGCGCACTTCAGCGTCCGCTAGCCATTTGTTACAAAGTGCACAACAGGCTCAAGCAAAGTGGAGCTGCTCTCTGTAGTGCCGGTGCCGCGGGTGGATAGCTACTTTACAGCTTGTGTTTCTCATCCGCTCAACAGAGACACGCACAAACACACATACGTGGGGGAGCAGATTGTCGGGAGAGTTTGTATTGATTGAATTCCCCGCCCCCTTTAGCCGCCTTGCAGCAGCAGGCTTTGTGCCAGTTAGATAACCTGATTGTAACTCTCCCTCCATCTCCATCTTCCTGCCCCTCTAAATCTACTTTGCCTACCCTGACTCCCTCCTCCATCCTTTACACCTCCTTGCCAGTCTAGCTCTCCCTTTTTCCTTGCATATATCTCTCCATTTTGAGTCCGCCCTTTTGCCCATCATCCCATCATAACAGCTTCTTCTCCTTGTCTTTGCCTGCCCTCCCCGGCCACACAGTTTAGTTCAGTTTCCATTCAAAATTGTGTTAAAGACAGAAATGCACAGATCTGATGCACCGCATCAGTGTCAGAACCCAGTGATCAGTAAAGATCCCATGAAACTGGCCTTTCTGAAAAGTGTTATTCTTTAAAAAAACAGTGCCTCTTCAGTGGTGATCTCCTGAAGACTTGAAAAAAATTAGTTGATTTATTTGTCTTTTTTATCTTCTCAATTAAGTAAGGATGTGTTGCTTTCTTTGTCTTATGTGATAGTAAGCTGAATCTATTTGAGTTTTGGACTGCTGACCAAATAAAATGAGCAATCTGAAGATGTGACCTCAGGCTTTAGGAAATTCTGATGGGAATTTTACACTGAGCTCTTACAATTTATAGAGCAAATTATCAATCAATTAATTCAGAACATGATTGATGGAGGAATGAAGATGATAACAATGGTTGTGTAGGTATCATCTTCAATGCACTGGTAGATGTGACCTACAGATCCAACAAATAAATCAATAATAGATGTTTAAACAATCCCACAATTCGGCTTTTTCTATCACATCAATGTCTTTTGTCTCCATAACCGACTTCCTGCTGGAATACACTGATCGTACCCTCACTGCCTTATCTCCCAACAACCTATTGTAGCAGGAGTAACTTTAATAATTAAAAAAAAAGAAAAGAATCATGACAGCACATTTCGAGATGATGCCTCATCCCTTCATTCTAAAGAACGAAGTAAGAAAAAAGGAGCGCTTGTATGGGATTGGTACTGAGTATAGGCAGTACCCTGAGTTTAGCAGTCGGACTCGGGAGAGAAACACTGGGATCTAAATAGTCACAAATACTGATAGAACTTAAATGACAGAAACATAATTCTCAAAAATGTGCTTCTTCCTCCCGCCCTTTTTAGTGCGGAGGCCAGATAAATGGCGGCGACATCGCTGTGTTTGCATCGCGGGCGGGTCACAGCGTGTGTTGGCACCCCGCCTGCTTCATGTGCAGCATGTGCAACGAGCTCCTGGTGGACCTAATCTACTTCTACCAGGAAGGGAAGATCTACTGCGGCCGACACCACGCCGAGAGACTGAAGCCGCGCTGCACCGCCTGCGATGAGGTAGACCCCCGTCACACACGCATATCACCCACTTGAACACACTGGACTTGTGGGACGGTGTTTGTAGAGCAAGTTATTAAATATATTTGGATGGATTCTGCACATGTGCACGCCTTCATATGCACCAACCTGCTGAAATCTGATTCTGACATGGCTTCCCAACATACACTTTAAAACTTAAACACATGCAAGGGTTTTCCAAGTGTAATGGGGTCACCTCTCAATATCTCTGTCTCCATACCATTAACTCTGACTTACTGTTTCTGAAAATGGGGACAAGGACACTATTTGTATTTTAAAAAGCACCCTGGTGATCTCGCAGCGCAATTAAAAGTAAATGCACCATCTAGGTTTCAATCAAGTCCCCGAACACATTAGCCTCTTACACAAGTCAGTGACAAAGAGGGTGATCTAAGAGTAAAAAGCTGCGGAGGAGAAAGTGGGGTGTATAGATGGGGAGGGAGGGCGAGCTGAGCCTTTTGTCCTGTCATTCAGCACAGAGTAATAACCTAACCGAGGTTTTACCTCAGAGGACCTGTGATAAACGATACACTTTCTTATCTCTCCGTTCTTAGATCATCTTCGCGGATGAGTGCACGGAGGCAGAGGGGCGTCACTGGCACATGAAGCACTTCTGCTGTTTTGAGTGCGAGACAGTGCTGGGGGGCCAGCGCTATATCATGAAGGAGGGACGGCCCTACTGCTGCTCCTGCTTCGAGTCCCTCTACGCCGAGTACTGTGACTCCTGTGGGGAACATATCGGTATGCTGCATCACCGCCTGGCATCTGTCACTGTTACTACAAACTGCCTTAATCTAAACCTGCAGGCCATGGAAAGGAACCTTTACAAAACAGAATATGAAACGCTAAATACATGGATACAGGGAAGAATTAAATGGAAGGTGAATGGCCTGCAAGGTTTTATTCAAGGAGGAAGAGCGTGACCTCATTCTTTTTAGCAAGTAACAGAAAAGAAAATGAACAACAGTGGAAAGGATGTGGCATGACTATTAGCATTTTATCACTGAGTGATGTCATCCATGGCCAGGCATACTAGGCAGGGGCAAATAGCAGAGGACCACAGAAACCTCAGCTTGTAGATCACAGACATATGTATTGTGTATATCATGCAGCCTGAGATCAACCTAGGGAAAAGACATGCCCATATCGTGACATGACACATGCACAAAACGTCGGTTAAATACTAATTCTAACATCTCTCAAACTCCTGCACACACTGCAGTGTCAGAGGCCAATCCACTGAGAGAAGAAACCGGGGTATTTTTTTTTTTTTTTAGTGGGAACCCTTCATATTAACACCTTGGCCCCATGTCTCCTTGTATCCAGAGTTCTGTGTGTGTGTTTATGTGTGAATGAGTGAGTTTCCCCTGATGGGATGGCCAGGTGTCATTTTAGCACATACCCTTCTACAAATTTGCTCTGTAATTATTTGTCAGACAGGATACAGAAAGGTATTTGGCTAAAAAGCACAACTGATTATAAATCAAAACCATTAGAAAACAAGCTCAAACCAGATGGCAGCCATTAGCAAATAGCTTGTTTTCTTTCCCCCTGAGACAACATGAAACATACTCAATATGCAACATTTTTATGTAATGTTGGGCAAGCTCAATAATGAGTTTGCCCCCAAATGCAGTCATGTGTTACAGCTTCCAGCTCATTTTTCTCACTCAGCAAACAACTTTTAATATGCTGTTTTCATGTGTGTATTCATGTGTTTCTCTTCGCTGCAGGCATTGATCAAGGCCAGATGACATATGATGGGCAGCACTGGCATGCCACTGAGGGCTGCTTCTGCTGCGCCCGCTGTAAACGCTCTCTTCTGGGTCGCCCCTTCCTGCCCAAGCAGGGCCAAATCTTCTGCTCACGTTCCTGCAGTCTGGGGGAGGAACCTAATGGCTCTGACTCCTCTGATTCAGCTTTCCAAAGCGCTCGCTCCACCAGAGAGTCCAGACGCAGCTCCAAGACGGGAAAGAGTGGTGGAGGAGGAGGGGTTGGAGTACAGGCGGAGAGATTTTCAGGTGAGGTGGACCCACTGTCTTTACAAATGGATCTTCTGAGTCTCTCCAGCCAAACACCTAGTTTGACGCGCGAGCCACCAGCCTGGCAGAACCAGGAGCAAGCAGATGACTGTTATAATTATGATTCCCAGTCAGACCCAATTGCCAACCCCACCCCTCTCCAGCTTCTCAGCCAGTGCAATGTCAGGACTGCCTATAATCCCACCTGCTCTGGGCAGAACAGTCAACAGCAGGATCACAGGATCAAGGAGAACGCTGGTTTAAAGAGACCCCCCATCTCGGCCATGAAGGGCCATTCTCTGAATGAGACGTGGTTCCAACGGCCAGCTCCAGAGGAGTACTATCCGCCCAAGCTGAGGACCCAGAAGAGCTTCACTGAGGTGTCCCATTGCTCTCAGCACCACAATGGCTTCTCCACTGAAAAGCGCTCCATCAGTTTGCATGGATTTCAGAGGGACAGGGACAGAGATGCAGGGCCTCCAGCAACAACCCAGGTGGCGAGAAGCAGGAATCCCATCAATGCACTTAACTTCACAGAGCAATTGACCCCTCTAGAACAGACCCCAAGGGGGTCCATGGAGTCCTTAGCCTTGTCCAATGTTACAGGTGGGTATCATTGCACCTCTGCATGTTCTTAGTGTCTGTCTGGTACCAAGTTCGCATGTTGTTGATGGATACTAAGATGTTTCCTCTGTCTACAATGGAATGACAATAAATTCAAGACCTGATTTGACACTTATTTCAACTCTGTTTCCCTTCAGGAAACTCGGCAGATGGAGGAGGAAAGCGTCAGGAGCACCTTTCTCGTTTCTCCATGCCAGACCTGAGCAAAGACTCCGGAATGAACGTGTCAGAGAAAAGCAACATGGGCACCCTCAACTCCTCTGTGCAGTTTCGTAGCTCTGAGTCCATTCATAGCCTCACCGCCAGTCAGCCCTACATGGAAATGGATCCCCCCAGGCCCTCCCAGTACAAGGTGCAGTACTGTGACCCCCCCGGCATGGGTGGGGGAATTGGCATGAGTCATTTACCACCTGGTTTCACTTTCCAGGAAGAGGATAGGGTGAGTTTGGTGAGCAGTGCTAATGCTGCCCGCCTGCCACCCATCAGTGAGCGCAGGGTGGGTGGTGTTGCTGGTGGAGCAGGAGGTGGTAGGGGGGCAGGTATCCGGATAGATGCCCCAGAGGAGACTCCCCAGAGACGCCGGCACCACCACCACCGCTCCCGGAGATCCCGTCGTTCTCGCTCAGAAAATGCTCTCAACTTGGTAGCAGAGAGAAGGGCGAGACCTCAAGAAAGACCACAGTTGCGTGTCCGAGAGGATTATGACCGTTTCCCGCCACCAAGGAGCACCAGGGACCAGTTTGGAGTAGGAGGAGGTAGGGGAAGATACCAGCCCCAACTCTTCAGGCAGTGCCCCAGGACCACTTCTGACCTGACGCTACAGAACCCCGGGGCCGGTCGATGCACTGGCTTGAACCAATACTCCTGGGATGATTATGATGACGATGATTGGTGCTCCACCTGCTCTTCATCCTCCGAATCAGAGGATGAAGGTTACTTTCTGGGTGAGCCGATCCCCAGACCCATCCAGTTGCGCTACCTCAGCAACCAGGAGCTTGTCCACAAGTACAACACAGGTCTGGGTGGACCCAACCGCAGTGGGCAGTTACACACCCGAAAACGCAGAAAAAGCAAGAACTGCATCATCTCCTAACATCCTGACATTTGGCACAGTAAATGACTCCTTCTCGACATTGTGTATATTAACAATCTCCATCTGGAACAAGAAAAACAAAACTCACAGTTCATTTATTCAGTGTTGTTGAGTGTTGATTATTATGTAATTGAAAGTCAGTGATGAATTACAGTTTGTAAACAGTGAAAAAGCAACAGTGTTTGCATGTTTGTTAATTTTAACATTTCAGAATATCATCTGAGTATTAAGGCTGATACAGTTACAGGTGCGGCTCTATCAAGTCACAACGTTTGTCAAAAGCTGATGTGCAATTTTTAAATTTTTTTTTTGTCATATTTTCATTTCCATGCAGCAAAAAAGTGTGCAAGGTAGTCGGTTTGGCAAAAGTTTAGCTTTTTCATGCAATGTGATTTAGATATAGGTTATACTGTATTATTGTATTCATTTCATAGTATGTACATAGATAAATGAATTAATAATTTCACTTTAAGTTAAGGAAGTCCATGTAAATATGGTTGTAAATGAGGCCTCACATATTTTTATATTTTGTATGGATAGAATCATTTATGTATTAAATATCTATAATGTAGAGATAGAAAATTACAAAAACAACATATGCATGTTTTATTTGGCTGACCTGGTCCTGCGTTTGGAATAAAGGAGTATTTCAGTGAGGGATTTTTTTTTTCTATTTGACTGACAGTTGGTTTTTCTCTCCAGAGAATGTCAACACATGCCTGTTGTGCACACTCGTGCACAACAGTCAACCTCTCCATCTGTTAAATGCATAAATGAATGACAATGTGGTGTACAGGTTGATTAGAGTCACCCTCCGCTGGCGTGTTAATAAATGTACTCAGAAGGCAATATGTGCAATAACATTCAAACACACAGAGCTCCATTGTCCTGGAAACAGATGCAACTGAAGTTCTTGTTTATTGCATCAGCCTATACAAGTTGGAAACTGCTGACAAAAGTCTAGGCATTTAGTTATTGAAATCTGGTGATGCTTTTGTTGAAGCATTTTTTTAACCACACATTCCACACAGCACTGGGGGTTGCTGTGTCAGTCTGTGGGTTCCTTATTTCCAGACTGAAATATTTCATCAATGTCAAAATTTTAATATGTCCAATACATGTTTGATGATTAAAAACATGAAAAACTAATGACCTCCCCGTCAGCCTCAGCTGCACTTTTAGTTCCATCTGGCAATGCTGACGTAAGCATTTAGCTTGAAGCTCCACTGCGCTAAATTCACACCTTCAGTTAGCCTCTAGGTAGCCTATTAATTTATTTATAATAAACAATTAAAATCCTAAACGAGTCGACCCCTTCTGTTTGAGAATTGGTATATACGGTCTAACAGGTTGTATTGGTAAGTGTTAAGCAGCGTCATATTGTAAATTGGATTGCCTCTGACGTCCATGTGGTCAGGGGATTACTGCTGCTAGCCCCCATAATCCACATGAGCGCACACACACACACACACACACACACACACACACACACACACACACACACACACACACACACATATATATATGTTTGGAACAAGGTGTGTAAACGCCAATCTCTTGATTAGAGGCGTTGAAGCACTAATGCTGTTGACATGAGTGGCACATTAGTGCTATTACTTCACCTAACCTCAACTTCCAAGGCTTGTGCCCCACTTTTCCTGATTACTCTGGGACACTCGGATAGCTCCCAGCCGGGGAGGAAAAGAGTCCTAATTTAGTCAACCATGATACGACAAGACCAGCTGCATAAACATGTGAGATACGTTATGTCAGACTGCTGACGGCTTGGTCCTTAGTGTAGACTTTCCCCTTCTTATAGAAAGTCTTCAAATTGCGGCTGTAGACTGTCACATCAGCTAAAAGTCTGGACGTGCATCAGTGTAATCATTGTCTCCAAGTGTAACAAGACATACCATAAAACACACACAAGCCTCTATCTTCAGAATTGTGGCTGTTATTCTTCTTGACACATGAGCTTCCCTAACATAATCATTAACATATCCCATATCAGTTTGTTTCTTTATTAGTCCCTTGCCAGGCCTTCACCCAAGTGTGTGTTTGTGGTAGTGTGTTTGTATGGGGTGTCTCCGTGTGTTTAATTAAAAGCAAATGGAGGCTGTACAGTGAAGGGTGCCACAGATTGCTGCCATATGCTTCCTGGGCTGTGCCATATTCAAGGAGGCGGATGGCAGGGAGATAATCCTCAAGTTGCGTGGATGCTTCCAGTGGAGACTTCCAAGCTCTTACTGCCTGCAAACTTGATTCACTAGCCTTTAGGCACTATTGATGCTCAAAGCATTTTTAGTCTTTACTTGAATAATATAATGATTTTCAGAATATGTGGATGAAAAGCATTTGTATTTACCCAGATATTTGTTTGACAAGTTATTCTATTGTAGCACATAGTACATACAACATTTGGGACCACACATTTCCCATTTAAGTATCAGTACAAAGTGTGACTTCTGTTTTTGTTTTCCACAACCACTTTGCCAGTTAAGCGTTATGCTTACAGTGTGCTTCATTTATACTAACAATTACTTAATAAAAGTTTGGCACAAAACTACAATAGTGTAAAATAGTGTTGTATTTTTATAGAATTTAATGGGCTGTCTAAAATCTAGACGTATGCATGTTAATCACAGAAGTTAACACACCTAAAATAACTACTGCAAATTATAATTGAGCTAAACAGCTGAAGAATTGCAACATTTGAGAATTAATGCAGCGTTCTGCACAGAATAAAACTACTCTGCCATTGAAATGCAGTTCACTGTTAATAAAGGTTCATTTAAAGTACGTTCTTGAATTTTTTATTTTCTGTTGGAGAAGCAGCTGTCTGTTAAAGCTGGTTTAAAAAAGGCATTTTTCAAGGTTAATTCAGGATCCAGGACTAAATATAACTAAAACTAATATGTTATGTGACCACTTTACAGTGCAGGTTGTACGTTAAGAAGTCTCAGCTAATTTTGCTTATATCTATTTTTTCCTCCAAGAGTGATGGCCTATTGAATTAGATTTTATGCACTCAGGTTAATTAAGGACTGACAAAGTAGCCATAGTCATGAGGATAGACAGCCATCCTTTCTTTAACTATGAGGTATTTGTCTGTGCTGAATAAACAGCAATCAAATCAGGTGACAACATGGTAATAGATAGGTCCTTATTATGTTTGGTCAAACCCTGTTTATTGACTGCAACTGGTCTGAACTGCATATAAATGGTTTTGAAAACGCAAACAAAAGCATCGTAATCTTACCTACATATCTACCAACCACTCTTCATTTTCAATATCCCTTAATTATAGATTATTTGACATTGTCATTTTATGAAAGAGTGAGAGTAATTTAGCTTATTTTCGTTTTACAATATCAGGCATTTTTTAAATCATTTAACTCAATTCCCCTTTACACATTAAAAAAAAAAAATCATATCTTTACTATTTTGTAAAGACTGTTTGACAAATGTAATGTCCATTTTATTTAAAGGTCTCAAAGTTAAAATTCATTATTAATATTAGTTTAAAAAGTACTGAAAAAGCTCCACTCATTTATAAACCTTTCCATCTGAGTGTTGGAGTGTCTTCAGTTGGAAAATGAACCAGTTTAATTAATAGCCACACATATGTTTGTGTAACCATGTGTGTGTGAAAGCCCAGATGCACAGCTGTCATGAGTTGAAGCCATTTGAGATGTTTTGGGAAACTCTAAAAGCCATAATTATCGGTCCCTAAGAGCAGAACGGCTGCAAATTACAGCTGTGCTTTGAGCAAACTAAAATAGCCTGATTCAATTATTTACAAATGAAGAATGCCAATGGTGTGTTATCACACACACACACACACACACACACACACACACACACACACATACACACAAGGCCAGCTTGCTCTCATAGGCACACAAGTACATACAAACACTCTCTCTCCGCCACACACAAACACACACCGGGTTGGCGAATAGGAGACGCGTGACAGGACTGACTGAGGCTTTACCACCAGTCGCCCCTCCTTCAGCCTCATCATGTGTGTTCAATTACCATGGTGAGAATGCACCAGAACAATGTCAATGGATGCACAAATACAAGATCACAGTATACCACAGTCTGACATTACATGCATGAGTCTGACAGGGCCAAAACTCACCTTTTCAAGTTGAAAGAAGATTTAACAACATAAAGGTTAAATGTAGTAATTTCAAAGATTTCATTATCAGTGTATTGAAAGTCTCTTTCTCTCTCCTGGGGTGTGAATCCCCAGTTTTCAACACTATATCCGGATATACCCAGGGTAGTCGATCTATATGGCCCATAATCCGCATATAAGGTCATTAGGGCAGCGGGGGATTTTCCTCCCAAATCGCCCACAGAACCCCCTCTGTTTAGCGATTTAGTCCCACTGTTCTGACTGACAGGCTCGCTCCCCTTCTGAGGTGGATGTCTTAATATCATGTGACAGAGTCCCCACTGTCCATCTGCTTCTTCTCTTCTCTTCTCTTCTCTTCTCTTCTCTTCTCTTCTCTTCTCTTCTCTTCTCTTCTCTTCTCTTCTCTTCTTTTTTTCCTCTTCTCTGCTCCGCTCTTGATCATTCCTAACTGTCTCAACTTTCTACTCTCTCAGTGCAAACCTGTATACCAGACCTAACATGTTATTATCTCAAACAAGTTCCTTGCTGTTCACATTCAAGCAGCTCCCAGTTGTCTGCATGAAAAGGGATAGTGAAAGATAGTAAAGTGTTATAGAAGTATTAGACTCGTAGACCTTGACTAAACCCACTAATCTCAGACTACATTCTCACCAACTTAAGCATGACCTTTGCCCTTCTATTGGCCTAAGTGGTTGCCAGTCAACAATTTGTATCTGACTCAGCTTCACTTCTCCCACTAATCCCGTGTTTCAGTAAACTTGGCTTAAAGTTTCTGCAAAGTTTTATAGAAGCAATCAAATAGAGTAACTAAGACTCATGACACACACTCTGCAACATTAATTAGAGTTGATAATAACTCTCCATGGGGGGCCCTCATTAGGTCTGATTGGCGTCTTTCAGCCACAATGAGAGAAAATGATAATTCAGTTCCAGTTCCAGTGTCAGTCTTACACGTGGCATGGTAAAATCCTGCCAGGTATGGGTTAATCCGCAGATCCAACAGCTCAAGGGGCACCTCGCCATAATGCAGAATGGCATGCTGGGTACCTCAACGCTGCGCTGCCAGAGGGCTCCGTCTGGTTCATGATATCAGCCTGCTCCACCCCTCCTTGCTGTGACTCATTAGCAAGCTCAGGTCCCAGGAGGGGTCCCATCTGCGTGCCACCTGTACGAAATCGCCACAGCTAGCAACATTTAATGCTGGACACCATCCACAATTGTTTCAGAGTTTCCCTTAAGCATATTACTTAAGTGTCTGTTGTGTGTATTCACTTATTTCCTGCCTTTTATTCTCTCTCTTTCTCTTCCCCGACCTCTCACCGACTCTCTGTTTAGCAGACATGATGGATGGAGTGAGGAGACCTCCAGCTGTAAATGAGGCAGAGAAAGCCCGAGATGTTGACTTTACAGTGACACATTTTTCCAAGTCATTCCAAGACCTACAAATTATCATTAGATTGTGATTTATATGAAGGAAAATGGACCATTTAGCCATCAAACATTTGCAGCTCAGGAAAGTCCTTAAGAATAAAGTATATGAAGACATTTACTTTAGACGTTTTCATATTTATTTGACAAAGGCTTTATTCATAGTTAAGCATGACATCCTTTACAGTGGCTCTATTATGCAAGAAAGAGTTGTTCTAGCAACAAACTTGGAGACCTTCATTATGTCAGACCCCATTGTTGATGCATCCAAATACATAGCCAGTGTATATGTACATTTGAACATGATGCAGAAGACAACATTTGATCAGAAGTTCAGTATAATTGTGTCCTGGCTATTTGAACAAGAGGAAAGAGAGACCAGTCATAAGTTGTAAGGAAAACAGTTTGCTTTTAACTGACTAGAAGAGGAGAAATAGTATCTCAGTTGAACCAAACTGTACAATATGGTGCTGGCTTTATCGAAACACTGAATGTATCGGGCAGTAAAACCAAATGAGCCAAATTCTCTCTGATGACCTGACTCCGACCTCCAGGTAGGTATACCTCCGTTAGGTATTTCCATTTTTACCCTTTCATGTAGTCTGAGGGCAGATCTCTGATTGGTTGTCATTCAAGTGACATCAATTCAAGAAAATTTCACTGTAGCAAAAACAAAATGAAACTTCCCTTCACTTGGGCCACAGACTAGTGTCAGTGTGCCCTGCTAATTCCCCTGACATCTGCTCCTCATTCTTCTCCACTTAGACAAAATAGATAATCTTCCAACACAATGGACAGTTTAATCATGTGGACTATTTGTGCAGCCTGTACACCAACTGACATTGTTTCATTTAATAATCATATTCACATGGCTTACAAAGAACAGCATGTGAAGGCCTACTCACTGGAGAAATCAGGGCAGCTATTGCATGTCCAGAAATCGTCCAAGTTGATCGGTGTGCAACTTGAGACTTATAAAACAGTGACTCATTTAATCTGTAACACTTCCAACTGTGTTCACTCCTCTCTGATTTGCAGTGCTGCTCGTGAGCTCAGTGTTGCCAGGTGGAGGGACGGAAGAATAATGGTCTTCATTTCACCTTTTCTTTGTTGTGCATGGGTTCACCGCTGGATGAGGATTTTACTTTCTGCTGGAGTCTCTGAAAGATATAAAAGACCTAAAAATACCATTAGGTGCTGTAAAACGGTGCTTTTAAAGTATGACCCAGAGTAGAGCCTTCTGGCATCAGTCTCTTGCATTTTCCATGAGATAAAACATTTCAGTAATATAAAGACACATGTTGCAAGGCATACTTGGGTGTCAACAGTTGTGAATGTCTAAAGAGCTGATATATCCTCCTTAAGTGGAGGTACAACATTGGAGGTGAAAAAAACCCAGGGTACAGAGGTTAGATTAACATGCTTAAAATGCAATCAAAGTTACCAAGTGACTCATAAATAATATGAGGAAGACATATGATAATAAAATATAATGACGGGCATAAAGGAGACAATGAAATTCAAAATCATTGGACAGAATCTTTCACAATGCTGATTAAAAGCTAAAAACTTAATAATTTGAATCAAGTCAGGCTACGCAGTGTAAGTTAAAATCCACCTAAAATTTAAATATTAGTTATAGTAAATGCAAGTAGTTACTCTGACTTCATATCAATTTTTTTCTACCCCTCCATATCAGTGTAAAATGAGGTAAAGGCACCTGCGAGCCTAAAAGTGTTTGTATTTGTCGTTGCAGGCTACAGTTTTCCGTTGTGCCTGCTGTGAAGGCTTGATCAGTCTAGTGCATGTCAGCAGAGGATTAACATCGCCATCTGTTGATGTATCTGAGCCATTACAGCTGCAAACCAAATCCCCTGAGACCCACATACATGTTACTCTATGCTGAGGTCCTGTTTGTTGAATGTGTGTTACAAGAATATCAGTTACAGATCAATATGATTTTTTTTGTGCAGGCATTGAAGTAGAATTATTTTAAAAATTTCCTTCTCATCTTTACTGCAATTATTGTTTTGCATTTTTGTACTGAAAAAGTCACAAATGGGATACAGTAACTATGCAGGTCACACAAAATCTGTGTGATACAAAACTGTTCATGAGGGTTCCTACAATTAATCTACCAGCTAATCCTCCTGTAGTGTTAACAAGGCACAGCAGGACATCGGTGCAGGATGACTGGCCCAGCCGAGATACTGCCAATCACAGCGCACATCCCCAGAGTGCTGAACTGTGGTCTGAATGGGTTTAGCGGCTAATGAAGACCCTGTGGCTGCTAGCAGCTGCTGGCGGGTGATAAGGAAGAGGAGACCTTCAAAGGTTTAAATATATATCATTATAGGCAGTGAGGTGCTAAAAGAGCAAACTGGAGGATGAGGAGGACTGACAGGCCAGTACTTACTGTGATTTGCAGAATTCGCACTAATGAGGGAGGGAAGACCGCAAGATAACACGAGGAGGCAAAGGGATAGCGGTGAAAAATGTCCTGAGGTAGAAAATGTGCAGGGGGCAACTATAATTTAAATATTTTTGTTCTAAGAGTATAGAAAATGCTGACATAATGGGGTACATTAGCATAACGCATACTGCAGATGCGAGCAGGATTATGCATGGAACAAAAGACCTGAGGAAAAGGAATAACATGCAAAATAATTTGATCAGGGTCACATCAGTCAGTAACAGTTATGATCTATGTATATTTATATATATATCTCCTACACTAAAGTGAGACTTTGTAACTCCAGAGAATAAACAAACTATTCTTCCTCTTCCAAACGGGGAACTGAATTCATAACCAATTTTTTTAAAAAGCGTTATTCAATTTACTAAACTCAGAGGTTTTTGCTGCTACGGCCTAACTTGATCTGGTATGACCATGAGCTGATAGTGGCTAGTGTCAGCTAATTAAGTTAATTAACTGTAGCTAAATATTGCTGTATATCTGACCTTAACGGATCCTTAATAGTAATTCCTCAGAGCAAAAGAATCTGGTTGAGCTTTAGCATGAGTGTGATGGTAGTTAACTCCAAGGTCACTTACATGCTTCAAAAGGCCTCTCAAAAAAATGACTACCACCCTGTGAAACAATAAACAGGCCGTGAGTGAGACTGGAGAGATAGGAACAGTGTTGCACTGCACTGAGGGACTTTGTGGGACAGTTTCAATTAATTTCATTCAATGCAATTGTCAAAGAACAGTCTAAAGGGAGCAGTAGATGATTTACTGCTGGAAAGCTTGACCACTTAGTTAAAAACATTGCAGCCATAGGTGCAGTTTAATGTGTAAAGTATGGGTAACATGCTTGTCAGCACAGCTGCTGCGCTTGTTTTGCTAGAATTACAGAAGTAACATTAAAATTGAGTAAAGTAACTCTCTTTGAGAGTGTAATTGTTGCGCTCAGGTTTTGCTAGTGCCCATAAGAATTTATGGGGGACAAATTAGAAAAGAACTAGGACTAGAAATCTGTGATGAGCTGTGCAGCTTGTGTTATCAATCTCTGAAAAGTGGTCTATAATGAAGTCCTTCAGATATTCAAATCCAAATGCGGAAAGTTACAGAAAGTGCTTTTAAAAAGCTTCCCCTTTATTTAATGCAATTTATTGTCATAGCATTGATTAAAACCTTAAATTAGCCATTGATATGTGGAGTGTACTTAAGTATCATATTCAATGACAAAGAGTAAAAAACTACAATTCATTATCATTTACAAGTTCCCCTCAGTCATTTGGGTACTATTGTACCATTTCAACATATTAAGATATCATGTTTATTGATTGATACCTTTGCAATTAATCAAAAATAATTCAGCAAAGCCTAAACATTATTCCTTTGGTCACACATTGTCATCCATTATTCCTCGGATAATTTCAAACAACAGACTGATTGCCTCATAACTTGGTCTCTACTCTCTTTCTCACTTTCTCTGAGAATGATATCCCACAAAAAGTGATGGATTTAAAGTCCTCAGAGATCTCCAGCAGGGTCTTCCCTTTGGTCTCAGGCAGGAAGAAGAAGGTGTAGAGACAACCCACCAGGCACATACAGGTGAACAGCAAAAAGCAGTATGAGCCAAGGGCATTCTGGGACGAGGGAATAGAGAGGAAAGCTTCAGAACAAGCCTCATGTTTTCAGTAAACTTTGAAACTGTTAATGAAAAACCTGTGTGTCCTCAAAAGCAAAATTTGCGGTTCTTCTCATACAGTGCATATTTAGTGTGTGGTTTAAGTTCGGGTTGGTTGCACTCACACTAAGGATTGGAAAGACCAGGCCCACCCCAAAAAACGTCGACCAGCGCTGGATTCCAACAATGACAAGTGCTGCCAGTCGATTGGACTGGATAAAAATCTCACTGATGAGAGTAGATGTTGCTCCCACTGGATGAGCCAGAGACATGACACAGGGGATTGAATTCAGTATATATGCATACTAACACATTTTCTTTAACCTTTTCAGTGTGACACACTTCATTTCCTTTTTATTTCAACACATACCGGGTCCTCCATAAAAGGTGGTGGCAAAGAGGATGATCAAACCCGTGGTAACATAAGGACCCCAATAGTTGGAATCCTGCATGAGCAACATTTTTTAAAAAATCTAATTATTGACACATTCTAGAGCAATTACTTAATTCTGGATGTTGTGCACTGCAGCAATCAAAGCTAATATATATTTTGCCTTGAAGTGAGTAGATCAGTTTCAGTTGTTTTGGCAGTATATTTTCAAATTCACTAATATTCATTGAGGGCTTTCCAAAACCTTATTTTCTCACTTACCATTAATGGTGTCAAGTCATGCAGGCAGTTTCAGTTTCAACTGCTGATGTTTTGAACAATAGTATGTTTTCTGAGGTTACTGCCTTCACACCAGTACAATGGAGGTCAATGGAATCTTATTTGTGGTGTTTACTACTCTTAGTTTGGTAGAAAGTATTTCCCCTGAAAACTGCTATTTATGAAAACAGTGGAGTAACTGAGAGACAGTGTTTCTGGGAAGATAATTTGCAGTTGAGTTTATTTGATATATTTTTTCAGTGCAGTGTACATCACAAACAAAATTTCCATTCAGCTCCATTGTGTCTGGGTAGAGGCAGTAATCTAAGAGACGGACATCTTAAACCCGCACAAATGGAACTAATACCGTCTGCATCGACTGACACCACTAGGGGTATAGAAATATATGAAAATATGTTTTCTGTGATATGGGGGAACTGACCCGTTAAAAGCATTGAGCATCCTCTATCCCCACACATTGCCACAGCTGTATCACTATTCAAAGATGACAGGTTTACCTTCAAGTTCTGCATGACTGTTGCCAACAACAAAGTAGCAGCCATGACACCAAAGCCCCCCCAGAGCAATGGCCTCCTCCCCAAACGCTCAATCAGGAAGCCCTGAGAGGGAAAGGGGGAAAATGTTAGGAAATACAAGAATATGCTTGCATTTGATATAATGAGCCTTTGTTCAAATGGATGGACAGTAATAACAATGAGAGACTATTCTTTGGCATTGACAGGGGTTACAGTCGACATGCTTAGGCACATACTGAAAGAGTTACGTACACAGGACACTAAGATGAGGATTTCTGCTACTCCAAGACCAAGAGTGACGTAGCGGATCTGGTCTCTTGGTATGCCTGCATTCAGGAAGATGTCAAAAGAGAACGTATTGATCTGGGAAGGGGAGAAGCACTGATTAGATTTTGAGAGGCTGTAATGTTTAGATGCTACAATTAGCATGAAATAAGGCATTTTTAGCATTGTTGCCCAAAATAAGTTTCTTCCCCACTGCAGTTATGCCCGACAGCTGGTTGCAAAATGAGATGAGACACATGCTGATGAGCTGCCATCGGACAGTTCTGTCCCTCAGCAGCTGCATAGGACTTTTCAGTGGGGCTGCTTCAATGGCTGCCTGCTCAGCCAACATCTCGTCCATCTCCTGTTTGTAGTCACCTTTACCCCACAGACTCTGGAGAGCTAGTATTAAAAAGAGACACAGATAGAAAAAACAGAAAAAAACTTGCTTCTTCGTATTTCATATTGTGAAATACATGCCATTATATAGAATTTTTAAATTATTATCTGTTATCTAAACACCTTGTTAGGTTAACACAGGCAAAATAGTAATGTTTGCTCTTTTAGAAAAAAAGATATTGTTCTTACTGTTACACCTTTAAGAGAATATATATATATATATATATATATATATATATATATATACTGCTACTCCAAGACCAAGAGTGACGTAGCGGATCTGGTCTCCGCTACTCAGGATATATATAATATATATATATATAATCTTGTAATATATATATATATATATATATATATATATATATATATATATATATATATATATATATATATATATATATATATATATATATATATATATATATATATATATATAAAACAATTATTCTTCTACTGAGTAATGTGAGAAGAATGATCTAAAAGCCTACCAGCTGTTGCAGCACAGTTTCCATTTTGTCTCAACTGGTATGGACCTGCCAGTACACACTAAGTAATTTAATATATTCAGGCTGCTTATCATTAACTTTTCAGACTGTACCAACCTTTATGGCAGGACATATCATCACCTCTCTCTATGTATAGGTATCTGGGAGCCTCAGGAAGGAAAGGCAACACTATAATGTGAACCACAGAGAAAAATGTAGGGACACAGAGAAGTATGTTCCACAGCTCCTCATGACCAAGGATTTCACTGAAAAAACACAATTACGTTATATGTTACAGCTTAGTTTAAACACTTTCTAGTGCAGAACACTGCACCTTTATTTACAGTTTCTAATACTGAGTTGAAGCTTCTTTTATACAATCCCCTTTCATGGGCCTCAGAAAGTATTCAGACCCTTTCACTTTTTGCACATTTTATTATACTGTCGATTTAATTTTAAATGGATAAAATTGCAACTTTTGCCCATCATTTTCCTCCTCACTCACAAAGCCCTTAATGGCCAGGCGCCATCCTATCTCGAAGAGCTCTTAGTACCTTACTACCACTGTAGAACACTTCACTCCCAGAATTCAGGGCTACCTGTGCTTCCTAGAGTCTCCACAAGCAGAATGGGGCAGAGCCTTTAGTTATCAGGCTCCTCTGCTGCAGAACCATCTTCCAGTTTGGGTCCAGGAGGCGACAGCCTCTCCACGCTTAAGAGTCGGCTTAAGTCCTTCCTCTTAGATATACCTTATCGTTAGAACTGGCTCAGCATTAGCTCGAGCCATCCCCTCACTTTGCTGCTATAGGCCTAGACTACTGGGGGACTTCCCATGATGCCTCGAGCTTCCCTTTGCAGCACCACCTCCTCTCTCCCTGTGCACATTAACACCTCAAAAATGCTTGTTACTAACTGTCGTCCCTGTCTCCTTCAGTTTTGTGCTTCCTCGTCTCTCTCCTGTTCCTCCTGTTGCTTTCTGCAGTTTTTTTCTGATGCTCCTGAGTCTGGATCCATGGCTGCAGACCTCCTACTGCCCCATGAGCCTGATCAACACCCACTGCTTTAATTATCATGATTGCTACTGTTACCATTTCATTTAGTCCTATTGGTAATATTATTAGTCCTGTTAGTATAACTATAGTATATATAGCTATTAGTCCCATTATTGTGTTATGCTCTCTCTCCTCCCTCCTGACCCCGTCTCTCTCTCTCTCTTTCTTTCTCTCTTTCTCTCTCTCAACCCAGCCGGTCAAGGCAGACGGCCGCCACCAAGAGTTGGGATCTGTTCAACGTTTCTACTTGTCAAAAGGGAGGAAATGTTGGGTCTCTGTAAATAATAACTATAAAGAGTCTGGTCTAGACCTGCTCTATATGAAAAGTGCCCTGAGATAATGTCTGTTATAATATTGTTATAATATTGCATTATATAAATAAAATTGAATTCCTTGAGTGGTTCAGACCAACCCCCAATTTAAACCATAAAGAACATGTGGAGAGACCTGAAAATGGCCGTCCACTGACGCTTCACAACCTACCAATAGAGCTGAATACTTTCTGAAGCCGATTTATGTTTCAAAGCTTAAAAAAATTCTTCTCTACTTCATCTTCTACCTTGTTTTTCCTCAGATGTATAGGTCAAGAAGAAAAGTATCACTGGTATTTTTTAAAGATTGGTTAGGTTGGGCTTTGTTGTCCACAACTGTTGTCTTGTCATACATATTGACCGTAAGTGTGTACCTTAATCCAAAAAAATATCCAGACAGTTTCCCAAGTGACACAAAGGTCATTGAGGTCAGAGTCACTATGCCTCTTATCTTTCTGGGAGAAATCTCTGCGAGGTATATCATATGGATGTTAGTTCCCAAACCTGCAGGACATGAAAGAAATTTTGGTCAGAGTCAGGTAAAAACATGATGTATTTACATACAGTTTATTATGCCTGTCACGGAGTGTGTCCTGTTTCCTTACCTGATGAGTAGCCAAACAGAATCCTTGCCACAATTATCATTTCAAATGATTTGACCTCTTTACTTGTCAGCATGATCCCTGCTGCAACGATGGCAATAATGCTATTGCAGATCATCGCCTTTTTTCTGATGAAGGAAGACATATCACTTCGACTCTTATAAAGATAGTCCAACCATGGGACTACATGCAACATTAAGCCTCCTACTCACCTTCCCATCATGCCTGAGATGAATTTGACACTGAAAGAACCAAAGATTCCCCCAATAGCAAACACTGAAACAATTAGACCCCAGATCATCGTGACCGTCTGTGCAGGTGGAGGCTCTTCATATCTGTCATACCATGTGCTATTGATGAAGCGCTTTATGTACTGCAAAGAAAGTTTTACGGAGGCAACAGTTTGTAACCTGAACTCAGTGAGGGATGAAAAAATTAAGCTCCTTTCACAGCTGCACGGACAACTCTCCACTCTATCAGTAACTAGTTGTTAGTTTTTTGGGGTGAGAGATGAAGTAGCAAATAACAGGATGAAAAGAAATGTTGTAAGTGATGTATCTCACCGATGAGGGAGAGCTTAAACTGGTTAAGTGGTAGCCATTTTGAAAACTCCCTCCAATTCCCAAAATAATGATGAGGAGCAGAGCATTTCCACGGGTCTACAGAGCAGAGGAACAGAAACAGGACACATTAGTGATTAGAAATTATTTTCAAATGTGCAATGTTTAGTATCACAATACATAAAAAAAATGAATACATTCAAAATCATTGATAAAATTTCGAAGAGAGTAAATGTGTTCTGGTCTTATATGAAGAACTGTGATCTTGAAAGCCCAGAGAATGCATCTTCGGAAATAAGGACCACTCAGTGACTAAATTGATCATCTAAACAACTGATAACAACTTATAACCTGACAACAATATGAAGTAACAGTTGTTTTTACTGTTCACAGGAAAAAAAGAACATATGGAGCCACTTACCTAAAACATGCACACACACACACACACACACACACACAAGGTTTCAAGATAACTCTGAAACAGACAAAATGACTCAGCTAAAACTGTTTGGTAGAAAAGTCACCTAGACGACCTCAAAAACTGCTGTTACCTTCCTCCCTAAAACAATGTCTTGTGTTTTTCTTGCATTTTCCCTGTTAATAGAATTACATCAGAGCTAAAACACCTTGTTAGGTTAACACAGGCAAAATAGTAATGTTTGCTCTTTTAGAAAAAAAGATATTGTTCTTACTGTTACACCTTTAAGAGAATATATATATATATATATATATATATATAAAACAATTATTCTTCTACTGAGTAATGTGAGAAGAATGATCTAAAAGCCTACCAGCTGTTGCAGCACAGTTTCCATTTTGTCTCAACTGGTATGGACCTGCCAGTACACACTAAGTAATTTAATATATTCAGGCTGCTTATCATTAACTTTTCAGACTGTTTGGACAGAAATAGAGTAACCAGTAATGACCATGCTAACCCTGACAATGACTTCCCCTGTGTGAGTCCCTCATCTGTCCTGTGGTCTGGTGTCGCTGTGCTGGACTTTCAATCTGTGATTTTGCACATTTCCAACCATTCGTTCTAAATCAATACTAATTGTTGTTGTTGTTTTTTCAAGGTTTTGAAATGTGTTTTTCTTCCTGTCTATTCTTCTAAACCTTATCTTCCCTTTAGAGTCACACAGAGGGTTAGGGTCCATCCGATCACTGCTCAAAATACAGACATGCATACTGAAGCCTGTCAGAGTTTGGAGTTTTGTGAGATGTGGCCAGCGCCTCTTTGAGCTCTTTAAACCGCGAGGGAACAGAGAGCGAATAAATAGCACATAAGAACAACCATAAGAATAATTTATCACAAGACATTAAGCACATTGATTTCCTGTATTCTACCTGCAACGATGAAGTTAAACGTTTACCCAGTAAACGCTCTATAGGATACACAGGTTTGTAGTATGGAGCTGGAGCACAGCAGGTGACAAACCTCACGTCGAACGAAGGTGTTGTTCGCACTCGACTCCAGCAGGGGGCAGTACGTGATATGTTACTTATTAAATGGGAGCCCGTCCGCCGCTCTTGTCTCCCCTCGCTGACGGACGCTCCGGCGGAAGCAACACGGTCTAGAGTTCTCCGTAGTCATCGTAGACTAGCTGGTGACAGCGAGCGGTGGACGCCGTCTACACAAAGAAAGGCTCCAGTTTGTGTGTGTTTGCTCGTATATTTCTCTGGACTAAAAAAATGCCGCTAGAGAACCTAGAGGAGGAGGGTCTGCCCAAGAACCCCGACCTGAGGATAGCACAGCTGAAGTTCCTGCTGACGATGGACGGTCACCGACAGGATGCCAAAGTGAAGACAGAGCTAATGGACGCTATCAAAGCTAACAGTGAGTTAGCATTTCACTGCACTATCGTGGGTTTGTAGCGGCAGCTTTAGTAGCCGGCGCATTGTATGCGTGTTGCTGACGTTAACATACGCACATACGATCTGGAGCGGGGGCGCAATTTCCTCATACACGCCTCCAAAATAAATAAAAATGTTTTCCACTGTAGCGCAATATATTTGGCACGTAAATTAGCATTGCTAGCTAACCTTGCTAGCAACTAGCCACCAGGCAGTCTGAAAAAGGGTTGTATTTCAAACTGCGCGTCACATTAGCAGGTTATTTTCTTTAGATCATCAGGTCCTTCTTTTTTTCCCTATTGTTTTTCGTTTGGTTTTGCGGTAAATACAGAAACTGCGTTACCCTATGATTTTCTAGAGTTTCCTCAGTGGAGAATCAACTCAGTGCCTCCTCTGGGTCATGCATATGAAGTGTAAAGGTGTTAGATTGACTTCGTTTCTCTCTCCAGATATGGCGCCGTATTATGAGGTTCTGTGTAAAGAGCTGAAGTGGCAGCTGGACGGTGACCTGCTGAGTAAAATGAAGAAGGCCAACGAGGAGGAGCTGAAACGTCTGGACGATGTGCTGGAGGATGCGGAGAAGAACCTGGGAGAGAGTGAGATACGAGACGCCATGATGGCCAAAGCTGAATATCTGATCAGAATTGGAGACAAGGTATGAGTTCCCCTCGATCAACAGCTATGAGTGTATATATGATGTGTATATATAAAATATGTGACCGTAGAAGAGAAAAAAGAATAAATTCAATTACACAGTCTTATACCACAAATACTTGCCCATCAGTTTAAGTTGAACTTCATGCACATAATATATGTTATAAGGGAATCAGACGGTACCATACTGGTATGTAATTTTGATCACATGCACATTCACTGTGCATGTGAGTGTATGTGCATGTGGGCCAGTGGCTTAGAAGTCATTTAGTCAAACTAAAGTATGTTACTTATCTGGAGGATTGTTGTTTGTCTTTCACGCTCAATCTAGTTTAGACATATTTTGTCTCACTGTCAAGCAGTATGGGTTTTAGTTTCATATGACAGTTGGCATTGATTACAAGCTTTACAGTGTTGTTATTGCAGATGTGTACATTGCAGTGTCTGTTAAAAAGGACATGTCATTCAGCTTTATGTCACACTCTTTTGGGTGTCTCCTTAAATACATGCACATTCCTCGCTCAGATTGACAATTGACAGATTTAATACAAACCAGCATAACCCATTGAATGTTGCTCTCTTCAAATGTTAATAAATGCATAAACTTTCAAGTGTGCACATTTGTTGAATTTTGGTTTATGGTGAACACTTAATCATGTGAATGCAAAGTGATGTCTTTCCTACTCAGCAGATACTACTAAAGCACCCTCCAGCTATTAGTTACTTTTATTAAAGCAAGTGACACTCTTGAATCACTTACACACAATAACAGCATCTTAGTGTTTAGGGTCACAGGTTTCCTTGTAATGGCTGTAATGTTGCATGTACATCCCTCCTAGAAAGAGCAGACATTATAGCAAAGTGATTCACACTTTTCTAACGAAATAGTATAGTTACATTTATCAAAATGTTTTTTTCTTATATCTGTCCTATCTTTGGTGAGATGCAGTTGATCACCTACATTGCATGTACACAAATATGAGTAGGTGACTCATTGACATTCTGTTTTGTGTGTTTGCACAGGAGGGTGCTCTAACAGCATTTAGGAAGACCTATGACAAGACAGTCGCTCTGGGTCATAGACTAGACATCGTCTTTTACCTGCTGAGAATCGGCCTCTTCTACATGGATAGTGACCTCATCACACGCAACTCAGAGAAAGCCAAGAGGTAAAGGCTCTGATATGTTTTTTTCCAACACGTCACCACAAAAAGTCTCTTCAATACTCATTTCTCAATTCACCTATCTTTCTCTGCAGCCTTATTGAGGAGGGGGGAGACTGGGACAGGAGGAATCGCCTGAAGGTCTACCAGGGCCTGTACTGTGTGGCCATCAGGGACTTTAAGCAAGCTGCTGAGCTCTTCCTCGACACAGTCTCCACCTTCACCTCCTACGAGCTCATGGACTACAAGACCTTTGTTACCTACACTGTCTACGTCTGCATGATTGCCCTCAAAAGGCCTGACCTCCGTGAAAAGGTAGGAGAGGGTCTGAGCGTATGTACTCATAAAGTCCATCACAAATTTTTAGAAACACATGTAATTTGGCAGCTCAACTGCTGTTAAATGTGTTGTATATGTTTCTTTGTAGGTAATAAAGGGAGCAGAGATCTTGGAGGTGCTGCACAGCCTGCCTGCTGTCCGCCAATATCTTTTCTCGCTTTATGAGTGCCGCTACTCTGTCTTCTTCCAGTCTCTGGGTGAGGAAGGCTTTTCTTTTTACTGACTTAAAAAATAGTGCAACTTGCTTGTAGAGGAAAACTGCCATTGTCAATGTTTGGTTTATTATTTTTCTGTCTCTCGGTTCTTTACAGTCTTAATTCAGTAGATTCTAAAATATACCAAATACTACTGTATTTTTCCCTCTCTTCCACATCTTGTTACTTAAATAATGAATGTGAAACCTTGTGCTCCTTGTATCACAGCCATGGTGGAGCAGGAGATGAAGAAGGACTGGCTCTTTGCACCACACTACCGCTACTATGTGAGGGAGATGAGGATCCAGGCCTACAGCCAGCTGCTAGAGTCCTACCGTTCCCTCACCCTTGGCTACATGGCTGAGGCCTTTGGTGTCAGCACAGAGTTCATCGACCAGTAAGTGCCAGCATCTTTTCAGGAGCCCTTTTAAAAATTTGTCTTGCACAAAAGTGTAGTCTTGTGTCATTACAAAAATTCTAGCAGTAGTCCTCTTTCGTTTCATCAGTACTTTTCAATAGGTTGCATGCTCAGAGTACTGTCAGATAATTTTCAAAGAATAAATTGTTAGATGGACGATGGATCAGCATTTTTATATCAGGACTGGCATTTCAAGTATCTGGTAGGAATGTCAGATTTAAACATACTGGCCAAATACTTTGGAAGATCTTGTGTAGGGTAAAACTTCAGAGGCTCAGTAATTAGGAAATAATGATAAGTTTTACTTGTGTTGTCTTTTATTCATAATTGGACGTAGGCACTGAATGACCATCAAATAGTGGTCAATTAAAGCCTCCTGGGAGCATTAAAGGAATGTTGTGACTTTTTCACTTTGTAGGGAGTTAGACGAGAAGATTGTTACCTTATGGTGTTTTCATCTAAGTTTTTGAAGAAATTGTGTTAATTAGTGAGCACTGGAGGTGCTGGTGGCCAGATTTTGTTACCTTTGGAACGAGCCAGGTCACATCCTTGCCCATTTCAGTCTTAATGCTAAGTTAACATAAACAGGGGCTGGCTATAGATTAATGTTTGCCATAGGCATATGATTGGTATCTGTTCTCCCATCTAACTCTCAGCAAGTTAAAGAGAGCATATCCCAAAATGTTGAACTATTCCTTTTAAGCCTGAGTATCAATTTTTTTGTGTCATGTGTTCACATTAAGTCTTTAGGTAAACTTCCTGTTATCATTTTTTGTTTTGACTAACTGAACTAAATTTTCCTTTTCTCAGGGAACTGTCACGATTCATAGCTGCCGGCCGTCTCCACTGTAAAATTGATAAAGTGAATGAGATTGTGGAAACCAATAGGTAATGTTACCATTCTTCAAACCTCATTATATAGCTTAGTGACCAGGTGCAAAACACTAAATTGTTTCCTTTTCTTCTTTCCAGACCTGATAGCAAAAACTGGCAATACCAGGAAACCATCAAGAAGGGCGACCTGCTGCTCAACAGAGTCCAGAAGTTGTCTAGGGTTATCAACATGTAACAACAGAGGCAATATTTTCTCATTACAGAAAGGGGGTATTCTTCTTTATGGTATACTCAGACCTGTAGTTTGTCCGACAAGGTGACTTCTTATATTGTGTATATAATAAAATTTGTTTAACTGTTGACACCATATGTCTCCCTGGAGTTTATTTTAGGAAAGAGGCAGAGACAAGATTTCATATAAATAGCAGTATAAATTATTTTATTTACAGAAACTTGTTACAAAACAAATATACTATACAATCTTTTTTCTTTAAATATTAATTCTAACCTATGTTTTGTTCATGAATTACATAGCAGCCATACATAAGTCCAGCTGAAAATGATTCTGATAATGTATACAAAAAAATCTATACACGCTTTTACATAGTATGAATGGTGGATTTATTTTTTTCCTCCCAGACACGAGCTGTATTCTCTCTGACGTTCACATTCCAAGTCTATGGTGCTCATTTTAAAAAAAAAAAAAGAAGAAGAATAAAAGCCATTGTTTCCTGTACAAGGAGACATTTGCAAGGATAAGATGTCAGTTGAGCTTGAAGGTAAACAAAACACAAATCCCAGTAAACCAGAGGGGGCCTAAGCCACACACTGAGGCTAACTGAAAATATCAACGTCTTGTCTGGAAAACTTGGATAAACCCAAAAAGAAAAAATGCACAACACTAAAGTATTTCATACTGGGCAGCCGACGAGCTCAGATTTTACCACATTTAGGGTTCATGGGCAGATTTTAAAAAGCAAACTCCTAAACACTTTGAACATTCAAGTAAGGTAAAACAACCCAAAGTATACTGTCCTCAAACAGTCATGGTGAAACAAATTCAGGCACTTTCTTAATTTGATATTTCTTTTAAAAGCTGCAAACTATTTCTTTAAAAGCTGTGACTCAAATTACTTGTTTGGCAACAATAATGCAAGCAGTTGGACTGTCTACAGTGTTCCTCTTGATGGCTTCCCTTCAGCCTTTATAAAAGGTTTTCAATCATGAAATGTGTTTAAGGTCTACAAATTGTCTGAAGAGTACGTGGAAACCAGTTTGACAACAAGCACAGCTTCAAGCCTGTGGGACATTTCAAAATCACAGGTTGACTGGGTCACATAGTAAATTTGTTTTTTTATTAAGTTGATTCATAGGCAACATAAAATGTCTTGTAAAAGCACATGTGATTGAGACCTTGAAAAGTGAATAAAGGTATCCTGTCATACAGACACATGCTACAGTGGCAACACTTCACCATTGTTCCTTAAAGGATCTCAGTACATGATTCATGAGATGCTTCAGCTTCTACATATAGGCGTATTGCATTATATAGACTTGGCAGTGAACCACTTCAAATAGTCAAGTTCTCTGACTTCTCATCTTTTTTTTTTTTTTTTTTTTACTAAATAAATAATGACTTTTTTTTTAATTGTACCAAAAAATTCAGCGTGTACGAAAAATGCCTGTGCAAAAATACATATTTCACTATGTACAATTTGTTAACAAAATATGTATTCTCAAATAGCGATACTTCAATACTTGTTTGATACATAGGCTACAAGAAAAAAAAAAAAAGCTAAATTATGATTTTTTTTTTTAAATTGTCTCTACTTCTTCACACTATCTGACATCAGTGGATGTTCCATAAATCGACAGGTGTCGCCAAAAGTTTAAATATGTCCTGTGAAGCCATCTCCATGAACCTCGCACCATAAAACCCACTCGAGACCACGCAAAGTTGGCAAACATCCCAACGAGATTGGCAAGTATTGCCTGATTTAAGACTCCATTTTGGAAAAAGGAATAGATTATAATGCCTGGCCATCTGTTCTACTGTGACAAATTTCTTCTAATTCCACACCAACATAGTGTTGTGGCGAGGCATTGAAATGAACATCCAGAGCTTGGGTAGTGGTTATACATAGGAGGGACAATCGTACGCATAGAAGACAGGTGACATGCATAAAGTTTGCTCCAGTTAAGACGTACCATACCTGATTCCCTCTGTTGGAGAGATAAAACATTACAATTCACATGTGCCCACAAGCAGCTGTGGATTTTACACAGCTGTCTTGGGTAAAAAAAAAAATAGGTAAGTTGTGGCAATAACAATATGTTTGCACAGATTTTATAAAACTGTAATGCATCATCACCGCTTCATGAGCAAGACAGCCCATTTTTAGTTAAAAAAAAAAAAGTTGGTAAAGCTGATAGCTTTTGGCCAGCTTTGTGGACAACTAAGCAGTGCCTGTGGAGAAAGCAG
Source organism: Istiophorus platypterus (assembly GCA_016859345.1). Classification (NCBI taxonomy): domain Eukaryota; kingdom Metazoa; phylum Chordata; class Actinopteri; order Istiophoriformes; family Istiophoridae; genus Istiophorus; species Istiophorus platypterus. The sequence goes on from CM029117.1 coordinate 8,837,248, forward strand.
TTATTTAGTGCTGTTCACAGTTGGGGATAGGTCTACTGTGGCTATCATGTTGCACAATGAAAAGATACAGAAAATTCAGGTGTCCTCAATACCAAGCCATCTCTTTGACAAAAGATTCGATCGAATGGGCACATCAGGCATCTTTTTCACATTTGAAAGAACAACTGTCTTCATCACGTCTACAAAGACTCTTCGTAGTTCAGTGTAAAAAGCTCATAAGAAATCATAAAAAGGTTAACATTTGCATAATTATTCTGGGTAATAAAAGAATTGACCAGATCGTCCTTATGGGCTTATCTCAGGCTACTGTGTATAACCAGAGATTGCACAACATGTCGCCAGAGAGTCAGACTAATGTAAAAGTGAAACAACAAGGTGACTGTGTTGTTTAAGGTGTTGCAAGTAACAGTTTGCTGCTCCTCCTGCTCTCCTTCCAAGGCTTCTGAAATCAGGCGCTGGGGGTGTAAGTAAGTTGGAAATTCCAGTAGTCCAGCAGAATCGGACATGAGCAAAAATACTCTTACACGCACATTCACACACTCATTCTTTGACAAACACGGAAGAGATCAGCTTGTTGTCTCCTCAGCTGCAGCAGCTATTGACCTGAACCTAATGAACATCGAAGCCCAGCTCAAGATATCCATGGCTGCTGCTACTGTTTTTCCTACTACCAACCAGACAGGAAGACCCCCCCCGCCCCCATACACACACACACATGCATGCACACACACCACACACACACAAAAACATACACAAACACAAACACATGGCTTTGGGAGAATTAGTAAGGACCACATTGACTTCACTGGGCAGTCCAGATCATCTCCACCCTGAGGATTGTGGGAAGCTGAGAGTAATGTGGGTTGGATTTTAAAAGGCCTCGTGCAGTCCAGAGCAGTGTGCAGACTGCTCCGGACTATTCCCCTTCCGCCTGCCGGTTCTACACACTGAAGCCGGACACTGCTGTCAGGGCCGAGCCTTTGGCTGAGGAAGAGGAGGGAAAAAAAAACAGTTAAAATTCTTTCAGTCGGTAAAAGGTTGTAATTCAGTGTTTTTCTGAGCACAAAATGTGTTTTGTTTGCTAGCAGGTTTGATTTCTCTAGGCTCACATGTGAAAGTGTATATATGTAAAACTTCACAGGGGCATTAGTGTCTTTAATGAATTTAACTGATAAGATAAATCCATGTTTAATCTGGGATTCCATGAATTGGCGATGCAATGGCTCACTTCATTGGGCTGCCAAAATAACATTTAATCAAAATGTAATACTGACGCAACTGTGGCTGAGAAGATGTGTTTTAAGATTACAAGCCAGATAGCAGTCTTTGTACTTAAGTATAGCTGTGCTTTGAGCTAAATACTACTGTCAGTATGCAAACATACTCAAAGTGACAATGCTAACATGCTGATGTTTAGCAGGTGTAACTTTTACCATGCTATTAGTTTAGTGTGTTAGCTCATAATTTGGTCATAAAGTATTAGGTTATATTATAATTTAATAACAACAACAACACTCCAGCTACATCACCAAGGATTCATCCTCTGGAGACCATTAATCTCTGTACAAAATTTCATGTCAATCCATCCAGTATTTGTTGAGATGTGGTGAACCAACAGACTGACTGACATTGCCAGAGACTGATGCCATGAGCATAGCTAAAAACCCTTGTTAAAGATAGCCCAGTATTAATAACAGTCATTTTTCAAACAATAGAAATGCCACATACCCAAAGGTGACATCAAATTGCTTATGTTGCATGACAACCCAAATGTAGTTAAATTACAGATATTAAATAAGAAAACCAGAGAGCTAGAACCAGGGAAATTTTGGCATCTTTGATTGATTAATGACAAAACAATTGAATTTTACAGATACATTTTCATTATCAATGCCACATACTATAAAATGTGAAAAATGTACAATTTAAAAATTATTATTTATCTCTAATGATAAGACAAGGCTGCTGTTTAGTATTGTTATCAAAACCGATCCTGGCTGGTACAGACTACACAACTCACCTGATGCAAATGGGAGTTGTTGGGCAGCCCTGGCGTCCCTGGAATGCTCCGCCCATGCTTCCCATGGATGTTATTAATGGCGGGTGACTTGGCCACTTTAGCTCTACCTGGTCCAGGTCCCCCTCCTCCTCCAAGCCCTCCTCCCCCACCTCCACTATTAATGCTGCTGGAGACAGGAGAGCTTTTGCGCTTCTTGCTCTCCAGGCGCCCGTCTGAGGAGTGGTGGCTGAAGCTGGTTTGGTGGTCAGATGAGGACTGATGGTGGACAAAGGGCCCCAGGGAAAGGGTGGAGTCACTGCTGTTCATCACCACACTCATACGTTTGATGGACTCTGCAGGGCTGCCTGAGGGAGGACCTCGTGCAGGAGGCCCTGAGGAGCCGCCTGCGGAACCTCCAGAAGGCTCGGCCTTGAGACTGAGTGAGTTGGTCCGCACAGTGGGGCCACAGTTAAGCCCCACACTGTGGACTCCGCTGTGGGATGAGGATAATGAGGATGAGGATGAAGAACCTAATGAGCTGTGGTGGTAGGTGCTCCCTGAGCTGCTGACATTTGCACAGTTCTTCTTAAAAGAGGAAGAGGAAGAATAGTTGGCATTAGAAGAGGAGGACTCAGAGGAGCCATGGGATGAAGGGAGGAGAGAGCTGTTCTTCCTCTTCTTCCCCGAGCTGAAGCTAGTGCTGCTACTGTTACTGTTGGTTCCGCTGCTTCCCCCACCAGAGGAGTTGGGAATGACAGGTATGGAGGAGCCAGAGGAGATCTCCTTGGGCCTGAAGGACGCTGACGACTTGGTAGTGCTGCTGCTGGAGGAGCGGGACTTAGGCGCCCGGCCTGAGGCTAGGGAAGGAGCTGAAGAAGAGGAGGATGAGGACGAGTGGGCTGAAGGCATCTGCGGCAACGAGGACACTTGACGGGCCTGCGTGGTGCCGTAGGCCGGGTGCTCAGCCCCGCCCTGTGGGGAGCTGCGGGCATTTAAGGTGGTCCCGTAGGAGAGCACTGATTTTCCCTCATAGGACTGGCTATAAGGAGTCTGGGGCAAAGTGGCAGGGGGGCCCAGGAAGCCTGAGGAGGGAGTGCTACCATGGGAATTTGTGCTAGTCCTATGGGTAGGTGCAACGGAGGAGGAGTTCTCCAAGGCCAAGGGGATTTTCCTGTAACAATGAAAAATATCATTCATTAGCTTTGACTATTAAGAAAGCCATACAGTCAATTATTATCTCTCCCTCTGTAAACATCATGTGACTATTTTTCAATAGGTATTTTGAAAAAGCGTTTCATATATGCATCTACTTTCTGCAGAATAAATTTAAAGAATCTGAGCTGGACAGACTTACTTCCACATCTGAGAGTTAACATGCTTGTCCATCATTGTGGTTAGGGCACATCGCACTCGGTCCCATTGCCGGTCAAAGGAGTAACAGCCTCTCCCCAACAGTCGACTCCCAAAGGTACAGTACTGGGAACAGAGAGGGGGAACAGATAAGAGAAAACTACCACGGCAAATGGAAAAGTTTTCTATTGCTAATCACAGATGAGTGAGGGTGGAGGGCACTTACAGCTGCCGGTCGAGGGTGATAACCTGAATAGTGACAGTCCAGTTTGTCAGCGGTTTCCTCCCGCTCCTCGTTCTCCCCCTCATCACTGGAGGGTCGGGAAAACCCATCAGGGGCAGTCTGGGGATGGTGTGGTGACTCATGGACTACTGCAGGGTCTCCGGGGGTACCACCTCCGTGACTGCTGTTTAGTCTGATAGAAAGATTGTGTGCCTGATCATTTTCATCTTATTCCTAAAAGCTGTTTAAGAAAGCCAATGGTCCTAAATTGTCAGTCAGTGTCTAAAATGAGACAAATGCTGCGCTGTAGCACTTACCGTGGAAGACCAGGGCTGTGAAATTTGGGCTTGCCAATTGGCAAAGGCTTAGTGGCATCTGGGGCGGGGCCGTTGCCATGGGCTACCTGGTGGGGGTCATGGGCAGCAGCGAGGTGGGAGGAGGGGTGTGGGTCCCTGAGAGGGGGGTTTTGCTGAGAATGGGGTTGGTGGAGTTCTCTCTCCCTTTCCCGCTCCCTTGCTCTGTTCTTGTGCTCCGCCAGCAACGTATCAAAGCGCTTCCTCCGCCCCGGCACCGCCCTCCGCTGGCTTAAGGAATGTGTCTGGTGTGACATTGGAAAGGTCAAACGCCAGAACTGTTGTTTGGGTAGAGGATCTGCTAGGTTTAGACTTATGATGGCTTCTGTTGTTTAATTCAGTTTCCCACATGACAGGTACATCCCTCAAATGTTTTGTGGATAAATTGTATGTAACTTTGCTGAAAATAATCACAGCCATCCTTCTAGTCTTAAAAACTTAAGAATATGAATGGGTCTAGTATACTCCATGCATATCATAAAGCAAGATATAACTTATTCTTCTGTACCATAGGGTACCATCATGGTCAAATAACCTATTATAGATACATCAACAAGTAACAACATTGCACTGTGGGACATGTTACTTTTTAACATTTGCAGGCCATAAAGGGCTATGATGTGATCCAGACAGTCGACAGCATGTGTTCTTAGAGGCACTGGTCCTCAGTTGTCAGTCAGCTGCTGGCACAGGAAACACCTCACCAGAGGCTTGATGCTTCGATGCTTTTTCAAACAAATGTCCCAAAACTATTCTGTTCTCTTTTGAAATTCTTTAATTTATTCACAACAGCTGTAGTATCACTATCAATCTATTATACTTAATAAAAAATGGTGAATAAATTCAAATTTATGAAACTTAAAGCTTCTCATTCTGTTATGGGATTCGTTGACAGTGAAAAAAATGTAGACCACTGGCAGCTTTAGGAAATGAATGATAAACAAACTTGAGTTACCAAAAACAGACTGGTTACCTTGCATGTTAGCGATCGTGTGCATGGTTTCCGAGCTGTCATATCCACAACGCCACAGTGGATATCTGGATTGAACTCACGTTCTGAAGACAGCAGAAGAGTAAGGGACAACTGGTACTTAGATGTATTGTAAAAAAATCAGTGGTTCTGTAAGTGCTTCTAGCAAATATATATCACACTTGACAATACTAGATGTTAACTAGATGTTAACTAGATGTTAACAGTACAAAACAACAACAGTGTGTTTTGGCTTTGTTTGTTTTTTTTCACCCAACTCGCCTGTCACTTTCTTGCTGAGGTGGCGTCTGCTACTGGCACTGCTGCTGCTGTCCTGCTTCTTGTCTGAGAGGACCGAGAGGTGGCCTTTGCCATTGGGAATCTGACCCGGGGCCAGTAATGGAGGCTTTGGTATGGAGGGACAGTTAAGGCCTGGTTTAAGGGCTGATGAGGAGGAGGAGGTGGTGATTGTGGTAGTGTTGGAGCTCACAGTGGTGCTAGAGGAGGATGTGGAGGAGGATGATGTGGTTGCAGGGGCAGATGGGGCCTGCACCAGCTTAGCAGACGAGTCCACCCTCAGGTGCATCTTCTCCACCTTGACAGCCGGGGTGAGGCTGGAAGAGAAGGTTGCAGAGATGAAGAGGGCAGCAAGGAGGAAGCTGAGAGTTAGAAACACTGAGCCAGCGAGAAACGCATGGATTGGGACAGATGTACATGTATGAATGGTGCTGGGAGGACAAAACATAAAACTGATATGATCCATAATTTATCAAAAAAAAAAACTAAACAACAAACAACAAACAAAACAAAACAAACAAACAGTTGCTAAAATGTATTACTTTTCCCTGACAGATGCTGAACACTGGTCCTGTTTGAAATAAAGATTTTAATATTAAATGACACCATATGGGCTTTTTCACAGACTTGTCATAGCAGGAAAGGCGAAAGAGTAATAATAACATTAACAATATCTCAGTTCTACTAAGAATCCCAGTGCTGAGCATGTATGAGAAGAGAATCTACATCTAGATAAAATTGTATGAGGTGATTTGAACACATGCTTCAAGAGTTGGGAGAGTTCAGAATTAAATATGGCACTGTACTACATAGATGTGTTTAAATGATTTACTTATCAAAGAAACACAACATATGTGTGGATTAAATATTAACCCACAGAAGACGTAATTTTAAATTATGATCTAAACATATTATAATACATAACTTTTTCTGGAAATTCGATTGAGAAAATTTATAAAGATAAAATAAGTAAATGGAAAGTAATTTGACTCATCCACTGATCTGAATATAAGAAAAATAAGAGAAGCAATGCCTCTACTAGTTGACACAATTCTATTCTCTCGCTTATACTTAATAGCAATTTTTCTGGAGAATACTGTGTTTTAAAATGTGATTATTTTATATAAATTAAACTAAAGGCCTGTATTAGAGGTCTACACAAAGTAAAGTAGATATCATTGTACCAAGGATAATCACAAATTTATCTTGTTTCTACAGAGCAGAATCAGTTAAAATAGTGCAGTTGCTTGTTGCTGTGGTCCTGCCAGAGTTTTTCTTTTGAAACCATTCAGAGAAAATTCATCTCATTGGTAAAATAGCCATATTTATAAATTATTATATTGTGTTAAAATTGAAATTAAGTAAATTTAATCTTGATAGATTTTGGCAAATTTTTTGATGTTGAGTTATGACCTTAATACTACTGAGAGGTCTGCACTGTAGCTGCTTGAGCTCAACTGTTGGAGGTTCAAATCTTAACATGATGATATGTGTTTAAAAGTTTAACAGAAAGTTTAACAGTCCACCGTGTTTAGCCAAATGTGTCATTTTTTCACTGACAAAAACAGTTGAGCTACCTAACTGAGATGGCAAGGTAATCTGCTGGGAACAGCTGTCATCATAACTGGCTTTTGCAAAATAAATAAATTAATCGATTAATTAAATTAAAATAAATTAAAATAAAGTAAAATAGATAAATAAATAATTTAGTCTAGCCCTAGTCTTGGTATATATATCACTATTTTGTACAACCCTATCAACACACAACACTGTGGATGTATACAGTGAAACTTACTGTGCCTTGTCCGGCTGGAGCATCCTGAAGGGTGCAAAGGGGGGTCTTCGCTGAATGCCTGGCAGCTTCTCTTTGGCTGGTTTGACGAGTTTGGGATTCGAAGATGAGGAGGATGTTGAGGAGGATAAGCTGGATCCAGCGGTGGAAGGTCGGCTAAGAATGCTTCCAGTCCCCATTCCAGGTACAGACCCCGAGCCCAGCCCAGATCCAAGCCCACTTCCGCTCCGGTTCCTGCCTGACACAGTGAAGGGCTGGGTGGAGGCTGGCTTGCTGGCTGAACTGTGTCGTCTCTCTGGAGGGACAGATTAAACCAGGCAGGCATTAAAACATTATAATCATAATATTAGATGATCAGAATTATACAAGTGTCACAAAGCTTTGATCAAACACTATAACAGACCAGTCTATGTGGATAATGTGGGAGTAAGTCAGGAGAAAAGGGAAGACCCATGGGAACATAAAAATTCTTCCACTAACAGTATTTACAAGTTTACCTCAACAACAAATAAGCAGCGTTTGTGATTCATGCCAACTCTGCCTTAAATAGAACCAGCCAACGGGTCAAGAGCTTCATTTCCTGCCTGAGCTTCTTAGAACAGTTGCCATGCAAACTGATAAAGGCAGTATGACAGCAGAAAATGTTAGGACAATACTGAGTTTTGGATGGAAAGACATATTAGAAGAATGAAAGAAATGCTTGCCTCCAAAACTGAATCTTTTCCTTTTGAAACAAAATGTAAGCATGCCATGGTTTCCAAAATGAGCTAATATGGGTTTCTTTGATATGAACCAACAATAATGACAGAAGCTTTGGGTTTTCATAGGAAGCTCTCATCACTTGCTATTTTTAGTAACAGCAATGAAGCAGCAGACTCAAAATAATTTTATTGACATTTACACTACTGTTCTACAACAAAGATGCATTATAACACAACACAGACTCATCACAGAGTCTAGAATTCAGAGGAAAAAAAGAAAGGGTAATTCAGAGGTTACTGCACCAAAGTCTTGAATCTTGGCCATGCAGCAGCTCCAAAGCAGTTATACTGGGCCTATGGGATCACAGTGGGGTCACATAGAGAGGCAGCCAGACAAAGAGTCGGACACTCCTGCTGCTCTGACCATAAGTGGCGAGAGGGAGCAACATAGAGTCAGAAAGAAAGGTTGTCTACTAAAGAATTGAGTATGGAAGTTTAGCCTGACCCTCTTGCTTTCAACACTTTAGTGCACGAGCAAAACGGCATAGAACAATTTGAGACTGTAAGAGGACAAATCTTTGGGAGCACTGGATAGAAAGTGTCTGTCGGCAGCTAGTTAACATGGCGAGGTTTGTCCTGGTTAGCTAACCTTTTACTGAGCTTTTACTGAGCCAGCTCCATGGTGTATCTGGAAATCGGGCTGTCAGCCAGAGCTCAGTCTCAGCAGGTGAGCTGCAAACAAGCTTGTTGCTGCAGAAACAGTGGAGGGGATACTAACACACATGCATGCAGAGCTGCCACTCCCCAATCTTTCTCAGCAACAAACACACACAAAAACAGACACCTTCGAACTGTGTAGCCTTTTTCCCATTTCCCTTTTCAGGGAGCAAAAAAACTTTAAAGGGTGGCTTCTTCTCACTTAAGGGCTTCTCTCTACACACCCATTCATGACACACTCCACATATCTTCCCTCCCACTTCTTAGCAGCCGAATAACCCAAAGGCCTTTCTTTTGCTTGCTCCCTCCCCTGCTGTCTTGTCTTGTCCTGGTCACAGTCAACAGCACACCCTACACACAAACTCACACCAGGAAAGCCCAGCGTGACACCCACTGCTTTGGCCACAAAGCACTAGCAGTGAGAAAAGCAAACAAACACCAGCTACAGTGCAAAAGGAGTAAAAGAAGACTCAAGAAAATATGGAGGGCGGGAATAAAAACAAGGAATAGGAGGAGCCTTAATATCCTCTTTCACACTGTCAAACTGTTGGCACAGTGCTAAGGGGAATCCCCGGCTGTGGGAGTGAGAGAAAAACATCAATGTACAAGTGTGTCCACCTTACTATCCGCTCTACAGGTACCATGTTCAAGTCATAGCATGGCCAAGTTTCTGTAAAAAATTTAAGTAACAGTAATAACCTTGCTCTTTTTTGGCTACAATAATAAATACATTATGTTTTTTTTCTTGCTATCTAAGCTCAAGTTACATGAATTAAAAATGTGTTTGTTTAGCCAAGGCAACATGTGTGAGCAGAGGTGTAAGGAGACAAATCTTTGTTCAGCAAGTTCATAAATGAATGCATGCATAAAACGGCAGCCAAGCATACAATGTCCAGTTCTGCGGTGGCTCATATCAGTTTGTATTTTTTCAAGAGTGTGGAAGGAGTCCTTTTTTTGAGTGTTGTTGACATGGTAGCGAGGGCAGTTATTCTAAGAGCCATGCGCTGTAATACCTCCCTCTTGTGGCCGACCTTGACAGCTGTAGTCGCTGTCTAACTTCATGGGGACTGTGTACCACTCAAAAGAATTCAGTGACTAGAACTCAATCAACATTTAGGACATAAAAGACCCAAGTTGTAAGTGGAGAACGCAATCAGTGATTTCTGTTTCAGATACCAAGACTGTAGGGACAAACCTAATACTAATGAGGGCTAAAGTCTTCAGATTTCAGTCATAACAATATCACATGAACCGACTAACAATTCCTGTCCTCTTAAACAGACTTGACCTACAAAGACTAATACAAACTCTTACGTTAAACAAACAGCCCTGACGGGATACAGTAGGCGTCACATGCAGCCTTATAATTTCAAGGATTGCCAATTTTTTCAGCGACTGTAGACTTTTGGGAACTTACTTAAACAGTATCAAGTTTAACCAAATCCACAGTCATGCAAGCATTATATTCGCAGATCAATAAATCATCCATTTATTTTACCGCTCTAGCCAATTATACATCTGAACTATTTAAGCAGCAAAATGCGCACACACACACAAACACACACACACCTTAAGTTTTAACAGGACCAGGAATCTGTTTAAGCTCCACGTGTTACTGGGATGACTGAGAGAGCTGCATCAAATATTAACAGGGGAATTGTAAACACACACAAGTATGACAGTGAGTCAAATGAATAAATGAATCAAAGTCTGTGGCATCCCCTCTCAGGTTGCTTTGTGGAGAAGGAAAAGTGGTTGGGGAAAAACATCTAGAGTGTGATATACAGTTTGGGTATTGGGTTCCTACAGAAGAAAAGTATTTTGTTACTTCCTTTGTCCACCTGCACCCCTTCTTGTAATGGCTGATATTAAACCTAAGTTTGCATGACATTTGCATGAAATATGACTGGCTATATTCATTTATGTATGTGTGTGTGTGTGTGTGCATGTTGGTGACACTTACCATAGTGTGCTTGGAAGGCTTGGGGCATATTCATTTATGTATGTGTGTGTGTGTGTGTGTGTGCATGTTGGTGACACTTACCATAGTGTGCTTGGAAGGCTTGGGGCTTGACTACTTGACTACAGTGGCTGCACATCACCAGGTAGAAGTCATCCTGTGCGGGACACTGGCCAAATATGGGCATGTCTGCAGATGGGAAGAATAAACCAGACAGGGAACAAGTCAAGGAGAGGGGAATAAAATAGACCAGTGTTCACCTGGTACCCCAGCTGGAAGTTGTATCTACACCGAAACAGCTATATCATGTGTTGTCATAACACTGTAACAGCTCAAAAGAGGCTGATTCCAGTGTGATGGCATAATCTTTTTTGCATAACACCAGAAGGAAAACTGGTCATGTCCTGAGTAAAATTCAGAAATCATAGGGTTGTACAAAATACATATGTACACACATTATCCGTATTAAAAATATTGAGAAACTGAAGTGCTCACTCAAGGCAACCTGACAAGCAAAGTCTGAATGTGCAAAGACAGGTCACTCCGAAGCACCAGTCCCCTTTCACTATAGAGAGCATGTCCCAGTGATAAGAACCAGGAAAAGGGTCGGGCCACCATTCCAAAGGTTACCTGCTGTCAAAGAATTAATATCAGTCCCAGAAAAAAAAAAAAACACACAGCACTTACAAAATGTAAATAGCATAGTGTACAATTTGTGACTTAGAACACATTAGGAGCTAAGGAGCTAACTTAGGAATTAAGTTCAATACAGAAGATGTTAACCCTTTCATGTTTTTCTGTATTATTCTTCTCCTGGGCAACTTCTCCTGCCTTTGGTGCATTTCTCTTTTCTGTGATTGTAAATTGGATATCTTTGGGTATTGGACGGAGTGTCAGACAAAACAAGCAATCTGAAAACATCACAATGGACTTTAGGAAAGTTTGACTGGCATTTTTCCCTTTTTTCTGATTTTCTAGTTCAAACTATTAATCCCCTGATTGTGTGAATAATCAGCAGATTTTTCCATATTGAAAATAATCATTAGTTGCAGCCCTACAATCAAATGCCTTTAGATGGCTGTTGGTGTTCATTATATTATGTCAAGTTGTGAAAGTATGTGAAAGCAATGCTAATATTAAGCCTTCTTTGACTTCTATGTTGGACCCGTTTTTTCTACTTAAGTTAGCACGCTAACCAGTTAGCCCAAGCCCATCCTGTTTTGAATTAGTTTTGCAGTGATGAGCATCCAGTCTGTCCAACGTCAGACGATGATGAGGTAGCACTGCCCAGAGGGGGTAATCTAAACTCATCTTTTAAACACAATGATGGCTGAAGCACGTGGCAAATGACCATTATCACCTCCATCACCACCTCCATCACCACCATCTGCTCCTGGAAAAAAACAACTTTCAGCAGCACAGAAAACTTATATATAGCACCTTTAACTCAAGAAGACATTATGGGGTAACTTAAAATGTGAACACACACGTGGTCACACACAGGGATCCCCTAAAAGTTTTGACACCTCATTGCAGTGCATTGCCTCTGTCCAGGAGTCACTGAAATGAAGACAAACTTGAAGAAATGGCAGACTTCAAGGTTCCTTTTTTCCTCCAGAAGGACGTTTAGACCCTAAGGTGCCACAGAGGTAGTGTGATTTTTAGGCACAAAGTCATGAAAAGCATATGGAGCAAGAATGCCAAGGAACACAAATGGTATGTGTGTAGCTCCAGCATCTCTAGCCTCCCAACAGTATGAACCAAGCCGTATGCTTCTCAAGCCGCTCTATGGAAAATCAGAGGGAAGTGCCGCTTCGCACCAGAATGTGATCAAAATTTACCCTGGCGCACAGAACCAGAAACTACCTAATTAAGGAGGCTAATTAAGAGACTGCCTGGGGCGTTGTGATGAGATGAGCAGAGGGAAGGACAGAAGAGGAGAAGTGGATCCCCGCTCCAATACATACTCCGCCAGGGCCGTCAAGGGTTCTTCAAACATCACTGGCCGAGTCTTGAAAGGATGAGGGCCATTAAGCAAAGACCATATGAAAGGGTCTACCTGGCAGGTTCCCTCTCAGGGTGGTCAGTGGTGGGTTTGTGTGGAAGAATTGACAAGCCTGACACTACTTAATGAACCTCAATTGTCTGAAGCTGCTCTGCTAAGTGTCTCCTTCAACAGCAGTGGAGTGAAAAGACTCATTTTCACAGTGGCTGAGGTCTGCCACAGAGAAAAGGCAAATGTCTTTACTTAATGGACAAAGGCATGTAAATTATATAGAACTTGAGTAGGGAGGCACACTGCCGATGTGCAGAGGCACGGTCTGACTTTTCTGCAAAGAAAACAAGTGCTAAGATGTGGTGTGGAGGGTTGAATTCATTGGTTGCCAGTTGCAGGAGCATAAGAAATTAAAGCAGTGGTTGGAAGCCGGCCTGAAAGTTCTGGCCAACTTCTTTTCTGTCCTACATGTCTGTTTTCGTATCTTTCTCTCTGCTAACATTCTTCTGTACCACTAGCAAATTGAAGTAATAATGAAAGAGCAAACATGTTTGCTAAATCAATAACTTCCTGTGCATTCTCCATTAAAACTCCACCTTCTCTCAGAATCTTACAGAAACAGGCCAAGAACAGCAGTCCAACAGGCCAACCACATTTCCTTATTGGATCAACTGCAAGGTCAAACGACACTCATTCCCAAACTGCTGCTGCTGTTCACTGGGAGCCTTCTCCAAACGGGCTGCTCAACAATAAAAGTAGTCTGGCTAGATCACCCTGCCACTCTGCATTCAACGCACTGGCACTAGCTGAACTGTACCACTAAAATGGCCTGCCTTGAAAAGTGGTCTAACGTCACTGTGTCTGCCTGATTCTTAATCTCCATTTTCTTCTTTTGCAAGGAGATGAAAAGGATAAAGAAAGGAAGTCACCGTAGAGGAAAAAGAAGAGACAGAGCAGAGCAGAGCCAAGAAATGAGCGCGAAAGGAGAAAAAACAGAGCAGGGAAGCAGGCCGAGGCCTCAGCGAGACAAAGAGGGAGTGAGTGGAGGACCTGTGCACGAGGAGGAGGAGGAGAAGGAGAGCCAGTGAGCAGAAGACACGGGAAGAGAACGAGAGTTCAGTTAATTTCAGCATCCTCATCCATGGCAGTGATGAATGATCTAGGTGGAACAGTAGCAGCTCTGGCTGCCTGTGAGCAGCACACACGCTGGCTGAATCTGACCCATGATGCTGACGCTGACACTACAGTACCCAGCTTCCCTGACTGAAACGGCGCAGCTGTAAAATTCATAAAAAGCAAGACAGATGATGAGTAAATTCTTCAGTCATTACTTGACCATTCTATTTTTTTAAAGTGTGTGTGTGTTTCTGTTAAATCATGTGTGTGTATTAGAATGGCGGTTACACCACAGGAAGAATCTGTTGGTGAGTCATGGTGAGAAGGTGTAGTCACTCACTTGTAATACCCGCACTGGACACACACCCTGACACACACATACAGAATTACCTTCTATGAACACACGCCTCTGCTTCAAGCAGCATGTGTTGAATATAATCACTGATAGATGCCGCTATATGATAAAGGCATGTTTCCAGCCATAAATTTTAAATGAGAAATATGTCTTTCTGCCTTCCTCTGAAAATGCTTTTCTTGATCTGGATATACGCTAATTTAATTCACTTTCAAACAGATTTTCTTCAGAAAACATCTCATAGGTCAGTCAAAACTGTACGCAGTCCAATCTACACGCACTATTTTAAATATTTTTTTCTTTGCCGGACCTTGAGAGCCACAAGTGCGATATGTATTAAGACATTTGCTGCTGAAATTGTGCAGTGAGACGTCTAAGAGTGTGCACACAGCCCACATTGCAGACCAATGCAAATACATTAGTAGATAAGCGCCCTGACAAGTACCCTGCAATTAACCTTTTCTTCAGAGTAATACATGGAGACAATGAGAGAAAAAGAAAGAAACTGGACACACACTGATGACATCATAAATGTTGGCCAAAATCATGTGATCAAAGTATAATGTACAATCATTCCTGATTGTCATCCCTCACTGAAATATAATTTCTGACACACACCCTGTTCTGCAGATACATTGTTAAAGAGCATGAATGGGAACCAGAAACAGTCATTGCAACACATGTTCTCCCAATGACAGTCCATAGGTGTTCTACATTAGGGGTCACGAAATTCAGAAACCTGTCAAACACTGTCACAATTATGCACACCACAGTGATCATTTTATTGTTGGCTGCACAATTACATTGTTGAGTGTCTGAAGAAGATCCTCGTGGTTTTTGCTTAATTAGTTTCATTTTTCTCTGCCAAAAACAACACACCAACAGAATTTCAGGACAGGGGACAACACAGAATATAATTATTTTCATTGCATGCTTGGTTGTGAAAAAGAGCTATGCATCTTAATCTTGGTGTCCTAGCCACTGGAATGAGTGTCCAATACCAGCAGGGTCACATTCAACATGGTCTGCTCATGTGTCCTTGAGCGAGGGATACAAATCGTCACAGCAAAGTGATTAAAAGTTGCTGTGGGCGTGCCTACTGAAATGCCGAAATAAAGAGTAAAAATAAATATGCCATCTTTTCTTGCACAAACACTTTTAAGAAGGTTACATCCATGAATGACATTAACATATTGCAAAACCTTTAATTAAAGAGTTAGGCTTCAAACTACAGTCACTCTATCATTGTAATAAAAAAGTTGATTCATCATTCATTCATTTTGATTTGAGTTGGATGAAGTGGCCAGTCTTCAATTCATCCTGTCGACAGTGACATTCTGATGTCAATCTTAGTGCTTGGTGAGCCTGGGAAATTATTGTATGTGTCTTGGTTCGTAATTAAACAAGATGGCATTTTACAGTCATGTCAGATATACCTTTGTGGTGAAGCTGGTTCTAAATCCAGGCCTGCCAGCAGGACAAATCAGCTAACGCTAATCGAGGTGTTTCCAAAAATAAAATTGCGGCACAAAGTGCTCTCAAACATCATTGTGTGGCTGAGAAGCCGTGTGATGTGCGCTTCTGATTTTGGGATTTCTCATCTTAGTCAGATATTATGTCATGACTTGACATTTCCCTGTTATTATCTAATACAGAATTATGAACAATAGTACTACAGCATGTTTCAGCTTTACAGAGTAACACTGGAAAACCCGAGGTCATAGCGGGAACATCGTCCGATAACTTTTTCTATAGTAGTTGTCAAAGTAGCTGTTTTTTTGTTTTTGTTTTTGTTTTTTTTAATCCTCTGTGTTGTTGAACTTCAGAGTTTAGATTTTTCTGGCCTGAATATATTAGATATTTATATGCCATGTTCTTTGGTGGTTGACCAGTTCAAAAGACATTCTAAAGTCATCTTAACTTTTTGTTCAGTTTGCTTCAAATGTTAATCTATGGTAGTAACCAAAACATTACAGTTGTTCATATTTTGTGTTGAGGCAGCACGTCGAATAGATGCGGGCCATACTGTTACCTCATATAATTTTAACAGAACTATGAAGAAGGGGCTTTTACAAAAAAGTCCCAGTCGTTGTTTTGACGGTCAAATTACCATATGGGGATTTTGTTTTTATAAATGATGCGAGTTTCTACTGATAATTTTTTAAATCTTTGCTACCTTACAGTTGTAAGGTAGCAAAGATTGTGACAAACCTTACTGTTGTCTTAAGATAAGGGGAGACACATGAAATATGGTGAAAGGTTTCACGTGTAAAATGGCAGCATGAGGATGCTGAACAGTATAAAGTCCATTAGATGCCTTCGCCGCACGGAGTGTGACATTGTTATTACTATGTTCGGGCCTATACTCACCTACAGCGAGTCTAAGTTGTTAACCGTTAAGTTATTTTAGGGACAGATGTAAATGTCAGCTACCACACAAATAACAAGACACGTTTCACTGAATTATATCCGGTTGTCCAGTCGATTCACGACGCGCATGATTTACAGCAGGTTTACATTCGGCCGAACGACGCGTGTAGTGTTTGAATCCATATGTGTGCGTGTGTGTATGTGAGCGAACCCCCAGAACCAAAATACACCTTTGGCCCTAGAGGGAAAAAACACTCACCTTCTCTGCACAAACGCATGGCTTCTCGATTTTTCCCGAAGTCTTTGAAACTTTCCTCCGATTCAGCACCTGAAAACGAGGCGATCCGACACACAGACAAATAAATAGTTGCACTTGCTTGCTTGCCCGTGCTGTCGCTACCAGTATCGTTTCTTCGTATTCTACCAAAAACTGAATGCAATCGGCCAAAAAACAGGTCGGGACTGGCAACTGTGGCGCTCTACGTCGCTTCCTCGCCCGCGTCGGGGGCGCCGGGGAACTCACCGTCGTTGCCGTGGAGTTTGGCGGCGTCGACCCAGTTGCTCCAAGGCTGTCCGTGCATTATCTCTGGACTAGGCAAGGATCTCCGCTCCGCAACAGTCGCCATTGCTGTGGAGCCTTCTCCCCGCTGGATCTGCTGCTGCTGCTGCTTCAGCTGCTGCCTGGCCGCTCGGCGCTGCTCCCCCCTGACGTCATCCTCGGCCCTTTCCGACATTCTTTCCGCTACAATGTAACAACACAAGAGTCAGCGTTGGTCGCGCTCGGGATAGGACGACTTCCTCCCCGACGGGCCCGGGCGGGGGGCGGGGGCGGGTCGATCCGCCGCACCCGCCCCTCCGAGAGGGACCGTGCGGGGCCACTTGACAAGCAACAAGTATAAGGTTACACAACACATCACGTATAGCGAATAAAGTGGTTGACTGGCGGTTTACCCGAGTGTCTCTGCGTCCCTGGATAAGGCCGCTTACGTTCCACGCAATGCTTAACTAGCCGGCTCGGTTCGACCTTGCTTGTTACACATACGTGAGCTCCGGCTCATTCACTGGTTACACGGCGATGTCTAATATCATACATTTTGTATAAAAAGTTTGCACGGTGCATCAAACATCACGGCACGGTGTACTTTAATAAAACAACATACAGCCTCACATTAACCACTGCACAGTGTAGGCACATGTCAGCTGTCCTTACTAACGGCACAAAACCTGCATGGATTTTGGAAAGTCACCGAGAGCACTTTCTACGCTCCCCTTTTCCCTTTTGTTGAGGCAAATTTGTGATTTTGGGCAATATAAATTAAATAACAGTTGACTTGACTGTCTGTCTCGGTCAATAAATAAGGACTTGATGAATGCAGTGCAAATGTGCTAAACACTAGTGTTGGTGTGATATTAGTAGATGCCTGATTACAGTCCGCACCGTGTTTTTGCTAAATTTAAATTTCGCCTATCTTGTGAGGATGCAAAATACCCAATTTTTCACTTACTTTCCATGCTAAGAAAAAAGTAAGCATTAAAAATCTAAAATCGTATCAGCCATGAAAAGGTGAAACAAAAGGCACACTACAACTCGTACTTTTATACTTTTGCAGTGACAGCAATACACAAACAATTTGTCTGTTATATCTTGAGTCCTAGGAGATGTTTTTAGACAAATATTAACCAACTAACTGTAGGATGTATTTGCATAAAGTAAAGGTTTTCCTGATTTACTCTTCAAAATGCAGAACTTAAAATTTAGTGTCCGAATAAACCTAAGATATGCTCTGTCAGTGCATATTTAGGGTGTTTACACTGATGAGTCCTCACACTCAGGAACAAAGGTGAAACATATTTCAAGATATGATGACTTGGTCTTGATGACATATTTTTGATGAAACAGTAAGTGTTATTTTGCGACTGAAATAGAAAGACTCAAGTTACTTAGTTCATGTTGCTCTTACACAGAATGTCTACAAAAGAATAATGCAACCCTTAATGAGATCTATGACATATTAGGACAGATTTCCCTTTTTGTTCCATCACTATTCAAATGTGTACAGAGTTATCCAAAAAAAGGTTTTCTTTACTTTCACTTTCAATCTGAAATGTTTGTAATCTGCCTGAATGCTGCAAACGCTCAACTGAAGAAACCTGACAGGCAAAAAAAAAAGAAAGAAATGGAAGCAGACATTTAGTATAGACTGCTTATTGCTATAAAGAGGCAGAGTAATACACTAACCTGTCTTAAATACAGCATAAACATTTTTACTCTTCAATTTTATGTGAATAATGTGGTGATGATTCTGATCCAATTCTAATCTCACTTTATCTGAAATTCTTGAGACCCGTGTTGCTAGTTTCAAGTTTACAGTTAAGAAACTTGGTTTTTTTCTTCAAACAAACACTAAATTAAGAGCTTTAGCTTATCCAGAAGATGTTTCCAGTGACTCCAGGTCAAAAAAAGTTAGGCTTTATGTTCTCTAGTGTTTATATATTGCATATGGCTACACATTTGTCACAAGTTAATCCAATGTATTGAACTGTACAATAAATGGTTAATAGACTGTACTTATATAGGGCTTTTTCTAGTCTTTTTGACCGCTCAAAGCTCTTTTTCTGATTGGTGGACAACCCGCTCTACCACCTAAGGCACAGCAACCCCACGATAAGATGTGAACACTCCCAAATCAACAGTTTACGTTTAAAATATAGCTGCATTGGTTCATACTACAAAGATGCTGAGTTTCAGAACGCAGCCCTCATAATGTAGATTGGCTACTGGAAGAAGTGGTAAAATGGTCAATACCACAGACTGTAGAAAAACATGATTTAGTGTCTTTGACATCATTCATATGTTTCTCTAGGGATGCCTTGAAGCATGTAATTGAAATATTGACCTATACCTACAAATTTAAAATGGGCACCCAAGGTAGAGCCCGGGCAGAATACCATACTATTTCAATATTTATATGTACACCTGTACAGATCCAACATGCATAATGATAGATGCCCTGGTGGTAGTTTGAGGTTGAAAATATAAGAATAGTTAAGATTTTAATTTGTGCCTTTCTATTTTCTTTTGAAAAAAACACCATACAAATTGAGTTAACATTATGTTCTGCAAACAATTGATCAAAACAATATATTCAACATGGATTTGAAATGGATCTTCTATATTAAATCAGTTATATAACAGTGCAACATATCAAATTATCAATTAACTTAATCAACAAGTTAATTGATAATTTTCCACAATGACTGCAAATATTACCACTATTCTTTTCCGAGACACATGCACAGCAAGTTTCTTTCATTAAAATGTGTAACTTATCCATTTAGCCACCACCATTTATTAAAAGAGCCTGTGGTTAACATTTTATATTACCAATTCGTCAACTTCACCAGCTAACCCTCTAATTCATGACATATTAATGCCTTAATATCAGTCAACCTACAATGTCTAGCTGTGACTTTTGGTCTGGGATAGGACTAGAAGTGTAGTAGTTTTTGCCTGGATCGCAACAGCAGGGCCAACCCTATAAACACCGATGTCTGTGAGTGAGTGAGTGAGTGAGTGAGTGAGTGAGTGAGTGAGTGAGTGAGTGAGTGAGTGAGAGAGTGAGAGAGTGAGCAAGTGAATGGGTGAGTGAATGGGTTCGTGGCTATCATCAAATTGTCCTTTTTGCTTGGGAACGTTCCTGAGTCAAATGAACCAGAAGAATCTAAGAGGTAGCCATGAAAAAAGCTAGTCCAATATTCTAAATGTTCAAAATTTTTCAATGCTTCCTATCTTATTTCCTTTAGCATAGGACACACTGGACTTTCTTTTATGAAAGGAAATAATGCCATCCCACAGTCCCAGGTGGCAGCAGCATATAAAGCAACACATAATTCAGTCATTCATGCAAAAAGTGATCATGACTGACAAGTTACCGTTACTTATCAACGTTCAACAATGTTCCACCCACAGATGAATTATGAAACTGCTGCTTTTGTAAAATTATCAGAGCAAAGTTAATGCTGTAGCCTAACCTATGCTCAAGTTGAATCAGTTATTTATCTCCATTTTGTGCACTGTTGTATTGCCAGCCTTTAGGTATAAAAAATAATTGTACTTCAGTCACAGAATGATGATATGTACATTAGTGGATGTGTAGACCTGATGGGTTGCACGTATCTTGCATTAATCTAACAATTATTTTCATACAATCAAAATAATTAATTGGAATTCATGTTGATAAATAAAGGAGGGACAGGAGGGAAAGCATGAGCAATCATTCCCAATGTGACAAACATTTCATTTAACTTTCGGGACTGGTAGTCTTTATTCCAGTCTTGGTAATGATGTAATATTTTTCGCCTAGTTGTTTACGTTCACATAGCATACATTAAACATCAAGGTACGAACGCACAGGGTAAAGTATCTAAAGTGCACTTTTTGTAGTTCATCTTCAGATCATTGTAGTTTCATGGCAGATCCACATCAATAACATCTGCCATTGCATAATTACACAGCTCAGTGTAAGCGCACCTGGATTCTCTTAGCACTGCTGTTGAATTCTCCTTCACATCTTTCCTTGACCTCATGACATTTTCCATTAACGTCAAGAAAAAGTGGTTAGGAAAGGAGATTTAAGGAGATTTAGGAAAGGAGATGTTTTTTAAATTTTCAACCAGTGAGTAAGTGTGTGATAAATTTACACCAATGGTCAGCCGAATGCTGCATGACTGAGTGCTGACTTTGCGCCATTGGTTGACTAGCCAAATGGTGGAGTTTCCCCATTTGCCATTGCTCTTCCAAAATTAATTGGCACAAATAGCTTTTATTTTTTAATCGGGGGGTCATTTCCAGGCAGCTGTTACTAACTTAGTGCATAGGTTGTGAGATTTATCATCTTTTCAGACACTTCAGCAACTTCTCTTCAAAAAAAGCACGTGGGAAGAGTCATCAGTATTGCCTTGCAAGCACGAGGTTGGGCTTTCTCTCTACAGGCATGTCTCTATTCATCTCATTCAGTTGATGGCATGTCAGCTGCATAAATGTGAATGAGCATTAACTCAACTAAATAAGTTACTCTAGGTGATCATTTTACAAGCAAATTTAGCTGAAAACACAGCACAGTTGTTTTTTTTTAACTTATGTGTTTGATGATTTTGTCAGAATTTCACAATTATTAGAATCAGGATTTTAGTGCAGAGCAGCAGCTTGGAAGAGACTGGAGGTTAACGTGTAGTCTTAATGGACCACATTCCAGTCACAATTTCATACTTGTTCTGTTGTCTGACAACAGAAACAGAAAAATATGTAAATGATAACATCTCTATTGGGAAATCAGCTGTATTAAAATACTATATGTGTGAGCAAAGAGTAGGAGAAAAACAAGCAATTCAGCCATATATTAGGTTTTGACTTAGTCTTGTTCAATAGGCACCCAAAATTTTTAATCTCTGTAGCGCTCATAGGATATCCTCAACAGCCCCTTTTACACATGCACCATAATATTTGAGAATTTTACCTGCTGGTATCTTGCTTAAAGCTTTTATTTCCTGCAAAAGCTGCAAGAGGCTGTTCAAATGTGATTAAAATCTGTGACATTGCCAGTAAAAGCAAACACATGTCTGTAACTTTTTTCACTTGGGCATTGTTGTGTCATGTGTATTGTGTTGATCCAGTCTCTAGAGACTGAACTTCCCAGACTGATCATTTACATTTAATGACCAGAAAAATAATGACCTCTATTTGTTATCAGGCAATTCAAAACAAAAGTCTTGAAATTATTGCTTGTCTCAAATTGGTAGTGGTGCAGTACGGAACTACATTTCACTGAAAGGTGTTTGTAATAGTAATATAAAATCTAAAAAAAAACATCTCTTCGAAACAAACACCTCACCTCCAATATTTGCATCCTAATACAGCACCAGTACAAACCCAATCCTCAGTAGACCATATACTGGTACTGTAGCTTCAATAACCCAAACTTCCCTGACATAGTCCCAACAAAAGCTGTATATTAATGAATATTTAAGCAAAAAGCGGATATAGTATTCACTGCAGAACTGTCTCTGACTGCACTGCATTTACAGGGGGTTTATTTTGCAGAAAGTGCGCATATAATAGTGGAAGACTAACAGAAAGTGGATTTTGCCATTCACTGGATACTAGCTATCGTTCCCTCCAGAAAATTCACTCCATGAGCACATTAACACTAGAATATTCAACTAGTCATGATTTATCGTTTATTTTCTATCCAAAACAGGCATAACATTGTGTTTGATGTATGTGTTTAAAATAAATAAAACAAATCTAAAAGAAGGTGAGAAAAAACACAATGGCTAAACAAAGGAACCAAAATAGGTCTAGGACACAACAGGCCTGTGTATTCCTTGAGAAACAATTGCTATACAATTGCTACATTTAACCCCAATATGCCTCCAAGTAAGTGACGAAAGTGAACATCTGAAAACCCTACACAACCTCTTGTAATTATTGTATCATATGATATTAGAAATAGAGTACCCAAATGAGCAGATGCGAGATCTTACCTTGGCAAAATAAGAAAAATGGAACTTATTTTCAACTCAATCAGCCGCTCCTCATCAGTTTGGGTGATCGCTGGCTGCCACACACACTGGAGAGGAACTCTGAAGACACAAAAGCCCAAACAAATACAAGCATGCACACGTGGACACACGGACACACACATACACACACACACACACACAAAAAACACATGCACGTACGCATACACACACACACACACACACACACACACACACACACACACACACACACATACACACACACAGACAAGCATTGAGGGAAGACGAGTCAGTATCAGGTTCTTTGTTTTGCTGTTTCTTGATAATTACTGAATAGGAGATTATAAGACTATGTCTGGAAGGTAACGTCCTCCCTGGGCCTTGTCATAGAGGTCTTCACCACTATGCAGCGATCAAATCCATTAAGTACCATCCCTAACCACCTCTCCAACCCTAAAGTAATTCCTTTTAAAGGCTGAAACCATACCCTTTTGTCATTATTTTCTTGTCTTAACTGATGCAAAACATACTGAAATATATTCACAGAGTTTGCCAGGGGCTTGATCAAGCAGAACACAAAACCATACAGTGATAACTGTTATGTATAAATTACAACAGCTTACTTTAGTTCTGTTTAAATTTGCATAATACTTCTAAAGTTGTCAAAAGCGTTTGCTATAGCCCATTCAGGCCCAGGACCGAATTAACTAACTGGAACTTAAGCTTAATTTATTAAGTTTAAGTTGGGAAATATTTTAATAGCATTATCCTTTTAGGAACTACTGTATTTTTATACACAGTCGGTCATTTTCAGAGACTCAAAGAATTTGGACAATACTTGTGAATTTGTGACAGATATTATTATGGCCAGGTGTGGCCTGTTGCCTTGTTATTTCATGACAAATGAAGCAGATAAAAGGTCTGGAGCTGACTCCAAATGTTGAATTTGTATTTGGTATCTGTTCATGGGAATTCTCAATATATGGTCCAAAGAGGTCTGGAAAATTGTGTTGTTGTCCAAATGCTTATTTACATAACAATATGTTCCGCTATATCAAGAACAAAATTCTTTATTCTTCACCTTAGGGGGAGCCCACAGACTTTGTTCACAGCAGACATTTTGACTTGTCATACTATTGAAGGAAAAAGTTTAGGTGTACCTAATAATATTAATTATATCTCATTCTAGATGTGCCAGTAAGCTGTGTCAATGAGCCAGCATGTAAAACCTTTGGACCTTGGAACTTGCAAACCTAGGATTTATGCAGTCATTATTAAAAGGTCTCCTCCAAACAGTATCTTAAAATACCCAGCTATAATTAATATTTTGTTTAAAATGGTTTTCCAAACAAAATGTAAAAGTAAAAGGGGAAAAGTAAAAAGTTGGAGAAATTCTTGATCTATAAATATTCAAATATGCAACTCTTACAATCCTCGTGCCCTGCCCATCACCATTGCTTGTTGCAGGTAGACCAGTGAAAGAGCAGTCACATTAAGAGGACTATCGTTAGAGGAGATATTGGAGAGATTCAACCTTACATGTTTGAGCCTAGGTCAGATCCAGACTCAGATGATGAGTCTGTTGTGCACCAAAATTGGTGACTAGCAGACTTATCAGAATGGTAAGTATAGTTATCATCTTTTATTTGGTTTATATTGGTTGTTAGCTTCTTAGCTTGTAACTTGCAATGGCTAACATAGCGTTAGTGGTTGTGCTAATGTAAACTCTTGCTCTCTGTCCTAACAAGTCCTCTCTGCACTTGATGTTTCAGGGTTCTTTTACGCTACCCT
The DNA here is from genome assembly GCA_016859345.1 of Istiophorus platypterus. Lineage (NCBI taxonomy): Eukaryota > Metazoa > Chordata > Actinopteri > Istiophoriformes > Istiophoridae > Istiophorus > Istiophorus platypterus. Next base: position 8,861,778 of record CM029117.1, read on the forward strand.
GCAAGTTTACAGGAGTAGTTCCTATAGGTATGTGACGTATAAAATCCAGGCAGTCTGAATCCATGTTTTTGAGACTGTCAGAGTCCTATGCTTCTGAATGCTGTTTTTTTTTTGTGTGTGTGTAATGTGTAAAAAGTAGGATAATAACGTTTACGACCGAACCATAACCAAAACTGTATAACACTATCTCTTGCTCTTTAGCCTTTGAGCTAGCGCCTTAAAGAGGCATCGGTCAGTGTAGCTTAAAACCGATGGGTAACTGTCCTTAAAAAGAAACCAGAGCAATGGCAATGATGTGTCCTGCATATCCTCTTTGTTTACTAACAGGAGGGGATGAGATGGTTGAATTAAATGTTGCTGTATAAATATGAACTGATATGGATATTTTTCCGATTAACGTACATCATTATTTGGCAAAGGTATGCTAGAATCACATAAAACAATAGACTGACTTTCAGTGCAATGAACTGTGTTTTGCTGCTGCTTGCTCATATCAAACAACTCAAACTATGTAAAGAAAAAAGAAGTCTATTTGTTAGTTATATTGAGAAATTATTTAAAGTAAATAGGAAAACAGATCTTTGTAAAACCTTAAAACAATATGATCATATTATGGCAATAAAATTCCACTGAAAGTCAATAAAAGATCACACCCAGCCCTTAAACATTTCTATATACACTGATTATGACGATGGTATGAGAGTGAAGATATAGTATACTCTCTAATATTGTTTATAGTCTGCTATCTTGCAATATAAACATATCAGCACTCGTGGTTTAGTCTGAACTCAGTTGTGGTTTGGGCTCTACGCAGACCGCAAGTCTGAGGCCAGGACTGGCCGAAGATGACATTATGTGGTTTCTTTAAAATGAATTATCTGTCATTGAAAGTAGGCGCGCACCTTGACAGGACAACTCAGCTAACTAGCTAGCTAACACTGGCTAGCAGGGACCCACAGGAGCCAGCAGTTTTATTGGCTAGCCTTGCTCCCACCTCTTCTACACTGACCACACAGGCGTACGTTAACTTTTTTTTTTTTTTTTTCCAAAAATGGAGAGGACGGAATCTTCATCTCGTAAATACAATGTGTAAAAAGGGGCAGTATGTCTATCAGCAGCTGTGGCAGGAGCGCAGTGTGGGTCTGTGACTGGTACAAACGTTACTAGAGAGCAGTGGCGGCTACATTAGCCTACTAGCTGAAGCCAGTGGACAGCCATGACTAGCGTTAGCGAGGAAGCTGGAAGAAGCCTGACAGCACAGCAGAAGTCATTAGCAGTCGTCACGGACCGACGACATCTTCGTTCTTACCAAGGCTCTGGATGCTGTAGAGGTAAATTTGACACCAGGCTGATATATATCAACTGGATGCACTGGGCGAAGGAGACAGAAGACAGTCTGAAAGAGCGAGTGCAGTGTTCAGCCTCTGTGGAGGTCTTCACCTGGTGCTTCCATGTCTGTTTACCAGACTGCATTCTGGGACACGGACGTCACTGCGTCAGGACGCACGCACGCACGCACGCACGTACACGCAAGCACACAGACGCGCGCGCGCGCGTCTCCATAATCATCATATTTCTGGTCTGTTATAATCGGTGAAATACAAAGGTATAAACCTTGGACAGTTTGCAATGAGCACTGTAATACAGGTGCCACACACAGTCCTGGTTTAAAATATTGAGGTCTCGTGTATTTTAAGTACAGAATTTGGAAAATCTAAAGAAGGAAATGCAAATTAACCAAATTTGTTTAATCAAAATATGTTAAGAAATATTCAAGTTTACTGAACCGCATGAAATAATAAAAAAAAAAAAAAAAAAAAACCGGCCTGATAGTGAAATAATAAAATATGTACCTCAGACACAGTTATCAGCAACTTAATCATTTTTTGGTTGCAGAACCTTTGGCAACAATGACGCCTCTAAACATTTTTAGTCATCTAAAAGCTTCTTGTACGTGTCTGCTTGTCATTTCTGCCACTCTTCCACTACTGTGCGTTCAAGCTCTTTTACCGTCTATATATATATATATATATATATATATATATATATATATATATATATATATATATATATATATATATATATATAGGTTGTTATTCGGTAACCTAGGAGCTTTTATCAAAATATTCTGGTTATACAAAACTGGTTAATTTGCATTTATTTTTGAAGATATTCTTAATCCTGTACTTAAATAATCAAGGGTTTCAAAAATTTCTACCAGGACTGTAAGATACTATGTAGAATGTATCATGTGAAGACATACTGAAAAATTTACATTGATATGAACTACAGTTATGATTTTTGTGTATTTTTGTATTTTCAAGAAAAGCATATCCTATTTCATTTTTGAACATATTCAATCCAGGATGTAGAGATTTGGGATCCTTATCCATGTTTTGCTTTATTTAGAGAACATCACACTTTCAACTTTTGAAGAACTGACATACCTTTTTGTCTGTACATTTACTTTTTACTTTACTGTGCATTTCAGTAAAATAAAGGAACTTGAGAACTCCTGTTAACTGGAAAATAACCCTTTAACTGTTTTTGATATAACAGGTAAAAACAGCTGGTAGAGGGCTCCAAGAACATATCAAACAGTATACAATCAAATAAACAAAAATATTACACACAAAATTTCACGCCTTCAACTTCAAATATTCACAAAATTCCTCTAACCATGTCATCAGAGGTACTAATAAATATTAAGGATAACAATTAATAATGACTTTGAAATGTATTTTCAGTCTCCTTGAGGTGTTAAAAAAAGACGAGAAAACTGCATTGCTTCATGTCTCAAATGCTTGTATTAATGATTAACCTATGCCAAATATTATTTTATCTATACCTGTGTTAAACACATTGGAAATATCCTCGTGTAGGTTTCTTGTCCTTTTTAATCATTTGTTTTTCTTTATTAAGTTGTCAATACAGTTGCATTTGTATTACCCACGTTAGACTGTAAAATGATCCTTGAATAAAGCTTTAAAAAAAATTCCGTCCAATCACAGCCGTCGGTCTGCTTTGTTCACTTCCTGCTGTTCAATAAAGTTTTTCCAGGCGGACGCAACATGGGAGCTGTAACAGACGGTGAGTTACTATTTAATTCGTTGATTTCGACTCTCCGGTAAAAGCCACGAGTAGAAGTGTGTGCCGGAATTTTTAAAGTATCCACATGTACCCGGTCATACTGGCGACACAAGCTCATTTTACACAGGCGTAGCTGCGTGTTTTCAAAACAGCTACTATGCAAGAGTAGCCGTGTTAGCTGGCTAACCGTTAGCTTTGCGGCTTTTTAATTTACATGCTGTGTCTGAAAGGCTGCTTGACCCCATCTTTCGGCCATATCCTAGATGAAGTTATTCGGAAACGTCTTCTGATTGACGGAGACGGAGCCGGAGATGACCGTCGAATCAATGTGCTGCTAAAGAGTTTCACCAAATGGTGCAACTCGCCTGGGACCCCGGAGGAAGGGTACGTGAGCTCCGCAGACCTCAGCCTTTGGACTTTTGAAGCACAGTATTTTCTTGAGAATCGTGGTGAAAATCTGCTCTGCTTTGAACCACGAACCGTCTTGTGATTCTGTTTAGCTTCACGCAGTATCAGAGGATGCTTGGCACACTGGCCCAGTGCGAGTTCTCCATGGGGAAGACGTTGATGGTCTACGACATGAATCTTCGGGAAATGGAGAATTATGAGAAAATCTACTCGAACATTGGTAGGAAATGGAGATTTCTTGGGTCTAAACAGGAATATTTAAAACCCATTTTTATTTAGGTTTGTTCGCAAGCTGCCGACAGCTTATGGTCCGCACATTCTTGTCTGTTACGTAAATACTCATGTTCATCCATTTCATCTTTTTTATGTAGTTACTAGGAGAAGTGAGTCACTGCAATAAAATGTATATCTTTCAAAGGCATTACAGAATTACCTCATTACTGTCTTTTTGTCCACACCGCAGAAGAAAACATCACGTCTGCACATGAGAAGATAGCAGAATGTAAAAAAGAAATTCAGAGGGCAAAGAGAATACGAAAAAATCGCCAAGGTAAGAATGGTTTCAGGGCTTTTGATTGGATTAGATAATTACAGAAAAAAAACAAAATATTGTAGTTTAGTATAAAAAAGGTTGATAGAAGTGGCGGAATTGTATTTAGGCCATATATAGTTTTGAGTTATCAAAAGGTAAAAATTTCAGAGCAGCTTGATTTTGTTTTGCCCCCCCCCCCCCCACACACACACACACACACACTGAAGGACTTGGAGGCAATATGAGGTGTCAACATTACATAAAAGTGTACATTTTCATGGTTTAACACCCTCTGTTTCTTTGGTTGTTCTGTCTTGTCAGAGTATGATGCTTTAGCCAAGGTTATTCAGCAACACCCAGACCGACATGAAACACTAAAGTAAGTCAGTATGTTCTATGTCATTCAAATATTGATTAAGTTGCCGTTCAGTGTGTTTATGAAAGCTTTTCCTTTCATGGTAATCAGATTAGGTGTTTAATTTTGCTTTGATCACTTATAGACAGTTGGAAGCACTTGACAAAGAACTCCAGCATCTGTCTCACATCAAGGAGAATGTGGATGCAAAGGTAAAACCAAATTCACTCTTCCATTCTAACCCACAATGTCTTCAATCATTAGTAGTATTTTATTTAAATTGTTTGAATCTCCAATTTGACCCACTCAGCTGGAGTTAAGGAAGAAGCAGTTCCATGTGCTACTCAGTACCATACAGGAACTACAGCAGACCCTTGAGAGTGAGTAACCATGGATGAGTTTTGGTGCCATGTTTGAATTGTTTGTGCTTTTTGGTGTCACCGTGCCATGTTCTTTATTCTTAATCGCTTCTTTGCCGTACAACAAACCAGGGAACCTTTAAATAATAAATAAACAAACAAATAAATACATAAATAAAATAATAAAGCAGAGAGGTCCCATGTGTTGCTAATCATTTTTATTTTTCTTAGATGATGAAAAATCAGACAATGATGACAACAGTCAGGAAAGCCCTGCAGAGAATGGTGAATGAGCGAGTAGAGATCCCGACTTGTTAATATGAAGTGAACCAGTTTTTAAACAAGTTTTATTTTTTGTCTAAGAATGCTTTTTGTATGTATTGTTGAATAAAGTTGGCTTGTCCATGTCTGTCTTGTTTAGTTTATTTATCAAAATTTCTTTACGTATAACTCAAATTGTTTTACTCACGTTTTCACTTAGAATAATTAACCAAGGATTCCAGGCAGACTGATGGGAATGCATAATGAATGCAAGACCAATACATCAGACTGATCCAAATAACACAGGGATACAAATTGTTGAAGGTTATGAGAAATACTATGTTTTATCTATATGCACTACTGGTGGAAAGTTACTGGAAAGAAGTTGGGACTGAATCAACTTTATACATTACCAATGCAGATACTTCACTGCAGAAGGGTGAAGAGCACATTTGCTTATTGATGCCATGGATGAGACATTATGTTTAGGTTTTTATTTAGAATACATCATTAGATGTTATAAGTTGTTATTAAGGATTGCATTACAGAACTATTGAGTTTTGCTGTCAAGCTGGGGTTTTGTTTTTACGGATTCCTCCCTAAAACCAGAAGGGGGTGCTATAATACATACTTTTATTATTCGTACATAGTCAGGAGTGAGTTTGAACTTCAACCACATCCCTCAAGAGCCAAAAGGTAGAAAACAGGACCAGGCAGCTGCAAGAAGACAAGCCTAAAAAGTGATTGTCTGGAATTTAGTTAGATTTGAAGGAAAGCCTTGTTGATGTTTATTGTTCTGTTTGTAGAAACAGGTCTCAGCCTAACATTAAGCAGGCAAGTTTAGTATGAGAGGATCAGTTTATGTTGTATCATTTCCTTTAAATTGCTGTTAGGGCTATTTTTTGAAAATATCATGAAGAGGGTCACTCGTAATGACAGACAGGATTGTGACCTGAATCTCCAGTTCCCATCAACTATATGGCACTTTATAATCACACTCTGCTCACTGTTTGCTTTGTCGAACCCGCCTTTACTGTTTTGCTTCACTCTTCACTCTGTGCAGTCATCAGCAGTAGCTGTTTTCAAGAAAAAGCTAAGAACTAAAAACAAAAACAGCTGGAAGACAGTGAATATTGGATTAACATTAGCCAGGTGACCTGAAACACTAGTACAAATAACTGATATGTTGCTACATTAATTCTGGATGTATAAATAAGCTGTTTGCTAAAAGGTTTGCCATTTCAACTTAAAATGTGATGTAATCATGCCATTGTGCTAACAACTTGTTTCCGCCCCAAAATATCAGAGTCAGTAATTGTTCATATTGGGAGTAATTCTTGGGGAAAAAAATGTTCATATTTATTCTAAGACAACACATTGATTGATTGAGTAAAAGCAGGTTTGAATAGCTACATGAGACCAACAGTTAAAATTTGAACATCGTGCCTTTGGATATATTTTACATTTTATATTTTAAGGAACATTCTAGGCCTCTCTAATAAAAAAAATGGTATTTTCAAGTGGAAGTGTGGACTGCAGTACATTAAAACAACTACCAACAACAACCAACAATGGCTGGTTCTGACTTGGCTGTTATATCTAAAGCAAATCTGTCTATTCTACAGTGAGAACAGTAAAAAGTAAAACTATAATAATCCTACAGAAACAATTGTACAGTATTTGACGAATAAAAGTGGTACAGTAGACATATGCTGCAAGGCCCTGAACTTTAAAAGTTCACCAGGTATGCGCGGGCCTTGATGAGGCGTCTGAGGCGACTCTGCAAGGCAGCCCTCTTGGTGCCAATTTCACAGTCCTCCTTCAGCAAGAACTCCATATTTTCCTTGTCCTGGAGCATCAGCTGCATCTCCCTCTGCAGCTGAACGGAAGACTCCTGCAGCATCTGGTAGCGAATGATTAGCGGGATCTGGTCAGCCAGACGCTGGCTGGCAATCTAAAGGAGATAGAAAGACAAGTTTTTATAGACAAGAGCAGTTACTTAAAAAATCGGAGCCTCTGTCTAAAAACTACTGACATTGTTTTTGTTCATAAATCTTTGCTCCAAATTAAAACTTACTTTGTAATATGATTTGAGATGTAACAGCAACTCCTGAAGTGTTGCATTACTATCCCTGCTGTAAAGAAGACTCCTTTCTTTTTGAGATTTCATGCTTTTCCGTTTGACTTCTTCCTCATCCTCCTCTTTCTTTCTGTCACTCAAACTGCTGCTGTAGGTTCTGTCCTGGGAGTAAACGATCATCTCCATCTTGAACTGAATTCTCAGCATGGACTCTGCAGTGACCTGTTTTTCTTGTTTTATGGCTTCGATCTTTGCCTGGAAAATGAGATTTTTATCAGTCTGTACATGGCCAAAAATGACACCATTAAAATAAGTTTTTGACGGCCAAAGTACTAACGGTGGCTATCAATTTATAAGAATGTCAATATCAGACTTATAGAAACCTTTGCTGTTTTTGCGAGGTTAGGAAAGCCATTGAAGCTACTGTGGGCCAGCTGTATGAACATGTTCCTAAAAACATCTGGAGAAAATGGAAAAGACCCCTTCAAAAATTAGAGCAATATGGAAAAACACAGTAAATCTGTCATATATTCAGTCATATACCTCCAATATCCCTGAGTTTCTTGACAGCTGGTTCTTCCAGCTGTTTGATCTGCTGCTTGACCATGTCCTCAAAGGTCTTGTAGTTGATGAATCCTGGCAGTTCTCTTCCCCGGTATCGCTCTTCATAGTTTGCTACCTCCCTCTCTATTCTCGTGTTAACTGTGACGTACAAACACATATTTCAGAGTCCTGCTGATGGACGTCTGTATGCCAGAGCAAAATGAAACACTCACAGTGATCTCCTGAGTTTTGCAGGTGGCTGTTCCAATTCCCAAACTCTCTTCTGAGTATAGAAAAGACATTGAGTGTGTCTCCACACTTGAGTTCCTCTCCTGAAGCTAGACTTTTGGCATCATGAGTGAATGCTTGCACTTTCTGAAACACACATGTGACAGCAGAAACAGCTGTTTAGAAGTGGTTTGTTGTTTACATAACAAATTATTCAAGACAAACAAAATCCGAATTGCCAGGTAGTAGGTAATTATATAGTATGAGGGAGCTCACATCAATAAGGTAGACGATTCTCTCAGCCGTGTCAGATGGGGGTCCTGTGCCATATCTGTCCAGCTCTGCCTGAGTCTCTGCTAGTTTATCCTCTATCTGCTCTTCCAGTCGAGGAAGAGATCTCTGAAGATCACACAGCAGGGTCAAACTTTTGAGACTTATTTGTAATTTGCACAATAAATTATTGAGGTGAAGAAATAATAAAAACCCACCTCAATATGATGCACCAGCTCGAGTGTGAGTTTCTCAGCCAGTTTAGGAACACTTGCATGGCCTTCATTGTAGAGAGTTCTAAAGCAAGAACAAAAAGCTACTAGGTAACAAAAACTTTACCATGTACACATTTTGCATAATCACTGGAAAAACGGAACTTACTGGAAATGTGCATGATCTGTAAAGAAGGCTTTCTCCTTTTCTACTGCATCAGTAAGAGACACCCTCTCTGTGATCTCCTTCTGACCCCTGCACTTGACGATCATGTAGCCCTTCTTCAGGTGGATGACCTCGTTGTGGACAATGTCGACCACTGTCTCTTCTGTGCCTTTGTCCACCAGATCAGGCTTGGTCAAGATACCTGAGAGAGAGAGAGAGAGAGAGCTACCTAAGAGAGGGGTAACTTACCCAACAGCTGGTTGGACCTTTTTCTAAAATCACATCTATTTACCCAAAGTCCTCTCTCCATCAGGATCCACCTCCTGTGCCATTTTCAAAGCCTCTGTGGTTGCTATGTCCACGTTGCATGGAACAACCACCAGGCTGATGGTTTCTTGTTTTGTGATGAACTTGTGGATCAATCGCTTTATCTGGAAGTATAAATTCACATTATATCAAGTGTAAGTATAAAGTTATAGCTTTATCTTGCAATCAACTGTGTGTTAGACAAGTGGAATTTGACCTGCACTACAGAGCTTGGGAGATCACCAAAGTCATTAGGATTCATCCTTTGACTGTTCAGCTATTGGCTGTGAAGATATTTAACTCCGAACAAAAGTACCGAGTGCTGAACCCTTATACCTGGTCTCCGATGTTCTCTGGTTGTCCCTTTACAGCCACCCTGGCGATGCCGGGCAGGTCAATGAGTGTCAGGTCAGGAACATCAGGAGAGGCGATCTCCAGACTGATCAGGTCTGTGCTGATCCCAACACCGGCCCCAGCCATTTCATCTTGAGCTGGAGAGAGAGAGAGAGGGAGAGGACATGATATGAGATGATAAACACAGGACAGCCAGACTCATCACTGTAACCACACGAAAAATTCACCAGCTCTTTTAGTGCTTAGCTTTTGTTGATGACATTTAATCATGCTGTATACTGAACCTTCTCGAATCATTTCCTCCACATCTGCAGGATCTTCTATCTCTTTCTCATGTTCCTGGTAGCTTATCTTTCCATACCATGCCTCTCCTTCTTTCCTCCTCTTCATCTTCAGTTCGAGAGGACATCTTGTCACAATGCCTTATGAAAGAGTGCATGATGACAGAGGGAGGAAAAAGGGAGGAAATTGGGAAATTATTAGATAACTGTTAGATGATGGGCAAAGGAACAAAGTGATTGACGCAGATTCAGTAGTTTTTAAAGGATTTTGTAACAATGGCAGACAGGATTTTTTATTTTTATTTTTTTTTACATTATTGATATTTTCCCCTGGACTACTCTTCCTTGTTATTTGTGTATTTTAAGGCCAGGAAGTTAATTCATTGCCTGCTCGTATTCCATCACACTTCACTCCTTAATCATCTAAAGACACATGGACTGCTGAAAACCCTTGAGTTCACACTACACAGCATCCAGCTAGTGTGTGATAAGTAACACATTGAGAGTAACATAAAGATCCAGAGAGAGAGAGAGAGAGAGAGAGAGAGATGAGAAGGGACACAGAGGTCTTCAGACACAGAACTGATGTATATTAAATGGAGTAACCATCCTTAGTGCGAGTGAGGTATTGTTTTAGTTCTTGGATCAAAAGCTAAGATTTTTTTTCTTTTTTTTTTAATGACCTACCACTTCCTCTCGGCAGAGCCACCCCCGACAGCGCCTCCAACACAGAGCTCTTCCCCGAGCTTTGGTCTCCTATCACGGCGATAGCAGGCAGCGCCAAGTCCTTCTCTACACCCAGAGAGCGGAGGGAGTCTATGAGGTCGATGCAGGGACGCACCTTCTCCTCGTATTGTTGATTCAGCGTGTTCATGCTGATGACTTCTTGTCTCCTGTAATAAGTAAAACTAACAATTGCAAACTCTGGCTCCGGCCGGTGAGCGTCCTGCTGCGGGTCGACAGCTTTCAATGAGCTCAGTGTGACGGGTGTAGGTAGACGGCACCGCAGAAACGAAACTTGGAGGACACGGCGAGAGAAATCGAAACTGACCTGGCTGAGTTTTCTTTCCTTTACTATCGTTTCTCTCGCTGTTATAGGTTTAAATACCCACGGGTCAATGGTGCACATACAGTCATGTACTAGGGGTAAAATACGAGCTTCATCTGCTTTTAAACCACATAAATGGGACAATCAAACCTTTTCCCAAAGCACCGATTGATGCTACAGCACAAGTCCAGTATCTGCAGTCATGGGTTAAGTTTGCCAAAGCAGAGGAGACACTACGCCTATAACTGATAACTTCACTTACCTGTTCAATTGCAAAATTCATGTCAGTACTACATGAATAAGCCTTTGTCCAGCCCATCTATAATTCATCTTACTCACTTTTTATATGTAAAACAGATGGATGACCAACTGAAATTTTTGCTAAAATAATGATACTACTACTACTACTAATGATAATAATAATAATAACAATAATAATTTAAAGACATTAGGCAAAGCAAACACAAAATATATACTAGCAACACTTTTTAGACACCCTTTATAAAGGGTTTCTGTATTAACTGATGAATGTATTCTTCTTCTTTTTCTTTCGGCTTTTCCCTTTAGGGGTCGCCACAGCGAATCAGTGTCCTCCATCTAACCCTGTCTTCTGCGTCCACTTCTGTCACACCAACTACCTTCATGTCCACTTTCACTACATCCATAAACCTCCTCTTTGGTCTTCCTCTAGGCCTCCTGCCTGGCAGTTCAAAACTCAGTATCCTTCTACCAATATATTCACTATCTCTTCTCAGGACATGTCCAAACCATCTCAGTCTGTCTTTATCTCCTAAACCTCTAACATGTGCTGTCCCTCTGATGTACTCGTTCCTGATCCTATCCATCCTGGTCACTTCCAGAGAGAACCTCAACATCTTCATCTCTGCTACCTCCAGCTCTGCCTCCTGTCTTTTCCTCAGTGGTACTGTCTCTAGACCAAACAGCATCGCTGGTCTCACCACAATTTTGTACACCTTTCCTTTCATTTTAGCTGAAACTCTTCTATCACACATCACACCTGACACTTTTCTCCACCCGTTCCAGCCTGCCTGCACACGCTTCTTCACCTCTTTTCCACACTCTCCATTGCCCTGGACTGTTGACCCTAAGTACTTAAAATCCTCCACCTTCTTTATCTCTTCTCCCTGTAACCTCACTCTTCCACTTGGGTCCCTCTCATTCACACACATTTACTCTGTCTTGCTGCGGCTAACCTTCATTCCTCTCCTTTCCAGGGCAAATCTCCACCTCTCAAGCTTCTCCTCCACCTGTTCCCTGCTCTCACTACATATCACAATGTCATCTGCAAACATCATAGTCCATGGAGATTCCTGTCTAACCTCGTCTGTCAGTCTGTCCCACCTCCACCTTGAACTCCTCTGTCACACCTACAGCACACCTAACCACTGTCTTACAGTCCACATACATGTCCTGCACCACTCTAACATACTTCTCTGTCACTCCAGACTTCCTCATACAGTACCACAGTTCCTCGATCTACAAAGACACAATGCAGCTCCCTCTGACTTCCCTGTACTTCTCTATCAACATCCTCAAAGCAAATACTGCATCTGTGGTACTCTTTTTTTGGCATGAAACCATACTGCTGCTCACAAATGCTCACTTTTGCCCTTAGTCTAGCTTCAACTACTCTTTCCCATAGCTTCATTGTATGGCTCATCAGCTTTATTCCTCTGTAGTTGCCACAGTTCTGCACATCTCCCTTGTTCTTAAAAATGGGCACCAGCACACTTCTCCTCTATTCCTCAGGCATCTTCTCACTATCTAAGATCCTGTTAAACAACCCAGTCAGAAACTCTACTGCCGCCTCTCCTAGACACTTCCATACCTCCACAGGTATATCATCAGGACCAAGTGCCTTTCCACTCTTCATCCTCTTCAGTGCCTTCCTCACTTCATCTTTACTAATCTTTGCTATTTTCTGATCCACAACAGCCACATCTTCTACTCTTCGTTCTCTCTCATTTTCCTCATTCATCAACTCTTCAAAGTACTCTTTCCATCTTCCCATCACAATGCTGGCACCTGTCAATACATTTCCATCTCTATCCTTAATTACCCTAACCTGCTGCATGTCCTTCCCATCTCTGTCTCTCTGCCTTGCCAATCTGTATAGATCAGTCTCTCCCTCCTTACTGTCCAACCTAACATACAAGTCATCATAAGCCCCTTGTTTGGCCTTTGCCACCTCTACTTTCACCTTACGCTGCATCTCCCTGTACTCCTGTCTACTCTCTTCAGTCCTCTCAGTGCCCCACTTCTTCTTAGCTAATCTCTTTTTCTGTGTACACTCCTGCACCTCCTCATTCCACCACCAAGTCTCCTTATCTACTTTCCTTCCAGATGACACAACAAGTACTCTCCTCCCTGTCTCCCTGATCACATTAGCTGTAGTTGTCCAGTCATCTGGAAGCACCTCCTGACCTCCCAGAGCCTGCTTCAACTCCTTCCTAAAAGTCATGCAACACTCTTCCTTTTTTAGCTTCCACCATTTCGTCCTCTGCTCTGCCTTTGTCCTCTTCGTCTTCCTCACCACCAAGGTCATCCTACACACCAGCATTCTATGCTGTCTGGCTACACTCTCACCAACCACTACTTTGCAGTCACTGATCTCCTTCAGATTACACCGTCTACACAAGATGTAGTCTATCTGTGTTCTCCTACCTCCACTTTTATACGTCACCCTGTGCTCCTGCCTCTTCTGGAAGAAAGTATTCACTACAGCCATTTCAATCCTTTTTGCAAAATCAACCACCATCTGTCCTTCTGCGTTCCTCTCCTGGATACCGAATCTGCCCATCACTTCCTCTTGCCTCTGTTTCCTGCACCAACATGTCCATTGAAGTCTGCACCAATGACAACTCTTTCATCTCTAGGGATGCTCTGTATGGCTTCATCAAGGTCCGACCAGAATTTCTCCTTCTCCTCCAGCTCACAGCCTACCTGTGGAGCATACCCACTAACCACATTGAACATTACACCTTCGATTTCTAGCTTCAGACTCATCACTCTATCCGACACTCTTTTTACCTCCAGGACATTCCTAACAAGCTCCTCCTTCAAGATAACTCCTACTCCGTTTCTCTTCCTATCTACACCATGGTAGAACAACTTGAACCCTGCTCCAAAACTTCTAGCCTTGCTACCTTTCCACCTGGTCTCCTGGACACACAGTATGTCTACCTTCCTCCTCTGCATCATGTCAACTAACTCTCTACCCTTTCCTGTCATGGTTCCAACATTCAAAGTCCCTACTCTCAGTCTTAGCCTCTTGGCATTCCTCTTCTCTCTCTTCCTACGAACACACCTTCCTCCTCTCCTTCTTCTACCAACAGTAGTCCGATTTCCACCGGCACCCTGTAGGTGAACAGGCGGTCGTTGTTAACCCGGGCCTCGACCGATCTGGTATGGGATTCATAGATTTGATTCGCATGTTTGATTTGGCAAAAGTTTTACGTCGGATGCCCTTCCTGACACAACCCTCTGTATTTATCCGGGCCTGGGACCGGCACAATAAGACACTGGCTTGTGTCCCCTTGCGGCTACATTATTAACTGATGAATGTATTAATGCTAAAGATTATTGTACTAATGCACTATACAGTTGGATAGTCAGCACAAGCACAACTTATAGGTCCTCTGTAAATAAGGATCAAAGTTGATTCCTAAATAATAAAGGTCTTTATAAGAACCCCTCTGAATTTTTATTCAAATGGGAATAAGTTGTTAAAGAGCTGGATTTTTGATCCTGTTGTCCCAGAACTGAAGAGCTAAGAAGACAAAGCAGGTGCCCTGCTGAAGGCGGATAAACAAGTGTCTTTGTCACAACCTGGCAACCCCAAAGTTCTTCTTAGTAATAACTGGTCTGAAAAGCATTAGTAAATGATGTATATAACCTCTAAGAAAGCCATCATTTATAACTTAGAAACCCTGTATGAAAGGTATCTTATTAGAAAGTAATACAATGTCTAGGGCTCAAGCACTTTCTAATAAGGCATCATTTCTAAAGGTTTATAAGTGGAAATTAATGGCATTATTAACTGTTAATTCATTATTTAATTATGCTTTTTAGACCAGTAGTAAGCAATCAATAACAACAACTTTTGGGCTGCAGGATTATGGAAAATCCTCCTCCAGCTCTCAACTTTGCATTTTTTTTTTCATTCATCAGAGAAACTTTTCCGGTGGCCTGTTTGACCACCTACTCTCTTGAAAATAGCTGCAGGACATCTGTTCCAAAATCCGCTTATGATATATCCTCATTTATAACTGCAGGTGAATGACTAACTTTGGCTAATGGCTCATTAGACCCCTCATTGATGTCTGACTAACATTTAGACCACAGCCTTTTTGACAATAAAATTCAAAACCTTATGCTATACACTATTGATACAGGTTAGAGAGAGTGAGAGACCAGGAGAGAGGAGAGAGCGCATAGCACAATACAGGATACAGATACTACGTAAAGATGTATGGTAATAATGAGAATAGTAATAATAAAACTAACAGTTATAATGACAGGGCTAATAGTAATAACACTAATAAGAATAAGTGAATTAGTAATAGTAATAATCATGATAATTGAAGCAGTGGGTATTGATAAGGCTCATTGGGTAGTTGGTGGTCTGCCACCATGGATCCAGACTCTGCGGCATCAAAGGCAGAAAAACATGTAGAAAGTGACAGTGGGAGAGAAGAGAGAGACAAGAAAGCATAAAATTACAGGAGAGAGAAGAAGTAAAGTTAGTAACGGGCATTGATGGGATATGAATGCGTAGAGATGGAGAGGAAGAGGAGGAAATGTGACATCCCCCAGTAGTGTAGGCCTATAGAAGCATAACTAGGGGATGCCAGGTCTTACTAATTATATCACTAGCTTTATCAAAAGGAGGGTTTTAAGTTGACTCTTAAACATGGAGAGGGTGTCTGCATCCCGGACCCAAACTGGAAGATGATTTTTAGTGTCATTTCGTGCCTCAGTGTCATTTTGTGCCTGAATTTCCCAATGTTAGGTAGGTGAAAAAAAGGCAGTCCTTATATATAGTTTGTTTTATGTGGGAATTCAAGGACATGTCCTGATCAAAGAGAACTCCAAGATTCCTCACAGTGGTGCTAGAGGCCAGAGCAGTGTCATCTTGAGTATGTATATCAATAGTTAATGTGTTTCTGAGGTGTTGCGGGCCAAGCACAGTAACTTTGGTTATGTCAGTTTGAAATTAACAGTTTTAAATTGCTGATCAATAGGTCTTTATGTCCTAAAGACAAGTTTAGCTAACTGATTGATTTCATCAGGCTTCATTGACAAGTACAATTGGCTATCATCTGGATAACAATGGGAATTTATGGAGTTTTCCCAATAATATTGCCATATGTAAGGGAAATAGAACTGGTCCAAGCACAGACCCTTGTGGAACTCCATGACTAACTTTAGTGTATATGGAGGAATTAATAATTAATGTACACAAACTGAAATAGATCTGATGCATAGGACTTAAACCAGCTTAGAGCAGTGCCTTTAATGCCAATTAATTGTTCCAGTCTTTGTAATAAGCTGTGATGGTCAACATTTTTGTTCCAACTGCACCGATAGGAGCACACAAATGACAGGTGCACCAGACCTTTGTTGTCAGAGTAACATAATAAACATGGAATCGTCATGGATAAAAGAAACAACATTTCAATAGGTGAAAACTCAAGTTGGTGCCCATATTAGGAAACTTTCCAGGAATATCAAAAACAAAATTAAACTGTTAGACCATGGATATCCATCAAAGCAGCTCAAATGTATATGCAGGCCACAATTCCATCACATATACCCTGATGTGTGATCATCTGGGCCCAGGACCCCCGGTCAGTCATGATACAAACAAACCTTAGAGGTAATCGATGAGAGACCATTGAAAGGGCACCATTGTCAAAATCTTCAAAAACATAATTTGCTAAGTTCTGGCAGTTTTATAAAGTTGTCATTCTTAAAAGCAGTACTTAAACATATAAATGGCTTCGCATCTGTTGTCAGTTGATCAAAAAACATAGTAGTGGAAGACTATAGACCAGAGGGGCAGCAAGTGAGAAACTGCTTTATAAGGTGCAGACATACTTACGGTCAGTCATCCTTTGCAATTAAGTTATTGTTTCACCCTACCACCAGATTTAAAATCCCAATCAGAGCTTAAGCGTATTCATTACACAAGTGAAACAATTACTTAAACAATGAAAGAAATGAACGCCGAAAAGTTTAACCGTATACACATTTATTAGCTGTGTTTCTTTCACACAACCACACTACATAAGCACAGAAAAAATGCACAGTAATAGACATGCTCAGTTTTTCCCTGTTTGGACCCTATGTATTGTATATATAGCAGTGAATGGGAAACAGAGAATATGGAATAAAGTCATGAAAGATGAACATGACGAATAAAGAATCCCTGAAATTGTTCTCAAATGTGGATATAAAATGTGAAAATGCAACAAGATTCCCTGTCTTTATTTTGCTTGATGACTAATTATGTCAAAAACAAAAAAGTCTCCAAAGAAAATAAATAAATAAATGGTATATATAATATAATTATCATCAGCAGCTTCTGTTTGAAATCTGGATTTAAGGTTTACCCTAGAGTTTTGCTGTGCTGAAGCTGTATATGTTCATACTGAAGTTAGTCAACAAATTGCGAGCCTTTGACAGGCGCTCAAGGCGTTTCTGAAGGCAGATTCTCTGGGTTTTTATGCGCGATTCCTCTTGAAGCAGGGACTCAGTTTTTTCCTTGTCCTGGAGCATCTGCAGCATCTCCCTCTGCAGCTGAACGGCAGACTCCTGCAGCATCTGGTAGCGAATGATCAGCGGGATCTGGTCAGCCAGACGTTGGCTGGCAATCTATGGTTTGGAGGAGAGAAAGACAATGTTCTAATTTGGGATGTTTTTTGTGTAGCGATTCAAAATTACAGCTGTTTCCCTGTCACTTTATGCTTTTCAAGATCCCTTTTCTTGTACAATGATAAAATATTTTCCTCCATATGATTGTATCTGCCTCTCCTCTGTCACAGTTAACAT
Organism: Istiophorus platypterus; assembly: GCA_016859345.1. Lineage (NCBI taxonomy): Eukaryota > Metazoa > Chordata > Actinopteri > Istiophoriformes > Istiophoridae > Istiophorus > Istiophorus platypterus. The sequence continues at coordinate 8,879,345 of CM029117.1, forward strand.
TAACAAACCACAGTAAATGTTTGCTGAATGCTATTGGCTTAAACTTTAGCTTATCTAATCAGCAAATAATGTGATAATACATCCCAGGAGAGAAAAAGTGTTCACTGAAAATAATCTACTAATGTAATGAGCGTTTTTTCAACACACACGCAAAAGAATTCAGAGTAAAGGAATCATCGCAGTTAATTCTCTGTACACCAGTAACACATAATATAGATGATGATTTATCTGTCTTCATTATCTCTTAATACATATGATACAGAAGATAATGTTTTATGTATGAGATTTTTTTTAATCAATTTATTAATAAAACAGGAAGATTTTATAATCACCAACACTAATGATGCACTTATCTACAAGTGATTAGCCAGAAATCACAGATAAAGCCAACATACTCATCGCTAAATCAATTAATTATTACTTCATTATGATCTGTTCAATTTTCTAGGCACCAATTACAGTAATTCTTGAAAATTATAAAACTGAACATCTTTGATACATTTATACTGTATCTAAAATGTGTATGCATTGTGTATTAAATGCTACCAAGCTAAAAAAAATATATATGTGCAGCCTTTAAATAACACTTGCCTGGTAATAGGATTCAAGGTGTTTCAGCATCTCATTCAGGGTGGCCCCACTCTGATGATTGCTGACATTGCTTTTCTTCGCTGGTGTAGCACTGAAGTTAAAACCACCAGCAACAACTTGTTCTTCTGCCTTTGTCCGTTTCCCTAACTTCTTGCTGTATCTGCTGTCCTGCGTGTAAACAATTGACTCCATCCTAAACTGTGTCCTTAGCATGGACTCTGCTGCAGACTCCTTCTCCTTTTTAATGGTTTCAATCTTCATCTAAAGGGCATACAACTTTGTCAGAAAATATTAAACAATGTTTAGTCGTACGAACGCAGTAGAAACTGACACTGAAGATGATACCTTAGCTCTCTTAATGAGGTTAGGAAATCCCACGAAGCTTCTCCCTGCCAACTCAAACAGCTCCTTCTTCACAATTTCTTTAAAAAGAAAACATAAAAATTTGTACCACAATACAGTAATACTTAGAAGGTATTACATACTGTGATGGCCTGCAATAATTGTAGTATCATGATAAGACATGCCTGCTATGTCCTTGAGTTTCTTAACAGCTGGTTCTTCCAGCTGAGTGATCTGCTCCTTGACCATGTCCTCAAAGGTCTTGTAGTTGATGAAACCTGGCAGTTCTCTTCCCCGGTACTTTTGCTCATACTGAGCCACCTCTCTCTCAATTTTCAGGTTGACTGCAATATGAATGTAACAATAATTTCATAATTTTGTATCAGAAAATGAAAAATTAGTTGCTTTTTTCATAGCAATAAGAAAAACTGAATTTAAAAAATATATATTTTACAGTTTACTTTACATATAAGGGTGCAAAAGGGATGTAATTAGATTGTTAATCTACTTACAGTTTTGCCCAGAGGTGTCTATGATATGTCTCCATCTTGCAAACTCATTTCTGAGTATGGAAAATACATTGGACCTGACTCCAATCTTTAGATCTTCCCCTTTTGTAAGGCTGATAACATCCTGCATAAACTCTGTCACCCTCTAAAATATAAGATAAAAGAACATGGCAAATGATAATAAATCTATATCCTGTTAAAAGAGCTAACTTGAGGAGCTAAGATTTGGTTCCACTTTTGGTTAGGAGCTGCAGCTCTCTGTAAGTGTAGAAAAGTGCCCTTTAGTCAACTCACATCAATGAGGTATCCAAGTCTCTCGGCTGCGGCAGATGGGGGTCCATTGCCGTAAATGTTCAGTTCATCTCGGGTCTGTTTTAGTTTCTCCTCTATCTGCTCTTCCAGTCGAGGCAGAGATCTCTGAAGATCACACAGCAGGGATCAAAATGTTAATATCTGAAGTGAGTAAAGAAATCTGCAATGAATTGTTTAGGTGAAGTATTCACCTGGATGTGATGCACCAGCTCAAGGGTGAGTTTTTCTGCCAATTTAGGAACAGTAGCATAACCTGCATCATAGAGAATCCTGCAGTAAAATTAAAATGTTAGTGTGTACATGTTACACTGCTAGTCCAGCTGCAAACCACTGTTTGCATAAATGCCAAAAAAGGAACTTACTGGAAATGTGCGTGATCTATAAAGAAGGCTTTCTCCCTTTCTACTGCATCAGTAAGAGACACCCTCTCTGTGATCTCCTTCTGACCCCTGCACTTGACGATCATGTAGCCCTTGTTCAGGTGGATGACCTCGTTGTGGACAATGTCGACCACTGTCTCTTCTGTGCCTTTGTCCACCAGATCAGGCTTGGTCAAGATACCTGAGAGAGAGAGAGAGAGAGAGCTACCTAAGAGATGGGTAACTTACCCAACAGCTGGTTGGACCTTTTTCTAAAATCACATCTATTTACCCAAAGTCCTCTCTCCATCAGGATCCACCTCCTGTGCCATTTTCAAAGCCTCTGTGGTTGCTATGTCCACGTTGCATGGAACAACCACCAGGCTGATGGTTTCTTGTTTTGTGATGAACTTGTGGATCAATCGCTTTATCTGGAAGTATAAATTCACATTATATCAAGTGTAAGTATAAAGTTATAGCTTTATCTTGCAATCAACTTTGTGTTAGACAAGTGGGAATTTGACCTGCACTACAGAGCTTGGGAGATCACCAAAGTCATTAGGGTTCATCCTTTGACTGTTCAGCTATTGGCTGTGAAGATATTTAACTCCGAACAAAAGTACCGAGTGCTGAACCCTTATACCTGGTCTCCGATGTTCTCTGGTTGTCCCTTTACAGCCACCCTGGCGATGCCGGGCAGGTCAATGAGTGTCAGGTCAGGAACATCAGGAGAGGCGATCTCCAGACTGATCAGGTCTGTGCTGATCCCAACACCGGCCCCAGCCATTTCATCTTGAGCTGGAGAGAGAGAGAGAGGGAGAGGACATGATATGAGATGATAAACACAGGACAGCCAGACTCATCACTGTAACCACACGAAAAATTCACCAGCTCTTTTAGTGCTTAGCTTTTGTTGATGACATTTAATCATGCTGTATACTGAACCTTCTCGAATCATTTCCTCCACATCTGCAGGATCTTCAATCTCTTCCTCATATTCCTGGTAGCTTATCTTTCCATACCATGCCTCTCCTTCTTTCCTCCTCTTCATCTTCAGTTCGAGAGGACATCTTGTCACAATGCCTTATGAAAGAGTGCATGATGACAGAGGGAGGAAAAAGGGAGGAAATTGGGAAATTATTAGATAACTGTTAGATGATGGGCAAAGGAACAAAGTGATTGACGCAGATTCAGTAGTTTTTAAAGGATTTTGTAACAATGGCAGACAGGATTTTTTATTTTTATTTTTTTTTACATTATTGATATTTTCCCCTGGACTACTCTTCCTTGTTATTTGTGTATTTTAAGGCCAGGAAGTTAATTCATTGCCTGCTCGTATTCCATCACACTTCACTCCTTAATCATCTAAAGACACATGGACTGCTGAAAACCCTTGAGTTCACACTACACAGCATCCAGCTAGTGTGTGATAAGTAACACATTGAGAGTAACATAAAGATCCAGAGAGAGAGAGAGAGAGAGAGAGAGAGATGAGAAGGGACACAGAGGTCTTCAGACACAGAACTGATGTATATTAAATGGAGTAACCATCCTTAGTGCGAGTGAGGTATTGTTTTAGTTCTTGGATCAAAAGCTAAGATTTTTTTTCTTTTTTTTTAATGACCTACCACTTCCTCTCGGCAGAGCCACCCCCGACAGCGCCTCCAACACAGAGCTCTTCCCCGAGCTTTGGTCTCCTATCACGGCGATAGCAGGCAGCGCCAAGTCCTTCTCTACACCCAGAGAGCGGAGGGAGTCTATGAGGTCGATGCAGGGATGCACCTTCTCCTCGTATTGTTGATTCAGCGTGTTCATGCTGATGACTTCTTGTCTCCTGTAATAAGTAAAACTAATAATTGCAAACTCTGGCTCCGGCCGGTGAGCGTCCTGCTCTTGGTCGACAGCTTTCAATGAGCTCAGTGTGACGGGTGTAGGTAGACGGCACCGCAGAAAGCGAAACTTGGAGGACACGGCGAGAGAAATCGAAACTGACCTGGCTGAGTTTTCTTTCCTTTACTATCGTTTCTCTCGCTGTTATAGGTTTAAATACCCACGGGTCAATGGTGCACATACAGTCATGTACTAGGGGTAAAATACGAGCTTCATCTGCTTTTAAACCACATAAATGGGACAATCAAACCTTTTCCCAAAGCACCGATTGATGCTACAGCACAAGTCCAGTATCTGCAGTCATGGGTTAAGTTTGCCAAAGCAGAGGAGACACTACGCCTATAACTGATAACTTCACTTACCTGTTCAATTGCAAAATTCATGTCAGTACTACATGAATAAGCCTTTGTCCAGCCCAACTATAATTCATCTTACTCACTTTTTATATGTAAAACAGATGGATGACCAACTGAAATTTTTGCTAAAATAATGATACTACTACTACTACTAATGATAATAATAATAATAACAATAATAATTTAAAGACATTAGGCAAAGCAAACACAAAATATATACTAGCAACACTTTTTAGACACCCTTTATAAAGGGTTTCTGTATTAACTGATGAATGTATTCTTCTTCTTTTTCTTTCGGCTTTTCCCTTTAGGGGTCGCCACAGCGAATCAGTGTCCTCCATCTAACCCTGTCTTCTGCGTCCACTTCTGTCACACCAACTACCTTCATGTCCTCTTTCACTACATCCATAAACCTCCTCTTTGGTCTTCCTCTAGGCCTCCTGCCTGGCAGTTCAAAACTCAGTATCCTTCTACCAATATATTCACTATCTCTTCTCAGGACATGTCCAAACCATCTCAGTCTGGCCTCTCTGACTTTATCTCCAAAACCTCTAACATGTGCTGTCCCTCTGATGTACTCATTCCTGATCCTATCCATCCTGGTCACTTCCAGAGAGAACCTCAACATCTTCATCTCTGCTACCTCCAGCTCTGCCTCCTGTCTTTTCCTCAGTGGCACTGTCTCTAGACCAAACAGCATCGCTGGTCTCACCACAATTTTGTACACCTTTCCTTTCATTTTAGCTGAAACTCTTCTATCACACATCACACCTGACACTTTTCTCCACCCGTTCCAGCCTGCCTGCACACGCTTCTTCACCTCTTTTCCACACTCTCCATTGCCCTGGACTGTTGACCCTAAGTACTTAAAATCCTCCACCTTCTTTATCTCTTCTCCCTGTAACCTCACTCTTCCACTTGGGTCCCTCTCATTCACACACATTTACTCTGTCTTGCTGCAGCTAACCTTCATTCCTCTCCTTTCCAGGGCAAATCTCCACCTCTCAAGCTTCTCCTCCACCTGTTCCCTGCTCTCACTACATATCACAATGTCATCTGCAAACATCATAGTCCATGGAGATTCCTGTCTAACCTCGTCTGTCAGTCTGTCCCACCTCCACCTTGAACTCCTCTGTCACACCTACAGCACACCTAACCACTGTCTTACAGTCCACATACATGTCCTGCACCACTCTAACATACTTCTCTGTCACTCCAGACTTCCTCATACAGTACAACAGTTCCTCTCTGGGCACCCTGTCATACGCTTTCTCCAGATCTACAAAGACACAATGCAGCTCTCTGACTTCCCTGTACTTCTCTATCAACATCCTCAAAGCAATTACTGCATCTGTGGTACTCTTTTTTTGGCATGAAGCCATACTGCTGCTCACAAATGCTCACTTTTGCCCTTAGTCTAGCTTCAACTACTCTTTCCCATAGCTTCATTGTATGGCTCATCAGCTTTATTCCTCTGTAGTTGCCACAGTTCTGCACATCTCCCTTGTTCTTAAAAATGGGCACCAGCACACTTCTCCTCCATTCCTCAGGCATCTTCTCACTATCTAAGATCCTGTTAAACAACCCAGTCAGAAACTCTACTGCATTAGTAAATGATGTATATAACCTCTAAGAAAGCCATCATTTATAACTTATAAACCCTGTATGAAAGGTATCTTATTAGAAAGTAATACAATGTCTAGGGCTCAAGCACTTTCTAATAAGGCATCATTTCTAAAGGTTTATAAGTGGAAATGAATGGCATTATTAACTGTTAATTCATTATTTAATTATGCTTTTTAGAACAGTAGTAAGCAATCAATAACAACAACTTTTGGGCTGCAGGATTATGGAAAATCCTCCTCCAGCTCTCAACTTTGCATTTTTTTTTTCATTCATCAGAGAAACTTTTCCGGTGGCCTGTTTGACCACCTACTCTCTTGAAAATAGCTGCAGGACATCTGTTCCAAAATCCGCTTATGATATATCCTCATTTATAACTGCAGGTGAATGACTAACTTTGGCTAATGGCTCATTAGACCCCTCATTGATGTCTGACTAACATTTAGACCACAGCCTTTTTGACAGCATGTGAAGTTACAAATTAAATGGGTACAAAAATTAGAAAAAAAAAACGTCACACCCAGAGCTTTCACCAGGGAAAGAAGAGGAGGCCACACATGCATGTTCTGAAAATCTATTGCAACTACATGTTTGCATGCAATGATTTGCATTCTGCAACTCCACCGGAAGAGGAATTAAGTTAATGGACTTGCTGGAAGCAAAGAGCCAATGCAGATTCCAAACAAGGTGTACAGAGCTGTGTGGGAGCTGAGTTTTTGCCTTACTGGATGCATTTTTCTCAGCGCTCCCCTTAACCTTTGGAACTTAACATAACACTGTATAATTTGAGGAAAGCTCACAAAAATCATAATGTATCCCCTTTTTAAATGCACTGCAGACCTGAGGGGAACTCCAGAGCATGCTGGGTCTTAGCGTCATGTCAGTAGCAGCAACAGACTCCCAACTATCTGGATCTGGAATAACAAGTAACTGGAGTGCTCTTTTAAGATCTTCAATAAATAAAAGCTGGTTAGCATAAAAACATCATAACAGCATAGTTTTACATACAGGTTTATATTATTTCATCCCCAATTTCAGGCTGGTGCGAGAGTTTGGTAATATCCTGGTGATAAAATTGGCTTTACCCGTTTGTGTGGTATTTTGATGCCAAGCGCAGGGGGCACGGTTTACATGTGGGAGAAGAGGTGCAATCAGGTGGGAGGTTCTATAGCAACTGCATTTCAACCAAAAAACAAGTGGTGGTATTTTGGTGGAAAATGTGTCTTGGACCTTGTGCCGAGAATAAACATCTCAGAAGCACATTTACTAGTCATTTACTAAGAAAAGAGTTAAGGTTGTAATATGTGGGAACTATCCATCACAATAAAAACATCTTTTGTTTGAATTACAAGGATAAGTCATTGGGGCATTGTGATTTTTCTCAGAAGTTATCCTGGGAGGGAAAGGGTGAAGAGGTTGAAAGGGCAAAGGGAGGAAATGGGGAAGGGGGATGGGTAATGGGTATCGTAGGAAGGGGAGAAGGGAGGGGATGGGGGAGGCGGGTAGGTGATGGGTAGGATGGGGGAGAGAGGTGGGGGTATTAGGAGGACGGATGCTCCAGGATCTATTCCCTGTTCTTCTTCCTCTTCATCCTCCACTTTTTCTTTGGCTTCTTCTGTTTCTATCTCATTCATTGGTTTAGCCTCACTCCTCGTTCTCTCCTCCTCCACCCTCTCACTGTCTTTGTTGTTCATCTTTTCTTCTTTTTTAATCACGTTCTCCTCCTGTTCCTTAATATTGTTGACAAGCTCCTGAAAAGAAAAAACAGAATTTGTTCTTCAACATCCGAAAACAAGCCGGCTATTATTCTGAGTTAAAAGGATCAGCTGAGGCATCGTACCTGAAGCTGTTCGTTCTTGGAGCTCAGGAGGGTGATCTGCTCCTCAGTCTGTCTTTCTCCACTCCTCCTCCTCCCTCAGCCACTTTTCACTTTGCAGGTTCCACTCGTATTCCACCTCCTGCACTTTCCCCCACCATCCCTCATCTTCCCGTGCCAGCTCCAATTGCAGGCTCACCTCCAAAGCCTCATACCTGGTCCTCCAGTGTCCTTTGCACCTTGTCAGCTCTTTGCCTTTTTGAGCGAGGAGGTCCAGGCAGTCTAAATGGGCTTTGGTGTGAACCCGCCTTTTTCTCGATGGCCTTTATGAGGAGCTCATCTTTTCGTGTGAGCTCCTCTTGGAGCTGGCTCTCCATCTGCCTTTGTCCAATTTTCAGCAGGGTGAGCTGCTCCTTCAGACGCGTTATCCTCTTTTAGAGACTTTATCTCAGTCACTGCAGAGTAGAGGGCATCTCTTAGGCCCTGACCAGGTCTGTACTGACCTGGGATAGCAGTGTATGTCTTCATCCAATTTTCCTGAAAAATAAACACATACATGTAGCTCAAATGTGGCTAAAATACCAGTTCCACCTTAAAACAGCCCGTACAATTATTTATACAGTTGGATCTACTTTAGTTTAAGGACAGGAAAACAACCACAGCCAACAAATCAAACTTTTTTTGAGACCTAAGTGTAATGAAGGTGTTGAGCTCAAATTTTATTTTTCCTATTTTTTCTCATTGCTACAAAATGATCATGTATTGATCAGGCTTTTTTCTCATATTATTAAGGTCTTGTTCAGTCTCAGACATGATCAAGTAGAAAATGTCTGAACTTTAGTTTTACACAGGTAAATTGTTAATAAAAGGTAACCTTATCTGGATTTGGTCATCATTTGTTTTAATCAGACGATTATTAAATTAGTCATCGTAAAAAAAAAAAAAACTTGAGGATTTCAGGTCACCATTTCAACCAACACCTTTATAAATAGTCAACCATTTTGAAAAATTTAATTTCTTAAAAACTGAAATAGCTTAAATTTCTTACAGACCAGTTATCTAACAAACCCACAAGTTCCCATCCTGTATCCTGTGACAGGTATTAGCATCCCTACAAACTTCCAAAAGTAAAAGGAATCTCCTTATTCCTCTATCGGTAGTCCTTACGCTATATATTACAATACATTTAAATGCGGTCTTACTAAAGGGAGCACCTGCTACAGACAGTAGGAAATGATCATAGTACTGAAGCACTGCAGCCACAAGATGGCCTCATTATTACAGTCATTTAATTTTGTTTTTTCCCTAGGCAGTTATTTTGTACGGTATACACATTATGACTACTACCACCAATTAAAATAAAGAAAACTTCCATGTTTTATAGATCTTTGTGCTGGTTATAGCTTACAAATTAATCCGATGTATGAGCAACACTCTAGATCTTTGGGCCTCTGTGTTGCTGAACACAGTATGTTTGCAAGTGCACAATTCAGTAGAGTTTATCTGTGTGGAAGTGAAGTGTGCTCAGAAGGCGCCATCTTGTTTAACAGAAATTTCATAACATGTAGTGTCACTGCTCCTGGTGCTGGTGTCTGCTGGAGAGAGGAAGCTACGCATAGTGTGATGCATCATTATACGATAGATTTGAAAGTTTCATTTCAAATCAATCAAGTCCTTCTCAGGAATATTTCATGTAATATTTTAAGTCACATGTTGTTCTGTATACTGAGGTTTTGCACATAAAGACATGTCCTGTCTAGAAATAAATGCTCATCACTGTTTTGTGATGACCCACAGAAAGAGCAAATAATTCAACCGTTCACTCTCTGCTTCACATTGTACCTGACAAATTCTGACGAGCAACGACGAGTCCCTGTTTCTGTGGAAACCAAAGCAACAGGTCAAAGGCCAGAAGTCAACCAGACAAAGAACTCAGAGCAAATACATAAGATTGTATCAGTTATGGACAAATTTGTGCATCTTTATTTGGATGAATTTCTGTAAAATATGATCCACACTCAGTATATAGACCCATACACAGTTATCATGACATCAGACTATGATACCTGGATGTTCAATCTGCTTTATTACACTGATGCAAGCCACATGCTTAGGAGGTCAAAAAACAGGGTTGCACACGTCATATTAATGTAAACAAACAGCAACCAAGCATTATCCTTTTACTATTACTTTACACAAAATGCACATATTTTTAAAAGTTGTACAAACCTGAATTGTTATTTTGAAGTAGTCAAAAGTTCAGTAATAGCTATGTACAGATGCGCCCACTATTAACTGTTCTTCTGTTATCGATGCGGTACTGATGTCCTTTTTTGCTGGGCTTTAAAATGTAAATGGAAACTCGTGCTTTAGAGAGGTAAAACTTATGTTTATCATTTTCCAGTAGTCTGAGGATAGCATAGAAAACAGTCACAGTAATTTGTAGCAAGAGCGGCCACTTGTAAACAACGAGGAAGACAATCTCCCTCTTTAAATTTCTGAAATAAAATGACAATGTGATAGTAGATGCAACTAAAAAATTAAAGCCATGGGAACAGAAACAACATGATGCAATAGATGCATACTGTACTATTTCTTGGACAAACACTGTATACAGTGTTTTTCAGTATGCAGTTATTGCTTTACGTTCTTTAGTCTTTCTGACATTATCAAAACTCATGTCAGACATGGGTTGGAATGTACTTGTACCGAATGTAACAGAGAACTCTCCCTACATTATGTTCTGAATCTATATCTGAATTAGAAATACCCATTATCAAAATATAGTTCCTGTTAGATTAAAAAAGTAATAATATTGAGCAAAATAAACTTTCAGTAATGAGTCGGGCAGTGTGAATTTGTAAACTTTCAGAGATAAAATGCATGTTTTTTTTGTTTTTTTTTAACTAGTGTCACAGAGAGAATATTAGCACACACACATACAACATCATGCACTTGAAAACTTGAAGAATTATACAAACATAGAACACTTTTTCCTTCCACCACAGAGTGCAAACCAGTCTGGAAAATACATCCAGTCTAAACAGTGAATTTCAATTAACAAGCACAGAGAGAAAAATTATCACTACTGTGTATCAAACTACAAGAAATACAACATTCAGCAAACAATGCCTCTTAAAGAGAAGGAGTATAAGACTATATCTAATATTTTTGTACAATACCCACCAATACTTATATCTACAGTCGGTGAACTTTGACACCTTTGCTATGACGATCTTTTTAGTTTTTTGCACAGATGGACTGATGACAAACTGAGCAGAGAACGAAAGTTAACTATACTTCCCTTCTCTCCTAACACCCCTGATTGCCCTGGTTTGAAATGCAGAAGTGCTACTCGGCTACATCTGATTGGAGTACGAGGTGGGCCCTCCCACCTGGCTGTACTCAGATGGCTGGCCGAGGTTTCCCTGGGTGTTGTAGCTCCCTGACTGGTCAAAGCTTCCCTGGTTGTAGGGCTGCTGGTTGAAGGTGTCGGACTGTTTCTCAGATGCCCCGCCTGCCAACCTTGAGCCACCCTTGTGCCAACCGGTCTCCTTAAAGACAAACCAGATGTTTCCAGCCCACAGAACAAAGTTGAGAAACCCAAAAGCCTGAAGCAAAAGAGAACAGGAAAAAGCAGTATTAAACATGAGCAAAGTGGAAATTTTAGTCAGTGATGCAGACTCATATTCTTGTGTTTTTCTTTCTTTATTTTTGTTCTTCTGGGTTTTATTTTGCTCTTCAATTGCTTCACCATACTTTCAGACACAAACTTAATTGAAACATCATTATGTTGTGCTTTTTTAGGAATGTTGTGCTTCTTTTCAAGGGAGACATATTCACATTTTTTGAAACATTTAACTTATTTTTCATACAAATGAGTCTTGGACCTATTGAGTTCCACCTCTGACAATTCCACTGCCTTCATCCCTTACAACTAAAATGACATTACAACTCCCTTTCTCAGTTATTCCATTATCAATTCCCACTGTCTGTGACACACATCCTGTGAACCTACCACTGAGGTGTTGAGTCCGGACCAGCGCGATCCCTGCAAAGAGCCACACTTGTTGGACTGGTCTTTGCAGGCAGAGATGAGCAGCTGCACCTCATCAGGGTCAGTGGCAACTTTCACATCAGACAGAGCCTTTGCCCAAGCAGAGGAACTGACCAGCCACATGAAGGAGAACACCACGGTCACTACAAAGTCCTGATGGCATGGACGAGAGATAAAGTTCAGACATAAATAGAAGCATGATAGAAACATACATTTGTCTCTATGTTGGGGGTTGTTTTGTACAGATATTTGATAATGTGGCTTCATATCTGACATTATGATTCCTTTCACGGAGTCAGTGCAAGGTGCCAAACAGACAAGAATTCAATATTAATGTTATAAAAAGGTCCACGGTCACAGGCTACTATACTCACAATGAGTGGTCCTCGACTGTTTTCATGATACTTGTTCTGGAAGAAGATGTAGACAACGGTGGCCAGCAGGGAATATAGGAAGGCAAAGACGGCAATGGTGACAAAGAACTCTGCGGAGGATGAGTAGTCTCCAATGAGGAACACTCGTTCTCTCCTCATGCCCTCACATAGGGGCGCTTCAAAGGACACCTGATGCAACCTGGTACACGAATTAAGCACAAGTCAAATCCTACTCTTGACTCAAAATGATGTCTGTTAACGTGGAATGTGTAGCTTACACACAAGGCTCCTTCTTTGAACTGCGGCCTGATAGCTTGCCCATTGGATATGATTATTCAAGGAGTCTTCGTTCGGAGGAAGGTCTCTCTCAGAACACTTTCCTGACTTGAAAGGTTTAGCCCTAGCAACATTGACATCCTGGCAGTCTGTCTGATCATATTGATCACTAATGTATGGTTCCACCGCCTCATAGAGTTCTGGTGATGGGGAGAAACTAGTTCCCAGTTCTCTAAAAGTGGCTCCTCCAGTCTGCATGTCTTAGTGTCCTTGGGCAAGATACTTAACCCTCAATTGCTCCCGATTTATCATCGGTGTATGAATCGGTGTCTGTGTGTGTGTGTGTAGAAAACGCTTAATGTGTAGAAAAAGCACCGTATGGATGTGTGTGAATGGCTGAATGTGGCAGTAGTGTAAAAGAGTGGTCGATAAGACTAGAAAAGCACTATGTAAGTACAGTCCATTTACCATTCACCATCTATGCTAATTTGTCTAATATTGCCCACAACAATAAGCTTGGCAAACAAGTGTGATGTTCTTTTCCCCAATTTTTGTGACTGTATTTTGGCCAGTGTCTCTGTTTTAGTTTTTATTTTCTTTATACGGTCATGGAATTTTTAAAAAAAAATTGTGAAAGTGTTTATACCTCTTTGTTTTGCCTCCAGTAAATCTTTGGCACTTTGGGAAAGGATCAAAAGGATAGACCAGATTTTGGAATGTGGCCAATTTGTTCATCGCATCGGCCTGATCTCGCTGCATTCTGGCGAATTTAGATGTGACACTGGGCACTGCCCAGTCATCATTTAACAATCAAATGTGATGGCTGCCTGCTCATATTGTGTTAGGGTCCATCGGTGAACTGGACCCTTGTTAAGAGAGAACCCACTGATACCACTCTTTGTCTTTGAATTGCAATTGGCTGTTTGATCAATGTATTGATCACATGCAGGGCCGGCAAAATGCTGGTTATTTCAATCAAGATATCCTGAAAGCCTGCTTCAGCAAAAGCTTCCCAATACAGGAAAAATATGCCATAACTGTGTGAAACTCTCCCATCCCTGTTACAAGTTTCTCTGAATAAGAGCTTGTCTGCCAACACATCTCTTGGGCCTTGGCATATATGGCTTGATCCATAACTAGCACAATTTATTTTTATTTCAGGTTTCCAGCAAAAGCAATGGAGTGGCTCAGGATGGTGATGAATAATTATACCGTTGGTGTTGTGTGTTGTTCCTTTACACAAAGACAAGTCTGGCAGGTAATTCAACCTGGATGTTTTCTGGAATGTATATTTCTTCTCCCACCAATTGTAGTTGAGCAAGGCCTATATTGTGCCAAAGGACCTGGAAATTAGATGAGCAGTGGCCAAGACAATTCAACAACCCTATGAGCTGTGCTGAGTATGTCATATATCAAACTGCCATCCCAAGCGACCCAGCGTCCTTTGGTTGTCAGGTAATGATATCCTGACAGTAGGGCCCTATCTTCCTGCTGTCCACATCCACTATCTGATGGTTGTTTTGAAGTTTCAGATGCCCATTTGACAAAGTTAAAAAGTTGGTGAGTTGGTACTAAATGGCAGATCTGTTTCGTAGGATCAGATGTAAATATCCCTTAGATGCACAACTGAGACACACGGCCAAGTCTTTCCGGGATGGTCGAGTGAGTGATGGCATCCTCTGGGTTATCACATGGGAGGTCTCTTTCCTCAATGTTACACTTATAGGCCCATGAAAAACACCTCCAGAGGGTTCAGTGGTGAATCCCGACCTCTTCCCCTAGATGCCATCTCCACCACTTGAGGACCCAGGTGGAGTCCTCTCTCTTCATCTACAGCTATTGACTCCCCTTTTCAGTGGCCCTGGAGAGGTCTTTTTAATGCCTGTTGGAGGGCCTTCCCTCCCACTCCAATCTCCTGAAGTAGCCTTGATGTTGATGTGGCTATGAAGCTTCTGCTGCCTACTTCAACAGGCCACAAATTTGCTATCTTGCCTCGTTTTTGTGTATCAGCTGCCATTTCAGCAAGCATTAGTTTCCTGTGCCCATAGGCCTCCTCCACTGCAGCCAACCAGGACACTGGGTGTATATGTGGTGGAGTGAAGCCGACCACAGTACAAGTTCTGGTCTGAAGTTGGTTGATGCAATTTCAACTTGGAAGCAGAGCAATCTCTGAAGTTTGAGATTTTTGGGAGATGTCAGGACATCATACAAAACCTTTATTGGTGAACCTTGCACACTGAATGTCTCCACTTTCCACAGATCTTTCCAAGAGATCTACTCTTTTGGCCGAGCGACAACTTTTGCACACCTTGTTATTTCTTTTTTTTGCTGTACCTCCTGAACCATGAGCCTGTGTCTCTGGGACAGAGCAGCCCTGTTCCAGGCTGGTGTGCTGGCATCAAGGCAAAGACCAATCCTCTGTTGCAGCACCCGGCCCACAATATTCTGTGCTTAAGTGCTGCCTTTGCCTGCTCTGTTGCTACCAGTGGGCTCCATTTCCTCCCAGTAACCAGGATGGGGACAGCTTTGGCTACAAGTGGATCACTTGAATCCATTAGCATCATCTCCAGTCTTACTTTGGCACACTTGTACTCCTCTGATAGACTGTGGGTAGCTCTAGGACTCCTTTGCAATAGAGCCCTATACTGCTAGGGCAACTGGGAAGACCAAGGCACTTCTTTGGTTCTCAGTCTCTCTGGCCTTTCCACCTTCGTATCAGTGCTTCATACAGAATTAGTGGCCTCATGAGACCTGGAAGGAGCCCAAAATGCATGCGCCAGAGCTTCAACTTGCCAGGGAGTGTGCTTCTGTCATTCTTCTCCAGGCTGCTGACTAAATCCTTCCTCAGCTGATCGACTTTCTCTGTATCTTTGAGGGAGAAATTGTACCACCAACCTAGGCTTTTCGCAGGCTTCTCGGAGACAGTGGGAATTGATTCACCATCAATGTGAAAGTGTTGGTCTGCAAGCTTCCCGTCTGTGATGGAGTGGTTCTGGACTTGCTTGGCTTGATTTCTGTCGAGCAAACTCAACTCTGTCGAGCAAAAAAATGTTCGCTTGAAGATTTCTCAATAGCCGTACAGTACAAGCCTTGGTCGTGGTGAGTGTTGTAAGGTCATCCATATATGCTCTGACAGGTGGAACCCTAAGGCCAGGTCAAATTCGCTGTCCTCCAACCATCCATCTACATGCTCTAATGATCATCTCCATGGCCATGGTAGAGGCTAGTGGAGAGATGGTGCAGCTGGCCATGATACCTATTTCCAGATGTCACTACACTTTGGTGTACTCCCCTGATGACAAGCATGGCTGAATTTCCCAGGAGTAGGACCTTACAAGGCTTGTGAGGGCTGCCGGGACCATGAAGAAGTTGAAAGCAGTATAGAGCAGGTTGTGAGGTACTGAGCTAAAGGCATTGGCACAGTCTCCCAAAAGACTGTGAGCCACAATGCTAAAGAAGATTTTACCCTCAACATTTAGGAGGCTGATCTGGTGGAATTGGTTGATTTCTGAGGAGTGCTAACGTACTAAGGTAAGCGTATTGTGTCACTTCCTGCTAACGGCATTTGTGCGACCAGAAGTTTGTTTTGCTGCTCTGCTTCTACCCAGTTAATTTAGCTACTCTCTCCACTACAGCAGCTACCATACTTTTAAACTTACACTAAGCACTCATAGCTTTGTCCCACCTGTAGCAACTCTCTCACTACTTCACTCTCACTCATAGGCTTCTCATTCCTGTTAGTTACTTTACCCTCGCAGTTAGCAATGGCTTCTCCCTCTCCAGCTCTCTCCTGCTCAGCGTGTTTGATATTCACTTATAACTCTGCCTCCTTTAGCAATAAGGGCACGTGTATTAAATGTAGTTTATTTTCAGCGATGGAGACTAGGCTCAGTGAATTGGACACATGGCTTTGCACCATGGAAACCAAATTGTTACCAACAGTAGTTATGCAGTCCCCAGTAGCCGGTGCGGGCCATCCTAGCATAGCTGCTGCTCTCCCTGGCAGCTCCCGAGCAGTCGGGAAGTCAGGGCGGCTGGGTGACAGTCCTTAATAAGAAGCGGAGCCCTAGACAAAAGCCCACAAACCATTCCCGATTTCAAATAGATTTTCCCCACTGAACGACACACTCACTGAGAAACCAACTCTGGTTATTGGCAGCTCAATTTTGAGAAACGTGACATTAGCAGCACTAGTAACCATAGTTAAATGTCTTTAACTAGGGGCCCCTACCGAATTTTACCAGCAACGATATGTACAGCCGCATGTCATCGTTCCATCGCTGGCTGTCGAGGTGGTCTCCAGCAAACCATATTGGCTTTATAGACAATTGGCAGACTTTTTGGGGAAGACCTGGTCTGATTAGGACAGATGGCACACACCCCACTTTGGACCGAGCAGTTCTCATCTCTAGAAATCTGAATGAGTTTATTAGAAAACCAAAACTATGACAACCTAGAGTTGAGCCCAGGAAGCAGAGTTGTAGTCTTACACACTTCTCTGTGACTTAATTACAGCTGTCACCCACTCAATACTGTGTCTGTGTCTGCCCCCTGACCACCTAAATTAACTCAAGAAATTGCAGAGGAGGAGGTGTACTGAAAAACCTAATAAAAATTAAGACCACCAATACTGAAATACAACAAAATATGAGAATTAAATGTGGACTCTTAAACATTAGATCACTCCCATCCAAAGCTGTATTAGTTAATCATTTGATATCAGATCATCACATTGATGTATTTTTTCTTACTGAGACCTGGCTGTGTCATGAATTTGTTAGCTAAAATGAACCCAACCCACAGTCATATTAATACTCATTCCTGGAGACACTGGCCGAGGAGGTGGAGTTGGAGCAGCCATTTTCAACTCAAGCCTTTTAATCAAGCCTAAACCTAAAACAGCCATGACTCAACCTGGAAAACTTTAAAGCCTGTTCTTTTTGTTATAATGTACCGTGCTCCCGGACCATACTCTGAATTTCTTCCTGAATTCTCAGTTTTTATCATCCTTAGTCATTAGTACAGACAAAATAATTATTTTAGGCGATTTCAATATTCATGTTGACATTGAAAATGATAGCTTCAGCACTGTGTTTATCTCACTTTCAGACTCAGTTGGCTTTGCCCAAAGGGTAAATAAACCCACTCATAGTTTTAACCACACCCTTGACCTTGTTCTGACCTATGGCATAGAAATTGAATGCTCAATCATCTTTCCACAGAATCCTCTTCTCTCAGAGCATTGTTTAATAACCTTTCATTAATAATAACTTTTATTACTTGATTACACACCACTAGGCAAAAATGTCTTCACTAGATGTCTATCTGATATTGTTGTAGCTAAATTGAAAGAAGTGATTCCATCAGTGCTAAATTCACTGCCATATCACAATATAATGGAGTGTGCTAACCTTAGCCCCTCCCAAATTGATCAGCTTGTTGATAGCACTTCGGGCTCAATGAGAACAACACTCAACTCTATTGCCCCTCTAAAAAAGATAACAAAACAAAGGAGGTTAGCTCCAAAGTTTAACTCTCAAACTCGTATATTAAAGCAAACAACACGAACACTTGAAAGGATATTGCACTCTACTAAACTGGAAGAGTCCCGCTTAGCCTGACATGACAGTCTCAAAATTCACAAGAAGGCCCTCAGTAATGCCAGAGCAGCCTATTACTCATCTTTAATAGAAGAAAATAAAAACAACCCCAGGTTTCTTTTCAACACTGCAGCCTGGCTGACCGAGTCATAGCTCGATTGATCCATGTAGTCCTGTAGCTCTCAGTAGCAACAATTTCATGAGCTTCTTTAATGATAAAATTCTAACTATTAGAGACAAAATTCACCTCCTCCTACCTTGAACCAGCACTGATTTGTTGTCAAATAAACCTTAGAAACAGCCATAGAAAACATATATATCTGGACATTTTCTCTCCCATCAACCTTCACCAACTAACGTCAATGGTCTCTTCATCTAAACCATCAACCTGTCTCTTAGACCCCGTCCCAACCAGGCTGCTTAAGGATGTTCTAGTCTTAGGTATCACTTCTCTCTTAAATCCTTCCTCTTTGATATAGCTTATGGTTAGAACTGGCTCAGTATTAGCTCGAGCCATCCCCTCACTATGCTGCTATAGGCCCAGACTGCTGGGGGACTTCCCATGATGCACAGAGCTTCCCTTTGCACCGCCGCCTCCTCTCTCCCTGTGCGCATTAGCACCTCAAAAATGCTTGTTACTAACTGTCGTCCCTGTCTCCTTCAGTTTTGTGCTTCCTCATCTCGCTCCTGTTCCTCCTGTTGCTTTCTGCAGGTTTTTTCTGATGCTCCTGAGTCTGGATCCTTGGCTGCAGACCTCCTACTGCCCCATGAGCCTGATCAACACCCACTGCTTTAATTATCATGATTGCTACTGTTATCATTTCATTTAGTCCTATTGGTAATATTATTAGTCCTGTTAGTATAACTATAGTATATATAGCTATTAGTCCCATTATTGTGTTACGCTCTCTCTCCTCCCTCCTGACCCCCATCATTCCCTCTCTCTCTCTCTCTCCCTCCCTCTCTCTCTTTCTCTCTCTCAACCCAGCCTGTCGAGGCAGACAGCCGCCACCATGAGCTGGCATCTGTTCAACGTTTCTACTTGTCAAAAGGGAGTTTTTCGTTGCTGCTGTCGCCAGGCGCTTGCTCATGGGGGAAATGTTGGGTCTCTGTAAATAATAACTATAAAGAGTCTGGTCTAGACCTGCTCTATACGAAAAGTGCCAAAAGATAATGCGTGTTATGATATGGGGTTATATAAATAAAGTTTAATTGAATTGAATACTTTTCCTTAGGATAAAGATTCATTCTTTTCTATTTCAAATTTGAAGGGATCTTTGTAGAAGCTTGTTTTTGTCTACTCCTTCTTTGCCAGGTTTTCAGCTCTGTTCACTATCACAAGCTTAGTCCAGATCTCTGCTTGCAGCAGGTTTATGCCTTTCTTCTCCTCCGTGACCTTCCTCCAATGCTTCTGCAGATGCCTCCACTTTCTGACTAGACAATCTATTTCTTTCTGGCTCCTGGTCTTATCGGGGACCGTTGGTGTAGTTTTTTTCCTCTCGACTGCTCCAAACTGTCCAACTGGACAGAGGTCTGCTTTGATCTCCTTCCACATTGCCTTTTTACAGGACTTTGGTCATCTTATCAACGATGATCAATCTGAAATGTAAGGTCAGTTACTGTTGGAGGCCATCAGAGCTTTGATGTTTTTGCTGTCTTATAGATTATGTCTTTAAGTGTGAGAGTGGCATGATATAATAGCTGAGAACTATCTGTTGTGATGGTGGCATTATCAAGCTGTCCTTGACCCGTCACTTGTGTTTCTCCTTCACTGTCTTCAGATCAGGAGGAAAACGAGCAGATGGCAACTTCATATACAATCATCCTCAGCTGTAAGATTGTCAACATACACAAAGTATGTTGTAGAGGTTTTTTGAAATTTTAGGAGGGGATGTGACTTTTGAAGTCTTACCTTTAGTGAGAAAGCCTTATTTTTTTCCTCCAGCTGTTTTTGCAGAAGTCCTAAGTTTCTGAGTATATGTGACCTTAAAATAACTTATTATCTGACAAAGCCCTCTGTAAGACAATCTGAAAATATGTGTGTTAGCATCTTCTATCATTGTTCTGGAGTGTACCTACAGTGACACTTTTCCAAGCAGGCTATTGGATGAAAGATACATATCCGTCATGCATGTCGGACCCCAAATATAGCTGCTCATCTCTCTTTGTCAAAAAAAGTAACTTGGACAAACTTAATGATGTATAAAAATGTGAAAGAAGTACAATTGGCAACTATCTTTTACATTTGTTGAAAACTGTACAAGTTATCATCAAAGTATTGTGTCTTCCTCCTATAGGGATCATATAAATACAGAAAATCTCCCATTGGCCTCCTGCTTTGTATATGTTCTAGTCAAGTAGGTACTGGTAAATGATAGAGTGGTTTAAAGTAAAATTGTCTTACGTGGCTCAGCAAGCTCCCTGATAATAACAATCCTAATGTCATTAAGTTCAGTCTAATTTTTCAGTAACTTCTTTCCTACTACATCAATATCAGGCTGCAGTGAAAACTCATCTTAAACACCTCACCAGTGTTGCCCACTACTGGAGGAGGGAAATTCAAGAGTTGTAAAAAAAAAACCACAACAATAAACCCCAACATTGCAGATCATAATCAGGTGGTTTGTCTGTGTTGCAGCAATAGGATATGGTTCTGTTATATCTGCTTACCGAGTATATTACCTGTATAAGTTGATTAAGACTGGTAAGAAAATATAGTGACTGCATTTTTGCAGATGATACAAGTTAAACTGATCTAATTACTGTCTTTGCAGATTGCATCGGAAGGTATTACATCCATTTAGTTCAGTCACTTAAATTTAGGGAACTGAATGCCTCTTAGTATAGAAAACCAAAAGTTTACCATTCACTTTACTCAAATCAGAAAAACAAACAAACAAAAAAAAAACAACATATTTTTTTATTTAACTTAAGTAGTGTCTAGCAATATAGATTCAGTTTTATCTGCTGGAGTTTGAATCGTCCAACTGCTCCGACATGGTGAGAGTGAATTTAATTTAATTCAACAAATTACTTCATTAAGATTGCTTGCATTTGAAGAAATGGTCTTACGTACACCTACATGCATTATTTATTAATCCTGTAACTTCCCACATGGTGTCACGGACACCTGATGACATCAGGCTACCAATCTGAAACTAATGATATTGCTTCCAGACGTATGTACTATGTTGGCACTTTTTTTATATAAAAGAAAATCTCTGTGCAGATTTCAAGTTCATACTGCATGGCCCATAAATCTAATGTAATATAAAGCAATAAAAACATTTCAGTGTGTAAATTTAAAAAATAAGGTGTTATATTTGCTGCTTAATTCACATAAAACAATTAGTATGGTGTTCCATATGTAACAGTGCATACAGATCCCACTAATGCTCTGATGATTAGTAATGTGGTGTAAAACTATGTCTACTCCGTCCACATTGCACTGATTTATTCTTGTTTTAAAAAGCTCTGCACACCAGGAATGGATTGCCATGCAGGCAAAAAGACACCAACACTGCAAGAAAACATTCGGAGTAACCCTTAGAGTCAGTGTGACTCCTATCATCATGTACTGTTTTAAGCATCAGAGTAAACACAGCTTCATACTCCTGCCATCAAACTCTGAGACTCTGACTAAAGCCCACTCACCTGAAAGGATAAGCAAAGTTGATGCCAATGCTGAGGTTGCTGCTGGCCTTCTCCATGCAGTCCACACTAACCCGCAGTTGCCCAGAGTAGCCCCCGCATGTAGCGAAAGCAAAAATGGCAAATAGCTGCACAAAGAAATAAAAGTTAAATATCAGATGCCTGCTGCAAACATGCAAAATTCAGTACAACTGATTTGAACTGAGACAATAGATTGCGGTTATATTGCCACATCATCCAGAACAGATACTGTACTTGCATCTACACACATTAACATAAAACCTCTCACAACAAAGTGATATAGTCTCAGTGTCATCTGACTCATAGTTTTGTCTCTTATTCCCTCTTTATGTGCTTCAACATACTGATACAAAGGGGACTGCTTTGAGAACAGAAGCATAGACTCTATTGAAATACATTATAAGATATTGAGCTGGCTAATCAGCATGGAGGAGACAGGGCCTGCAAACATCTGAGAGTGAGATATTTTTTAATTTTTTAAATGTGATTAACGCCCAGGCCATGAGTCAAGACACATTGCTTTACTTTGTAGTAAGATGATGTGTAGGAAGAGTATTAATCCCACTGGTTTTTACCGGAGACAGATTAACATTGTATTGGGGTAAGTTTCTAACTCTGAAAATCTTCACAGAAAACCTACAAAGCTCTTTTAGACACACCATTTTTAGTTAAAGATATAATGACTTTCTTGATACCGTCGTACCCAATTTCACACGTTTTTTTTTTAACTTTACATGCTGTTTTGAGCCTAACTTTTCATAGATTATCACCACGCACTAATGAGAGGTAACTGAAATGATGCTTTGATTCCAGTAAAGATGGTGGCATTGTAGTGGACGCCTGTTCATGTGAATAAGCCACATAAACAACAGGCTGTTTATTGTGATAACACAGGGCTTATTTTGGTATTTGAAATTACAAATGTGGTATGAAATTGGTCACTTAAAGAGTGTGAGGGCTCCATTTTGAACAGATTTTACTGACATTGTCATCCAGGAAAGGTAAAGCCTGATAAAAACCTAAAACACCTCGTATATCTAACATGAGCTGCAGAGTTGAGTCATAATTCTCAGTTGGTTTGTCACTATGAGCAACACCTCTTACATTGCACATAATAATTTGATCCATCATTAATATGAAAATAAAGACAAGTGCAGTTTAAACAATATATTAACTGACAATTACTATGACTTTAAGAGTTTTATAACACAAAATGGAGTCCCTGGAAAAATAAAAACTGTAACTGGAATGAATTTCTAGTACCAAGTCCTGGTACCAAACAGAGAGTATCAACTCCTGTCTCCTGTCTTCCATGAATCCAATTTAACACCAGCTGATAGTATTTTTGCCAGATCAGCACATACATTGCATTAGCTGCAGTGAGTAAATGGGCTGAGCTGAATTAGGAGAAACAGAGTCATGGAGTCTGGAGGAAAAGATGTTAACGTCACGACCACCACATTTATTGGAAAAACAGATTCTCCACTGAGCATTTGCTTTATTTAAATTTTCCTAATAATACAAGCATGTTTCTCCTGGCACAAACTCTAATCTCTAAACACTTTGTATGCACACACACATAAGCACAGGAGCAACATGAGAAACTAAGAATCAAAATAATAAGAATAAAGGTGCAGATAACATTGCATTCGATATGTAGTAGAAAAGAGAGAATGAAGAAATGATTAGATTGAGACAAAGACAGAATGCAGTCTCAGCCCTTTAGAATGTAGACTTCACAGTTTATGTTTGTTTATGTTTCTATTACAGAGTGTAAAACTTTGAAGATACAGTATAATCTAGTTTTATTTTGACACAGGGCCCGCTGACAATATAGAAGCCGGAAGACGCTGCCTGAGGAAAACATGGCTTTGTATGTGTGTGTGTGTGTGTGTGTTATATATATATATATATATATATACACTGTATTTAGTGTATTAGTATAAATGTTTACCTCACCACACACATACATATATATATATATATATATATATATATATATATATCTATGTGTGTGTGTATACACACACAAACACACACACACACACTGTATATAGTGTATTAGTATATATGTTTACCTCACCACACACATACATATATATATATATATATATATATACACACACAAACACACATACACACACATTGTATATAGTGTATTAGTATTTATGTTTACCTCACCCTGTTTCACATCTCTTCATATGTATAACTGATTTATAACAATTATTAAAATGTATGTGAAGTGAAAAAAAACCATGGTGTTGACTATTAGACAGGACTATTGCTGGCATGCAGTACATGTATAGCGTAAGCCACCTCTGCTTTAGACTACTACTATACCAGCCTTCATCTGTCAAGGGTGTTAGAACACTGTTCTCTTAACACTACAACTGAGAAAATGCATTTTATTGTGTGAGTTAAAATACATCTGCATGCTCTCACTTTCTTCACTTACAGTCCTTACCACCTATGTGATTAAATTAGGTTGCTGCCTCTGCCATGTGCTCCAACAATACCGTGGCCCACAGAGGCAACATTATGGAGGGGACAGTACACCTTACCCTCCAGTGAGATGAGATGTACGCTGTTGTTTCAAACTGTTAGATGCAAATGTTGAAAGCTACTTGGTAAGTCTCAAGTGACTTTGGAGACAAAGTAATGGTTTCCCCCTTTTAATTTTAACTTCAGGGCGTTTGTGATTTTGTCTGAATCCACTATGAAAAGGCAGTGCAAGGAAAACATAGGAGAAATAATGTATTTGTAGAGGTAAAATATTATTTGGAGAATGGAGGAGTGTGTTCTGTTTCTCCCCTGAGCAGTGTTCCCCATAGCTATGCCATCCATACCTGGGTTTAGGGCTATGGCTGGGTTATGGTTAACGTTGGAGGAATCGCATATCAATGGGGAAACAGGAGATGACACAGCAACGGCTTTTCAGCAGCTGATTGACAGGTTTTGGCATCCAGGGGGTTAAAACTGACTGAAGCCATAGTCAGGAACACATCTATGAACAAGCCTCTAGTTATTATCAGCAAACATGAAAATGCAGCATATAATCATAGACACACACATATCCAAACTTCGAACACACACAACCTTTGCCCTTAATATGCTCTCTCTCGCTTTCTCTCTCTCAGTCTAGTTTTCCATATAAAGCTCCTATAGCCTCAAGAGTTCTCACAACCATGATCACCATAATCAGACCTGGCACCTGGTTAGCATGAACCTGGATGTGCAGCTTGCCAGAAGCTAGGGAGGACACATCTATTTAGTCTGAAAGCCCCCCAGCCTCTGGGGGGCGCAATTAGATTGTTCAGCTTCCCACAATCATCCTGAGAATATATATGAGCATGTTCCTGAAGTATGCTTCGATTAACTGTGCACATGCTGGTCTCATGCACGTCTAAATTCACAGTGTATACATATCCATTAAACAAAATCCAACAGAATACATATGCAGAAAAAAACACAACTAATGTTTTATTTATTCATTTTAAATGATGACAACTCAGGTATATTCAGACCAACTAGTCAGTGTTAGTGAGTGTAGTAAGTGCCAGTGTGGGGTTTAATCCCAAACCAGTAAAAGTTGATATCAGTTATTTAAAAATTCAATGCTCACCTCCTCTGGCTTCAGGAATATCTACAATCAAAAATATATGTGTGCCTATTTCAGGTAGCAAGAGATACCAAGTACAGCATCACAGAGAAAGCGCAGCTTTGTCAAGGCTTCCTCTGTGGCCTGCTTAGACTTGGCAGGGCATATCAGATTGTCCAAGATAGAAAACGCAGCATGTAGTAAAAGAAGGATTTCATCTTTTCATTTGGTTTGTGTTTCAAAACAAAATACATTTATTTCTCTGTCAAGTTCGGTTGGTATGATTTGATTTCCCTTGGCTCTGTCACCTCTTTCTGCTCATGTTGGCATGTTATGTGGAATCATCTGCTTCTCTGTTACATAATGACCTCAGTAAAACTACATTAGGCCTGATGACAAAGAAATACACAGAGGACAATCCAGCCCTACTGATTTCTTGTGTGTACAAACTTTTATTAGTAGCAAAAAAGCACTGGTATGACATATGTGAAGGAGCTTGAAACTTAACAGCTTATTAGCCATTTATCTCATCTAATGAATTCTCTTTGCAATCTGAAAGACATTAACGGATGGTTTGTGCCACCATGTGGCTAAATGCATGCACTGAGTTTAGGAAAAACCATCTATCATATCTCCATGTTGGGTGGATTCAAGTGCAGTGGCAGAGAAAAGTGAAGGGCGATGACTTTAAATCAAAAGGAGATTTTTTTAAAAAGTGAGTTGTTAAAAGAGAACTGGCTATTACATTGATTGTTACATCATAGCATTGTAAAAGGTGATGAATCCAGACCCATATGCACACAACCAAATAGATTTCAGCAGATATGAAAAGGAGTCAATGTCCACTATCCTATCTTTTCAGTAGTTCTTGTCTTCACAATAAGGCTAAGTGGCTATTGTTGGCTCCTGTTGGACACCGTTGACTGCTCACAAGGGCAAAATACAAATATTGCAAAATACAAGGTGATGCTTTGTGATGCTAATCTGGGTTACAAAGGACTAAACTAGGTTTGGCTGCATGGATAAGGTCAGCTGCAATCAAAGAAAAATTTTGGATGATAAGCCAAAGACAATTTCTACTCATTTGCTGCAGCTTCAGGCCTCAGGTGGAGGCTGAATGCTGCTTACCTGGCTATCAAGGTTCACAGCTGGAACCTCTACAGGGAATTCCTCTAGTCAAGGGTTTGTTTTTTTTTAGTCCTCCACTTTCTTTACCCGTGTTTGGTTTTGAGGCGTGATAGGGCTGACACAAACACACAGAAATGTGCTCATACATCTACCACACACTTAACATATTCAAATATGCAGCTAAAAAAATCTAATAAATACTGTACAGGCAGACTGTAGCACATGCTTATCAACTGACCGTAATAAATACTCCCTTCTAATTATCACAGACAGCCTCAGATAATCATCTCTCTCTTTCTCTACCCCCATCTCTATGTACTCTGTCTTTCTCTCCTGCAGCTGCCTCCTCTGCCTGTGATTTTCGGCTCGGGTTTTTAGCCCCTCTCATTTCTGGCTGGGGCCTTTGAACAGGAGAGCGTGGCATTGTTGAAGGAGGGTGGGTGCTAAGCCCTGCGCCCCCGTGTGTTTATCTGCCTCTCCCAGCTGGGCTCCTCAGGGAACAAGAGATAGAGAAGGAGAGAGGGAGGGGAGAGCAAAAGAGAGAAAGAGAGAGACAGATATGGAGGGAGCAAGAGAAAAAAGCCAGAGTACAGGAATGAAAACCATCTGCAGTGCAAACAAAGCTCTGAAACATCTCCCTGTTCATCCTGTTCTCCAGTGACCTACAGAACATGGCCTTGAGGAGCATGGTACTAATGTGAAGATCAAAATTTGCTTTCAAAATGAGATAAATCTGAATTTCAACAGATAAAAATCACACCTGTTATCTAAAGATTTAAATGAGTAGATATGGATAAGAGTCCAAAGATTCTGTCTGTGGAGAAATTCATGCAGCACAGACGAGGTTGGAGGCTCAAATAAATTAATACTGTGGAAGTGCGGAGGCTGGCTGAGGATTATGAAGCTGATCTTTAAGCTTTAGGCTTGACCACCAGCAATCAGACCCACTGTCCAGTACAAACAGCTCCACTGTGGAAAGTAGGAAGACAAATAGGGTGTAGAAAAAAATGATGAACCAGGCAAGGAAACAATTGAGAAAGTGAATTGGACACAAAGGGAGAATATTTAAGCAATGGTGGCTTGGTAAAATGGGGAATATTTGGCTGTAAAATAAAATAACATTTGAAAACGGAGGAGATGCCTAAACAAGAGGAGATGATAAGAGTGGCAGTGGAAGCAACGGAGGCAGCACCAAGTGAGGAGGTGAGGATCACATCAAGTGGCACACAAGCTAAAAGTTGCATTCACTGATGAGCTGCAATTGGTATTTCTGCAAAACTTCCTTGAAGATGCTACACATACACACACATGCTGTCCACCTGCACCTGCTCCAGTCATGTCGATAGGAATCAATGTGGAGTCAAGTGGCTGCCTCAGGATGAGAAAAATGCCTCAGATGTTCAGCCCCTCTCCCTGTCTGTCTGGGGGGGTGGGGGGGTCTAGGACACGATTTATTAAGACAGAAAGAAAGAAGCAGTGAGAAAGAGACCATTGTCAAAATGAAATAAAATACAGTAAATTTCAGTAAATACAAAGGGCTCAAACATACACAATACAGCAATTGTTAAGGCAAAGGATTCTGTTGTGGAACACCTGAGAAATACCTCCAAGTTTTTTTGATTCTGCACACTCAGTTGCAGTGACATTGCCATCAATGAGAAATATGTCAAAATTTTGACCAAACTCTGGTTTCAGCCTGGCTTCTTTTCATAACTGCAGTCGTTTTGACCGACAATTTTCCTTACTTCACACTTTCCCCTTCCATTTTTGTAGAGAACGACATATTTTAGGACAAGCAGTGCAAACCTCCTATAGTATCAAAGTTAGACTTATGGTGGTTACAAGCAGTATTTTTATAAAAACAATGTATTGAATGACAATGATAAAACAATATGACAATGTGAAAGGGGTGTTTA
Source organism: Istiophorus platypterus (assembly GCA_016859345.1). Lineage (NCBI taxonomy): Eukaryota > Metazoa > Chordata > Actinopteri > Istiophoriformes > Istiophoridae > Istiophorus > Istiophorus platypterus. The sequence goes on from CM029117.1 coordinate 8,907,764, forward strand.
ACGGACAGAGAATTAGAGTTGGTAGAGACAAATACAGAGCTAATAGAGAGTGAATATTGAAATTAGTACTAGGGCTAATACACATAGAAAGCGTAAAAGAGACATAGGACCATTCCACAAGAAAATGGGGTTCCTGTTCTCCAAAGCTGACTGAAGATGAAAGCATTTTTATGGATGGATTTTTGAATCCTTATGATGTAGTTTGCAAATGCAAAACTAGTATGACCCGCTGTTAGATTTGCCACAAATATGAGACTCATTTCAAAAATACCAGAATTTCTTCTTCTTTTTTTTTTTTTCTAAATCTTAGATAAGGCACTTGGGGAAAGGGAGGCAGAGGCTGCATTAGTAAGAATAACAGAAAGACATTTCGGATGTGATGGCCTGAGAGGAAATAATGGATTAAATAAATGCTGGCAATGTGGAACCGGTCTCCAATCTGTTTGCATTTGTCGTGTGTATTCATGCCAGTGTAATCATACAGTATTTCCATCCTTTTATATGTCCACATTGTGTGTGCATGGCTGCATGTGTGCCTCAGAGTGTGTGCACCCTCACTGTGCATGTGTATGTTTTAGAGTTTAAGGACCTAGATGTGAGCATGCAATGAGTATGTATGTGAACATAGAGTAAAAATATCTCAAGTCTCTCCACTCAGGCAGAAGCATTAGCCACAGTCCAAACACACACACAGACACAAGCACACACGCACAGAGTGTCACTTACTCTCGCTGCTGTGGTCTGCCAGTGTGCAAACATGAGCTATTTCATGCCAGCTACTTATGCACAAAACAACCAACGCACATCAGAAATAAAAGCAGAGCAGGGTGAGCAGTCAGATGCACATTTGAACTAAGCTGCAACATAAAAGTTATGAGGGATACAAACCTAACTGACATACTGGTGTTGAGATGTGGAAAAAAGTTCATGTGAAATCTATTTTTTGCAGTTTTCTTTTTGTCAATTACATTGTCCCTTTCACATCTAAGATGAAAGGTTGATCCTACTCATCACACAGATGTAGTTATACCTTAGTGATATTGATCTTGGCTGATGCACTCGTTAGAAAAACAACACTACTTCACTGACCACAGATCAAGTTCCACAAAGAGGTGACACCCACAGGCCTTCATGTGAAAGCTGTCTGATCTGTGCTTCTGTGGTATTACCACAGAACAAAATCAGTAGCTCATTTAGCAGCTGCTAATCCCTCCCCACACGGGGAGCGTTTTGTTCCCTGCACAGTCCTGATTCATATTTCCCTCTATCGCCCTGCTCTCCCCCTCGGTAAGCTTGACTGACCACAAGCAGGCAGAAAATCTCCATTTATTTTTGTAACAGTGTCCCTTCTTGGTACTCCTCTTCTCCCCATGGGGTTTCCATGGCTACTTGGTCAGGTGACTTAGCTGGAACCCGGCCCCTGTGGCCGGGGGAGGGAGTCACTACGGTGTCTGCATGCGTCGGTTTCTATATGATGATGGGTTAACATATGCAAAGATGGAATTTCCTATCAAGAATAATTCAATAGAAAATTTGAGAGAATTTGAATCAAATTCATGTCAGATCATATCTCTCTTCTAAAAGGGAATAATGGAGGTCCATGTAAAGGACTTAGTGTAGTGTTAAGCGTGAATGTCAGATGAGCAGTGTTAGGGCTTTGGTGTTAGGGAACAAATTGGGATGTCACATCCAGGCTAGCCTCTCTTCCACTAGCTTTTCTAACTCAATGCAATCTCACATTCAGCATGTCTTTCATCAATCTCTCTGCAGAAATGAAGCATGTTTCTGAAGTTTACTTTCTGTATTCTAAGAGAAATTACTATCCAGGACAGCAGTTGCTATTGGAAATTTAAAGCTTTGTGAGTCGGTGTTTGGCAACTGGTTTTGATTTAGATTTAGGCTTACCTCTTATCAAAAATATTTGTATATTTACTTATTTTTCAGATGCTTTTTCCATAGCATCTTAAAAGTGAGGTCGACACTAAAGCTTCAATACAGTAGGATACCATGACGCAGATACTAAGCATTAAATTGGTTCAATAAGACAAAATGCAAGGAGCTCAGGTAAGAAATATCCTGGAGGCATGTTAGGGTGTTAGAGGTGTTAGGAGAGGAGATTCTCTCCTAAAATCTAATGGAAAAAAGTACAAGCGCAGCAGTATAGGTGCTTGCGCCAGTGTAACCTGCTTTTGTCTATATTATTTAAACTCACTGAAAGTTGAAGAAAGTAATTTCTTCAACTTTTTAGTCGTAATCCCTGCCTTATTAAAACTTCTACAGCATTCAGTTGCCTCTGTCCTGCCTTTAGACAAGTCTGTGCTAAACCCCCCTCTTAAAATGAACCCTCTAAAATTAAAATATTTCTTAAATCAGTGTGAAAAACATTATCTGCTCCCAGAAACCAATACCGCAGCCTTTTTTTGGCCAAATAAAAATGATGTTTTTGGGACTGATATGTCATTTGCTACTGAGCGAGTAAAGCAAAATAAAACAAGTCCCTTCCTTAGTATTAATAATCTTGGTGTTTAGTAATATAAACACAGTGTGACATGTCCATTCCTCTCTGTTCTTGTCTGTGTACATGCTGTCTCCACACCTGTGCTCTTCCATGTACTATCTGTGCTTGGGATGGCTTGTTTGAAGAGACATGTCCGTGTACTGGAGAAGACAGGCTAACCTTTTCCCATCTGAGTCACAGGTGGTGGACAATCATCTCAGGGTTGAGAGGGAGACAGAGGAGACAGAGGTCCAGCTCTAATCTGATAGTTCAGGAAAGGCCACGCCACATCCAAGAGAGCATCAGCCACCACAACCCAGACCCCACCAGACTTATTTTAAGAGCACATCATTATCGAGAAAGGTGAGTTTATGGAATCCTCGACAAAAGTGACCATTTTTTATGTAAAAAGATTTTTTTTTTTCTTCAAATTGAGCACTTTTTCAGCACAGTGATAAAAGTGAAACAAAAAATTTAATTTCTGTATTCAAGGTCAAAGCTACTACATGTACAGTGTGTTTGGTTTAATTCAGTGAATTTGTGCCAACAATATACTTACTATGATCTGATCTGTGCACAAAAAAGTGAGGAAAAAGAGACAAATAGGTTAAGATACAATTAAAATTGGTTCAGTCTTCACCTTAAAATTCCCCTTTGTCTAATGCTAGACAAAGGTGGCTCATAATATCTGCTTTATACACTAAGAATACAAGCAAACATCTACAAGTTCTCAAGTCAGTATTAAATAAAACTGTATCTATCAGGCCTTGTTGAACTTTTATAGGGTACTTGCTACTAAGTTTTTGAGAGGGGGAAGATGCAATAGCATTTTCATGTGTGGATAACTGCACACATTTTCTCCTCAGTGTCTCCTGGAAGACATTTATACTGTTGCCCTTTGAATGGAGTATAGGGTCGAATATAAGCTTAAAGTTCCCTGCTTTTAAGTGTAGTGCATTTTTTATGTTGATATGCCGAGCCTTAGTAGACTTGATTTACAGATTTAAAAACTCATTCTTTAAATACCAGTAAATGTCAACTTGTGCTTACCAAAGAAAGCATCAAATTCTGTATGAGTCAGTGGTTTTGCAGATGTTTTGCAGCTTTGACTGAGGAGGGAACATCAGATATGAAACTTTTAATGATATCAGACGTGAGAGAATATCAGACTATGTAGATATATTAACTCTAAGATATCACCTGCTGCACAGGTTGTGATTTTTGAAAAGCTATAGAATTTATTGTTTTGCACAATATGTGACTGAGGTCCAATACTTTCTTATACTGATTTAATGTATATCTGATGGTCACTGGTGCTCTATTTCACCTGCCTAACCCAAGTGAAATTATGACACTGAGTTTTTTTAAATGGACACACCAAGCTTGATGGAGGAAGCATTCAAGAGTTGTAACCCCCCCACCCCCAGAAGGAAATGAGTAATTACAGCTGAAAAACAAGCGCATCTCTTGCGATAGCTGTCGCCCATCACTCTGCATCTCCTTTTTCTTCTTTGGTAGGTGTGTGTAAACTGTAAATGGTAAATGGACTGTACTTATACAGCACTTTTCTAGTCCCATCGACCACTCAAAGCCCATTCATACAGCACCTTTCTGCACATAGAGCACAGAGGAATAAGCACACACATTCATGTGCTTATTCCCCTGTGCAAATGTTTATCATAAATATTGTGCAGGAATCTGTCAGAACCAAAACCATAACACAAGGCAATACATCAATAAGGAAACAATACAAAATGTGATGGAAAAAAAAGGCATGGAGAGGCAGAGAAGAGAAAAATAAAGAAAGAGATAGAGGGTAAAAAAAATCAGAGATAAAAAAAAAGAGATTTCTTTTCCAATGAAGAGATGCATCTAATTTTGCCAGTTCCACTGCATTCAAATTCCCTTTAATCTGCAGCGTGTTTTACTTGTGTGAGTTTTGGCTATATTTGCATGATTACACACATATTTGATCACATATTTAGCCTAAAGTAGTTTGTATGACAGCTTTGACTCCAAAGGTATTTGCCACAGATATGTATAGATGTACTTAAACATGGAAACTACATGTGAAGTTTTCATGTATACCAGTTTGATCTTTCACGTTCATTTTCAGGTTACATTTAAAAAAAAAAAATACAAGTAAACCTACAATAACCCTGATGTATTCTCTAGCTTGAGTATGTATAAGCTCTGTAGAGAGAACAAATGTCACTGGGGCTGCAACTAACAATTGTTTGTGTAATATCAATTAATCCATTATTCTTTTAAATTCATTATCCATTCGATATATAAACTGAAAGGAAATTTTAAAAAACGTGCTTGTGATTTTTCTGACCAGCAGGACAAAGCTGCAGAATATCCAATTTACAATGTATAAACCTGAGAATAAGCAGCAAATCCTCATGACTGAGAAGCTTAAACCATCAGATTTTTGCATTTTTGCTTAAGAGTTGCAGTCGATGAGTCCTAAAAACTGCTTGCGATATAATCAATCAATATAGTAAACCATTACTTAGCTAATTAGCATTCAGCACTACATATCACTACGAATTCTGCTTAGAAATTCTGACAAAGTCAAAATAAGAACAATTCCTTAGATTGAATTTAGTGTCCTTCAGTTCAACTTTCAGATGCATTAAGGCTGCTTTATCACAAACTGACAGTTTGAGAGGAATTTTGATTTCTTGCTGGGTCATACTCCACTAACTGCTTAATGGAGATTATTAAACTAAACTAAATTTTCTTTTAAAAATAAATAATACTGTACAATAATAGCAGTTTATGTTGCTTTATCCGGCAATGTAAGAAAAATCTTTTCCATGTCTTTTATGGCTCATCAGGTGGCGAGGATGCTGACTTTTTGCCTGGGACATGTCGCTTTATGTTAAGGTTGGGTTTCAGTTGTTGCCACTGTGTCAGTCGTAGAGTGATCTTACATAGTGATGTGTCTTCTCACTCACAAACAGTTTTTGGCAGAGTACAGTCAGTGGCTCAGAGAGAGCATATTAACCAAATGACTGAAATTCCAGTGAAATAAACTTAATTAGCTTCAGCTGATATAATCTATTGCCAGGGACATTAGCCATTTTAACCAGAGAAAGCTAGAAATCTAAATCCTGCCAATGTTACCAGCTTGTTCTCAACAAGGTCTTTGCTAATAATAAAAATAATAAAAAGATTCAACAGGAGATTTCAGATATTTCGCCAACTGGATCCAAAATGGAGGCTACGGAAACCCAACCTTACTTAAGTCCAGGTTTTTTAGCAAAGTATTATATACATAGTAATTATGTACACATTTTAAAAAAAGTAAAAACAGCCATTTACATGTGTTTTTACATGCGAAAAAACAGATAATCTGGAAATATAAGACATCAGTTGTAGACAGTGTTCTAAACCAACTCACTGAAATTTGGCATTAGTTTTGCATACACTTTTAAAAATTTTTTAATACTACTGTCTGAACTCGAGGAACGAATGTTTCAAAGACTGTTGAGAAGTTCCAAGGGGTAAATCTGCTGCACGAGAATGAAAACTTGACAGGCATAGAAACAATAACTAAGGACATGGCACTGAGCCTGAACATTATATATTTTACCAATATTTATTTTATGCTTGAGTAAATTCTCCAGACAAGTCCAAGCAGCTTAAACCCTTGTGACAAATCATTTCCTGTCTTGGCATAGGTTTATATTGCAAACACACAAACACACACAGTGCTCTGCCCATCCCAAGGCAAACTGAACTGGTGTACAGTAAGGTACTGAGGATGACATCATAGGATAGTGGGTGAGTCCTGGGTTTTGGATGAGACCATTATTCATAAATTAGACTCATTATGGTCTCATTCTTTGTGAGTCATCAGCCCGAGTTTTGCTACAGTACAGGAAGCCACTGTTGTGGTACAGTACATCAAACCTGCCCCATGTGAGATGATACAACAACCATGGCAATCCTTCAGTACATAACAAATACATGTATATCATTTGCATCATGTGCTAAATCAACTCAACAGTTTTGCTCTCTTTCTCCTTACATCTCTCTCTCAAACACACATATACATGAAGACACACACGCACACACACACACACACACACACACACACCACACACATGCAGTGAGGAGTCTGGGCACATCTCAGAGGACAGCTTCTGCATGAGTTGGTCCATGGTGGAGAGGAGGGGACCTTACAGCTGTTTGGAGCAGAATATGCCAGCCGCTGACAGTTTGCCAAAGAGGCCAAGAGCTGCATGCACGCATACACACACACACACACACACACACACACACACATACACACATACACACACATACAGACTGAGCCATACAACCTCCTCTAGAATCTCCTGCAGACATGGCTGATTATGCATTTGCCTTATCCTGGTGTCGACCCAGTCCTGACTTCAGCTGTAGGAAACCTAATAGTCCACCGCAACATCTTGACTTCAGTTGCAACAACCTTTAAACAACCTTCGTCATCATTAGCAAAGTAAATGTCAATCTATGCCTGAACAAAACTGCCTTTAATGCCTTGAGGCATGTTAACAAACCAAACTGACTGACATGTTTTTTCCGCTGGTGTCGTAATGTGCAAAGAAATTCACTGCAGGCCTTTGATTAATGAAGCATGTTTGTTATAAACACAGAAAATACTGTTTTCATGGTTTTACAAATCCTTCACAAGTGACTGCCATGTCAGTCTAAGGTCAGCTGCATGTAGCATTTCAGGCTGAGAGGAGATTGCTGCTTTTGAATGATGGTCTAAAAATAAACAGGGGCCAAATTTAAACTTAAGGAATGTATATGCATATACATTGCGGTTCTGAAAGAAGCCAGTGGTCAGGGTTTTAGTAAGCTACAAAATCAATGAATCAATAAATGACTCAAAAGACATACAGTACATAATTACACATGCATGCATGAATACACACATTGGTGCATGCACACATATGGTACAAATCTATCTCCAGGACCACTGTCATGCATGTCCAAATAACAACACCTTTAAATACGGTGCTCAACCAGAGGAATATCATACTGTAGCATAAACACACAGGTAGTTTCCATGTCAACCACAATTTACTAATTATCTTTGCCACATGATTATACTCAGCTCATAATCTCCGTATCCTCCAGTGTCTGACACTGCTGTTTGAGAGGCATCATGTCCAAGCTGGGTGTCACTTGGTCAGGGACAGGGAGACTATCCCTACAGGCTCCTAACTCTTTACATCCAACTGGGACCTCAGACTGGGACAACATCTAAAGCTTGTTTAGGGCTTGTTTTCTTTTTAAATTTATAGCTATATTTGTCTGTTTCCTTTTTAAAAATATTGATTGTGTCATCCACTGAATCAGGATCCTTGTTTCTTTCATCGTAGGACTTCTCTTGATTTGTTTGTAAAGAAGATATGTGAACAGGAAGAGAAGACTCTTGGCTCAGGAATTTTAATGCCATTCAGTAGGGCTCTTAGTAAGATAAAAATACTCTGATGATTAAGAAAAACAGTCTTAATTCTCTTGTGAATGACCCCAGATGCTAAATCTACATCTCCATCTGATCAATGTGGGGCCAAATGAGGGCAAATAGTATATTTATATTCTTTAAATTCCGTATGGAGGCAGAAAAAGTGAAGGACTCTTTTCCTCTCTAGTGTTACAGAGGGAGAGCCTGACCCCAACTAAACCACTGTAGGTGCTACGGAATAAATCCGAATACCTGGGTCATAATTTGAATTGTTTGCATGTTTATGAGCCCACGGGCCAGCAAAGAAGTCGGAAAAGTTTCCCACTCTTAAGATGCCAGTGAGGTAGAAAAAAAAGGTGCAGCAAGTAAAAGGTCACTTTTATAACAGTGCAGTGAAGCTGTGGAGGTAGACTGCTCTTATGATGTTTGTGTGTTTCTGTGTGCGTGTGTGAGGGAAATTGTAAAAGTAATTGCAACTTGCATAAGATCGTGTACGATTACATCTTAGTGAGCTCTTCCAGGTGACTGGTGGCTCAATTCATCACCGGATGTGACAGGACAGTGTGCTGTCATGCTCACACAATCTATCGTGCTGCCCTCCACCAGACACACACACATAAATTAACACATACACAGACACACAAAATAAAGACACACATAGGAAACTATGACAGAGTGTTATCTTCATCATACAGATGGCGCTTTGGATCATCTGTTTGTTCTTTGGCTTTGGCCCACAAATTTTACTGAATCGGGTCACACACACACACCCACACACACACAGCCAAAACAGATGCACTCAGGACCTCACCTCCCTGACAGACATCTGACCTATCTCCTATCTCCTATCTCAACTGAAATGTCGGATGTCTTATGAAAGTGATTTTGAGTGAAGTTCACTCGCTCAGTATGTCCAAAAAAAACTGCATTTGTTTGATTTTTCTGGAGCAGAGACTTCTGCACATTTGATGGAATTTATAAAAGCCAGGAAGACAAGCTCACACACTCTCTTTTTTTCTCTCTCCCCTCTCTCTCTCTCTCTTACACACACACACACACACACACACACACACACACACACACACACACATATCCTATTTGCGCACAAGCTGAATACCCTCATGGCTACAGTAATTTCTCTAAACTCACATCAAAGAAAATCACTTATCTCTTTTTGCCTCTAGGCCTCTCTGCAATGTACAATAAACACGAGAGTCTACAAGCGGCACCCAGAAAGAAAGAGGTTGTAGAGCTCTGATTAAGTCCGACCAAGGACAGCCCGTTCTGATTGTTGATTCCTCTTATATCATTTCACTTAGGGTAAAATGGGGCATTTTTTTGTGGACTGGCGCAAAACGCACAAGGTTGCCCCATCGCATCCAAAATACGCATAATTGAAAATCTTCATGGCAGTTTCCGGTGTCATCTAGTTCCCACGGAGCTGAAAATCCTTACATCAACTTGAGACATTCAGTCACGGTGAAACAGATCTCAGTCGGGCTGGGTGGGAAGGTCCCTCACCGTGTGGCAACACACGCAACCCACCATTAAGGCGCAAATCCCAACAGATGCGGATTAACTTTAAATTTCTCCAAAGAGATGCCGGAATTTATCAAGACAAAATCGGATAATTACTCAGTGTAGGAATACCTACTACCACAGGGACACTCACCACATCCTGTATTATGTATTTCAGCCATGTATTTACACTGCACATTGAAGTTATTGCATGCAAAACACATCAAAGTTCCAACTCACCCACTCCAAAACGCGGATAAATCCCAGAGGTAATTTTAGCACTTGAAACGTCCCCGCAGATGCAAGCTGCACAAGGCAGAGAGAGGGGGGAAAACATCCTCAAGTCTATCATCAATTAACCTCACTTTGGTCAATTTAGCTCATAATTACTCACATCTCTGCGTCAAAATGACCTTTCTCTGCGTTTTTTACGCACCTGATTAGCGGTGTCCATTTCAGCAGAAGGCTACTTTCTGTCTTACTTGTTTGTTTGGATGTAAAAAATCTCAAACCACAAGCCCAGAGCCGATTGATGTGTCTGTCTCTCGTAACATTCAGGGGCTTTCGGCTCTGATTCCGACTCCGACCGAGAAAAGCCGAGCCTTCCTCCTTTTTTTTCTTTCCTGAGGGACGAAGTTTGCCATGGAGACAGGAAGGGATTGGTCTCAGCAAAGAGGAGTGACGCACTCATTTTTGGTAATTGGTGGGAAAAGACTTATTTTATCTATTTGTGTTATTCATTTTATAACTTTAGAACTAAAAACTTCTTTTCATCTTAAATCTATTGAAATCCTTTAGACTCCATATTTTTTTGGGCTGAGATCAAGAGAAGAAATGTTATTTTTTATTAATTTTTATGTAAATTTGACTACTATAAGCTAATATATAGCAATAGGGCATCCGCATATTATCTAAACTTATATTATTTTTGTATGTTTTATAATAGTACAAAAATAGCCTATAATATCCTGTAATAACTTCACTTAATCCAACTTAATGATGCATAAAATTTTTGCTGGGCAGATTTGGAAAAGACTCACAAGTCTGTAAGAAGAGTCAATTTTGGCTTTAATGTAACTGTTTGACATCTTTGGGAAATATACTGATTGAGAGAAAATCCTTGCTCTCGCTCTATACTTAATGTAACGACATGAAAGCAGCATCTATTGTTTGTTTTAAACTATGTGTCGGCAAGAAAGCAAATATACGTATTTTTTAAAAATGCCAAACTGAAATGCCAAACTGAAATTATTTGCAGAGCTGGATTCAGTGAACACTGACAGGCCCACTTGTTACCTACCAAGCTTCGGAATAATAGCTCAGAAGCAGCAAATAAATCACAGCATCTACCCCACTGGAAACGTGACTCACAGTGTGGAGACTAACATTATGCAATCTTTGACAAGCGGAAACAAACCAAGGCTCCACTCAAGCACGCAAACACACATGCACACACACACACACACACAAACACACACACACACAGACACACACAGGTAACTTGTGTGATGATGCCGGACTGTTTGAATGTTGTTTTTATCCAGATTCATTGAAGGCGCTTGGGCAGTTTGTCATTTGATGAGAGAGAGAGAGAGAGAGAGAGAGACAAAGAGAGAGAGAGAGAATCCCACTGCAGGCAAGATGATAGAGAGTGAGGGGGGGCTTCCCTGAGTCTGCTACACTGATGACAATTCCTTTAAAGCCAAGTGCAAAGTGCTCTGACAGCGTGGCTAATTTTACCACATCTCTCCTATCGCTCCTTCGCTTTTACTCTTTCATTTTCTCCCTCCACTGTCTCTCTCCCCCTCTCCCTCTCTCTCCCTCTCCCTCTCTCACACACATACACACACACACACACACACACACACTCACACTCACTCCCTGCCTGAAGGGCTCTGTCCATGCGATTATGGAATCACTGAATCTGATTGGCTAATATTTTCGCCATAGGAAATCAAAAGGATCTGATCAAGAAGAACAGAGTCTCTCATGTGTATTTCATCCTTGAAGTTAGGATCTGTTTCAAATAATGAGCCGAAACATTTCCACTGGCTTTTCAAGGAGGCCTATTATTTGAAAAGTTTGCTTTCATTCTTCACCAAAATGATTAAACACAATCATGTAAGCACTTAAGTATTAGTTATCTCACCAGAAAGTAACAAGTCAAAAATCAATGGAAAAAAATATTAGAACTGGACACACTAGAAAGTGTAGTGCAAAAAACACCTGAACACAGCAGTGAGCAGAAATGTTAAAATTCAAGCTTTAAAGTGACAATACGTCACTTTTAGCAGAACAGAACAGAGCAGCTGCTACTATAACTACAAAGGGCCAGTTACGTCAAACATCCCCTCTTTTCCCACAGTTCTTTTGAGTCAGCTGCTTTAATCATCAAAAGGCAACCTGAGTGACAGTGAGTATACTGCTACCACATTGTGGAACAATAAAATTCTGGTGAGGAACAATATGTTTATTCCTTCTTACTTTTGTTGGGGGAAAAAAGTATTTAAAATTTCGTGCATCTGTAGCACAAGCGGAGAAGAGTCACAGAGCAAAATGATGCAGCAGTATCAGTTAACGTTACACAGCAACTTCTGAGGTTCTAATTCTCCTCCATGCTTATCTCATAGCTTTGGCTCAGTGCCTGTGACTATTGTGACTGTTTGAAGTTCAAGTCACTGTAAACACATCCATGGTGAAAAGCTGCTGGCGCATCTATATGCATGCTGGGAAATAAGAATCTACATACTGACACAAAGAACCTCAATCCCAGATGTGGACAATCATGTCTCGACTTTCCAACCGAGTTTTACAGTAATATTTTGAACAGTGTTTCAAAATGCGACTGGTATTTGGCTGCAAAACCAACTCCCTCTTCCTCCTGGTCCAAGGCCTATTACTATACGTGTATGTAGTGAAGCAAATGAATTTCTTTGCTCGAGGGGGGAAATGGAGAATAACCTGTCACACAAACTGACAGGTGTCAAAATGCATTTCAAGAAACTGAAAGTGTACTACAGAACCAGACAAAGAAGAACACACCTGGGGAAAAAAGCTAAAGGCCGGTGTGTGTGTGTGTGTGTGTGTTTGATTGTGTGTAGAAAAGACAGACAGCACAAGAGGAAGTAGAGCAGTAGATAATAGGCAGGGGAAGATTCAGGGTGAGATTGAGTATACAGACTCCCTTGTATTTCTGCAGGACATGCATGAATTTTAGCTCCAAGTCTCATCACACAGATTATTATTATAAGTGAGCCTGATGATGACTTCAAATTAACCTGCCAACACAGTGTGAAAGGATCTATGCCATAATAACACCTGTGTAATTACAGGCTGCATGAGGGGCACCCTAAGAGGAAATCTGAGCAGATGGGGGGGGGCAGGTTCCGTCTGAGAAGAAGAGAAAAGACACGAGAGGCAAAGAGAGTGAGAAAGAAAGAGAGAGAGAGAGAGAGAGAGAGAGAGAGAGAGGGCAGAGCAACAGTAGGAACAATCATGATTCTTCTACTCTGGTTAAGCCTCTTTCATATTGCGACACACAGAGGAATTATAACGCAGAGACTAGGTCAGCCACTTATCCATCTCATTCAACAATGCAACACGCTGCAACTCCACAGCAATTACTGCTCAGCTCGAGCCGCTGCCAGGACACATCCACATCCTCTGGTGGCGATGCCGTTTCAAATGCAATAATAAAAATGAATACTCAGTTGCAAAGGAGGTGCAATATTCAGAAACAGCTATGATATTTAAACAGAGATGGAGATTTTTTTGTTATATTAGTCACAAGAGCATGAAGAAATAGAAGGACTTATTATAGAATAATAAAATTAAACGAATTTTGAAAATGTTGAGATAAGCAAGAACTGTCTGTGTCAAAGAAGCACATTTAGGTGAAAGGCAACAAAAAGGGCAAACATAACTGCACCCTGCTCATTCTCTGCTGTTAAATGTCACAGTTGGCCAAATTTGGATGGATTCGTGTATTTCACACTCGCTCGTTAATTAAACCTATCCTCATATGCCTGTGACAACACAAAGCAATGAAACATGATTAGATACCGGAACAAAAGATGAGCTTTGGAAATGTTTCTGGGTAAAATGGCATTAGCCCTGGTCTCATTCTGCACCAGTTAGGCAGCATACATAATCAGGATTAACTTCAGCATGAGGGGGGGGGAGAGTGGGAGCGACAGGGATGAAGAGAGAGAGGGTGAGAAGAGAGGGTCATGGGAAGAGAGAATGAACCCTCAAAGTCACTCATCCTGGTGACAGATAGCAACGCTGGTGTAGTTATTGTTTGACGATTGCTTGATTGTTTTCATTTCATGTGACAACAGAAACGCTTTCTGTGGACTGGGTTTCTACTGTTACGCTCTCACACATCATTAAAGTGGCAGTCCACCTGTTTCACCCTCAAAGTTCAGTTTAGTGGTGATGGGAGCACTACACAGTGAAAACAGTTATATAGATTTATATTATGATAGAAATATAGGCTTACAGCTAAACAAACATAACAAGCGAAAAAAACACAAATAATTTGAGCATATAGCTACAATACGCAGGTAAGATCCGGACTTCAAATGATCTCTCTTCAGGTGAGATGTTTGCACGGGTTCATGGTATGGATAGTGTGATAAAGGTGATTTAGTGTTCCTATATGGCCAGAATATGAACGATAGGATGAACTTAGACATGCGTATGACAGCGGAAGGATATTATGCAGATTCTACTGTACAATGTTTCTGTTACAGTGAAATATATATGATAAATATGGATGTAGGATTGTTTAGTATTGTAGTGTGAAATCCACATACAGGATTTGTATGTAGATTTCACATGATTAAATGTGATGGCAAGTGGAAAGAAACAATTCTTTTGCCCTTATGCTTTGACATACAGTGACCTGAGGTGCCCACCAGGTGGAAAAGGGTGTTAGTGGGTCCGTAAACATTTTCCCTGCCCGTTTGTTGAAAAGCGCAAAGGTATGCACCATTAATTAATCCCTGAGGAGCTTGGCCTTGGAGACTACAATTTTTTAATAGGGATTATTGAAGTGTATTTTGGATGTATTGATTGCCCTGTCCTAGTCAGAATATCTCTGCTACATGATACCTGCTCAACATCAGCTTACTAGCAATTTTATAGTGAGCATGTTAGGCATCTCTAAACACCACTGTGTCTAAATACAGCCTCACAGAGCTTCTAGCATGCCCGTAGACTCCTAGTCATGTTTTAACCCATCTCTCTCAAGTCCCCTCCCCCAACTTCATGGAAGCATAGTATCAAATTGATGGGAACCCCTCTAAATGGCAAAAGGAGCCTGTACAGAGAAGACTCTGAGAATCTCTTGTCTGAGGATCTGTGTAAGGAGGCCACTTCCTGGATTATTTTCAGTGGGCAAAGTGAATACCTGTGAATTTGCTCGCACCAATTAAGAACTGGGAGATTTGCTCTGAAGAGGACTGGGAACCAGGGTCGGTATTACTGTACTGTAGTTTTCTTCCTCTGTGTTGTGAAGGACAGAAGGGTTTTCTTCACACTCTCGTACTTTGGTGTCTGCTGTAAAGCGAGAACAAGTTCAAGATCACCAGTGTTTGAATTACTTCTTTATGCTGTTTGAAATGTTAACAGCTTTTAAGCAGAAACTGCAAAGCACAACTGTGCCAATAAAAAACAACTTTAATATCCAGGTGTGTGAGTAATATATTGCAAAAGGAGCAAGAGAATGTAGGAGTATTTGACCTTCACATACGGTATCTGCCATATACACACTTGACATGCTTCCCAGAGTAGGAAGCATCAGGGTCAGGTACACTTTCCTGCCCAGAATCCCATCTTGTCCGTAAGTGGCACGAGGATGGACAGAAAAGGGAAATGAAGGAGAATGAACACCATGATAACAGACTTATCCAATGTGTTGCTAAGCAACTAATCCAGCAGGCATGAGATGACAGGGCCTGTATTTTGTGACAATGACGGCCAATTATCGGCTGCCTATCTTCTAGTGAATGCCTTCTACTCTGTGCACTGTTTACAAGTCTTGCATGCTGCAGTGGTGCTGCACAATGATTTCTGGTGCACGGTTTACTGGATATGTGTAATGAACATGAATCACACTTCCTCAGTCTCCATGAAAACCACATCCATCCCATGAACAATGTTCATACCTTCAGGCACTTGGCCAGAGGGGAAAGACATTACATAACATGCTACTCTGCGTGTTGCTGAAAATTATGTCATTGATAGATGCTCTGTTCTGCAAGAGATACCTACCAGATCCAAACCTGTGACATTACAGTATCTGAGACTTTCTGACAATTTTCTTTGTGAATTACACCTTGAACTGCAGTATTTGACTTCTAGAGCCCTCTGTAGTCTTTTTACCAGCATAACACATCACAACTATGGGTTTTAATCGCTCAGTAAAGCCCTTATGTAAATGTACAGTAACATCTCTGCTCTATTGCACCCATAGTGCACCATAAGTCACAAATTTAAAAAAGCACCTGGAAAAACTTACCTGAGACAGAGATTATGTAGTGAACATAATTAACTCAAAGAAAATTACAAACTCTTTAATACATGTTTAATCTGGTAAATGACTATTTTAGAACAATAAAATGTGAAAATATGATGATGTAACATTATCATTACATGACATGTAAAATCCATTTAATTTTGAAATAATCATCTGATGTATTTTCATTTCAATGTAAATTTATGTGAGTACATCTTTCTGTATGGACTGTATAATAATACCATCTTGATTTTGTGGTAATGACAGAGACTTACTTAATCAATACACTAATGCATGAGATGTTATGTATTCAAAAAAGTGTAAACTCTACCCCCTTATGTTCTCAAGACACAGCGACTGTTTGAATTTGAAAATGGTTAAGTCTTGAAATGAAAATTTGAGCTAGAAGTATCTTGGACTTAAGATATCTGATACTATTATGTGAACACATGGAAAATCCCAAAATGTTTCCTATCAAATAACACTGACACACAATAAATAGAATGTACATAATTTATTCTTATATGAATATAATACCAATCAGCATTTGACACTGATAATTAAAAATAGGTTTGCATTTTAACATTTTAAAGTGCAGTGGTGTATATATGAACTGAAAAAGTGTAAATAGCATTTGATCAGCTGTGATGCATCCTTGACTGACTGTAGTTGGAACCTTTAGGGCAGATCCACACAGAATCACAGAGGGCAAAAACTGCAGCTGCACTGCTCTCTAAGGGCTGTAATATTCGGGCAATTTGCACTTCAGGCCACATCCTCACCAGTGATGTCACAGTAGGTGTCCTCCATCAGCTTTAAAAGGCTAAGCACCTGTTGGCACATCACTGAATGGGGTGTGGTCAGAAAAGCATCCAAACAGCAGTTTTCATTCTAATGAGTAAATGCATTATTTCATTATTTTAAGAAAAACTGTTAAACACTAAATTTGATTTTGAGCAACGGCACCTATAACACATTTCCAGTTATGAATAACTATCATTACTACTGAACGTTAGCTTGATAATAAGAGCTGCCATTTTATAATACAAGATGCTTTTAACCAATCAAAAGCCAGGCGGTAAGGATCAAAATCAGCTAAGTTAACATTTGTGAAAAGTGTGCACCCTCTGAACTTGCTATACTTATTTGAAGAAGCCTCTCACTGCTCCATGTCAGTGTCATTCTGAAGAGTTTTCATGGCCAGGCCCCACAGAGTTACACTGGAGATAAATTGGCCCTCGTTGGACCTGTAGGAGCTGCTATTGGGTCTGCTAGAAGATGTAAGTGAGCTGCAGTGATTGTCTGTGGGAGGCAGGTAGGTCCTCCCCACCAGACCTCTGCCCATCTCCACTGACATATTCCCATTCTCCACATACGGACCATACACAGCCTCTGGAGACAGATGGTGTTTAGCAAGCTTCATGTGGTCTTGAGCAGCCAGGGCTGTACCTCTCTCCTGGTGGTTAGTGGACAGGAGGTGATGTGGTACCAGGGAGCGCAGCTCTGGAAGGGGAGTGGAGCTGGAAGATGGGCTGAGGTGCATGCTGGTAGAGGGAGCCTCTATATGTGGTGTTGGTTGTGGTGGTGAATGAGCAGGTGTAGAGGGCTTCTCTAACCCTGTGTGGGGCATCATAGTGGAGAAATTCTGCTCACTTGTAGAGACAGGAGGTTTACTGTGGCTGACAGGTTTAGGGAATGAGGCCGCCCCATCTGAGCTACGCATCTGCTCGGTGTTGTCGGTGACTGGGCTTTCAGCTGGAGCCCCCTTGCAGTGCATGTTGCTGTGTCTCCTCAACATGGCAGAGCGGGTAAAGCTCTTACCGCAGGCATTACAGAGGTAGGGTTTCTCACCAGTGTGAGAGCGAATGTGTCGCTGCAAGTCCCCTGAGCCAATAAAGCACTTCCCTGCATTGATTGATGATACAAAGTAAGTGTAAAACACTGTGAAGACACTAACTGCAGTCCATATGAAATTAAAAAAAAAAACTTTTTAGGAAAAACTAGCGGATGGACATTACAGGATGAGTTTAAAGCCCTTGCAAAAATTTTTATACCTTGAGTTTTGTCAATCATTACAGGTAAAAACAATACCATCAGCAATTGGTGCTGTAATTAACCTTTCCTGAAAAATGTATTTATTAAGAATCAAAAAATGATTGACCCTGCTGCATGAAAGTAATAAATACCTCATATTCATGTCTGATGGTCAGCAGTTACTCAAACTGCTTGGAAAGCAAACCTAAAAAACATTAACCGAGGGCACTGGTACATTTATGCTCCTAGTAAGCTATTTTGTCATGTATAACTGACCGCCGTGAACGCAAAAAGTATTCATCATGGCAAACAGAATAGACAAGTCCATCAAACCATCTAAAGCTGGTGAGACTGAGAGTGGATTCTTTTGCATCAGGTTAGATTTGTTTTTTTTTATTACTATTTATGATTTAAATTTTTAATGCAACTTTGTCTCTAGCAGAATCTTCAAAACTAAAACATGAATCGTACTTTCAAAGTAGATACAAAATGCTCCTTACCACAGGTGGCACAGCTGTGTGGCTTTTCTCCAGCATGGCGGGCCTTGTGCTTCAGAAGCTTTCTGTGCGTGTTGAAGGATTTTCCACACTGGTCACAGGTGAAAGTCTTGTCTATGGCATGAGTCCTCTTGTGCTCTTTGAGATTACTCAAGTTGTTAAATCCTGAGCAATAAACATGTAAAGAGATTAAAACACTAATCTCCTAAACACACAATGTCACAATTTTCCAGATGTGCCTCTGTAAATAGTGCAAGGTAGTATTAATTGATGAGGTTCACCATGAAAAAAATTAGAGGATTACAACTACAATGTATAGAGATTATTAGATTTTGTCACTTACCTCGACCACATATATCACACAGATGTGGCTTCTCTCCTGTGTGGACCACTTTGTGACGATGGACATCCCCTGATGCTGTAAAGCTGGAGGCCACAGATCAATATAATATAAATGGGGCAGTGTGGGAACTAATCTAATTCTATAGACACAAGATTATACAATAAGAAGTAACTGACTAAAAATTGGGAAAAAAAATGAAAATATAAACAGGGACAAGTGATAAATAGGAGATACTTAACCTTTTACCACATAATTCACAGATGTACGGTTTCTCTCCAGAATGTCGCCGCAAATGTGTTTGTAAATTTCCAGCCTGTAAATTAAAACCAATTATATCTCCATATAATCTGACCACCTAAGAACAACAAATCAGAATAATACACAAGAATACACAAGACCGTACCTGTGAGAAGTTTCTCCCACAGACATTACACTGAAAGGGCTTCTCACCTGCAACAAGAAATGTAGTTTGGGTTTGAAAATACTAATACAATTGATCCTACAAAATCCTTTTTTAACTGAAATGTATTACTGTTTATCATGGGTTTTATAAAAGGTAATTATTAACTGTAAATACCAGTGTGTGAGCGCTTGTGAAGCTCTAGGTTGCTTGGGTGTTTAAAAATCTTCCCACAAACATCACAACAATACTGCTTGTGCCCTGTCTGTTGCTGTGGCTCTGGCACCATCTTCAGATTTTGCTCCTCTGGGGTCACAGGTGGAGGAGCGGGATGCTGTGCATCTGTCGGTGTCTCAGGAACCTTCTCCCTGCCCCCAACAAGGCCCTCAACAGGTGCTTCTGGAGTTTCAGACTGGACTACAGACTCTTCTGGAGGACTCTCTTTGGGACAGGTAAGGACAGGTTCACTGACAGATTCGGCACACATCTCCTCCAAAGCCTTCTGAGACCTCAGGTAGTTGTATTTTTTCAGGTACACAGCCTTCTTTGGGCGCACTGGCCTGTTGAGCATGGAATCTGCTGGGGCAGAGTTGGGTGTGTTTAAATTTTCTGAAGGTGTTAAAGAGGATACAGGGTTCTTTTCCACTGCCGCAGATGTGCAGGGAGGATTAGACTGAGCTGTGTTTCCTGAACATCTAGGTGTGTTGTTTCCTCCCTGGCTGACCCCAAGCTGACACTGCTGCTCTTCCACCACCACCAAAGGACCAGGGCCTTGATTTGAGGCTGCACAATTAGTCTGCATTGCGCTTTGTTTGAAGTACTGCTTGCTGTAGAAGTTACGGAGCTTGTAGCCATGGACTAACTGTTTTTCCACAGGTGCCTGAGTGCTGCTAGCTGTGTCACAGTTTGAGTTGCTATTCGGCACAGAAACCGGCACCCTTTTGGTTTGTTCCACGTCATTGCTGAGCCCGGGCCTCTGGACTTCAGAGGGACAGTGGAGGTCAACATCGTGAGGAAGACTGCTCCCCAGGAGGCAGTCGTTCTCAGAGCTCAGCATGCCTGGGAGAGAGAATGATGCGATTTCCACTGGAGGAGGACAAGGCTTGAGGAAAGCATTACACATGCCCTGCACGTTTGGAACCTGCAAGCACTGAGCGATGTCCAGGAGTGCTTGCACATTATCTTGGTTGATGTCGAGGTGGGAGGTGTACATGTAGTCCAATATTTGGCCGATACCACTGACATCCTGGATAACCAAGTTAAACACCTCGTTCTTCTGACTAGGTGAATTTTGGAACAAAGACCTAGAAAGATGGAAGAGAAAGGTGTGGAAATTCACACAAACTCATTTATGTGCGACACATTAGATATATAAAGACATTTAGGCACCTGAAAAATGAGCTGAAAGCAGCCAGGACATTTTTGTGGGCTTTGAAGCAGACACCTTTGACGACCAGCATGCAGTCACACAGCAGCCCCTGAATCCTCTGCTCCTGAAGCTGCTGCAGGAGGTAAGAGCTGTGGCTGGACAAGGTGTCCATGGTCACTCAGCTGCTGGATCACTCAGCTCCAACTTCTCCATCAAAAAGCTTCCCATGGGGACACATTAAAGAAAAAAGAAAACAAGTTACTCATTAGGGAATTTGGTTGGTGTGGTTAGCTGTGTTCAGCTGACCAATCTTTGAAACGTGCCCCGATTAAAAGGTGATGCCAGCGAGTGCTGGCAACATTCTCCAGATGGTGATATTCATATATATAATTCAACAACCGCGCAGAATCCAGTGTGTCTGTCCTACGAGACCACCCATGCAAAAATTGGGTGAAAATGACCAACAAGCGAACAACCAACCTATGCTAACCAGCCACGGCGACGAGGGTGAGCATCGGTGCGGCGTCAAACAAGCGTAATTTCACCCGAAATGAAAAATCCTATTTTTTTTTAGTCCAATCGCGTCCGCGATGAAGATTAAGTCCAGACCTACATGTCAGGTTTCCACCTTTTATTTGGATGATGGGTCACTTTCTTCGAGTGCGATAACGTTGCGTCACATCCTGGTGCACCTCGTATTTCCAACTGCCTAAACATGAAACAGGTAATACGGAAAAGGGCATCGTTGGACTCGCGTGTTGTAGTGTAGTTGTAGTATCGTTTTATATATCTTAACCTTAAACTGTGGTGCAGCTTACATGCTAAAGTGTCGCCTTGAATAGTTTTTTTTTAATGAAAAAAGGTTTGGACAATGTTCGGCTCCACTCGGGTAGGAACTTCTCTTTGGCTGCTTTTCCACTCGGAAGACAGAGAACGTAGCTCCTACGGTTCGGTGTGGTCACGTGTGTTTTGAAAGTTTTCATGGTTGGAAAAGAGCAGGAGCTTCGCTGCTTTCTAAACATATTTTGAAGCAGAACGAGTTTAGCGTCGCGATTTGACAAACCCTCCGCAATAGTCTCAGCAGTTGTTCTACTTTAACACTCGCTAGCTTTGGGGGACGTTACCTGCCTGTGTTTGACTAACATTAGCTCGTAGCAGCGCTGTGGACGGTCCGGTCTCGCTGTTGTATGGGGATTCTACCTATTTAATCACAAACGCTGGTCACGTTAGTTTCAGATACACTGTGTATTGACAGTCTTGGTTGAGTTCAGGTTACCCAGGCTAAGAACTGCCACTCAAAAATGGTGTTTTTCACCTGCAACGCGTGCGGTGAATCCCTGAAGAAAGCCCAGGTTGATAAACACGTGAACATGTGCAGGGGCTGCCAGGTGCTGTCCTGCATCGACTGTGGAAAGGACTTTTGGTAACGATCGAGTGTTTACTGCCTTTTTCCTTTACTGTCTCCTCGAGCTAAATGCAACTACCTAGCCCCCAATCTCACAATGCTACATAGATAGATAGAGCACTTTATTAAATCCCAAAAGGAAATTGCATGTGTACAACGGTGTTTCTCTGCACGTGTTGAACAGGGGGAATGACTACAAGAGCCACAATAAATGTATCAGTGAAGATCAGAAGTATGGAGGCAAAGGCTTCGAGGCCAAGGCAAACAAAGGAGATGTGAAACAGCAGCAGTGGACACAGGTGAAATTAGAGAACTGACACCCATCTCTGTGGAAACCTCCAGTATGTGTCAACCCAAAAAATGTTTTTCTTTCCTTTTTGTTCCGGCTAACTTTGATGTTTCTCTCACTGAAGAGAATCCATGAGGCCATGAGCAAACCTGGGGTCAGTGCAAAGCTGAAAGATGTTCTCACACAAGTCAGTATGTATGATAACGTCCCAAGAAAGAAGGCCAAGTTTCAGGTTGGTGTTTCTTCAAACTGTAACAATAGTTTTATGATTTATTGAGGAGACTGTCTGATAAACAGTTGCATCCCCCTCAAAGCACGAGTGTGTGTGTGTGTGTGTGTGTGTGTGTGTGTTTGTGCTTATGGTGGGAATAGGGCCTTGCATGCATGAACTCAGTAATTTCATTTTGTGACTCTTCATCAGAACTGGATGAGAAACAGTCTTAGAATAGCCAATGCCACTCTTCATGATGAAGTCTGGAACATCCTTGCTGCAGCTGACAATGTAAGTTCCTTTGCAAAAAGGTAATAATTAGTCTAGTTCACTGATTAAAACAAATTTAAATTCAACTGTTGGCTCCAAAATCCATTGAAAACATGTTGCAAATATTTATTTTTCCTCATCCATGTATTATCATATGTTGGCTATGTGCTACAGGAATAGTTTTCCTATTTGTAAATTCAAACTTTGCCACATATAATTCTCACTAAAGATAATATTTTTATTAGAAGCCAGTTGATGTAACTCTCAGGTTCTCAGGTTTTGCCATGATAAAATATTAATGCATAGGAGCCAGAGTCTCCTCACAGTGTCTTAGATGGTCAGTATGCATTTCTGATCTGATGCTTTGTGATGAGGAGAAGACATGGCAGCAATAAGCTCCTTTATTTTGTTTTTCCTTCTGCTGTCTGGTTGTAATAATTTTTTTCAAGGAAAGAAAAAAATAAGTTTGCCATGTTTTCAATATATTAACTGTCATTTCTTCCTCATCCGCAATCTGACAGGCTCAGGAGGTCCCCCAGCAAACTAAAAAAGATGAACCGACAGTGGCTGGGGACAAAGTGCTTACTAATGGGAATGAAAATCAGAACGGCCAGCCAGATGTTGAGAAGAAGAAGCTGAATAAAAGAGAGCGAAAAGAGGCCCGTCAGCAAAAAAATGGGATTGCTACAAAAGGTGCAGAAAAAACAGTCATGCAAGAGAAAGACCAGGTAGGCAAAAAGAAAAAGAAGGACAGAAAGAGGAAGCATGGCCAAGAAGAGGATGGAGATGAAGAGCAGAATGGGCACAGTGCTGAAAATGAGACATTCAGCAAGAAAACAAAGAGTAAGTCAGACATTTTTTTGAAAGATCCACACGATTTTTTATTTTTCTAGTCAGCCAGTGTTGAATTGTTCTGTCATTATGTTGTTAATTGTAGTAATGTAACGTATAAAATACAATTATTATGCTTCTCTGATACATAATGTGGAATGGCCAAATGTTTGCATCAGCAGCTTTGCAAAAGTTTTTTTTAACCTCCAAATGTTAATATTGAAGATTTTGAGGAAATACTTAAATACTATCATCCACCTGTGAACTGTGCACATATGTTAATGTATTTAATTGTGTAGACTCACGTAACCTTGTATATATTTCTTTTATCTTCTTTTATCTTTCCCAGTCGAAGAAACGACAGAGGCTGCTGATACGCACATGTCAGAGGAAACAGCTTCCAAAGGTAACATATTTCGGTAAATGACTTTGATAAATGGTGGTATTAAATGATAGAGCCACAAGGGGTCAGTATTGTTTCTCTTTTTTAACGGTGAGAAAATAAACCTTAATGAATATTCTCCATACTAAGCTTGTTTATGCTTCTAATCAATTTACAGGAAAATTCAACTGGAAGGGGAATATCAAGGCTGTACTGAGAGACTCACCTGAACAGGAACTGTCAGTGAAGAAGCTAAGGAAGAAGGTGAGGCATAGGGTCTTTTAATTACTCTGTGTACATGAGGCTGTAGTTCTTTGTTTGTACAGCATCTGTTCCGACCTCTGAACCCAACAGCTTCTTCTGATAAATATTATTTAAAAATAAGACTTGTTCTTGGTCTGGTATGATGTTCAGAGCTTTTTCCTCTTTCACAGGTTTTGGCAGCCTACTACTCTTTCACTGGTGATGGAAACTTTAAAACGGAGGAGGAGGTGCTAGCACTATTCAACAAGAAGATCAACAACAATCCCAGGCTTAGAGTTTTGAAAGACAGAGTTAAACTTGTAAAGTAGATTTGTTCTTCTCATCCCTCTGACATTAAATGTCTGTTCATAGACTTTTGAAATTTAAATGCGGTTTTGTCTGTCATCATCCAGTGGATGTTTTTACACAAATGAAATAATCTCAAAGATTAAATCATTTTATAACTGAATTATGTGTCCTGTTTCTGATATCAGTCCATCGGGTCAGAATGAGTTTTACAAATTACCCTAGAACGTGTCTGTGTTGTGTATTGTATAAAATGACAATTGTGATAGATGGTTGCTCTCTTCTACATTCCAAGCCCACAGTAAGACTGGGAAATGGCACCTTATCTGTGGGATTGGATGTTGGAGTGGGGGAAGGGAAACGGGAGAGGTGCACCTGAGGTGAATTTGACTCTCACACGGGACGAAGCTAATGCACATTCCTCCGCAGCCCAAACAGGGTTCACTTGGCCAGGGACACAGAAGCTCCATAGAAGCAGGATGTTTGGTGTCAGCCTCAGGTGAGGCTTTAATACTGTCTGATTTTCCACCACTAGAATGAGTAGCCTCTTTACCCTGTACACACACACAGGAGGAGCTACAGGAGGAAACCTGCCCAGCTTTATGAAGCTCTGCTAATCCCAGCAGGTTTAACACTGATGTTCATTCATCACACTGCTCACCTGTAATTGTATATTGCTTACTTTGGGTATTAGTCAAGCTGTTACTCAGGTTTGCTAGTATTAAAATGGTGTTTTATAGTCCTCAGTGGGACTCAGTATTACTCAATGCTTGTGTGTTAATCCAGACCCCAGAGGATACCCAGAGAAACTGAAACTAAGCCTGTCTTTACTGTTGCAAAACAAAACTGAGTTGCAAGATCAATATTTCATTTCTGCCATTACATATGGCAGGATGAACTGTGTGGCCAGTAGGTTTGCATAAAGCACTGTCATCACTAAGCTATGATCTTAATGGCCATAGCTATCTGAACAATGTCTAAGTAAACGGATACCTCAGATATTAAAATGCAGCTTCAATTTCTTATGGAAGAAATGACCCAATTTCTCTTATATATCACAAGTTTACTTGATAGGAAATACAAGATTCTTGCTTCTTTTTTTCATTTCAGCCTTGTTAGTGAATATGACCATTAGCTTATAGTGGCTAATGTTAGTTAATGTTTTGAAACCTTTGATTCATTTTGACCTGTAGGGTTAAATTTTTTGATTTTAATAAACCCTCACCACTTGTGGTACTATAACATTATGTATTAGCATTTACAATTATTCCTGTCACTTAAGTGGACCCCCCCCGCCTTGCTTTATGCAATTGCCTGCCTCAAGGGGGTTGCTGTTATAGCCATTACTGGGTCTATTATGACCAGCATCTTAAAACTGCTAATGTTTGCAAGCCTTAGATGGATATTGCTGTACCGACAGTAAGCAGCCATCTTTACAGTTTTCTTTGCTTGTCTTACAGTTACACTATATTTTAGTATTTATTATTTCCCTGTAATAGTCATGACTATGTTCAGCAGAACTTAGTCTCACAGAAAGCATGTATAGCAAAAATAGGCAACACCTATTGTTTGCTTCTTGTGCTTTGATAGGCTGGGGGTAAACATGACCAGGTATTTGCCCTCAGAGTAAACATCAAATGTCTAAAGGTGGAACCTTAGAGTGTGACGCAACACTTACCTCAGGAACAAAAACTGTCAAAGTAACTGATGACCCATTTGCCTTTACCTGTTTGTGGACAGAAGTCACATTTCTCTAAAGGCGATGACATGGCAGACGAGTACATTTACCCTTTTAATATAAACAACGGTAGTTAGATATTAATGGCATCTCTCAGTATAATGCAATACTGCCCACCAACACCACAACTTACAGGCTCCTAAAATGAAAAACACTGTTTCAACAAACAGGTGTGACTGTTGTGCTGCCGGCATACAGGATGAGCTGTCGCAGCCAACTATAGAGTATTATTCCCTTCTCTTCACTGTACATGCCCTGTCTTTGCCACATTGAAAGTTTTTAATTGAGAGTGAAATAGGACAAAGGTATCAGCAGTGTCAGATTCTTGCCAGTGCTATGTAAAGGTAGACATTCAAGATAAACTTTGGAATACAGCCAGCTACTATGCATTCTGCAAAGTTTATAGGGGGCAAGAGAAAATGCGCCTGGTCAGATTTTTTTTTGTGTGCAAATATCCTAAGTTAGTCTTTTCAGGGTATATTTATTTTCCAGCTCATTGGTCTGCTTTGTTTGTTGGAACGGTCTTATGCACAATAATTCCCTTTGGGAAAAGGTCTGTTGTAGCAAACATTTGGTATGTCTATACTCTAAATATTATGATTACATTGCCTGCTTTACTAGTTCTATACTGTCAGTCTCAAGGAGTTTGTTATTGAATGACCTATTACACTTTACCAAGTTTCGTGTTCATGCATGTAAATGGGGAAAACTAAACATTGTTTTTTGTATTCAAAGGGAACCCGGTGGACCATGTTCCTTTATTTAGTTAATTTGATTGCACAGGTAAAAGGGGGAAAAAAATCTGATTACATTAAAGAATTAAAAAGAAATAAATATATGCATTGTCTTTAATATACAGAAATAGTATCGTTTGAAAGCCGTCCATATTAGGTGTTTAATTTATCTTCGATCACCAAACTTACGATTAATAATACGTTATATGTTTAAATGCGTTTTTATTTTTATTTACCTGATATGCGATATTTTCCTTTTCTTTACCATTTTTCTAAATCCTGTCGTTTCTATAACGCAAAAAAACCCCCCAAAAACTACAACTGTCGCTTTCGAGTGCGTCATAAAAGACGCGACTGTGGGTAATCGTAGTTAGCTTTCAGAGCTAATTCAAGTTAATGTCGGCGTCATCATAATGCTGAACGACAGCGAGCTCGCAACGTTGCGGAACAGATTTAAGAGAAATGCGGAGTTTCTTATGCAAACAACGACATCGGGTGACGAGGGTGAGAAAAGTAAGCTTCAGGGACATTATGTTGGCTAACGACAGAGCCAACTTTAACCAGTTTTCTGACAGAGCTAACGTAATAAACACGGTAGTAACGTTACACACTTCTGGGTTGGGCGCCAACGTCCTTCTTGTCGCTTAGTGCTTAGTGTCAAATAAACGCAACTAACCCGGGCAAACATTACTGTTAGAAAAATAACTTTCAGGTCTAAGTTTGCACTCGGCCCGTTTTCTCGACCCATACGTCCCAATACCTGGCGTGTTCCTATCGTGAAACCACCTGCATGGCGAGATGCTTGACCCTTTAAAACGTATGAGGGAGATTCGTCCGGTTGGCGCTTTATTAGGAGAACCTGGCTAAAACAAACGCGGTCCAGTGCAGCAGACCTGCGGGAAAAAGTCTGAAATGTTCAGAGTCTGGGGAAATTGCTTGAGAGGATTGTTGATTGAGATGCGTGGTCATTTTGGAGGATTTGTTCTATAGCGCCGTTTATTTGTATTTTATATAGAATTGTCGTTATTTAAATAACCCTCATTGATATAACTGGGGTGGACATAGCATTAGGAACACCTGTCAGTATAATTTAATATCGTTCAACGATCACCACACACACTACAGCCTCAACAATTACCATTAAGTCGAGTTAACACTTCTCTAAAAAATAATTTCAAGATTCACTGAACATTTTGATCCGATTGAAAGTGTGTTTTACTGCAGGCCTTTTCTATTAGACTTTGAGTCTTTAGACAGACAGTTTTTCTAGCTTGCTGAACTTACACTGGTAGCTGAGTGTAGATGCAGTACTTATTGTGACTGCAACATCTTTAGTCTAAGGGGGGGTTGTAGGCAGCTTGTACAGTGGACAATTGTCCAACTTTGAGGCCCCCACTGGCAGAAATCCATCAATTCTTGATTGTTTTGACGTGAGCAAACGCTGTGTCAGCCCAGCAACATAGTACAGGGAGACTTTACTCATATGCTGTCACCAGTTCCAGGGTCATCTCCTCGCCACTGTAAACTGATACCTGTACTATAAGCAACAGACCAAACATTTGTTGAGTGGTCATCCCTTTGACCACTATGCATAACTCTGGTTAAAGATGTAGGCCAACTATTTGTCTGGGGCATGGGGTTCTTTGTGGACGCTGCACAGAGTAGACCAGCATGCTGAAGCACTTCAGCAGCCAACAACAGGCTCTGATATGTTTAATCAACCAGTAAATTATAGAGATTAATAGCTCACTGAGAAGTAGGATTATCTCAAGGAAAACTATCAGTTTCACCTAAAATGCTCCTTAAACTCGAAAGGTGGGGATTCAGCACATTCTGTTTAGACAAGATCAAATCTTATATTTCGGTAGGAAATTTATACACCATACTGTAACGCTGTAGGTGCCTCTTAGCATTTAGTTTACTTTGGGTTATGCAGTGTGTTAGCAATGTGGTACCACTACTATGCTAAATTTCTTTGGATCTCTGATTTAATTAATGGTAAAACACTAAGACTGTAGTAAATCTTTTTAGGGCATTGATTAAATAGGATTTGCTATGAATCTGTTTATTATAATCTGTACTAAGATCTCTACTTTTAAAGTCCTCATGTAATGAATCTTGCTCTCAAAGTGGATGCACCAATTGAATTTTAGACATAGTTTTTTCCTTTTTCTACTACCTTTCAGATCAGGGGGAAAAAGATGCCAGACCTCTCCCTCGCATTAACAGACACTCCATTTTCTGGATCGTGGCATCTATGGGTGTGACCTACTATGTTGATTTCCTCCGCAACATCATGGAGAACGATGATATCAAAAGGTGCCTGAGCTATGAGGGAGACAACAAATTCCCTGCGAATCTCATACACAAATTCTATATTCCTGACATTATAAACACTCTGAAATAAATCAAGTGCACTAGGTTGCTGACAGTGTTAAGAGATTATTATTCCACTTTGACCTACTTCATTTTCCAGTAATGACACCATTTTTTTGTTTTGTATTTTTAAAAATTTTCTATAAATTTCTTTGCAGTATGCACACAATAAACCTTGTTCAAGGAAAGCCTCCTTTGTTATAAAGGTGGTTGCTCATCAAAAACATCAAAGATATATATATTATTTTTGCTTTCTTTTTCAGTTGTACCGCTGGTAAATGTTACAAATGATACCACTTGAATCTGATAACACTGGGAAGCTTCTTGTGCTGTCGTTAATGAGACTGTCCTTTGTATTTGAATAGCTTCAATAAGTTTTTACAGAGTACCCTCAGGTCTTAAATGAATTTTCCCTCTTCTAACCACTATTTTTACAGTTGGTGGTTCAATGTGGGTCTGGTACTCCTTGGAATCTGCCTGTCTCTGGCCATGTTTTGCATTGTGTACCTGGAGTGGTTCAAAGGCATCCAGCACTATGACCAAGAGTACCCTGCCATCCCTCCGCTCACCACTGCAGCTTTTATTGCTGCATCATGCAGGTAAACAGGCAAAAAAACTGCTTCAATAAAATGTAATCCTTTCAACTTCATAACCACGGATAAACCATAGAACTGTTGTAACAACAGCTGAAGTACTGTACCACTCCTTTTTCAATGTGATTTATTTAATATTTATTAATTCCTCGTGCACATGATGAGAGGTGAGATGAGTAATTGATTTTGGTATCTGCCTCAAATATCAAATATCCATCAGGCTTTTAGCTGTCAGTTTGAAACTCAAAAGGGTACAGCCCAAATTGTTTACATACAGTTGGAAGAGCACTATTGTCTTTAATATCATCGCGTGCCATAACATTGAGATTTTCCTTTTATTGAACTGTGGTCTCTATCCCAAACATGAAAAAACTAGCAAGGCAAAAAGTATGTGGCCAGGGGTGTAGTGTATTTGCCCGCCTTTTAGACAGGCTTTGATTTGACTTTTAGCTTTTGGTCTTTGGCTTTGAAAAGCTCAACTTTTTATGTCAGCAACTTCACTATAGCTCTCTGCTGTTTCCTGCTGGACAGGTAGTTTTTTGCTGGAATTTGTTGGTGTTGACTCTCAGCTGGTTCTGTAATATTAGCAACCTAGTCTATAATCATTCATCAGCCATTAAGTTTTGATATCATGAATATTTCTTGATCGAATTTAATGGTCAACAAAGGTGTTTTCACTTAGTTTGCCTGATTAGACCTCAGGACTGTGCGGAGATGTGCAGTTGTGTCCCTCTTTCCTTTCTACCTACCCATAATTATTCAAAACACCCATGTGGTTGTGTAATATTTTAAATTCATATTATAAATTCTCATTTTGAAATGGATCTCTTTGAGGTCTTGGTAAGATTGGTTGCACCAAATTGTAACATACTTTTTGTTTATCTGAAGGATAAATAGGTAACCAGACATTGACAGTGTCTATTTTGCTGATCTGATCTGTAGAACTGGCAGAGCTTATTATTATTATATATTATTTACACAAGTGCAAATCCGTTTACCATGTCTCTACATATAACAAAGATCCGGACAAGGTGGGACCTTTACCATAGAGCTTTTTCCACCTGCACATGCACATTTTCTAACTATGGGATTGTTTGTGGTTGATGAGGAGCTGAGAAGGGAAATAAATATGACTGTTAATGGCTAGCTTTACCATCAAAGGTCCTATATTTTCATACTTATATGTGGGGGGATTTCTTTACTGTTTATGTGTGTATTAAACACTTCTGTGTTGATTTGACCCCCCCCCCCCACTCACACACTCACTCACACACTGAGGGCCTCTTTTTGTCTTAGCCACCCACTGTCAGATTTTGCGGCCAGGTGTAACCGCCCACTATTCATCAGCAAATGCTCTGATTGGCTACACCCACATCAACTCACAAGGTGCTCTGAGTTCAGATTAGGTGGAAGGCTCCGGTAGACATGGCTGCAGGATCAGTAAGACACAAAATGTGGCTCATAATACACGTGTAGCTAAATTCATAGTTTAGACTGCTCACCCAGCTCTCTCCCTCACTCTCACTCGCCCACTCACTCACTCCGCTACTTTACTGTTAGCTATTAGCCTGCACATTGCAGCTAAAACACAAGTGGTACCATAAACCGTCAAGAGCGTTCAAACAGCAAAGTCCTTGCTCTTGAACACAACTGCTAAAAAAAACTCTGTCCTTAATTTACAGTTATCAACACAAGTTTGTTTACACCGTGTATTGCTTATCCAGATCAGGGGGAGAATCTTGTTGTGGGGGAGTTAAAGGAACAACAGTAGTAAACAACTTCAAATTTTTAAAGCTTTTATATTAGACCTCAAATTTTTAAAAAACATAAAATCCAATCAAACCCCATCTTCAAAATATGGGATCATTAATATGTTATTGGTGGCCAATGCTGTTGATTTGATCTCTTTGACATCTCAAGTGTCAATGGTTATTTTAATTGATGGGCCATTTAGCTTCGTTCTGTGATTAGCTAATCTACCTTGTTTAAATCATGAGCCCATTTTCATGTTGATTTGGCCCAATCACATTGTTGACTGGAGTCAGTGATCAGAAGATCCTTAAAGGCAGGAAAATAATTCATTTCCTCGGACGCTGCCTTAGGGTGCAAAGGGTGCTGAGCTTGAATCTGTTTGAGTGGAGTAAGCCTGTGTGTGTAAGCTTGTTTTGTATGTCCTCAAGGGTTCTGAGTGTCATTGTGTTAACACTAGTAAATAAAGATTCACCTCCACTGAATAACTTCCTACATTTTTCTATTTAATTCTTCCTGGCCTGCAGGGAAGCCATTATTTCCACTGTTTCATCAAGTGGATATATTATGTATAATACATGACAGTGTAGGAGGCACTTGTTTGCAGTAGTTTCTAATCAAACATTTCCTTCTTTCTTTAAATTTGATGAGTATGCATATATATGTAAGTTATATTTGTCCTTTTCTTGCAGCTTTAATATAGCACTGTGGCCAGTGTGGTCCTTCTTCACTCCACTCATCCTCTTCACACAGTTCATGGGTGTGATCATGTTCATCTCCTTGCTTGGATGATTGTGACAGGTGAGGATGAGACTTTGTTAATTTCTAAACTCTGCTATGAAAATATTAATAATCATAAAATGTCTATATTTTTAAATGAACATTATTGTATTTGGCCATAAATTTTTGAGCATATATTTGGAGAGACATTAAATGTTACATTTTTAATACCCATGTTTCATACTTAACTTTACATAACCTTTTTTTTGCAGCTCCAGAATGACGCCTTGGTGACCGCAATGTTGAGGGTTTTCTTCTTAACACAATGTTTCCTAGTCTACACTCTCATTTCACCTAACCTTATACATTGTGTTCAGAATAAAACAAAGGAAACACAACTGTAATGAAGATTTTGAGAACCGCAGACATGTTGACTTGTCAGAGTAGAGACAGCATGGTTTTTAGTATAACATTAACTATGGCTCTGTTAAATTCAAGTGTTCCACTGAGCTAACGTGCACAACACAGGGACCCTGAAACCGAAGCGGCTAAATGGATTTCAGCCATTGTTAATGTGTGCATGTATACCTGTGCTTTTCCTGCTGTGATATTCAAAATGGCCAGTTTGAAATTTGCCTATTGTGCTTATCTGTAGAAAGTTGTGTGCAACCGGTGGCGCAAACTTTGAGTAAAAGTGTTCCACTATTTATAGCTGTGTTAATAAAACCAAAAAACTTTTGAAATATATTATTTTTATTAAGCAGTCTGTGGTGACGTATCTAAAGATGTCTGCTTCTATCCTGTAAGATGTTTTTGTCTTTAATAAATTTTTATAACTCATTTCAATAACTGTGTAAAGTTGTTGCTATCAATTGACACAACATTGAACAAAACCATTCTTTAATGACTGCAACAGTGCATGATAAAAAGTTAGAGCTGTGATTGCAACTAAAACTTCTCCTAAATCCAGAACCTAGGCCCAGCTGGATTAGAAGCTTATCTGTGACTGAGAGGACATTTCAAAATTGATTTTTAATCTTCTTTAACACTTTCTGACCTGTTACACATTTTTAACACATTTAACTGAAGTAAGACACACATACAAGTTTATAAACCAATCAAATCTAATGCACTCTGATACAGCAGCCCTTTGTGAATCTTACAACGCTCACTTATTTGACTCAGTCAGAGAGATGGTGATGAGGGTATGTATTCATTTCTGAAGCCCTTGTTACCAGTGATACTGAATAAATTATGTGTTTGTATTGTGTTTCCTATTTTTTCTCCACCTATGTTTACGCATATATGTTAGAAGAACCTCTTAATATAATTTAATGCAAAGCAACACAATGAGTATAATATCATTATTCTCTGAATTTTGCAGACCCTGTTTACTTGATTTTAAAGGCCTGTTAGCGACAAAGACTTTTATGTGTTTGTTCAATCCCAAGTACAACAAATATGTGTTTGGATTTACTATAAAATGGAAAAAGTTGAGCTCCTTACAATGTTCCTTTCTTTTTGACATATGTGTCCATTGCTTTGATAACAGATGTTCACTATATGGTGTATTTAAGTAATGGATGAAATATTAGTGTTCTTAATAAATATAAAATTACTAAAATATAAACATACTTCACCATAGATAAAAGTACAGCATTTATAATTTTGCTAACATACAAGTCCAGATTTATTAAGAGAGTGTATTTAAGTATCAAAAGTAACTACGCAGAATGGCCCCTGACAGTGTTGTTTGATACAAGCCTGTGTTCTGTGTTATCATATCATTATCAGTGAGTTAGTATGCAGAATTATAGTCTTGTATCTGATTAAAGTTGGGCTGGTGATGATTCTATGTTTTATAAAATCTGCAAAGTAACTCCATGCTCTTAATTCAGCACACAGGGGTAAAGAGCAGTATTTCCCTCTGAAATGCAATGAAATTCCATAAAATGTTAATAACACATTGATGGTCAGCTTATTCAAACATTTGTTTTTAAAGATGACGATGAAGTATTTACACTGGGTCAGACTGTTATTGTTTTTTTTTTTTTCTTTATCTTTACTCAAATTCAGATAGATTTTTTTTGAAGGGGTTTGTTTTGACAATGCGCAAAAAATAGGGAACTAATGATAGCCTTCCGAATTCAATCAAAATGCTCAGACCTAATCAGTCGCCCATTAAAGTTCCCTGATAACCGATAGATTTAAATTTTTTTGTCTACTCTTTCTTTATCGCGCTGATTCTCGGTGATCAAGAAATCGATACTCGGTGGCCGATGGCGACGAGATGAGCCGTCGGGCAGCATAACTTGATCAAGTCTCCAATCCACGTGACGCTGCCGATGGGCTAATAACAGAGATAGAGGGTTCCCGAGGTTGAAAATAAAGTTGAGAGATAGGTCACGGGGTCAAATCACTGTTGACCAGATCCAGAGTCGCCAAACCGAAACGCCGCACTGTTGCGCGCGCGGCGAAAATTTGGTGTTATTTTGTCCTCCACGCGCTACTGATGAAATATAAACTGAGCTGCTTCTTGAACTGTAAGAAAACGTGCGTGACCGTCAGGCCCGAAGCCCGCCAGGGTGGCGCGGTTGCGTGCGGGCCGACCGGGCTGCGCTGCAAAATCCGTGCGTCAAAGCACAAGTGCGCTCGCTGGGGACGCGCTCCTGCGCTTAGCCGCCAGCGTGCGACCGTCGTCGCTCCGCGAAACGCCGCATGCAACACGGCCATCTGCGCTAAAAGCTCAAGAGGAGCTGTCGGGCAAATGAGTCTGAAGATACAGAAATTTAACCGTCTACCAACCACTTTCTCCAATGTCTTGCCAAGGCTTTACATTTTTTCGAGTCCAGTCGGTTTCACTGATTGTGTTCGTCTTTCTAATGAGTTTTCTTCTATGAAATGAGTCCTTATTTTTTTTTTTTTAAGTAATTGCATGATTAAAGGCTTTTCAGCACCGCCCCACCTGAATTCACAGCACACTATCGACTGTCAGTCTCTGTCAGCAGACTTTCTATTGTCATGCTGATTGCGCGCACCCGTCCCAGGCTATTTAAACCGAGCCAGAGGTTACGTGGTCACATCTCGAGAAGCTCTCTGCGCAAATGGTGTCACTGTTCTCTTTCATGACATCCACTCACAAAAAGCCATTGTGAATTTGACTGTTGAAATCTGATTCTTCTTGTTTCCAACCTAAAAGCAAACCCGCCATATCTCAACCATTGGACAAAGGGGTTTTAGGAGGTGGCACCTGGCTTTGAAGCGTATTTAGGCAGGACAAGTCATTCTCCTCTAGCCTGTAAAAATCGCAGGTTTGTGAAATGCCATCTTCCTTGTCATCTCCTCTAGGCCTTAACACTCGATAGCCACCCCGCAAGGATTTCAGCGGGCTTGGAAAGACCGACTGGCAGCTTCTCTGAAGAGGTGGATTTGGGCGAAGCTCGTTTTTTTTTCTTTTATTGTTGATAATTCCGTGCTGGGTGTTTTTGCTTCTTTAGGCGGTGAATGGTTGGCACAGCAAGCCCAGTGGCTTCTCTCAAATGGGGGTTTCAAGAGGACGGGGGTCTGGCATCACCGAAGACTGAAACGCAATCTCCCATTTTCGGTGACTCAGCGTGACTGTAACACGACCAGATATTTCAGTTTCAGGGTTTCGAGATGACAATGGCATCTATCAAGTCCACGCTCGATGAGGCTGGACACTGAAACTACGCGTGGCCACTGAGCCGGACCTTGGAGATTGAATGAGCATGTTTGGCACGGTACCTCTCCGTCTGAATCCCCACCTCGTCGCGACAGGTTACGCACCTGGTCTCCCTCAAATGCACTTATAGCGCGCGACTCCGACTTTCCTGTTCTCCCTGTGGTTCTGTGACTTTTTTTTTTATACATGTCTCCCACCATGGTGGAACACAGCGGCCTGGATATCATGTGTCTGAACAAGTACTGTCACAGTTCCTCCTCGTCCTCCAGCTCCGAACCTGACAAGAAGACTTTCA
Organism: Istiophorus platypterus; assembly: GCA_016859345.1. Taxonomy (NCBI): domain Eukaryota; kingdom Metazoa; phylum Chordata; class Actinopteri; order Istiophoriformes; family Istiophoridae; genus Istiophorus; species Istiophorus platypterus. Next base: position 8,944,257 of record CM029117.1, read on the forward strand.
CCAAATTAAGGCTCAATCTGTCGGGGGACTACCCGAGGAAGAACGCGGTGATCCTCAGCGCTCAGTACGGGACCAATTTGCTGCTGATCGGCGCCGCGCTGATGCTGGCCATCGCGCACCACGACCCCTTTGTCAAGGAAGAGCACCTGCTGTCCTTCGTCACCGGCCTCATGATCCTCCAGCTGATCTGGATGATGTGGTACATCCTGGTGCGGGACAGACAGAAGAACACGCGGACCGAGAAAGATGTCCACGCCACCACATGCTGGATAAGAGGTGAGTTTGTAAATTTACGCGCAAGATTAACTCGGGAGGTTAATTTGACTCTTGGAGATCAGGGAGGTGTAGTTCGGTATGCATGTGCTGATCTAAAAGCATTACCAGATCCAAGTATTTGCGGCTTGAAAAATGAAGGAAAACATGGAAGTTCTCCCTGTAGTCATAGAAAACTTGAATTTTTTGGTTTGTCGCTGCTAATAATAACTTGATCTTTGTATCCCTTTTTCTCGGTAGGTGGTTTGACTCTCCTTGCACTCCTTTCACTGATTATGGACGCTTTCCGAATCGGGTATTATGTTGGCTACCAGTCTTGTGTGTCGGCTGTGCTCGGGGTATATCCTGTCATCCATGCAACTCACACCATAGCACAGGCAAGTTTACAACCCCACTTTAATTTCAATAAAGCGATAATCTTTCAGCAGTGTTAGACACCGTGTCGTTTTTTTTCTGTGCAGCACTTAACCAGGTAGGTCTTTGAATAATGTACTCTTTGTTGCTGAGGCGAGCGCAGAGTTGCTGCAATAATATAATCCTATCATTGTCCATGTAACTGCATATGACAAGGGGAATCCTTCTGGTAAAGGGATTTTGATACTTCTTAAGCCTACTTTGCCGATTACAAAATGTGTTATAATGAGCTATAATTTGGATAATGTTTTGTCTTTTACATTACGTTTCTATGCCTTGTTTTCGGTGCCTAGGTGCATTTTCTTTGGTTTCACATCAAGGATGTCATCAAGAGCTTTGAGACATTTGAGAGGTATGTGAAATGTGTGTTATAATTTAACAACAATTAAGTTGTCATATCCATTTTGTTATAACCATATATCATAAAAATACATTGATAACAGAGTCATGAAATGTCTCACCAGTAACTTACAAAAGTGCAAAATATGAAATCAACTTGTATACACAATCGAGAAAAAACTGTCATAACACTGCACTGCCGCATGCTAACAGATGATGTGTTATCAACCTTGTTTTCAAATATCTCCTCAGATTTGGTGTAATCCACGCAGTCTTTACCAACCTCCTCCTGTGGTGCAACGGTGTGATGTCAGAGGCCGAGCACTTCTTGAACAACCATATGAGAAGACTCTCTGCCTTGGGTTACGGAAATCTCTCCATAGGTGAGGGGCCATGGGGTCGATTGCTGGCTTGTACCTGGAAGAAAAGTACAATAGTCCACTTGAGATCTCACTTCAATGGATGAAAGAAAAAGTAAGGGGAGGAGGGTTTCTGAGGGGAAGGGAGGTTAGCCCAGCGGGCCCAGCGAGTCTCGTTTGTGTCGAAACGTCTCTCTATTAGGTTTCAGGAGACACACAGCGTTGCTAGCGCTGAGGCCCCCTCCCCGGCCCTTTCCCCACACTTCAGCCTCCACCACCCTCTTTGGCAACCCCCCACTTGACCTCAGACGGCTTTGTCCCCAGGCTGCTTACTCCCAAGGGTGCTGCAATTACAGTAACTGATACATCTAAGCCTAGGGTTGGGGGGTTCGGCTGCTCCTCCTCATATCCGGCTGACTGTGAAGCTGGCTGCGGCATGACTGTTGTTCCTGTTTTAATTAAAGGGTGCAGGACCATAGTAGTGGCCTTTGGGGGGTGAGGGGTAGAGGCGGGTGGAGGGGTGGGGTTTTGGGGTGTTGGGGTGTTGGGGTGTCGTATGCCCACCCCAACATACGTCAGCATTACAATAGTATGTTGGGGTGGGCTTTACAAGGAGTCGGTAAGTATAAAAAGTGTATCGCCATCAATGTCTAAGATGCTCAGGTGTTGAGCTAACAGGTGTAACTTCAAATTCAAATCAGTAGAAAACAGTTTAGGAATACTGACCATTAAGGCCTAAGACAGAAAGTTATTGTGGAGTTTTGTGCTGCATAAAACAGTCTATAACTTTATCAAAATCAAAACATGATTGAAACTTTAAAATTACACTTTACAGTTGTTTTGAATTTAAGTTTCATCACAAATCTAGAATTTTTTTTAATAAAAGTTAACAATGAGGCAGCTAAAAGGGGCATACTAGATGCCCAGCAGTTGAGAAACATACCATAATTACCAAAAATACTCTTTATAGAAGTGGCTTGAAGGGCAATCCTTCGCTTTGAATTTACTCTGATGTAAAAATATAATGCTTCATTGCTGTGGTGATCCAAATTATTAGATTGGTGTTAAGCAGTGGTGTCCAGCAATGGGGTCAGGACCCTCCACAACTGCTACACATATTTATATTTATTTTTTCAGGCCCCCTTCTAATCATTGTTTTTTCATTTTTAATTACTGGAAAATTCTTTAGAATTTTAAAAATATTCAAATAAAGCAAGGAAAAAATACTTTTTGGTTGGACTTTTCACACCTAGAAGATATCAGTGTGCATTAACAAGGGGTTCCAAAGAGACACTGCTTTGTAACAAGCCAAAAACGTTGTGAAACATTGCATTAGTTGATAAAGATGCTATCTCTACCGTTTGCTGCCTTTTGTAAAGTCTTTTGTAAAGTGCAGTATATTACTCTTTAATCCGTGCACAATGAAGCACTGACGTCTCTCATTTAGATAAACTATACTTTTATATTTAAATTTTTTACTATTTATTTATTTTATATTGTAATAATGATATTTGTTTTTATGGTTGGATATGGTTTTATTAATATTGTCTTTCAAGATAGATAAAAATTGTTAATGTAGCGCAGCATATAAATGGTTGGTTTTATGTATTTATCACATCCCTTATGCATTTGCATCTATTTTTTTTGTTTTGCAGTTCACTCAGAGCCCCTCTGTAACTGCACCACCAGCACTTGCTCCATGTTCACCAGCAGCCTCTACTATCTCTATCCTTTCAACATCGAGTACCACATCTTTGTGTCTGCCATGCTCTTCGTCATGTGGAAGAACATTGGACGGACAATTGACCTTTCTTCGAACCGGAAAAGGCCGGCTACCAAAACCCAGGGCCTGTCTGTTGGCCCTCTTCTGGGTCTACTTGCGCTGGCCAGCACTATCGGGATCCTGGTAGTCTACATTACCCACGTGGAGTCCCTTCAAACACGTCAGTCAGCCATCTCCATGTTCTACATTTATGGCATTGTCATGCTGGTGTTCATGTGCTTTGCCGGTGCTTCAGGTCTACTCATATACCGAGCAGACCACGTGCCACTGGACACCTCAAAGAATCCATCAAGACAGCTGGACACAGAGCTGCTGTTTGGATCCTCTATTGGCTCCTGGCTAATGTCCTGGTGCAGCATAGTGGCTGTGTTAAGTGCCAACAGCAGCCCTCCTTACCTCTGGACGAACTTCATCTACTCTCTGCTTATTGTGTTGGAGAAGTACATGCAGAACCTCTTTATCGTGGAGTCTCTTTACCGCCAGCAAGAGGATGGTGAAAGGGAGGCACCAGAATTACCGTCTGCTCCAGAAATCTTCTCTGTGACTTCCTCTTTAGCCCCGCCGTACAATGGCATCATCAACCGAGCCTATGAGACTCCAGACAGGGCCTGCGTCGCCATGGAGAACGAGCAGGAGGAGAGCGGTCAGGTGTACCGATGTCCGAGGAAACCATCAGAGGTGCCGCTGCCTGTGGGAAACAAAGTAGCAGAGCCTCCAAATATAAAGAGGCAAATCCTGAAGAACATTGCTGTTTTCCTGATTATGTGCAACATTTCAGTGAGTATGTTTTTAATTGAATGTCAATTAAATTAAATGAGTCTGAATGAAAGTTTTTGGTGTAAAGGATCTAATGGCATCCAGCTACTTATTTCTGCTTAATGCTCCTGTAAGCTTTTATCTGAAGCAGCAGATTGTTGTTTTACAGCTGCTCTAACCAATATTTTTCTTTTAACAATGGATCAAACAACTATGTTTAAATTGACTTTAAAAATTGAAATTCAAATTACATTGCTTTCTCTTAGTGAAAAACCCACAGATGGTTATCACCTGACTTCTCAGTTCCGCTCAGGCCTATGGGGTGCTTTAGTGCCTTTCAGCTCATTGGTTTGGTTTTATGGCTGCAACTGTTTTGGTTCAGTCTCACTACTTTTGTCAGTCTTTTTTCCAGACACAGCTAGAGGCTGTTATTAGGTAAACACTCCTATGAACTCGCTGTGCACTCACCCGAATAGCATTAAACAACAGGCAGTCGAAGTTAGTGACTATCTGATGAATATAGTGGATTATTTAGCAGCTAAAGAGCCAGATACATGACTCAAGAGTTGATGAAGACCAAAACAGGGCTAATAGGAGAGTGAATATTAGACTAACATTCATCAACTGGCCAGAAACAGAACTTCAAATGAATTTAAATGTTGCTCTTCGTCTGCTGGATACTTGAATAGGCAACTATTTGCTTACAAATTTGCTACAACAACTTCATAAGGGGATAATAAGTCCACCTGGTGTTTATAGCTTGCTGGGCTATGTCTAAGAGGCTGAGAAATCAATGAATGCAGGTTTAATAAATTTAATTTTCTTCTTTCAGCTATGGATCCTTCCTGCCTTTGGCTGCCGGCCACAGTACGACAACGGGTTGGAACAGGAGACGTTTGGCTTCAGCATATGGACAACAGTTCTCAATTTTGCCATTCCTTTGAACCTTTTCTACCGAATGCATTCAGTTGCCTCCCTCTTTGAGGTGTTCCGCCAGGTCTGACAGAATCGCAGATGACTGACAACGCCAGGTAACACGCACAAGAATGCTTGCTACCAGCGGCTCCGGAGACTGTCTCATGCCACAGGTCAACCGTTCAGGGGCAGTCTGGGTCACACTTCAACAGACTTTAAAGGAAGCTGTGGAGACAAACAAAACGCAGGTCCCTCAGTGAGGAGATTACAGGGGAAAAACAAACCTATTAGCCTGCGTTTCTTGAAGAATTACCTTGTATAACATAAGGTTTATTAAAGATGGTGATGATCAGAACCTTGGGTTTCAAGCATTTAAAAGGGCCCTGTGTACTTTTTGTTTTATAGTCACATGTCAGTAGGAAATGTATATGCTGAATCTGACACACACATTTTGTACTGTTTCATATTAATAACTCTCAGTATAGAATAGACTACTCACTTGATTTTCATATCTGAAAATACAAGTTAAGCCAGTGAAACCTAAATGTCTCTTATATCTAATGAGGTAATAGTACTGTATTTCATGGAGCAAAGAGTGCATTGGTGTACCACTTGACCCATATTTTATCTGTATTTGAATTGTGTGTACTCCATATGGGTAAGGTTCTCATTTACTTTACTTAGTAGTTGTATTCATTTAACGGATGCTGTGCAACACTTGAGCTAGCAGGATACTGACAGTCTTAGACCAGCACTATATTTTGAATAATCATTATGATTTGGATGATAGTTCTCAGAAATAGCACCTGCCTCTCTCATTCATTTAAGGTTCCTCAGCGTCCTCCTGCATCCTGATTCTCTGCTCTGTCAGGTTGAATGAAAAGACTGTAATAAAATGATGTTACTGGGTAGCACTGTTTTTGAGCATACTTGTAGTTCTGTGATCCTGACCTGTATCCGCATTATATGGGTAAGTACAAGGTCAGATAAATTTACTGTCATAAAGATTTTCCATTATATCAACAGATAACACGTTGAATTCATGGATGTGAACATGAAAAGGCCCTTGTTTGATACTATTCAAATCAGGTACATCTTTGTTGTCAACAGTGGGATTCTTGCATTTCTGTAGTTTTGGGATCATCACAATAATATAAAAATGCTGGCATGATGACAACTGCTGTACCAGACCAGAGATCGTATGTTTACACCCAAAGAATCAGCAATAAAAACCATCCAAGTCTGTGTCATTACTTCTTTCTTCTTGGTATACTGTAAAGAACAGATAAACTGTAAAACTGTATTGTGTAATTTTATGTCAAATCAATGTATAATTTCAGTCAGATGTCCAGCAACCCGGTGCTATCCGCTGTATGTGTTCTCACTATGTGCCAAGTTGTGGTAAAATCTTTGTTGTTAGGTGCAAGCTACGATATTACTGTTTATTGTCTCTGTAAATACTGCCATGTTGATCCAAATCATTCCGAAACTGTGATACGATTTTGCAAAATTCCAATGAAATGGTGCTCATATGAAATTATGTGTACAGTAGTGATGAATGTATATCTTTTGCCTACTGAAATAAAGAATAGTTTTCTTTTTCATATGCAAGACCTGCACAACTTTTATGTTCTATTTCCTTTTATGCATTTTTTTTTTAACACTAAGGATCCCTTCACTGTTCTCAACTTCCTTAATTAAACCTATGAATGTAGGGTGCAAGTGCAGTAGACGTCTGCACCACAGGATGGCGCCACGTATTTATGATTTTTTTTTTTTTTTTTTTTGAGTTTCATAGGACCCCCAGCTTGGATTGTTGCGCCATGACATCTTCTTTGATAACTGCTTTTACAAAAATAATAATAAAACACATGAAGACGCAGTGAATTAAAGGAAACACAAAAGTATACAAAATAATAATATAACTTCCAACTAAAACACAATGTACCTCCAAGTTATGACTTCATGTCATAATGATCTGTGGTTGTCTTTAAGAGCAATAATATTCCACATAAATGGATATTAGTCAGTAGCCTACCTGCACAGAAAAGTCCACGAACCATCTACCTTTGAACTAAGCATATTAATTCACTGGCTGTGGCAACATCTGCAGAAACATCTGTATGGAGAGAAGTAAACGTTGTGTCGGACACAGGTTGCCTCCTGACACGACATCCCGAGATTATAGGTTAGGCTACTCCAGCGAATTTGGCGTCGGGCGTTGGGAGATTATTTTGACGTAGTGTCAGAACGATTTGACAGGCACGCAGACACGTCTAAAAATAACCGTGACGTTTCAGAGCCGGAAACGGCGCTGCTGCTGCTGCTGCTGCTGCTGCTGCTGATGATGATGCTGATGCTGATGCTGATGCTGCTGCTGCTGCTGCCGCACGGACACACGACGACGCACAGCGCGCGGAGCTCTTCGCTTAACGTGCCCGCTGAGAGTGTGAATGTGACTCACCTGGTCAGGCAACTCTGACTCGTGGGTGAGCCATGACCTCCAGTCGGCCGTCGTCACAGGGCAAACAACCACCAACGTTCAGGGACAATCTGAAAAAAGACTGATTCTCCCCCAAACATTTTAAAAGACCCAGTGGTTTTTTCCAAATTAAGACACACGCATTAAACTTCCTCTGTAGCTTTTTCTATCAGACTGTAATGTGGTAAAAAGAGTTTTTGGTGGTTTTATTAACTATATCTTAGGGTCCTGCTTCAAGTTAGAGGAGCAGAGCAGATCATGGTGCTGGAAAAAAAAAAAAAGGATGAATGGAATTCGTGCTCATTCAGGTAGACAGACGGATGGACGGACAGACAGAAAGACAGACAGATACGAGGTGTGACTGCTTGCTGAAGGAGCCATGTATGCAATGTGCCCCAGGCTGTCTGCTGTTTCAGCACCATGGACAGTTCTGTAAGTACTGCCTCACTTGTCTATATATGTGCACTGGCTGGGTGTGTCCTCAACCCATGTACAATACACGAAATACATATTATATATGCATTATAAATAATTTCACTTCAGTGACCGCAGTATTGTATGATGTCAAATACACATAGGTAATTCACACCAGAGGATGGGCGATTCACAACTGGAAGAAAGCTCTCGACTGAATTCGAGTTTGTAATCACGCAATTTGGAGTTTAAAACGAAAACCCTCAAAAATGTTGAGAGCTCCCTCACACCCCTGTCCTACAATAGCGCACCGTTGTGCGTAACACCACGCACAAAGGAGGCGTGATGGAGCGCGCGTCCTGCCCCGGTCAGGCTAGTGTGCGTTAGTCTGTAGGGACTCCCTCCACACTCACACCGCGCTCAGGGTATCTCGGACTGAGAGATTCACAGAGGCAGCCAGGTCAGACGACCGGACCGGCCAGGCTGCAACATGCGCTCGCCACTGCCTGCTGCGTTACAGCCCCACAGCGCACCTGGCACGTCGCTCGGCTCAGTTTTAACGCGCTCTCTTCTCTCTTCCCGTGTGTTTTGCACTTCAAATCAGGCTGGCAGCCGAGCTGCTCAACGGGGACTATGCGGTGAGTGGCTGATAACTGCACCCGTCCCCGCGCACGGAGCGATGGACTGCAGTTTTACTTGAAGAGGCACATGGAGAACCCAGCCAAGTATCTCTCAGCGGTGCAGGGGATTGACTCTGCGCCGGCACCCCTCGGAGAGAGTATGTGGAACAGCACTGAAACAGAGGCAACAAGTGATGCGAGGAAGGACATGGTGGTGCGCACAGTCACGGGCTGTCTGCTCTCCCTGCTCATCCTATGGACCCTCCTGGGGAACATCCTGGTTTGCTCCGCGGTGCTGCGCTTCCGGCACCTGCGGACCAAAGTCACCAACATTTTCATCGTATCCTTGGCTCTGTCGGATTTATTCGTGGCCGTCCTGGTTATGCCATGGAAAGCTGTGGCAGAGGTGGCGGGCTACTGGCCGTTTGGCACTTTCTGTAACGTCTGGGTCGCTTTTGACATTATGTGCTCCACCGCCTCCATCCTCAACCTCTGCATTATCAGCGTGGATAGATACTGGGCCATTTCGAGCCCCTTTCGCTACGAGAGGAAAATGACCCAGCGAGTTGCCTTTGTTATGATAAGCATCACTTGGACTTTGTCTGTGCTCATTTCATTCATACCGGTCCAGCTGAACTGGCACAAAGCCGGCGGAGACGACGTGGCCGGGGCGCACAACTCTTCTACGAGTCGGCAGATGGAAGAAAACTGCGATTCCAGCCTGAGCAGAGAGTATGCTATATCCTCCTCTTTGATAAGCTTCTATATTCCCGTGGCAATTATGATTGTTACTTACACCCGAATATACCGGATTGCACAAATACAAATCAGAAGAATAGCCTCCCTGGAGAGAGCGGCAGAACACGCTCAAAGTTGCAGGACCAACAGGATAGAGTGCCAACACCACAACACCTTGAAAACGTCGATTAAACGGGAAACCAAAGTGTTCAAAACCCTGTCGGTGATTATGGGTGTCTTTGTGTGTTGCTGGTTACCTTTCTTCGTCCTAAACTGCATGGTCCCGTTCTGCGTCAGGCCGGCCACAGACCGGGACGCGGGTCTACCGTGCGTCAGCGAGACAACTTTCGACGTCTTCGTGTGGTTCGGCTGGACCAACTCCTCCCTGAACCCCATCATTTACGCCTTCAACGCCGAGTTCAGGAAGGCCTTCGCCAGCCTCTTGGGCTGTCGCCATTTCTGCTCCAACACCCCGGTGGAAACTGTTAACATCAGCAACGAGCTGGTCTCATATAACCAAGATACCCTTATCCACAAGGAAATCGCGAACGCCTATGTCAACATGATCCCCAACGTGGTTGAATGTATTGAGCATGAAGAGACTTTTGACAGGATTTCCCAGTTTTCTCACAACAATGAAAACGCCACCGACTCAGTTTGTGACTTGGAGGACTGCGAGGCAGACATCAGTCTTGACAGGATGTCCCCATTCACACCCAATGGATTACACTGAGTCCGACTTTGTGTCTTCCCCGTGCTTCATTGGATGTATTGATAATAATGTCATCGTTCATTCAGCTCCTTTGTACCAGAAGCCCCCCCCCCCACACACACACACACACACGGGGAGCCCACAGGTCAGGGTCCTCTGAGCTATTCAGCAGCATCCCTTGCAGCTGATGAGGGATCTAGTGACTTGGTCATGGACACTTGAGCAGGGGGCAAGTCTCCGTAGCCACCAGCCCATCCTGCCTCAGCTTTTCGTCATATATGAGATGTAATGTTGTTGTCCTGTTTTGAAAAAAAAAAAAAGTGATGTGTAGGTGTTAATTTACATGACAAGTGAAGTCTGTGTTCATATGTTCAGAGGTTCAGTGTTGTTGAAGCTGTTGTTTACTGGAAGGCTTTACTCACCACATCCGTGTCTCATGTCCATCCCCTTGGAGGGAAAAATGTTTGTAAAGATTCACTGAGGATTCGTAAAGGAATCGTTTTGCTGCTTAATAACCTCATGTGTATCCAGTGCCCGCCTTTCCACTGAGTATGAAAACTGAGGGCAGCCTTACAGACAGTGCAACCAGGATAGTTCTACTCAAATGCAGTCATTTCAGAGCCTTATAGCTTATTCAAAGATGAGTTTTGAGTCATGAAAGGAATGTGTCGTATGGAGCTAAAGTTTGATGATGCCAAATGCAGTATTAAAGTGTTTACCCACAGCACCCACCCCAGTGACAACTCCAGAACACCTCCACATGGACTGTTATGCAGTTTGATCCAGGCTCACATCGACAGAAGCTTTGCTGGAGCAAAATATAATGTAAAAATACTAAATCTAATGCTATAAAGAAATAAAAGTGACCCTTTTCATACTGGCATCACTAATCCAAATCAAATAATTTTGAAAAGAATCAGCAGAGTCATTTCAACGGTCAAGTCTGTTACTCTTTTCTGGGATTTCTCATTTCTTATTGAGGCCAAAATTAGAGAATGGATCTGCTTTATCAACCACAGTCACAGAACAAAAGATAACAAAGAATAAAGACTTTTCTAAATGACCAAAGATTTCAAGGAGCCAATCAATAAATCAGAGAGAATAAGGCTACATTGTTTTGTCAGCTAGAGGAATTTCTTGCTATAGAAAGCCTACATACATGTGAGGCCACTGGGCCAATAAAATCTGGATGTCATACATCACCTCTCCCACACCTCTCTTATCTTTGTACTGTACAGATGACCTGATCTGAATGTATACTACTGTCCTTTAAACAGTGAAGTGTGTCATCATTTGTCTAATAAAATGCTGTCATGCTGAGAGAAAGCGAGTGCTGTGGTATCTTCCTGAAGGTGACATGGGTCTCACAAGAGGATAAATGAGCAGGGTTGAAGGATTTTCTCCTTTGGTTCAACTTTCATTTTATCTGTACTCAGCAGTGACCTTGCTCTCATGCATGTCCACCGCTGACTTTTTCTTTTACAAGGTTTCTTTTTTAACATTTTGCCTTCTTCGGACAGACTAACAGCTGACAGGAAATATAGGCCCAGAAAGCCAGAGTCAGGAATGACATGTAAGAGAGGTCCCCGGCAGACTCACACTGGGGACGTGGTGCACGTTTTATAGGCTGCTGCTCCACTACGACACTTCAGCAGTCTGACCTGTCTTCCAGAGGATCAGACAGTTGATATACTCCTCTGGCAGAGGCAGAGAGGTTTGAATCCTTCTTATTAGAGTGGCACAGATGTATTTTTATGTAAAGTAATAAAAAAGACCAAATATAGAAGCAAAACACACCCTAAAGAAGCAGCTGTTCTTCAAGGCAATGTCTGTTCTTGGCTGCTTAACTTTATTTATTTAATTTTTTGAAACAAGTATCAATACTTCATATGGTACCATTTGCCTGAAATAAACTTTGATTTGTGATGCTGGCTAGTTCAACTTAAGATACTTTTTTTTAAGTATCACATTGAGATGAGTGAGATATGTTAACCGATATGGGAAAGAGGTAGGATAAAAGAAAAAAATGTGCATATCATACCTATAAAAACTAAAGAAAAATAAAATCTGTCCCAATTATCTCAGATGCCACAAACACCCACATTTGTCTGCATACCATGAGGGAGCCATTTACCACAATATGCTCGTACGCAGCATAAAAATAAGATACTTAATCCTCAACATTATTACCAGCAATGGTGGATGTTCTTTTCACTTTCATTTATCTGACATACACAGACAGTGGTGGAAGAAGTATCCAGAGCCTTTACTTAAGTAAAAACACCAATACAACAAGCTAAAAATACTCCATTACAAGTAGAACCCTGCATTCAAGTACTGATTAATTAAAAGTACAGAAGTGTTATCAACAAAATGTACTTATTAATGTGCATCAATGGATAAACAGCATTTCACTGCTGAAGTCTACTATTTTACTTTGGAGACAGTTTTAATTATTTCATATGTTATATTATTTGGAGAGTATTGTGTTGTTTGTTTGGTTTTTTTTTTTACATACCTGTTTTGGTTTTTAGGTATGCAAATGGTAAATGAAACAGGAACAATGACAGCTAACTCTGTTTTCAGATGCTTTAAAATGGAAAAGTCCATGTACACTCTGTTTGTATCTAACTTAACATGTCTTCCCTGGTGGACTAAAATATTTATCTCTCAAGTCACACACAATGCAAATACGCAAACACACAAACACACACGTGCACACACATACACACACACACACACACATACACACATGCACACATGCACACATGCACACAAGCGTGCACACACACACACGCACACACACACACACAAACATACACACACATACACACACCACAGCATTTCTGTTGGAATAAAAGAAAGTGCGCAGGTGTCAAGGCCACAGAGCAGGAGCTGACATTATCTCAGGTGCATGGGGTGGAGGTCTGTCTAGCAGGCTGCTTACCCATCTGTCAAGAAGGGGTTGCCAGATCTCATGGAATATACACTTGTCAACCTTGTTGACAAGTAAACTGAGGTGAAGCACTCTTTCCAACTCTTTGACCCATATCTTTGACCAATATCTTGAACTTAAGAATTGTTTCTGACTTTCATTTTGAAAAAATGGGGCATTTGGCCAAAAGGGTAAAGAGAGGGATGGCCAATTTCTCATAATTATTTAAGATGAGGGAGCAGAGATGCATCAGTCATAGCCAGCATGAGCACTGGAATAATATGTTTTTTTGTTTGTTTGTTTTATTTAAAGGCTTTTTACAGGTATTGAAATATGAATGACCAGAAGAATTTCAGTTTTGGGCATAAATAGAGGAAGAGGACAACCCTAGGAAAAGGACAGAGAGTCTGGATTTGCTATAACAGGTTCTATGACAAACCTTAAAATTGAATAAATGATTGTCTGGCATTAATTAAAATACGGTGTATACCCATAAAGAATGTCCTGCCATAGTTCCTGGGGCACATTCCTCTGGAGTTCCTGTTCCCAGGCTGGTCTCAGTCTTAATGATTTACCTCTTGATTTTTTTATGTAGAATGTCATGATGGGAAGTAACTGAGCCCTGTATGCGGGGTTGATGCTCAAGGACTCCATCTAAAATTACATAAAAAGGAAATAATTCCTCACTTGAAGATATCTCGAGAAATGTATGGAAGGTAAATAATATTTCAGTTGTAGCACCTGAAAGGGGACCAGATAGCCATTACAATTCATTTCTTTTACCGTGCTATTCTTTCCAGGTAGTGAAGACTGGGTCAGTTGAAACAGGTGGAAAAAGCATGATCATGGCAGATTGGACTGTCTGTATATATTTTTGGTAAACTTAAAAATGACTGGATCTGATTCCAGACTTTGAGAGAATTTTGAGAGAATTCAGGATTAGTGGGTTAGTCATGGGAGAGATAGACTTAGCTTTAGGCGGATTTTTAGGAAGAACAGGGAGGGATGTGTGGCCACATGTGGCCATTTCAGTCTGAAGCCACACAGGCCTAACATCTAAGCCTAGATCTGTGGACCAGCAGTTACACCAGGAGGCCAAAACATTTAAATTTTCAGCCCAGTTATAACCTTGACTCTGAAATAAATCAAAGTGGAAGAGAGTAAGGGCATCTCTGACTGGGCCTTAGGCCTATACATAGTTAATGGTGGGTTCAGAGGGGACTCTTAAGAGAGACTGACAAAATCCTCGCTCTTGGATCCAGTTTAATAGACTAGGCAATCATTGACATGGACCCCTCCACTATCAGTGCAGTCACTGTCAGACAGCAACCCCGTATTTCAGACCACAACCAAATAAACGTGTTCCTTAAATTCGTCAAATTAGGGACAAAAAAGGGAGCCCAGTGAGCTGATAGAATTAAATCCTACTCACAGATGGACCCAAGGCAGTGGAAATGAATTCATCATGATCTTGAACTCATCTGATCTGATAAATGAAATATCAATATGTGCCCAAAATCAATAGAAAAGGCCACCGATGGCATCAATATGATATTTCATGACATAGTTACTAAAGCTAATCTAGCTAAACAAAAAATGGAATACTGATAAAAGACAAAATGTTCTCAGATGGTTTGATCAAGAATTAAAGATGATCAGAAAAGACCTCAGTAACGGATCAGGTACAATGAATTTTTAAATATTATAAATAAATAAAATTAGGAGAGAAAAAAATATATCCACATGGGGAAACTTGAAGATATCCAAAATGGTGACATCTGGACAGCACATTTTGAAAATCTGTACAAAGACATACCAATGGATCAAATTAATTCAGATCGATATATCATAAAATAAAAACTCCAAACATTAGAGGAAACAACGCAACAAAGACAACACAACCCCCTTGATTTCCAATTTACATGGGAAGAATTGACCACAAAAATAAATCGCTCAGGCCAAGAAAAGCCTGCGGTCCAGACAGCATTAAAAATGAAATGGTCAGATGCAAAGTGCTGAAGCTGTTCAATATCATATTACAGCCAGGATATTTTCCAGACATCTGGTGTTAAGGGATCATTTCCCCCATTCATACGAGTAGGGAAAAAAATCAGACCCAATTAACTACCGTGGCATCTGTATCAGCAGTTGTCTGGGTAAATTAATTTGTAGCATTCTGAATAAAAGAATACTAATTTTCCTTGAGGACCTCTTGATCCTGAGTAAGAATCGAGTCGTTTTCAGCACCCACCATGTATATACCCCTCACACTTCAATTGACAGCAAGTACACCAAGCAAAAGAACTGTGAGATATTTACGTGTTATTGATTTTAATTGATTTTGATTGATTTTGATTGATTTTAACCTTTGCCTCCATTTGGCTCGACAGGTTTTGAATTCGGACCCTTGATACACTGAAAGATGAACAAAAATCGAGGAAGGGATATCATCGTGATGGCATTAATGCGACTCAGCAGTGATATGGGAATTTTTTTTCCAGAAATCAGTGTTATCCTTCAGCTTCTGATACTTAATTTACCAATTACATGTTAAAGGTGAATGTAATCACATGTGGCAACCACTTCACATGTTTTAAAATTAATTTTCAACAATTTTGAAAGGAGTAGTTTGAATCTGCATTTATGGGCATAGGTTCACTGTTTTCCCAATTGACTTTATAACCAGAGAGACAACCAAAATGGTCCATTAACTGAAGCAGGGGTGGAATGGAGGAGCTTGGAGAGGCTATAAATAATTGACGCCATTGGCAAAAAGAGAGAGCTTATGCTCTGTGTTAAGAATTTGAGCTGGTGTTATATTGTCACATGATCTAATCTGACGGGCAAGAATTTAAATAGATAGCTTATAGAGATATGGTGAGCAAGAGCAACCTTGTCGTACTCCTCTTTTAAGACTAAATAATTGTGAAAGCTAAGTATTTGTGGGGGTGAGGCGACACAATAGAGCACCAACTGACAAAGGCAGCACCAAAGTCAAAATGTTTGATTATAGAAAGTGCCTCTTTCATTTCCATTCAGTGTAATTGAAAGCCTTTTTTGGCATCAAGAGCAGGCGATGGCTTTTCCTTCTTTATGTTTGTGGTATATATTGGTAAAAAGACGACAGAGACTGACCTAAATATGGCGGCCTGGTATAAAACGTGGCTGGTAGGGATGGATAAGATCTATGTATTTCATTAGTCTGTTATCTAAAGCTTTGCTTAAAATTTTCATTTCCATCTGAAGAGGCGAGATCAGTCTATAGGAGAAGATTGGCAGGGGACCTCAATCCATTTTCACAGATGGCAGCTTTTATCTACCATGGAGTAATGTCTGAATCAAGGGCCTTCAACATTAGTGACATAGGATAATTTCATTTTTGATTGATACAGTTCTTAAAATGTTGGGCAAAACATTTGCCAATTTCAATAGGATCAGTTATTATTTGACCTGTCTTGTTTTTGATTTTATGAATGGCTCAGGTGGCCTGCATGTGCTGCAGCTGTGCAGCAAGTAATCTGCGAGGTTTGGCTCCGAGCTCAAAGTACTTTCACTTACTTTTAGAGATCACAGAGGCCACTGGTTGTGTCAGGATTGTATCATACTAATGATTTGATTTTGTTCAGTTTTCTAGGATTGTATTTGTTTCATCTTGTACAGGCTCTACTGTGCCAATTTGTCATGTTGCCTGAATTCTACTGTTGTCCTTTTCTTTTTGTGGGATAAAAAAGTTATAGCATGCTCTCTAATAACTGCCTTTAGGGACTCCGATAGAGTAGCATCATTTACCTCACCTGTATCCTTTTCCTAATAAAATGAGAAATCTGCTCTGCCATAGATAGAGCAGTGTGATCAGAAAATTGATGTGAGGAGATATTCTGTATTTTCTAGTTTAGAGTACAAGACAAAGTAGTCAATATGTCATTGAATCTTTTAGTATTGTGTTTTAGTGTTATTCATGTCCAATCTCCATCCTGTTGCTCATCAGTGTTTCCCCTATAAGATGAAAGATGGTAGAGGATGGGACAGAACTGAGCTGTGGATCGGGTTGTGTCTGTCAGACGTGAAATGTAGGTGCTATCTCAACGACAACTCATTGTAGTGTGATTAAACTCAAGATCACAGATACCATTGATGCAATTCTTATCAGACTTGAAGGACTGGTGCACTTTGACACTGAATTTTAAAAAGCTGGCCTCATCTGAAGGGTGGAGGAAAGGTGGAGTTCATCAATCAAATTTCAAAGGCCATAACCTGTGCATGCAGATGCTGCTAATCTGATTTAACTATAACTGGAATGATTATACTGGAATGATGATACTAGATATCCCCAAGATTAATTAAAAAAAGATTTTTTTTTGCATTTTTAGGAAATATTTTTTCTCAGAGCGATCACAGATAAAATGAATAAAAAATAAGAAAACAGCAGCAATCCCAGTGGATGAGGTGTTTACTTGCTCTCTGTGTTGTGTCCTTGTAGTGTGGAACAGATATGAAAGGTGGTTTGACCTCGATATTCAGCCATGATAGGAGGGCTGGAGAGAAAGTGGAGGCAGGCTTAGGGGGGTTACACCATCCGTCAGGACACATTCATCAAAATCACTCTCTTTGCTCCCGCACACACACACACACACACACACGCACACACACACACACACACACATTTAAATACATAGATGCACTACTGTTGCGGGAGATTTGTTCTAAATCTATCCTCCCTGTATCTTCACTCCGTCATGAAGTACACCCACAAACACACACACATCCACCTCTCTATCTCCTCTCCGTTCCCAGCCTGCTTCCTTCCTTCTTTCTCTTCAGATGTTTTCGGTCATCTCAGTAAAAGTTTTAAGGCAGTTTCCTTCACCTCACGCTGAACATAGTGGCTGACACCACTTTGAACTTATTATAGCTTAATGGTTGTTGGGTAGATAAACCACTTAATTACTGTAAATTATGCTTGACCTGTGTTATCAGCCAGTCCATCACTGATCTGTGTCATGCAGTCTGTGATTTTGAATTACTTCCAGTGAGCTTAAAGGAAGAGAACAACTGGTGTGTCTTTCTCAAAAGGCCACTGGTCCTCTGTGTACATTAGCCCAGCGGCAGACAGGCATAGTTTTTTCCCTTTTTCTCAAATTTTCTCTTCTTTTCACTGAGAGCTATTTAATGATAGAGAGATGCCATAAAGGAGGAGGGCACATTGTTACAAACATCCACATTTAAAGATTACAAACCTACATCGCAATGTAGTTGCATCTTTGACTTGAATTAATTTGTCTTCCAGCCTAAAATGTGCAAGTGTAATATGTGAAGCAATATGAAATGATATGGTGAAGCACATTAATTTAAGGAAAGATTTTAAAACTCCAGATATGTTTTCATATCTCTCAATTATTAAATCCAGTAAAGGACTAATCATATATGCAAACAGTGAGAAAAGCATAACTATAATAAAAACATCTGATTATACCAGCCATTACCATTTTAGTATCTCACCAAGTTTTCCTTTATTTCCTCCATAGTTTGAGCCTGTGGGAATATTTGTTCTTTTATTTCTCTATGACCCTAAATATTCATGACTAAATATGCAACAATCTAAGTTAAAGTTTGGAGAACAAAAATATCCTTGGGTATTATTTATTATGAATTTAAAAGTTTTTTTTTTTTCTACTGGTACTTTATTATTGTATCAACATTCACATAGTGCGGTAACTTAAAATCACTGGATTGTTGACAGATGAAAATATCTGATCTGCATGAGGATGCTCCTGCACTTTAACCAAACACTAAAAACTGACAGATCCACTTCTCATCATTATTACATAGCATTTTCATAAATATTAGATACAGATCTTGTAGTCGTGAGATTTCTTTTCTTCTAATTACGAGAAGCCAAGTCATAATAAGAAAAGAGATACAGAAAGAAAACATTTATTTTTAATACTTTATTGTTTTTTTTACATGAATACAAAGTGCCTCTGATTCTACCACAGGAGTTTCTTTCTTTGTTCTTTGTGTCATTATATTTAATTATTTTCTATTCTGTTCTGTTTTTTCAATTATATAAGATTAAAAGTAATTATACAGTTGATGGTGAATAAGATTAAAAACTCTGTGACGAGGTCTTGATATCTTGTCAATGAATTGTTTCATCAGAAGGGCCACTGGGCAAATTACCTGCACAGTTTTGATATGAGAGCAAAGGCAATGAGGCAAGAGATATATATTTTATGTGAATGATGAAAACATTGACCATATGAGGCGTATAATGCTCCCTGCTGACCAATGAATACTCCTGAAGAGAGGCAATC
This sequence comes from Istiophorus platypterus, assembly GCA_016859345.1. Classification (NCBI taxonomy): domain Eukaryota; kingdom Metazoa; phylum Chordata; class Actinopteri; order Istiophoriformes; family Istiophoridae; genus Istiophorus; species Istiophorus platypterus. Next base: position 8,963,311 of record CM029117.1, read on the forward strand.
ATGCACCTAGTTTGAATACCTGTAAGCACAAAGTGCTTTAGGTCAGAAACTATAACACTTCTTTTGGTTATAAATCTGTCACCTTGTGATCTTTTTCTCTGTGACTCAGCCTTCCTCAGCATTTCCAAGCTATCATCTTTCAGACAGTGATAATTATTTTTACTCTGGAGGAAATTAGAGCTCAGACGACAGGGTAACATCTCTTTTAATTTAATTATTCCATTTAGTTGGAACCGGTTTTTTATTTGCAAAATGTCTCTGTCATATCATGCTGTGATCTGAAAAATTCTGAGTGCAATAAGCCATTTATCAGTGATCCATCATTCTGAAACAAAATGTACAATGTTGCTTTATTAAGCAAACAATCTGGGAGGTGGTGATGATGAGAGCAAACCACATGGCAGTCTTCCATCATAATACCATTACAAAACAACAAAAAAAGGTTATCCCTACTTAGCTCTTTCCCGGAGGACTTGAAAGAGAAAGATCACCCCAACTACCTTGTGTTCATCCTAAACAGGAATGAGGTCGGCCACCATCTTGTCGAAGGAAACGACCTGGCATTTCCTGTAAGAGGTTAACATCGCACAAAGACAGTGTGTTCCTGAAAGGAGACAAATGGCAAATGTGGCAGCAATTACTGCCATGAAGCACAACGATTCATTATTATTCAAGAGCAGACCTGTATGAGTCATTGTCTCTCGCTGGTTTGATGTCCCCCTGTGATGATGGACAGAGTTGATTTGTTAGCGGAGGACTGACACCATGTTTCTTTGAAGAGAGTGAGAGCTGCTTTGTTGAGTGTGTGAAGGAAATTGACTTTGTAGCAATATGGCTTTTTCCGGAGTGATTATATGCTTGGCTGCGGTTAATAAATTAGTCTTTTGGCTTTGAAAAAAAACTTTAGTTAACAAATTGCTTGGAATATTCATTCATAATCAAATATTCTTCTGCTACTTCTATACTGGGTGCAGCAGACTTCTTGTAAATGTTTTAGCCAACATTAATTAGCATATGGAGACCTGTGTATGAGGAAGGGACCTGCAGAGAGAAGACTGTCATATATTGTGATCAACGTGATCATCTGCTGTGATACAATCCAGTTCCACAAAATGCAGCAGTAGATTAGTTGTGTAATTACTCATTATGATTAATGACTCTTTTTCCCTCCTGGGGGCAGTGGAAAACAGTTGTGAACACCACTTTTTCATTATCATCAACTTTTACCTAACTTATATGGCGAACTTGGTAGCAAACAGTTGCTTATTTATACATCCAGCAGTTATGGAGCAACATTACTATTTATTTTGCGTTGTGTTTCTTACCATCTAGCAAATTTACATCCAATATTCACTCTCTTTTAACTCTGTTTTTAGTCTCTACCAACTCCGGAGAGAGATATCTGGCTCTGTAGCTGCTCTATGTTCCACTATATTTATGAGCTAGTCACTTGAACTATGTCTGTCTGCTTTTTGATGCAGATCAGGTAGTGTAGAATAGGTTTTTAGAGATTTTTCACTGAAAAGTGCTGCATGCTATGGCCAAAAACAGTAGAGTTAGACAGCTAACCAGTGAGCTGAAATTCACTAGAATGCTCTTTCAAGCTGAGCAGCACATTTGGCTCCAAATCCTTTGTAGCTTTATCACCGCAAGCAACCCCATTCACATTATCATATTATTTTCATGTTGTCATTTGACACATTGTTATTTTTAAATATAGAAATATCAATATCAATAGCCACTTTGAATGTGGACCAAGTGTACAGATGAAAAACCTTGGCTAACAGACACATTTCCATGTTCATGTGTTTGTAATCCAAAGAATCCTACAGCTTTCCCTCTTTTTTTTAAAATTCAAATATTTGAAGATGGAAACATTTATTTTTCGATCAGTTATGGTCTCTCTTGTATAACTACAACAAAACAGATCAGATCAGATCTCGTCCAAGGCATCGGTAAGCTGGGCTATTTTTGTTTTACACTGCTAACATGAAAACACAAAAAACACAAAAGTAGCAGGCTGTGCTGAACAGATATCAGAGGCAGTAGGGGCAACACGAATGAACAAAAAAAACAGAATAGTTGGCATTAGGTTAAGTTGGTTATGTCTAATTGATTGTAACAAATTGCAAGTGATTGAACTGAATTTTAAATTTTGTCAAACCATTCTTTGTAAAGGTGCACACAGTGGAAGACAAACTTCTCGCTTAAGATCCAGTTCTGTGCTAATTTGGCTAATCTGGTCATGAAGTTTTAGCTGCATTTCTGACAGGCCCATGACAGCTTTGGTCAAAGACGTCCAACTTGTTATCCTCATGGATGAAATATGAATTATAGTGCTGCTTTAAGAGAAACATTTACTTCTTCGCTATGTGCTGGTGTTTTTGGGGACAAAAGAGTGAAAGAATATTTCCACTTTTACTCCTTATAAGCCAACCTCTTAAATTTACTTCTTACATAAATGAGTGAACACATTGCATTATAATACTTTCTCACCATATACGTCATATCACTTAAGAGACTGTTTATCAATAATCTATGGTTGATTGTAGTAGAAATTAAAACAGATACAGCACCATACTAATCTTAATTAATGTTTCATACTGTATGGGTTCTATCCAGCCTGGGCTCTCCGCTCTCAGTTGCTGGCCTGAAATGGAAGTGATTGTACTCTAAGTTTGAAATGGAAGTCGTCTCCGAATCTCCTGGACCTCGTCTGAATCCAGTAAGTTACTCATCAGCAAACAGGACTGAATACAGTCACATCGCCTCAGTTTGACATCAGTAATTTCCCATCATACTACCTCGTACATATCCAGTCCTGGTTTCTGCATTCCCCATGTCTGTGAGAGAATCTCAGACTCATAACTGAGGCCGGAGCTTGAGTGCTGGCCCTCAGCTGTACAGCCCGCTCCAGAGCATTCACACAGAATCACAACAACATAATCACACCTATGCTCATCCTCTAGAGATGTATCGAGAGGTCACATGAACAGCCAGCAAGTCAAAAACCTCCGTTATTGTGTTCTCCTAACTCCGTTCCTGTTTACTGTAGATCGGCGTTCTAATCAAAAGGCTGATTAGTCTGTAGCTAATGCTGTCTGCATGCATGCAATTATAATCTTGAGATATTTTCCTGCTGTTAATTGCCATTCAGTCCCAAAAGGCCACTGCTGATGACGTCAGTGTTGTATCAGGTACCAACACACCCGGGCAGGCAGTGTACAGATGTGGGAGGTTGAATATCACATTATATCCTGTCTCCCCTGGTGCCCATAGTAAGCAGATAATTAGTATCAAGTTTTGATTCTCTGAAAAACAACTCAACATTTCCTGATGGCATTACATTAGATTATATAATGGAGACACAAAATGTAATATGACCAGCAGCCAAGTAAACAATTACAGGATAACTAATTCCTTTAGTAATTTTGAAATGTGTTATGCAGTGCGTAAGATAATAGTCTCACATAAGCCTCAGTCGCTGTTCATGACTGGGTGATCATCTATTGTTTGACAAAAACAGTAAGTATACCCTAAGGTTTTTTTCTTTTCTTTTTCTTTATCTGCAAACAGGATAATTAAAACTGGTCCCCGGAGGTAGAAGGTGCCAAGATATGTGCATTTCTTCCACCATATATGCTTACATCACTGTCAGAGAAAGGCATACGCTGTTCTGAGAGTCATAGCAACACCCCCAAGCATATGGCAAAGACAGCAGGTAAAAAGTATAGTGTTTTTTAGGCAACAGTGTTGAATATAAATAATTCATTTGGTCCTGTAGCCAGGGAGCAAACTAAATGTAAAAGATGAATATGGAGAATAATTCTTGAAGAATTCCCTCACAAAATAAGCAAGGGCCTCTTTCTCACACTGTGTTATTATTTGAAGTACTAGCAGGTTGGCAGGGGAGTGGATGAAGAGCAGAGGTTGTGTAACTGAATCCGTGGTGCTGTGCTGTCTCTCTGAGTGCTGACCTGTAAAGACACGGGGTGTCAGGCACGTTTTTATCAGTGGCAGGTAGCTGGGTAGCAGGTAGTGCTTTGCTGCTTTCTGAAACCAAGGAATCAGGTTGCAAGTCCTGTCAACTTACACAGCAGTGGATATTTGTGTGTGTGTGTGTGTGTGTTTGTGTGTGTGTGTGTGTGTTTGTGTGTGTGTGCGTGTGTTTGTTTGTGTGTGTTTGTGTTTGTGTGTGTGTGTGTGTGTGTGTGTGTGTGTATTTTTGTGTGTGTGTTTGTTTGTGTGTGTACATGTCTTTCTCTGATTGTGTGGGAAAGATTTTAGTTTAAAAATTTGATTCCCCACAAATTGAAAGGGCTGTATAAGTGTTAAGACTTAATTTTGGGGTTCAGGTTAGAATTAGGTTTAGGTTTGGTTCAGGGTCAAGCTTGGGGTTAGGCATTTATTTGTGAGAGATAAAGTTAGGTTAAGGGGCAAGAAAATGCACTGTGTCAATGAGTGTCCTCACAACTAATACAAGAGAAGTACGCATGTGTGACTGTCTGGGGTAAAGGGAACAGACGTATGTCTGGGTTTGCTCAGAGTGAGAAATGTGCAAGGTCAGGCATAGGTGAGATAGCATTCAGTGCAGCAGCAAGGAACTTAGGCTGTTGTGCTCACATGCTGGTGGCTTCAGGTCAGGTCACCAAAAATGTGTTTGTATATTTGGTACTTATTTTTCTCTTATCATACATTGTTTTGAAATGAACAGCCAGGCTAAGGTGGTTTATCAGAGAACCATTAAGGTGCTACAGAGATCCTGCTAAATTTCTGTGTGGAATGTCCAGTCACTGACGGTGTTAGATGTGTCAAAGATTACATTTACTCACGTACTGCACTTAAAGCAACTATAATCAATATTTGTGAGATAACAATTATTCAAAATATATGCAGTGTTAAAGGGATCACTCATTGTGATGCACTCCATAGAGAATATCACCCAACTCTTCTTTACAGCTTTATGGAGTTTTATAGTTTCTTTTAGTTCACTGCTTTGGTTTTACAGCCTGCAACTTTGCTGTTTTGGTTCACTTTAAATGCACTCTTTGCATAGTTTCAGCAGTAGCAGGTAGCTGTTTTCAGTGAAGATGGTCTCAAAGTCTAGCGTTAAATACCTGCCCAGGACCAGACAATCAGTTAAGAGCCAAACATGTCCCTCAGGAGTTAGTGAAGTCCAAAACAGAGCAGATGGAATGTGAATATTGGACTTACCAGTTGGCCAGAAAACACACCTCAAAATGTATGGTAATTCTTCTCCATGTCTGCTGGATGTTCAAATAGGAAACAGTTTGCTAATAAATTTGTCATTACAACTGAAAAGATGATAATAATATCAGTGCTGTGTTCATAGCTTGTTTCCTCTGCCTTCAAGTGCCCCAAAACATATGCAGTTTTTGCATGATTAAACACAATTAGATAATAACATGACAACTTCTATGTACTTGTACATTTTTCTCAATTTTTTTGCTAATTTCCTTTTGGATTAAGATTATACAAAAACATTTAAAAAGGATAGAGATATCAATACAATGAATTTTTGAAGATTAAGCTGATGTCTCAGAACCTTTTTGGCTTATGACCTCTCAAAAAACTATGTCTAGTGGGGGGGTCACTGTTTATTAAGACCCATCAATATATGTTTCATATACTGTATGAACCAGGTCCCTATGGTGAGTCCAGGCAGGATTCACATCCCAGACGTCTGTGAAAAAGCCATCTTTGTAAAATACAATAAAATACAAATTGTCTCTGCTTGAAATTCAATAATGGAATCATTTATAGATCTAAATAAATCTTTTGGTCTTGATGGATTTGCAGAACTTCACTTTTTGTCAACAACTACAGAAACAACAGTCAGTTTCAGGGTGGCATAAAGAGAGAACTGTTCCATGGTTTTGATTAGTGAGCTCCATGTTGCTCATCTGTGCCACTGTGAAGATTGTATACTCAGTTTTGCAACACATTTTCTTGACAAATGGAGCTTGATATTACTTTTCCATAGTGCAGTGTTTCTGTCGAGCTTACAAGAGATTTTTTGTAAACTATAGGTGTGTCAAAAAGGAAAATGTAACAAGTATTTCCATCAAGTGGAGAAAAAAGTAAATAAATAGCTGAACACCGAGGAACTGTAAGGTGTTGCTCTTTATAGTTAGATAATGTGAGCCAGTTGTAGATTTGAAAGACAAATACTAATGTACTTGGTGATATTTTGATGCACCAACTAATGGCCAATCAAACATGATGGGCATCTTATAAAAGAGAGTGAGTGGAGGTTTGACATTTGTAAGATGTTCTGATAATTTTGATGTGGGATGGAAGCCTTTGTCAGTTACATAATGCTGAGACTGTAACAATGTTTCTGACAAATGAATTTCATTGCTTTACAGTATGTTACATAATTTGTAGATAAAACAAGGGAGAAACCCTTTTCCATATGACTTTGCTCCAACATAAAATGTGTTAAGTTGTCAATCATGGCATTAACACAATGGTGACAGTCTAATAGTCTGGTCAAGGGAATGATTTCAAAAAATCCAGTATACTGTGACAGTTATATGGTTCTTTTAAAGGCATCAGTCATAAAATACTGGATTTAATCAGATGATGGACTGTGAAAATTTCAGTCAGTAGACTGCTCTTCCATATTGTAGCACAAAAAATCCAACTAGAAATATAGAGCAGAAACAGAAGTGCAGAATGGTACCATGTTAAAAATCTCAGGACACGTGCACTCATAGTCAGTGAATCAATCTAATGGCCTCAAGTTTCAGGAACTGCACCATAACTCTAAGGTGGTTTTTGGGAAAATAGGAAACTGGATCTGTTTACAAAGATGAAGCATGAACTGCTGAGAAGCATCATTAAAATTAACTGCATTAAAAATACATGTGTATATAAAAAAGATGTGCAGTATGTATGATATATATGACAGATATAGCAGAGTATGAAATAATAAAAATAGGCTGCTGAAAGGCACAGAAAAAAATAGATGAAACTGACTGTTTGCTAAAAGCGATTTCCTGATCATAGCTTAGCGACCCTAAGTAGATACAGTAGGTCTGTCGAGCTTTGGATTTCTTGTGTTAGTCTCCAATAAGAGCAATGCTCAGCATTTGAAGAGTTTGGATGGGGGCTTGTTTTTTTCTTCTTACCTTTCCAAAAACACAAGAGCACAAGTCTAAAGAAATGATTGAATAGTACTTATCTATCTATCATAGGTAAGCTACAGCTGTTAGGGTGTCTGGTGATCTTGTAACTTACAGCTGTAACCAAGTGTTTCTTCCATGGACAAGGAGCAGCTTATTAACTTACTACATCAGTGTGTAGTGTAACCAGTGTGTGGGTTGATGAGCTTGCTTGTCTTAGCTACACTGGATGAAAATCTGCCAACAAAAGTCATAATTTCAACAGAAAAAATTAAGAAATTAGAGTGCTAAAACTGCCACTATTTTCAACTGCTCATAGTATGTGAAAAAGAAACCCTGAAAGGTGTAGCAACCGTAACCAAGAGGGACGGAGCTTAGCTAACAGTCAGGTTTTGTTTGTTCTCATTCACTGAATCCTTAAATGGCCTGTGGGTAGAAGATGTCAAGAGGTAGATAGTAAAAATCCGTCTCTAGCCCACAACACCCAAGACAAAGTCCCTCATTTTCAGTCACTCGAATTCCTTCAGAGGTTTAAACCAAAGTTCCTGGGTGTCAAATGGGCGTCAAATGTCCAAACATGTAACAAAGCCAGGTAGATAACCTTTGTTTGTTCTGAAATGCCTCATGTCGAAGGGCAGTCTTTTCCTACCCTTTCCCAAGGGTATAAAAATCACCTGACTGACACTGTTCTACAGAGTGGGCTGCAGGGATGGTTTCAGTGCCCTGCTCAAGGACACCGGGGCAGGGTGTAATATGGGCCTAGGTGGGGCTGGACCTGTCCCTGGTGTTCAGAAGCACCTAGTTCCAGTGTTTGTGAAATACCAAGGCAATCAGCTACTTGACTGTTTTTGTTTTCTCTCGAATATTTCAAAGATTTTGTTAAAATAGGGCTAAATTCATGTTAATGTTAACTTTCGACATGCTACATGCCTATTGAAATTATGAATAAAAATGAGGGAGAAATAATAGATTCTGAAACTTCATTAGGTGATTAATCAGTTTTCCCTTTCATACTGTATTAAATCATTGTTTTCTGGATCGCAGATCACCTGATTATGAAAAATTCTCAATGACTTGCTGCAAGGAGGGACAGTGTTTCAGTACTGAAGGAATAGTTTGGCGCTATTATAGATTACCCTCATTTAGAGCTAGATAAAATTGTCCCTCAGGTCTTTGAGCTACATATGAAGCCGAAGCCAGGAGCCGGAGTTAGCTTAGCTTATTAGCATAAAGCCTGGAAGCAGGGTTGAAACAGTAAACACGCTGCATGGTGTGAAACGTTAGGCCTCCTTTGTTTAATCTCTAAAAGTGCTTTTTGCTCTTTTCTTTTTCTTACTCTGTTTGGAGTCTTGTGCTAAACTAGGCTAACTTGCTAACAATCCATTCATATTTAATGGACAGTTGGACAGATATGAAGATAATATAAATCTTCACATCTAAATCTTTGCAATAACGAGAATAAAAGAATAATCCTTTAATTCTGGTAAATATTTGTGAGTTTATCATGGCTTGAGTTAATATCATTGGCTTGTCTGGTTTGTTGAATTAAAGCTTTACAATTTCCTGTTCATATTCTGCACCTGCCTTCCAGTAAATCAACATGTTGTTATGTAACATTCTAGGATTTTTTTCTATGCACCAGCATTCATCTCTAAAAGCTGCCTTAAAGACAAACTGAGGCGCCAAGGTCACCCTGCATGATTATGTTATTATTCGTTAATCAGAAAACAGGAGAGACTATTTTGTCCAAGTGATTTCAATAACTTGAAATATCTTTATGCTGTCAGTGGGAACACTTAAATATCATGTTCACAGACCTGCTTCTTTTCTGTCAGTTTGAGCTATTCTTACTTTCTGAGGATCTATTATCAGTTTGAATCCCTTTTGGCTTCTTTTAAGCCTCCATCTTTCAATCTTTTTAGGTTTTAACACAGATCCTATCGTTTCTTTATGTCTCTTAAAGATTCTTTGAATGGATACTATGATAATCTTTGTGCCTTGGATTCTTTTATTCCCTTTGGATTGTTTTCTCTTTGACCTTATGCTTTCAGCCCTTTCACTCTTGTTTCTTCTGGGACCCTCTACAATGCAAAACAGTCTCTCAAGCTTTACCAGAGTTTTTGATGTTCAGTGATATACTTCCACTATCTGATGTTACACTGGAAGTTCACAACACAAACAAGATCAATAGTAATTTACCAACATACAAGGAATATATGAAACTAAAATCAGAACTGTTGTTTGATGGGAATTTTTCTTCAAGTTTTCTTCAGTTTTAATGAACGTAAGTGAAACCATTAAGAAACAAATGGCCTGTGTATCACCTGCTATGTAAACTGTCATTAGGGAAACTCCTGCCCTCTAGAGCAATCCCCAAGAGACAGACTACAGCTGCACAGTGACCTAACATGACACCATCCTCTTGTGTATGTGTGTCAACATATGTGTGTGTGAGCACATGTGTGTAAACTTAAAATTAAGCGTGAGGATGTGTGCACAGGCCCACATGTGGATGTACTGTACGTGTAAACACTTTACAGATCCTGTTTCCGGGAGTCTGTAATTAGATGAGGACTGACCCGCCGTACAACAGTGACTAATGTTCTCCACAGCATCAGTGGTAACAGAAGCATCAGTCGCAAGGACCCAGGTGTATACGGAATATATTACATATATATATATATATAACTCCCTTGTGAAGAAACTGGAATATTATCAGTTTACTGAGAAGCAATTAAAACAACAGCTAGTCTGCCTTTGTCTAGAGTTCAAAAACCCATAATCCAAACACAAACTGGAATGTAAAAAATGACCATTTAATTGTTACATGTTTTAACTGTTTCTAGAAAACCACGCCATTCCTTTTCATCACTGGTCTGAAGTATTGTGTTGGACATCTTTATCCATTGCCTTTCATTGTTTTTGCATAATCAATGAAAAGTATTATGGACATCATTTTTTAAATTATACTGTAAGGGATATCCCACATCCTAAATCAGCAGCTGCTGTGTATTCTTTACAAAAAAAAGAAAAAACAAAACTTCCACAAATTTGGTGATTACTGTCATGATCACATTGTATTGTTTGACCTTTTGACCTAATGACCTTCAGCTGCCCAAAGCTCCCAACTGAACTGTCAGTCAGTGAGAAGGGCGACAAACACTACACTGACATCACAGCTGTTTAAAGCCACTGTTTTAATTGACTGATTGGGGGTTTGTTATGTCACCTTGGCTCTTTCGTCCTGCTCCACATTGTCTGTGTTTAGAGTATCTCTGGATCCATCACGACTGTTTGTGTTTTTACAAGGAATGAGGTTCGCTTAGTCATCATTGAGGGTGATTCACATCTCTTCCACAGTTCTCACAGTGCAGCTTAAGTCTAAAAATGTTATTGCTTTACTGCTTTCTTTACTGCTAACTCTGATTTTCCTCCATTTTACTCTGTCATGTCCATTGTTAATTGCAGCTTTTGTAAGGCAGGTATTTCAATTAACGGCATGGTGATATGATGATATGATTCAGCTACCTGGACAACAAACACCACTGTGCTTATCAGCATCTTTAAATTACTGCTAATAGTGCAGCCATTCTGCTCTCGTGCTTTGATGATCTTTTTTAAAATGGAAGTCTGTGTAAAATATATACATACATGACGAAAAAAATAATTAAAGATAGAGAAAACACGAAGCATTTAGCATAATAATAAAAATTTCTTCTGACATTAGATCATGTGCACCAGACCATACTGTGTTTGTAATTGTGAAGTATTCAATTATTCAGCTGCTGACGTGAACTTCTGTCAAACATCATACCAGCACTTAATCACATCATGAAACAAGCACGTGAGTCTCAAAATTTAGCGTTTTTCTTTTTTTTTCCTTTCTGTGATGTAACCACATGCAACATCCTTTTAGCTGGTTTTGAAGTTTCTCTCCCATGTCAAATTTATGTAAAGAATCCAACCAATGAGGCAGTGCCCATTTTCTGTCTCACTGAAAGTAGGCCACAGGTCAAAGGAGAGATGGAAGATCCTGAGTACTCTGTGAGCAGTCGTCATTTCATCGCTGCATCCTGCAGTCTTACAGGGTTACCAGTAACAGGCTGCAGGGGACGCTCCACTCAAATTACACTCTCAGAAGCATATTATTTTCCCAAATGTCCACTGTAAAGATCAGGTGGCATCCAAGGCAACCTGGCAGCTCAAGCAAGTAACCCTGACCCACATAGCAGCCCAGGAGTCATAAGTGGACAATGAGGTTATGTTGGACCAGACAATAACGAAACAAAGAAGGCGCATACCCTTCGGCTCAATGGGTGGATCAATTTTCAGAGTTCAAAAGACCAGGAAGAGGCAGAATTGATAACATGACTCAAAAGCAGGCCCGGATTTAAATCATCAGAGTGATCGTTGTTCTGCAATTCGAGCAGACTCTGACTTGGCTGTTTTAAGAAAGAAAGAAAGAAAAGTGAGAAACAAGACAAAACTTGCCGTGGTGTGCATGTGCAGTAGTCCAAACATATCATTGTTGGTGTGGAAGACACACAGCCCCTTCAATACCTCTTAATGTAGCTCTTCATTTGAGGGCTTTGTGTTGACAGAGATGTGGGCTTCTCGTCAGATGGATTGTCCGGAGGGTCAGTGAAGAGCCACATCAGTCAGAGGACATCAGGGGGACATCAGACTAGAATATATGAGTGTCCCCACAGCGTCACATTAGGGCTAGAAATATAACATCATTCACACAGCAGCTGAAAACAGAGAGGCTCCCAGACAAACAAGTTAGAAACGTGAGGTTCATGGGACCTACTCATTTTTATTTTATCTATTTAATTCAATTCATTTATTTTTTCAAATTAATTTTCTTCTCCCATTTTCTCCTTCTTTTCTTATTTCTTCTTCTTTCCAGTGCTTGTAATTGTTATTCGCCATTGTTCTGCAGATTTTGACAATGAAAAGTTAACAATTATTACTTTTTTTTGGTTATTATTATTATTAAAAAATTATAACTATGAGAAAATGGTCATTTTATCTTAAATGCCTTGTAGTTTGTCTGTTACTTTGTTTATCAGCAGTTTTTATTACATAAAAATCAATGTTTTTCTCAATAATATTGAATAGAGTAAATTTGGATGCATTTTGTCAACATTCACAATCACCATCAGTTGGATGCAACAGTTATGGAGGAAACAAAATGCTTTGCATATCTCAGAATCCATGTGGGGAGGATCATCATCTTGTACACAACAAATACAATACACTTTCTTTAAAAAAAATACCAAATCAATATGGGCCTTCCATGTTTGGGTGGGAATGAGACATTCTTAGACAAAGTTGTTGCTGTATTTTGTCTTCAGGTTTAAGTGTTCAAGTGCGATTGCTAAAAATTGTACTGCAGCCCTGTGCATGTCTTTTTGGTTTTACATTGGTCGGTTTTCCCGATTTAACCATTACACACACCTGGTAGGTAGGTTAACATTTCACAGTGTATGACAGATGAGAGAGTGTATTTTCAACGCTATGAAAATATTGAAATAATGCAGGAATAAATCTGCATTACTTAAGTCTGTGCTCTTGCACCTGTTCACACCTGTTATAGCCACAATTCATTTGATGAGTAAAGATGAATTTATTTTGAGTGTTTTCAATGAGCAGATTGTTTTGTTAAGACTCTTGTTTCCATTTTTTTCATGTCTTCTGTCTATTTTTTGTGAAGCAGCTTTTCATATAATAGCGCAATAAAAAACATTAAATGACTTTCCTCTTTTTGTTTAAGTACCAAATGCTTCCACAGAGATCCTTTCTGAGATCACATAATTTGCATAGCTTCCAGGGACTAATAACTTTAAAACTCAGGCAAAGTGTGTGCACGCAGTCCAAAGACAATTTCCAGGTATGTGAGTGAGGGTAGTGCATCGGGGTCTGTTATCCAGTCTTTGGTTGCCAAGTCTACCATATTTATAATTATTAGTTTGTCCCAATGCTGTGGCTTGGCATTGCGATTTAGTTTCTCCTGGTTGGGCCCTATGTCTCTCTTTCCCCTTCCCTTTCGCTTTTGACCAATTTAAGTAACTTTTTATTCAAACAAAACAAAAGGTGTGCAAGTAACCACAGTAGAAGGCACAGCTAAACAGAGCGCAATTCTTACAAGATGCAGCCCACCTGCTTTTTTGGGCACCAGATATTTGAGGGGAGCCTCGGACTCACACTGTGACGCCCTGTCAACTCTAGCTGTTCTTCCAGAGCGGAGTATGAGAGGTAAAGCCTTTGCTCTGCTCTGTAGGCACACATTTGCAGTGCATAACTGCTGCTCTTTAAAAAGTCAAATATAACGACGTAGTTTCTATTAATCATAACTCTCTCTTTATGCAGAAACACATTGACAGGAATGCAAAATGTGCCGAAAGTTTTTTTAATCAATCATCCCTTGGTGCTAAATTTCTGTTTGCTAAACCTTAATGAGGAAGATATGTCTGTTTGGGCTCTAGAGAGCATGAGGGAAGGCACAACTGCAAAATGAAATACACACCTCTGCCAAGCAGAGCAGAAACCCATTGGGTTTGGACATTATAGAAAACTTGAAGAGGAGAGCTACACAAAAATATGATTGACTGTTGGAGCGTGTGTCGGATGGCTCTCTGCAGTAGTTGTCTTTGAGAATGTGAGAGAGTGAACTTCAATTACAGCCTTCTTGGCAGCTCAGAGAAACTTTTTGATCTGTGTGCTCGGAGAGATCCTTTCAGCTGCACTGCATGCAGGGTTCAGGGTGAGCTGCAAATCACACTCTCTTTAATCCAGTTCAAAATCCTCTGAATCTAAATGTGAATGTGAAGTGCCCACGTGCTCACCTTGACATTCATGTGATGCCATTTAGCCTGTACTATAATATTTAAATTCCTCCCATCCCGGAGAATTGGCAAACGATTGACAAGACTTGGTGGGGAGAGCTGGTTTATTTCTATATAAGGAGAGGTTTATAATATCAGTCAGGTTCAATGGTGAAGCTAAATATGCAGGGGGGTTTCCGTTAATTATACAAACAGATTGGAATTTTATCTCTTCAGCTGAATTTAACTGACATCTGGCTATTGCTCTGAGTGGCCGAGGCGACAGCTAACAATCGGCCCAGGTGCAGTGAAAAGCCACCCCAAGGCAAAATAAATGAGAGGAGTGTGAATACAATTCTAATCATTTTCACTGATTGTAGGAGTCCTTCATAGTCAGGCCACTGGATCTTCTGGTGGAAATTTGCATTGCAAATGTGGGTGTCTAGTGTTTTCGTTTCACTATAGAGGTCAATCTCATGTTTACTGTGCAGGGTAAAATCAGCTCTTGGGCACCTGGGTACAGAAAAAGAGAGATGGATTTTCAGGATGAATTCACCTCAAGGCTTTGAGTAGTCCTCATATATCGCATATGTGTGGAATAACAGAGGAATGTACAGTGTTTGTGCTGAATGTCTTGAAAAAAAACTTGTTTGGCGCAAAACACACACAAAGGATATTTTTTCTTATCTTTTCAAGCTATTGTTAGTAAGAATAACAGAAGGCCTGTTCTGTTCTTACCACTCTTTAACCAGTAACTCATTTGCACGTAGAAAATTGTTCCTGTGGATTCACTGTTTGATTGTGGATTATGTCAGATAATTGTGTGAGTGTTTGTATGCTTGTGTGTACGCACACATGAATCCTGTGTAAAGTGACAGAAAGCACCGTGTTTATTATTGGCCTTTGTTCTAGTATACTGTGTCATCACAGGATGTATTGTGTAGGCACAAACATATAAATAAAGTAGCATAAAATTAGCATCTCCCACAAAGAGACTAATAAATAAGAAGTGCACTAAACCAATGAAATTCAATGAGATGTAAAAGTTAGAAACCGAACCACCTCCCAACTTCCTTTCTGTTGACAACAGTAAAAACCTTTGACTGGTTTTCTCTAGTTGTAAGATACTACAACTTGTTCTTTGCTACCAAAACTTTACTGCAGTATTGCGAAGCGTCGGTTTGATGGCTGCCTCTTTAAAAAATCATGAATAACATCCCATGTAATCAAAAGTCATAAACTGAATGTGCCAATTTAAAGTTTCCTCATTTGTGTTGTAATAGTTTGACTATTTATGCGATATTCCCGGAAGTTAGGGGATAATGAGGCAGTTTGAGTGACAAAATGTGTTTTAGATTTGCTTTCATCAAATTCTTTTGTGTCAAACGCACCATTCCATGGGGATACCCATCGAAAACTTATAATCAATACCAAGCTCAAGAGTTAGAATAGCAAATAAATAAATAAATAAAAAATCTAAAACACTTTGATTGAAATATTCAACCCTGTTATTGTTAACATTATGTTGAAAAAAAAAGTGAAACATGGAAGTTTTACTTTCACATATAATTAAGAGATGGAGTTCATTGCGAGTGAGTCTAAATTTGCATTGTGTGCCAGGAAAGAGACTAGCAGCAGCCCCATAATGAGGCAAATCCCTCCAAATGCTGCCACACAGGCTCCTGATGGGCTCATTTAGCGTCGTGTCTTTAGGGGCCTAGAGGATTTTAATGGCTGGATTCTTAGTCATTCTGAGCGTTGTATGTGATTCAAAAAGCACCTGGTGGGTGTTAATCCTGCATCTCGGAAATAACTTAAAAAATGACTCCCAAAAATCAGATGGACAGTCAGCACCAGTCAGTAGCAAGCTCTGGTTTATTATTTTGGCAGAGTGGATTATTTTGCTTTTCGGCTTGACACGTAGTGAGAGAGGGGGAGAGAGATTTCCTCTCCAGTCAAACGAGCACTTATTTTGTGCACTAATATTTTAAATCATCCAACTGTGTTTTAGATGGACAGGTGGCTTTTAGGTACAACCTAGAAAACCATGGCCTAAATCCTGGGCTTATCATCTTTCGGAGATTCACAGACTTGTGCATACAAACACAGCCACACACACACACGCACACACACACACAGCACACACACACACACACACACACACACACACACACACACACACAGCACACATACTATAACATGAACATGGCTCACAAGATCAAAAGAGCTGTATCTGATGTTTCCACATTTAAAAAAACCTCTCGGGTGACTGCTTACTCTTAAAAGGAACCCTTTACATTTTTTTTCTCACTTCAGTGCAAGGAAACTGGAGAGGCCAGGGAATTCTGAACATGTACTCTGAACATTTTGTCTGAGTGTACTGCATCAATGTGACAGCTCCTTGAGATGCTGGAGGCTAGTTTGTGTCCTCTTTCTTTCCACTGTAAGCCTTCGGCTGGGCGTGGTGGAATCTCTCCTCTTAGTCGCCCATTTCCCTTTTCTTCTGAACAACTCACTTGATGCTCTGTCGCACTAACAAAATCCATATTTCACACAGTGGAAGCAGCCATTAAATCATCCATGGGGATCCTCCTCTGTATCCATGTAGCGTATTGGGAGCTGCAGTCTATGTTACTTTTTTGAGATTACCGGGTACAGAATTTAAAAAAAGGTTTAATTCAGGACTGGAACATCCGCTGTCCAGTCGTTGGTCTTGGATGCCACTACATCAGAGCTTAGGGTTACTTTAGCCACTCTGTAGCACTCTTCATTTAGTTAACCCTCCAGCAACCTACCTCGCTGGGATGCTTAACTTGAATTTTGACTGCCTTCTTCATGGGTCATCAGCAGCTGGTGAGGATGCTGACTTTTTACCTTGGGCCTCGGCGTTTCACGTTATTAGCAAGATATCATGTATGTAGCCATCAGGTGTAGTTTATAATCTGGAGTCTCTTTGGAGTTCTAATTTTTAAAAGAAGGCAGATGGAGACAGCGCTATCAACCAACTCAAGGAGCTGACATTTAATATTTAAATACAGGTGACAAAATTCTGGTTAGCGACAGGTGAAATTTCAGCCAAAATACAGACAGTTGCCAGTTTAAAATGAGAACCCTGCTTTCTTCTACTTATGTCTGAAATCAAGGACCCATTGTTTAAAAAAAATTCTAAGAATTAGAGAGTGGCACAGCTGCCCCTGGTATCATTGTGAACTGTATATGGGTCACATGAGACCAGACATCTTAGCATGTGGACTATAATAAGGGGACAACTGGGTTTTAGATCTGCTGGTGAAGGTGGTGATATGATTCAGATTATTATCATACTGATGAAACCATTCATTGTGGCCTACTGGCCAGTATAGAAGTATCTGATTCGTTCAGGGTCTTCCTTTAATTTGTCACCTGTCTTTATATTTTTAGATACTAATATAGAAATGATGTGCTACTTTTGCCTGTCAATGGGTATTACCCCTAAAAAAAGCTTTTCAAAAAATAATTTTCTACTCTCTCATACTACTTGAGACCTCATGCTGTTTTTTTTTCTATGGCATGTGACAGACAGATAGTGTTTACTTGCATAGTTTTGTTTCAGCTCTATCCAAAACAGCAGAAGTGTTTTGTAAATGTCCCACAGTGGGAATAAATGACCTTTAAATAATTCAGAACAGTCTGTGTGGTTCAGAATTTAAGTGAGCTCAAGCTAAATGACTGCACAGTGATTCCAAAGGTGCGATATTTATCCTATTACTGCTTGTGCAGGATGGATATTATTCAGGATTCAATCTTCATATCTCACTCACAGCAAGAACATGAAAACGAGTTATTTCAAAATGCCAACCAATTCCTTTAAAGTTTGGATGTGTCATTGTTGAATAAAACTTTTCATTTCACAGGATCTCACCTTTAAGACTCATTTTTACGTCCCTTGACGTTATTGTTTGTTGCTTGGCGCATCGACACTGAAAGCCAAACTACCTGCTGCTGTTATCTTCCCTTGTACTGCACCAACAGATCTCTTCACGAAAGCCCTAAAGCACTGCACACCAGTCTATTCCCGTTGCTGCGAATTTTACCTGACTGTAACGTTTTTTTTTCCTGCAGCAATCAGAGGGCTTAATCAAGGTCAAGGTGCACAACTTTTAAATGTAAAACATCAAACAGCTTCAATCTCAAGTCTCACTCTGCGCCTTGGGCCTGTTCTACTTGAGCTCTCATTGAGACTGAAGGAGATGTGGGTAAGAGAGTGGGCTCCACTCGGCCTGTATCCCCTGTGGGAGTCAGACCTGTGCTCAACCTGTCTTAAATACCAGCTTTGTCTGTTTATTTATAGATGCCCCATTTATTATCAGAGCAGGGAGACAATAAGGAGCAGAAAACAAACATCACGTTATGGGAGGAGTTCTTTATCAGGCCTTTGTTATGAACGTATTTTAAAGAAGGACTGTCACAACCTAGAGGCTGAATCATGTCTAAATTTGGCATTACTTCATCTTAACTGATGACTGACACATTTTAAAGAAAGAAGAAATGAAGAGGAAGGGGAATCAGATGCTTTGTTACTCTGCTGTCAGTCTCTTGTCTCCGAAGGTTTTTAACGAAAGAAATCTTCTCTTATTTCCCTTTTGCCCACAGCCAACATGATCTGTACACTATATTACTTCAATACATAATTCCCCTCTGAAGAAAGTCAAAGGTTGATTGCCCTCTACTTTTCGTTTTCCTCCACATCCTTAGCTGCAAAGCTGTCACTCATCCTTTGTGAAATATGACTCCTGCTTACCTTTGAGTACAGTTTAAGGTCAGGGAAAGTTCTGCAAGGCTCAACAACTTACTTCTAAAAGGGACATTCCCTCTTCGTCTTGCATGGAGTGTTAACTGAGGGACCTACAGTCAAAACCAAATTGGCTTAACATTCAAAAGCAGATCAGTGACAGCATTTATTTGTTATCCGGCTCATCACTTGGGACTATACTATGTACTCCTTTAATGTCCTCACTTTTGCATCCACACCTGGTCTTTTTATCAACCTTTAAATATTGAAAGGTATATCTGGAATCTCTTCTATTTTGGGAAACCAAGCACTTTTTTTGGGATATATTTACACAGAGTATTGCCTCTTGAGCTAATATTAGCACAGGTTTGCCTCTTCTCTGCCTTCCGCTTCAAAGGCACATGTAATTGCTCCTATCTTTCCATCAAAACAAAGCCAGAAATACAGTTCATCAATTATTCATCACTGCTATAGACTCTCCAGAGGCCTTCTAGTAAAAGATTTCCTTTTTTGCATCAACACTGTGCACCCAGAGTGCTCCAACAAAGAGAATATAAAGGCCTTTGTTTGCTTTTTACTGTCAGTACTCCTAAAAAGAAAAATCCACCGTGTCTACATTTAATATTTGTCAAGAAAAGTTACATATTAAAGAGAGAATTCAAAAGAAAAAAAGTTTTACTTTGCACTGCACATCAGGAGGCTGTACAAGCAAGTAGCTTTTATTATCCACAGAATTGTTGACAGGTATCAAAGAACACTCATTTTAGAGCTGAAACAATCCCAGAGAGGCTTGAGAGCTGCTTGTCTCAGCATTTCTCTGGGGTTGAGCATAGAGACACTTCTCATTATAGCTGTGCAGGGACCAGTGGGGCAGAATTAACTCAAAGTCTTTAAATAGGCCATTTATCCTGCAGCACAGTGCATATCACTAGCCATCACCTTTGAATGCACAACACTATATACAACATTTAATAGACCTGTGCTATTGTGGCTGAGATCCACAAAGGTGCAGGTGGTGTTTGCAAAATGTAAACCATTGTCCTCTAATCCCTCAGAAAGCCCAGCGACCAGCCAAAGCAACCAGGAAGACACAAACATTTTGTTAGACAGAACCAGTCAATCCAGTTTACAACGTTTGGGAAGGAATTGGCTGCAAAAGCCACTCATACACACAGTCAGTACCCAAGATGGTTTTTTAAGGACTACAACTTCATAGTTGGATACGGCCCAGAGCATTAGGTAACATAGCACACAAATCTATATTAAAATTGCGTTTTAAACAGGAAAAAAGTCCTCTCAACCTCTTTAATCCTGGATTCAAGAAGAAATCAGTACCAGTAGTGCTACTTGGTACCTGTTCCAATAATAGTGCTAATCTGAGTGTAAAAAATATTACTTACTTAGATCAAACTCACTTTTAAATGTGTCTTGAACAATTTGGCTGCACCTTTACAATGTACCTTTTGCCAATAATTACAGGATAACCGTAAATGTTAAAGCTAAAAGTCCAACAGTACCACAGGCAGAGACGATAGTGTCACTTTAAACTAAATTTAAAAAATAGATATTAAATCTCTGTTCAGGCACTGTTCAGGTGAACACACTTTAAAGTCATGGAAACTACTGAGTTCTTTGCACAGCCATCCTTCATGTTTTGGATGACATATAAAGTGTTTCACATATGGCATCAAAGCTAGTAACCTTTTGTTGTTGTTTTTTATAATATCGCACATCAGATCAATTTACTCACATCCTGCTGAATTTCGTTTTTCATTTTTCATTTCAATTGTTGCCCCTTTTTTCTTTCTTTTTTTTCTCAGTCAATTCAGCAATTTGGTTTTACACCACCTGCAATTGCTGTCTGTTGACGCAGCAGAAAGAGATCATTTGTTTGTTGTAATTTCTGTGGCAGAATTTGGAGAAAAATGCCCCGACATTGGTTTGAACAAGAATCCCTGCAGGTAAGGAGAGCATCTGGTCTGATGAAACACAATGAGGATAAGGAGAAAAGCAATCTTGGTGATGTAGTCTCCGCCCTGAGAGGAACCCCTGCAGTGAACTGGTAGGGAACTTGGGGCTAGAACCATTTTCGGAGATCCCGTCTGCTATTCTTCTGAAGAAATTGTATTTTAGTAATAATCTACAGTGTTAGTGGGTTTTTTCCTATCAATTTTTGTAGCCCCAGAGAGGGAGAGGGACAAGCTGGACTACTCACAAATCATATTTCCCTAAATGTAAACTAAGATGTCGAAACCTAATAAAACCTTAATCAGAGCACCATCACATGATAAAACAGATTTATTTTACAACAGTGATTTGTATTTGTGTTCCTGCCAGCAGAGGTGTCAGCTCAGGAAATGCTGCTATGTGTTATTCTAGAGTGCGTTTGGACAACTGCGTTTAACTCAAAGCTCCACTAGTTTCCTTAGTATTTACTAGTACCACCACATGATCTGGATGATACTGTATGTTGTTTATGCTCTTACTGAGAGGTGGTTAAATGTCTACAATCTATACTGTAACAACATCAAGATATGAAGATACATTTTTGTTGTTAAAACTAATAGCATTTTGGGTTCAAAGGACTTTTTAAAATTTTTTTTTTAGAAAGTTAAAAGTGATATGCAAACAACATCTGTAAATGCAGAATGTGGCACTGAGAGAAGATCAAGACAGTACAGGGAGGAGTAACTCCAACAAAAATATTCAGGATCTGATGGAGCTGTTCACTGTGCCTTTTCTAAGAGTCATCAAAGAACTATATTAAGTATATGTGACTTGAAGCTTAATATCAATGCTTTTAAATTTGGCAAAGTGCTATAAAATGCTGTTAGACTGAATATAACACTCTCATATTCATCATGCTGTCTAGACTACCATCTAAACTATATTTTCTGTCTATAGGGTAATTCTAGGCTTGTTGTCCCATGCTTTGTGCTCTTATGTCTGTATAAAAGTTAGACCTTGGTTTGAAAAGATGTATTAAAAAAAGTGCCTTGTTTTGTCAAAGTTTATGTAAAAGCTTTTCCCAAAGGCCTTCTGTGAAGAATGGAGTACTGAACTAGAATTGCTCATGTAAAAAGTTTGTGTTTTCCGAGTTATGTAACTTTCTTTGACTGTGTTTGCCCTACATGGAAAATGATTTTAGATTATGCATTGTAATGACAGTGTTCTCTTGATCAAGCCAAAATGAAAACATCTGGTTGTGCTTTTCTTGTGTTCTCCTCACAGCTGCTGCCACATTCCTATTCCACCTGATAGACAGAATCCTGCTGCACTTCTCTTAATCACTTCACAGAGAATTGCAGCAGAATTGTTGATGTTTGCGTTAATGGTAGACATTTACAATAAGATGTAAGCCAAACTCACAATCTAAAAAAAAAATAATCCAAGAGTTAAAGTGTAGAATCAAATAACATGGTTTATTTGGCATAAACTGCTGTCTTTCTATTTCACAATAATAACTTCTTGTTATTGAAATAGTGCTACTATACAAAAAGAGATGGACAAAAATGACAGAATTTTAAAGGCAGCCCGTGGACTTTCTGACCATTGAGAGCGGTATGGAGCAATGGCGGTAACACAGCAAGAAATATCCAGCATAGGGAGGGAAGGGGAAGAACGCACCCTTGCAAACATGGATTTAACAAGTTCCGAGGCTGTTTTTTAAAAATGGCTTTTTGCAAATGTTTTATTGGAACTCAAGGATACACTGTTACATTCACTATTTCTTTGTTAAGAAACAGTGAATGTAAATATAACTTGTTTTTAATAAGAAAACTCCACAGCGTTCCTTTAAATGTATCTTCTTACGGTCATCAACCAGGAGTCAGTACAAGGTCTATTTAGTAGCCATTCCATCGCTTTCAATCGTATCTCACAATCTTGCTCAGTAGAAGGAATGAATATCAAATAATGTACAAACCCAGCTACTGAAAATGTTTCTATTTAACAGAAAAATAGAACCAAACAATTGTCATTTTGGGCACATCACATGTTGCAGGGATTTAGCATGTAGACAAAGGATAATCCAGTGTAATTACTGTAAGAGCTTTCAGTCACGTGGTTCTCCAGTAGGCGAATAATGCTCATCTGATACAATTAGAGACCTTTAAATAAAGATGTTTCCGCATTGGACAATCTATGATCATTGTGACTTTAAAACCGATAAAATCCCTCTTACAAAGTCTCCAAATAAAAGTCTGCTTGCACACAAAAACATCTTCTTGCAGGGATAACAATGATTAGGCATTAGAGGATTTCAGAGAGGATCGGAGTGAGAGACTCCCTGTGACTGAACATCAGCCAGTCTATTTGTGGACCTGGAAGGAAAGATGTGGCCCAGTTCCACACTAACCTTCTGTTTTGTAGGTCGCTGCAATCAGTCGCTGTACAGATGATGCAGTGGCACACTGTCATTTGAAACTTTTTCAAGAGATGAACTGTATTTTTCTCTCCCATTAGACCAATGGACCCACGCACTGACCTACATGCATTTATCTGACTCTGATTCAATGTTGAATTATACTAATTGAGTTTTTGCATCAGGGTTATTTAAAGAGATGTTATTAAAGTGAACATTTTTGATATGAATGTGGCTCATATAAAAGTAGTTACAGTTTCATTTAGTTTTAATATCACAAAACATCTATTTAATGGACAGTATGTAAGGATTTCTACATAGCAGCATCTGTAGAAACTCTGAAGCTCTGTCAATATTTTATTGCATTTAAATTGCTTATCTTAAGGAATTCACAGACTGTGACTGGTAGTGTTTGACAGCCAGGCATAGATTTGATTTTTTTTGGCATGTGCTTGTTTGCATTATGTATTGTTGTGAAAGGGATGGAAAGTTAATTTTATTTTTCTATCTTCAAATGAACACATGCAAATGTAGAAATGTTTTTCCTTTTTTTAAGTACACAAGTACATATACACTGCAAAATATTATCAGATGATGAAATTAGCAGATAGGTCAGACACACTATATGTGTCACAGCCTGAAAATCTGTCTTGTCCATAGTTTATCAGCATAATTATAAAATACGAGTCTCCCTTTTTGACCTCTGTAATGTTGTTTGTAGGTTTCTAGTATTTTTAATATGCCATACATTCTGTTAAGAGCATATTTATTAAAGATTTTGAATATGGGAAAAGATCGTTCCAGAATTGATCCACCATTACAGAAGGTATATTAATTACAGGATTTATAAGAGAAAATTGCATTCATCCTTGTCAAAGGCCTTTTCTATATGCATATATATATATATACATATATATATATATATATATATATATAGAAAGGCCAAGTGATGCAAATTTCAAAGCTTCATATATATATGACTCCTCAAACCAGCCATGGGTGAACATCAAAAGAAACCTCATGCATTTTGGAAACAAGTCCTGTGGACTGATGAAGTTGAAACAGAACTTTTTCCCGAAAAGAACACTTAACCAACTGTTTTGCACGGTGGAGGATTGATCATTCTTTGGCCTTGTGTTGGAGCCAGCGGTAAGGCAACCTTTTACTGGTAGAGGGAAGAATGGTTCAATCAAATACCAGCAAATTCTGGGAGCTGACAACACACTGTCTGTAAAGAAGCAGAAGATGAACAGAGGACAGTTTCTACAATAGGGTAATGATCCTAAACACTTGAGCGGAGGACTACACCAACAGGCACAAACTGAAGGTTTTGCTATTGCCCTCACAGTCCCAGTCTGGACAAGTCAGTGAAAATACCATAGGAGCTATACAAAGCACTCTCTGTGTGAGGAAGTCAGCAAACTAATAAGTCTTGTCATTGGGCAGAAAAATTAGTTAGGCTGAAATTTTTTTTCAAATCTCTGCAAACATTGGGGTTTTTTTGTATTTTTTACGTTTTCCTTCTCCCCAAATGCTGCACTCCTTTCTGCAGAGTTTCAAATTTCCTATTACTGTCCTCCGGAACTATTAGTTTGTTCTTCAGGTTTGAAACATTGTAAATAGTGATCTGAAAACTGGCGTGTACATTGTGGGAAAAAGTTCTGAAACTATGAAATTTGACTTTCGAAAGGACGAATCTTTATTTTGAAACTTTGGTCAATGTACATCTGCACTCCTATTTGCAGACCATTCACTCAGAGCTGAGTTTAGAACGCCGCCTTTTCAGAGAGCTGCTCACACAGTTGTGAGCTTGTGAGTCCCTTGATTAAATCTGACATGGGATTGGACTCGACTTCAGCAGAGAGCAGACAATGCATTAAGAGCAAATGCACCTGCTTCCAGGTTGTACACATTAAAAGTTGTGGACGGGAGGCACACAACAAAAGAGGAGACTGTGTGCAGATGGCTGCAGTGAGCATGCCAGAGAACCAAATCATTTCAGTAGTGGTAATAAGTGTTACATAATGCTGCCCTGCTGTGATATGACATTGTGTGACCTTTTCCGTATCAAACAAGCAAAAGCACTATTTCCACACCACACATATCCATCACACAGGGCAACACAATCACATTCATGTGTTACATATCCTAACATTAGTTTTGAGCGAATCACACTCTCTGACATCCGAAATTCAATACGGGGCACATACTGAGTGCAATTTATACTGGTAGCTAGCCCTTGGACACATACACTTCATCAGTCAAAGCCTGGGTGGGTTAATGGCCACGGTCCAGTGTTATATGACCATTTTAAAAGTGCCACACCACCCATTTTATTCCACTGCTCGTGTGCACTGGTGAAGTGAACGGGGCACTGTCAGCCTTCACTATGCCTCAGTGTCTTGTAGCTGTGTGAGTGAAAAAGAGTGAAACAAAAGAGACTACAGTGAAGACAGAAGAATAAATATTTAGTCACTCATATTGAGACTGAGCCTTGATCATGTATAAATCTTAAGTAATGACAAAGTGCTCAAAGTACAAGTCATTTCATTTTCATGATTATGTGCAAAGATTTATGTTTGACAGATGATCAAGCTTCTGAGTATCATCATAGAATCGTTTGTCCTAGTTTTGATGAAGAAACTCCATGATGTATCTCTCTCAGCGTGAGTTCTGACTGTAGTGCAGCTCTTAATGGTTTTCAAAAATGACAGGGAGAATGAGAGAGCTCCTCTCTGTCCTCTACACCAGTAACATGTGAGCTCATTTGTTTCGAGAGGTGACTCTACGTTCAGGGAGGTTCACAGGTTTAATCCACATCAAAAATGAACTGCCATTGTCTCACAATTCAGCAGTGCTTACCTTATCACACTCTTACAATAGCTCACAGAATGAGACTTACAGGAGCGCTACATGTACTCAGGTATTAATTCAGCTCAGCCATTCTGTCCTTCCGTAATGAGCTAAAATGCTCTGGTCCTTTCAGTTCTGCAGCTCTGGGACAACGCTGACTGATTGAGACAACACAGAAATGGAAATCAGATGTGCTCACTGCAGCTGGCAGAGGGGATGGGAAGACAGTAGTGAAAATGGGAAAAAAGAATTGAAAATAATAAAAGAAATGAGAGCAGAGACACAAAGATGATGGTCCACTCCAGTGGAGACATTAGTAAAAATCAAAGTTACTCATAAGAAATGTCTTTCACGATCCTGCAATAATCTTGTTTCTTATCCTAGGAAGACATCAGGAGTCTTCTCAGCATGATAAATAATTATTTTGTGATCTTCATAGAACAAGTTGTCAAAACCATTTTTATTACTGAATCAGTATGCTGTGATCACAGGAGAAGTGACAAAGATACAGTTATTTCCCCTCCAGCAAAGCCAAACGGCCTATTTTTGCGACACTAAAAACAATAATTTATTGTACAAATAGATTCAAACATGTTTTTAACATGTTTAATGCCATTTTCCACAACTTGTTACTCTTCTTCATTCCGGGGTTGTCAGTTCTGGTTTGTGTAACATAATTATTCTGCCATTTTGACCTGGACTTTCTAGAAACAGTGATTTCATTTCTAATAGAACATGGTTAAATGGTTAATAGAACAAAATGTGTGCATTTAGTTAATATGAGAAATTTACAAAGTACTAGTGACATCTTCCAAACATGGTTGTTTTTTTTTTACTGTGAAGATAATCTCAGGTGGAAATAAATACCTGTCAGATTTATCCATCTAGTTGGTTCAGACTGTAATGGATTGTTGAATTTGAATCAATGGTCCATATTTAGATATCCCTGTCATTAGAGTAGATTATATGTTCACAGTAGACAACACAGATACTGGTAATTTTTTTTTTCTCGGATCAGGTTGGATGGTTCTCTGTAATAAAAGCAATACCTCCTGTCCTCTCTGTAACAATGATAATGTTAGGGTGTCTGCAGCGACTCGATAAAAACTCTAACACTTCCTAACCACTGTTCGCCATACCCGCTGAATCAGTTGAACATTATATGCAATGTGGCTTCAAGATTTATGCAATGAGTGACCCTGAGTAACTCTAGAGAGACTTGAAATTATCCGTCTGCGGATCCATCTACAGAATTATTGGCTGATTTCTCCACGCATTGTCCGAGGCAATCTTCAGAAATCTGCAGAAAAAGTAATTGAGACAACTGCTTGTGAGAGTGTTTCTCAGGGAGGCTGCTGTCTGTTTACACAATGTCTTAAACTTTATTGCAGAATTTTTCTCATTTTCTTGACAAATTGGTTTGTGGCAATATATTCCATTTAAATAGTTTGTCATGTTTGTTTTATATATACATATATATATATATATATATATATATATATTTATATATGTGTGTGTGTGTGTGCTAAGACATTATGTCCAACATGGACACAATGTTTTATAGCAGAACCTGCTATAAGAGCCTCCATATAATGTAGAATAGGTGGGCTGTCCAAAATCTTGGAGAAAGGATTGACTGTCTTGTTCAATCAGCTCTGTACCTAAAATATCTGGTGTTCTCTTAGGTGCAGGAAAGCTCATTTGAATGCCTTTTCCCCTATAAACCACGCTAGGGAGAAAAAGGCATAGCTGTGTCTTGTGCATGTCCTGGTGAATAAAGTGGAACCAAATCAGTGTTGAATTCATGCACTGTAGATCTTCCCAAGACCTGGGCCTAGGCCTCTCCTCTATCAGCTGATGATCAAAGAGTTAAGTTTATTGGTTTACACTGGATTTGATGAGACTGCCCCACTTTGTATTATGTATAAGTGGGTTTGGTGTCCAGCAAACTCCCCAGGCCTATTACCAGGTAAGAACATAAATACTAGAAAATTGTGCAAAACCCCAGATTCAATAAACAACATTTTTTATGTCCAACATTTTCACTAGATTCTCACATTTTTCAATATCTGTATATAACAAGTGAAAAAACTTAAGTTTAGGAAAAAATCAAGGTTGTGGCTATTAATAATTGCAATGCAAATGAAACACTGAAAAGTTCAGGAAAAGTTCAGCACACTGAGAAATATGCTTTTTTTTTTGCTTTCTAGCAGAGTGTAGGTGAGAGGCTCTATACCACGATCTTAATTCTATTTATGATCTGTGCTTCAGTGCCAATGTCTTAACTGTGTAACGGAACCACCGGAGACAGAGGAAGTTACAGGCCACAGCCAAGTACTTGTCCGGTGCGCAATTATCTCTAAAATAACAAATTTTCCTTTTTACACTTTGGTTCATGTACAGATCAGTAAACTATATAATATGTCAACTGGTTATCTTTAGTGGTCCATTTAGCTCTTTCCCTCTTTTTCTACTCTTTACGCTAGGTTTATCTAACTGACTGCTGGCTGTAGCTTTATATAATAGACAGATATGAGATGAATATCAGTCTTCTCATCTAACACTCCACCTGAAAAAAACTTAAAAAAACATAAATTTATAATAAATGATTTACAAAATGTTGAAATATCCACTTATGTTTGAGTCTTAGGCAACTCAAACACGTATGAGAGATTTTGGTTACGGTTGGTAACAAAGGGTGAACAACAATAGAAGGTCTGTGAAGGGATTTCCTGCGGTGGTGCTGAATCTTGACACTGGACGTACGGAACTGTCCATACAGACTAGTCTAACATGGACATAATGTCTAGTGATCCTGGGCTGAGCTTCCTAAATGGTTGTCTGTGTGGTACAGTGTGTGTTTGGTTATAGAGGATGGCAGCCTGTGTGTTTAATACTGCAGCAGCGCCTTGATCCACGCTGAGTGTGGGTTGATCGTACAGACTTGGATTTCGTTGCTGGCCCGAGGTCTCGAGGTTGATGCGTCTCAGAGTGCTCTACAGTAAGAGCAGCAGTCTTGTGGGCCACTAGCTGCATACTCATTAGTATAAGTAGCTCATTAGAGAGACGGCCCCCTCCTTCTACTACGGCAGCGGTGAGAGCTGCCGTATTGCTGCCTGACTGAGCATACTCTCCCTTCCTGCACAAGGTCAATCAGGCATGAACTGGAGCAGTGATTTTGTCTTCCTGCCACGGATGGTTGAGTCCAAGAATTTTGGTCTGTTACCATAGTAACTGATGCATATGGTCAATGCTGTGACAAAAGAATGTACAGCTGGTGGCTTTCAGCCCCCCTTTAAGCCTATAGAGCTATGAGGCTGAAGTCTGTGTCAAGTAGATCAATGCTTATGTGCCAGTGGGATGCTCTCAGTTTTATTGATGGGCAAGCAGAGCTGAAGAACCAAGAACTACACTCACACACACAGCAGAAATATCAAATGTGCAGTATAGAGGAAAAATATCTTTTAAAAAATGATTTCTGTGGTAATCTACAAATATTTACCATTAGCTGACAATGACACACTCCAGTGACAATGGAAAATCCTGTATTTTCCTGCCTTTGCATGCTGTCAGGCTTATTGCAGATCTTGCACAAAGAACCCTTCACCTTGTATAACAGAAAAGGGAAAGATATTAATACGATAATTAAAAAGTGGAACAGAATTACAAGCCTTGGGTATTATGTCACATGGTTAACTGTTATTATGTAAATTGAATGAATATGAAATATTAAGCTACCCAAATATAAAAAATGGTCATCCCAGGTAAATCCTGTAATTTTGAGGTTGACAAGTGCAGTTGAAAGAGAACACTAGGGTTGCTAGAAGGAGTAAAGATGACCAGGGCCTCTGATAGCAGTGTCACTGACGGGAATCTCAAAGAAGTGAGGTATACCAGTATGTAACAGTAGTGCAAAATTAGAGTAGATAGATAGAACAAATGAATGAATTACACTCTAAATTATCAGCCTGGTAGTCATGGTTATATTTGTCAGTGGTTTTTGATGGTGGACCAGAATATGTGAGAACAATTCTGCTAGCCATGGCATTTGAAAGCAGTGTTGCAGACCAGGGCTTGTCACAAGAGAGGAGGATGGATGGATCACAGGACAAGGACATGGCAGTGAAGTGGGCCAAAGTACCCACCAGTAGTGATCATCATATGACACAAGAGTGGAGGGATTAAAGAGATAGGTCTGCCAAAATTAGATTTTCGATTTTTTTAATTTCTTTCCATACAGAAGATCCCTTAATACATTTGTGGTGCACAAATGTTGCATATTTTTTCCGAGTTATTCACTAACTAACAGAAATGTCAGATCTTTCCACCATGATGCAGGTTAATATAGTGTATGTTTTTAGATAATGTTTGTTTGTCCAAAACTTTGCAAGTCTCCAAAACCTTATGGATGAAGTGTATACACTCTGATGCAATATCCTAACCATGAAATGGTTATATTGTCTTTATTATTGACAATAACTATTTAATTTTGTGATTGATATTGTTAAATTTTTAGTATTTCTAATATTATATTCTATAAATAATATTTGTGAACGAGACATGTATTGGAGGATCAGTTGAAAATTAGGTACAAAATCATGATTTCGTTCCTCCTCTACTCTAAATGGCCAAGTCCTTCTTTCCCCAGTCCTTCACAAAGTACTCAATAACTTTATCACAGAATGTGTCCTCAGCCTTCAGTTTGTGCAGCAGCTTTTCTTCTATGGCTATTAGGCTGGGATCAGACAAATGCCCTTGACTGACAGTGTTTCAAGCAAAAGTTTTAATCCTCTTCTGAGCGGAAAAAGTTCTCTCCACTGGCGCTGTAGTTGAGGGAACAATCAGAAAAGACAACAAAGTTTGTATTGTAGATGTTATTCTATGGACGTCAACTCTGCAACATTCTTTTTGAATAAGCAGGGAGGAGAACAACATTAAATAAATGTCCGCTATGTCTCTGTCAGTGATGCGTAAGCTGCCTCAAGAAAGGTTCTGATGTCCTTTGAGAATTTTGCTAGATTCAGCAATTGAAGGAATTTCAGCTTTTCAATTGATCCAACCTTTCATGCAGTTGAGACACAAATGTGTCAAAGACATTTGAGTACAACTGGTGAAATTAGTCTCCAGTGCTCATAGAAAGCTTGGATTTCTTGTTTGTTTGTTTTTTTTAGCTGATACTAACATTGTGGCAAAGACAGCATGGAATCACCTCACCTGCATTTCAGAGGCTCTGTGACTTTTCTCACTTCTCCAGCACCATAGCCAATGTCCACTGACTTTGTGTGCAAAACACTGAACAAGACATCAGTGGGCAAATGTATATCTGCAAAGATTTTCAAAGAAGGAACCTGAATTTTACCCCCTTAAAATGGTGAAAGAAGCCACTTGCCAAAATACAGAATTTTAATCCCAATTTTGGTATCGATAAATTGTTCTGGAAGTGACTTAACGTACCTGAAGAACCGTGCTTGTTTACAAATGCCTGGCCAACCTCGCGAAATACCTGGATCCGCTCCACATAGTTTTCTCTCTAGACAGAATGCTCACAATATGCAAGTTCCAGTCTCCCAGAGAGCATTATTATGTCAATGGACCTCTAAGGCTCTTCTCTGTTTACTTATTCAGTGTGCTGCTCAATGCCTAGCCTGCTGATTCAACCGGAGGTCCACCTGAGTGCTCCTGAAATTTTGAGTGCAAGCATGCTCCTAATGTGAAGCTGAGACTGCTCATACCTTTTCATGGCCCGGTGCAAATTTCCAGGGTCATTGTAACATTTTGAGCTTCAGACAATTTTCTTGTTTGTGAACAAAATGCACAGTGAGAGCAAAACAACTTGTTCAATTTAGCACAGCATGTCTACCAAGTGGATTTGTCATACGTGCTAATTTAAAAACACTCGCTGTAGCCTGAACCTGATGAACTTGCATTACAGATTTTTAATCAAAGCTGGCATGGTTGGAGTTGATTGTCTCCTCTTGATGATATCCATGAAAGCATTCCTTACAAAATGAGTTATTAAAAGCTGCTCCACATTACACATTAACTCCACATTGTAGCACATGTTGACCAAGGTTAATAGTAAGACAATTTTGAGATGATAAGTAACAGTGTAGTTTGGCTGTTTACTTGCTACTGCAACCTCTTGATGCTTGGGAAGAAAAGAATGCTGGAGTCATTTACTGATGTGCAGGTACAGTTTCCACACACATCTTCCTATGTATATAATAACACATGCAAGGACACCTTGACATGCACACTCAATTGTAGGTATCTATAGCTAGGCACCTTTCAAAAGATCCCAGGATTATACACAATGTGCATGACTAAACTTCCAACATACACTGTTCCCACCTCTGCTTGACCTTCCCCGGTCTTTGTCAACTGAAAAGGACAGAAACGATCGATGCAACAGCTGGTAGAGAACCTAGCTTCCGGAGACAATAGCCTACTTTGGCGACAAGAGGGCAGTAAATTACAAGATGGATGCAAACAGGCCATAGCCAATCCTTTATGGGACAGAACACTGTTCTAAATTTCAAGGAGGAGTATCACCTCCACTACAGTAACGTTCTGTCTATTTTTAGCCTTGCTTGATGCCATTGTCATGTGCTATATAACCCTGGCTCTATGAGTATAGGTGGAGCCCTTTCCCCTTTTAACCTTTTCTTTCCAAGAGTTGCAGACTTGATGCATTAGGAAGGAGACCATACTACTCTTTATGAACTCAAGGGAGAACAAAATAGCCCTTTTTTGGCTGAATGAGAAATTTCAAATTTCAGTGTGTTATACCACTGAGAAGAGTAGTCCCACCTAAAGAAGCTGTGTAATATCCTGATCTCACTTCGTGCATAACAAGAAGTACACATCCTATAATGGTCAGCTCAAATTGCAGTAAAATTGAAAAAGCTTGATGGTGATTTTTGTAAATGATAACCTTTCCATGAAAATGTATATATTACATATAAATAACATTTTTTAAGCTGAGCTGTCGTTGACAGTCGCAGTCTGATTTCTTTAGACAACAACAGTTACCAGCTAACATTAACTACTAGACATGTCCAGATGTTTGACTAGTACTGTATGTTGATAAAACTATGTATATAAGTGCTGTGGTGCAGCAATAACTTTGCTACCTTGTTCTATGTAGGCCAGCTCTACAACTTTATACTGACCAATCCTGAGTAACACCCGATAAATTCATAAAATTAGAAAAATGACCATTGCACTTAACCTCTTCATGCATTTGCTCCTCCAAACTTGCTCTTCTTCCTCTTTGGGGTTAATGGCACATGAGGCATGATTTGGCACATTACTGCCACCTACAGTATACAATCATTTGATAAAACGAGTCCGGCTCTCTCCATCCTTGCTCCACTCATGCTCAGCGTGTTAGCTGCTCAACCACAAAATCACCTGCTGCTTTGCCGGAAGGTGTTTGTTGTTGCACCTTTGCATAAAATTCACAAATTTTACATTTGAGAAAGCCTAGAAGAAAAGTTAGCGTGCAAAAAGGCCTTTGTGGCTTGTGAAATCATTCAGTGCATGAGAGTTGGCAGCTCTAGTAGATGTCAACGTGTGGCTCCTTTGATCTGGGGTTAAGTTAAAATGAGACTATGATGAAAAGTATCTTCACATTTATAATTCTATTTCAGTGTTGTTACAGATGAGTCTCCTCTGTGTGAACTGCCTGTATTTGCATCAGACATGCTTAATTTAAT
Source organism: Istiophorus platypterus (assembly GCA_016859345.1). Taxonomy (NCBI): domain Eukaryota; kingdom Metazoa; phylum Chordata; class Actinopteri; order Istiophoriformes; family Istiophoridae; genus Istiophorus; species Istiophorus platypterus. Next base: position 8,996,991 of record CM029117.1, read on the forward strand.
GGGGTAGTTTTGTTACAAAGAGCAAGGTTTAAGAATTTAATTGGGGCTGATGGACGGTGAGTCTTGTTCTCACTGTATCACTCTGACTCATTACACACCGCATAGTGTGAAGTGATAAAAGGGCATGACAGTGCCAGGGCTATCGCTCCATTGAAATAATGAAATTTTAATCCAAAAGCACATCAGCCCATTGTTGCGTTACACACGATAGATGTCTGTGAAGATCTTTAGTCATTCAGATCATGTTATTTCTAAGCACTACATGAATTAAATTGAAGAAGCCTTTTGAATGACAGGTTAAACATCTTAAAGACCCTCAAGCAACCTCAAACAAGTCCAGTTGCCTTCATATAGCACTTTGAAATACCGAGACAGATGATAATTTCCTTTTTAATTAACACAGACAACCCTAGGTTTGATGAAGGTATATATACACCATTGAACCACAACCATATTAAAACCTTTAATGTAGTCGCTTATCTGTTTAATGGCAAGCCATGTCAGTTAAATGCATATAATGTAGGAAGGTTCACCTAGTCATCTGTTGCTGATAACCTTTATTTGTATTTGACTATGTATATGTTCATTTTCATAAATTTTTTCCCCTCACAAAGCTGTTGGTGGACTACAGATTTGGTTGACTCCCCATTATTGAGCTTGAGGAAACTATACTGGACATACTTGACCTTAGGGAAGCACCAGACCATGAGCCAGAACTGCCTGATGACCCAGACAAACTACCAGCCTGTGACATGTCATCCTTTCCTGAGTGACTTGTTTCTGAAGGTGAACTCACTGGCATGCCTGCGCGCATCAACTACAGCAGCAGCTTGAGCAACTGGCCACTTTCCTCCAGCTACCCATTGAGAAGAACGAACATAGTGACCACCAGACAGGAACTGAATGCGATGGCATTTCACCTTTTCAAGTGATATTTCATTCAAAGGGTACAGCAGCCATTGTGGAGTGGGCGAGATTACATGCTAATTTCATCTACTTCATCCCTATGAAGGATTGCAGGACTAACAGAGCAATGAGTAGTTGCTTGCACTCGTAAGGCTGCCAGATAACACTCATATAAAAACTGACTTATTAGAAATCACCCTACTCATTGCACAGTTCACTAAACGCCTATATCACTTTATACCATAATGAGGGCCTACAAAACAGCTAAATAAGTGCATACTTGCACTGACAGCTTGTACATTACAACCTACTGTAAATTACAGCCCCACACTATAATACATCATGTACACTCATAATTGTATGCTTGCATAAGCTTATCTTGTTGATCTCACCTCTTTGTATATAGTATTCTTACCTCATCTACTATCAGACAGTGAGCGCACAAGAATTTCACTTGTTTATGTGTACATGTGATATGACAATAAACATGATTTGATTGAATTTTATTATCAACACTGAATTATGTAATGTTGTGTTACTAGTTGTCTTTGCTTGTCTGTGGGTGGTTGCAGTGAATGATTTTGTTGTTACAACAAAATCTTTACTCAACAGGGTGGTTGATTCATTCAACAAACCAGACAGGAAGCTGAATCTGTTGAAACATAATATATAGTGAATTTTACTAGCGCATTGATTGCCGTTGTTGCAAATAGCTCCTGTGCGGCTGTGGTTCTTTAAACAGGGGCTGTCAAAAGCAATGCCAGCTGATTTCACTAAGTGAATTTCCTGGCTAGCTAACAAAAGTCATACATCCAATTTCAGACTGATAAACTTTCAGTGACAGTTGAAAGGCTTTTCTTTCAGCTCAATGTGTCCAAAGAGTTGAAATAAATGTTAAAGTGAGGTATGCCTATATGTTTTTATTTTCAATACAAGATTATCCTTATGGAGGCAGTAACATTTGCATATAAATATCAATTCACATTGTGTTTACTTTCTTCACTGACACAGACGACAATGACTGCATCAATCGAAGCTCCTTTTGAAAAGGGAAGAGATGAGAAGAGATATGAGAAGAGATATGGGACAAGATAAAGAGATTGAGAGAAACAGAAAGAGAGAAGCTGATGGAGTTACTGCCCAGTGTGCCCATGAGAGGCTTAGCATTATATTCCTGTACTCTTCAACACAAACAATTACTGACCTGATGACATTCAAAAAAATGTAGGAATAATTAGCACATTGATACATGTTTTTTGGTAATTACAGTGGAACCTGGCTTAATTTATCAACAACAGAAACCTAGTGTACTAATAGTGTTGGCAGAATTATTGCAAAAACTGTATAAATATATTGTATTATTGTATTAATATAAAATATTGTATTATTGCATAGATAGATTATGGTATAAAATACATACATTCATGAGACACTTCTATAGTTTAAATCCAAGATGATGCAAACTAAAACAAAAAGATAAAATGAAGGAGGTGTATTTAATTTTACAAAATTATTTTAAATACACTTTGGCCTAGGGGGAAGTGAGGAGTCATCCAGAAAAGGACAGACAGTGAATAGAGAGGGAGAGAGACAATAAAGAGTAGCGGACAGAGAGAAAATGAACAGAAAGAATGTACTGTTGAAGACAAAGAGACAAGAGGAGATGAGAGAGAGGGAGCAGGTTATATAAAGCCAAGAGACAAAAGGAGGCTGAATGTGTAGGTCATTAATCGCAGCATATTTTAAACTGATTCTGATGCACCACTGCTTGACAGATATTTATGTTATCCATTTATTTCATCCTGTCTTTGCCAATAACTTCTCTGAGTTTGACCTCCCATTCTGCATTATGAATTTGGGCATGATGGCGCCCCGCGCCATTCAATGCAGTAGAGGAGTCATACTGTGTGGACGCTGTTTTACAGTTACAGGAGAAGAGGGCTGCTGTAATTGATGGCTTGCACACAAAGATAAGTGTTGTTGCCCTGGGTAAGTAGGGAACTACATTGTATAAGATATCATTATGAATTGCCTGTATATTGCACAGTCATTTATAAAGCCATACAAGCTTAAAATGATATATAACTATTTTTGATAGTTGTTGTCATCGTCCTTGATACCAAGCCAGCTAGCCTGCTAACGTCAACTATTATTCAATGCGAGCTAGCTATCCAGATAACGCTGGGGCATTTTGAAAAGGCCTCGATAATTAGCTGGCAGGTTAGGTAATACACAGGGTCACATCTTCTCACAGTAAAAACAGAGGTGTAGTTTAGTTCGGGAAGAGAAAAGAAGTCCAGACCTCAGGAGATCAGAGGGGGAAAGGAGTGGTGTATGATTATGTGTTTGTGTGTGTGTTATTGTGTGTTTCTTTATTCCAAACCTGGAGTAAGGGAGGTAGGAAGATGGGGGATGTAACTAATTCACTGGGTTACACTGCAATGTGTCTGACAAAGGAACTCCATGCGGTAACATTGAAAACGAGTTGAAATAACTTTGTTTATGTCAGTGAGCAACTTTGTTGCATTGTTCACGTTTTCCTAACATGTTTGCCCTAGTTTTTTTATCCTGTGCAAACTGAATTGCAGTTGTAATGGGATTGCTAATGAAAATGTGTTTTTTCAGTTATTTGTTCACAGGCCGGGATGATATCCAGTCACTCAGCTATGATTGTATGGATGAAGGATATTGTCAATAATTTTTGGAAGGATGGGCAATTGAGAGGACTTCATGCCAGGTGTAATAAGCTTTCAGGATATAATACAACCACCACGTGGCAAAACAACCACTTTGAATTGAAGTGTGTCTCATTTGTCACCAGTTGATTTTGTTTTGATTCACTGGACACAAAGCAGGGTGGTCTAGCTGTTGTGCATGCTAAGTGTCTCAATTTTTTCTTTGCGGTGCTTAGGTGAAATCACAACTGATAAAGGTAATCAATGTCCACTTTAATGTGTTCTACTACAATGATTGCTAACAAAGCTAGTTGCTCCTGTAGGTGGTAGATGAGCATGTCCATCACACAGCACTTCCACCACTCAAAATTCCATATTATGATAAAGTATGTGGCCAAGGGTGCTTCATCATGTCAGTGCCGAGCATGAGTGGCCCTCGGCAGATTTAAATATCCGCTCCTGCATGTGGTGAGATGTGACAAAGAGTACATATCGCACACAAAGTGCTCTCACAAATTGCTCTCAACAGACCCAGGCTGAAGGGTGTTGAGTAGCCTCTGACCTCTTTGTAAGGCTAAACACCATTCTCCTTTTTACTAAAGTATGTCTCATCTGATTGTGGGAACAGTAATAGTATTGCAGTATTATTAATATGATACTCCCATATGACAGGGTTGTGCTAAAGATGTTCCTTACATGTTGTTTTATGATTTTTGAATTTCTTTTCTTTGCAGTTAAGGTCAACTTCAGATCTTTGGTCCTGTAGGTGCCCCCCTGCTAAGACACCTCTCTGGATCAGCCATATTTACAGTACTCGATTTTTCATTTATTTATTTAAATTTCTTTTTACCACAGACCTGTTACTGACCAACCTGCACCTCTGCTGTCCTGGCAGCAGTCAGCTGAGCAAATCGGATTCTGACCTCTTCAGTGACGGATCACGCTCCAGTTCTCCCTCTCTCCTTCACTCCCTACCCTGGCCTCTACCCCTTCCCCTGCCCTGTAAGGAGCTGGGAATCAAACCACCAACCTACTGATTAGTGGATGGCCCACTCTACGTCCTGTTTCTCAGCCAACAACTAGTTTCATAGTATTAAATTCAATATTTGAGGTATGGTAATTGACTGTAACAGTGGAAAAAACAATGGTGATATAGCAAGGTAAACTACAACGATAGATGAAATGATGAATACATAGACAATGTAGTGTCAAAAATGTCTGTTCTTTAGAACCAGTTAGTTTGTGTATTTTAGTTTAGTGTATGCATTATCTCCAGTCTAATGTTACTCATCCAAATCCTATCACCTGTTTATTACTCACGTAAATTGAGTGTTATTGCTGTCTAAAGCCTCTGCCAGACCCATTCAGCACAGTATTGTTCCTTAACAATATAAAAAGTCTATTCTAAGTTAGACAAGAGCTGTGGTGAAAACTACCATGTCATTAAGTGTGGCAACACATCTTATTTGTAATATTCCGTCTAGTTACTAACTGTTAGCAATATCATCCAGCAAATTTAGCTACGCTGAAATTGCTGAGCTTCTTGGTTAAAAGCTGGACAAACAGTGATAGAAGCTGGATGGCTAGTTAATGCTGTGGTATCATATAAAAGCAGTTGATGGATCTTGCCACGAGAATGGGTCAGTTAAACGACACTGTTGCCCCCAAACTTTACTTTGGGGGGAACTAGTACCACTTAGACTGAGAAAGCAGATGCTTCAGGCACAGCAGCCTTATAATGGAGCTGCCAATTGATGGGCCCTTTGGCCAAATCACTGTTTTATTAAGTGCACTTGACAACAAAGGTCTTAAAGCTACAGCCAACACAACAACGTTGAAATTCTCATAGAATCAACAAAACCCCCAAACTGTCCTACTGGGTGACAGGGTTCAAATTGACAACCCTCCAGCTAAACTGCAAAGGAAGATCAGAAGATGAATATACCAAGCAAACAGCCAAGTTGCCTTAGGATGCAAGTATGAGAAAATGCTACAGATCTTGACAACAAGAAATGTGTCTATAATATTAAAAGCTAAGAAAAGATTGTATAATAGTGAGGGAAGTAAATCTGTCACTGAGTGTGTTTACATGCACACTTGTATCACAGGCTGTCAATCCATATTCTAAATTCGATTCTATAATCAAATTATGAGTAAATAAAAAACAGATATCCAACAGATATTCAATTGTTAAAAACTCTCACGTCGGCCTCTGCACTAGATGCACTGCATGATGGACAGGTGTCATGAAAATGAGATGTAGCTGAAACGAGTGAATAATTTGACAACAACCATGTAGTAAATAATGGCAGACAGTTCACAACTCTACTGGGTGCAAGAGAGACCGTTTTAGACCCTGAGCAATCTAAAAAGCGCCGTTCACTAATACTTAGGATTTTGGTCAGTAGACAGTGATATTTGAATGCTACAGTGCTATGTTTTTAGAAGGAATAATTCATCGTTACTTTTGGCCAATTCTGATGGTGATATTAGTATTATGGTTGTTATCAGGTTTTGGAGAATCCCATAATTGTGCATTAAAATATCAAATCACAGATACCTGGGAAAGCTCTTATTCATGGTGCGAGGAACCTGAGCATACTAGCCTCCTTTCCCCTAAAACAAATTAGGATATGTCATTAAAGTGCCATATCCAGATACTGAATCACTGTGCAGCTGCACAGGCAAAAAGTAAAAACTAAATTGATGGCAATGACATAATGATGATATACACGCCAAAGTGACATTAGTCTGACACTGGTAATTGGGAGGATAAACTGATAATTTTCCATTACGGGTGATCAGATGTAGAAGCCAGATCCAGCAGAGGGTTGAATTCAGCCGGCAGGCAGAGACCAAAGTGGGTTAATCCTCCACTGCTGAGGTAACTCAATCAGTGCAGAAATGACAGAGTGGTAGAGATGCTGACGAGTCAAATACATGCTTGCACATACACAGATGATTAAAAACTTGGATAATGTTTAAAATGTGCATATAGGGAGACAAATGGCCAGTTAATTGTATGTTCCAAGTAAACATCATATCCTGACTATGATCAAAACCTGTGTACGTGCCATAGCTTGGATATTCTTTTGCATGTAAATGTACTCACTAAGCAAAGCATGCTGGTGAATATTAAAGATGCCGCATCCCGTTGACTGCATGTCAAAATGTGTTTGAGACTGCTGTAAGGTAGGAAACTTTACAGGGTATAAATAATGTTTCTTAGTTTTGATTTCTGTACAGGAAAATGGACAAAAAGCTTCTGCATATTCCTGTTTGGTTGTCACAGTTCAAGTGCTAAGGCAGACTACATGGAGGGAAAAAAAACCCCACATACTGCACGAAATGGCCCATTCATCACTGAAGTGACACACCTGCGGAGTGAAGAGCCCAACCTCCTGTCACTGTAAAGCATTAGGATACTGCACAGTAGATAGTTTCAAGCCTGCAGAACACATAGTCTCAGCCAAAGTCCAAGCAGCAGGTCATATGATGCTGGGGCTGGGACCAAAAACGACTTTTGGGGAAACACAAAGACACAGAAGCAATGTCTGTAAATTACAATTAACAGTCAAAATCAAATGTTTTAATATCTTTAAACTTTCATGCTATATCCCAATTTACAATACATGTTAAAGCCACCATGAGCCATACAGAGATATTATTACACTACTGCTTGAGGCACCAGAGTATTAAATATGACACTTGTGTATATGCACTGACTGAACCCCCATATTTGGACCCCCTATCCAGTGTTAATTATCAGTGGGTAAACTCAGATGATATGAAATTGATGGCTGTGTGTGGTGAGGAATTGCAAGGCAATTTTCTGTTACTTTAGCTCGAGTGACCTGCTCTAAAGTCTGATGGACACACTTCATTCAGAGCATCCTCGCTGGGTAAAGGTGCTGCTGGAACTAGGCCAGCCAAGATACTGGACAGAGCCACTGACTGTATTTCATCACATCAAAAGAGGGTTTTAACCACTTCCAAAAGTAAATGAACAATCGTATCCCTGATTTAAAATAAATGTGAAAGAAAAGATCTGGTATGGTTTGTGATTTTCATATTTTGCAAATCGAGAGGTATTAAAAGGTGGGATGTGTGAAATAAAATGATTTGCTTCTTTTTTTAAAAAAACTTTTGGGTTACTTTTAACCAGGGATGATGAACTCGATGAGGCTTTTTAAAGGGTTAAAGGAAGAGTTCACTGAAAAATGTATACCTTAATTCATTCTAAATACTTGATGAAAAATACCTTTTACTGAAAACTAAATTTTCAGTAAATCTTGGGCATTCATTTTCCCTTTCCTTTTCAATTGAGCCTTCCTCAGAGCTAATGGAAGCAGACCAACCCCCACCTCCGCACAACACACACCAACACACACACACACACACACACACATGCACACACACACACACATACATTCACAAATACTTCCCCAATGTCAATCTTTGTATAATGGGAAATTAATTTAACTTCCTGAGAGGATATTTAAGAAGTTGGACAAACAGAAATTAATCAAACCCAGCATTACCATACAGTGCATTAAATGTATAGTATTTATGTCCTGGCAGATATGAGGTAACATAATTACTTTCCCACCAGCGATAACCAGCAAACCATTCTGTCCATTACCCACTAACGCTGCTGAGAATACAACTCCTTGAGAGTATAATGCTGGAACAGAACTACAAGATAAACACCTGCACTTATTAATCTCCTCACTTTCATGCCTGCTTGTCAGTTGGACAAAAGTAATATGTGGTGCACATTAAAATTTCCACACCTTTCTTCTACAGTGCCATTTGAATACTTGGACACCCTTTATCATAGCCTAACACACACACCTTTGTATCTGCGTCTGTGTGACTCTGTATGAGAGGGTGGGATGTTAGCCCTCTAGGCAGTGGACTTTGAAATGTGAGTACACCCTACTGTGGAGCAAACTGTGACTGCCATCCAATGCCACGCTTGTCTGCCTCTGTTCAGATCACTTCCTCTGCTGGCTCCCGCCATCTGGTGGGAAGTAGCCTTGGCTCCTTTCAGATTTGGACAAGCTCCAAAAGACTGTCCCTGTCAGCTTTACTATGCTATTCGGGTTCTCTCTCGTGTTGTCTATATTAGGAAGTGAACCAAGACATTAGCATTAGGGTTATAATCCTGCAAAATATGTCTCTTCTCAACACGTCTGCCCCGTATCTGGTTCATTAAGTATAATCAGCTTCCATTTGCTCAAGCGTTCCTCTGTGTTGCCTCAAAATATAGGAAATTCGGTCCTTCTTCTTGGTCCTTCTATGATCGAATGACTATATGTAATTTGAAAATGGTTACTTGCATTTTGACAAACCTACAGTGAATTATCATCTGACTCTGTAGGTCTCCTCAGCATTATCGAGCATTTTAGCTTCTTTGAACTCCTTGTTTTGTTTTTCTAGCTTGCAACTTTATTGTTCTGATAAAACAACAAACAAAAACTAATCACTTCATTCAGGGTTAAATTTAATATTGTAGTGAAACTCTATCCCTTTCCATCAATGTTTCATGCAAGCCCCCTAAGCCCACATTGCTTACCCTTTTTCTTATACTGTATATTGAGAAGAGAAAATAACATGGAATCTAATTGGTTTGTTTTATTCTAAAAGGGACATTCACAAATAATTGCTGCAATTAGAAATACTGTAATATTCCAAAATATTCCAGTTATACAAAACATACACAAAATACCAAAATACTGTATATTGAAACTGCCAAAAAGCATAAATTTTCATTTCACTAATCACAGTGATTAAATAAATATATAAAAACAACAGATACTTTCAGTTTATATCTCAATCCTGTTTCTCTGTAGTTGGTGTAGTTTGCTCAGTTAGAAGGAACTCTCCATCTTCGGGACATCTTGGACTTTTCCGTTCACGTCAGACTTCATGGACAGTACCAGCTCCATTTCATGGTTGGGGGGGGGGACAAGGATTTTGTTAATTTTGGCAAAGCTCTGGCTGATGTCCATAAATGTTTTATTTTTAGTTTCAGGAAGGACGACATAGAGGTAGATAGATCCAAAGGCGCAGACCACCACAAACACCAAGAAGGTAAAGGACTGCAGTGTCTCCTAAATGAAGAGAAAACAAACAGGGAGGGAGGAGTTAGACTGATTTTTTTTTTTTGAACTGACAACATGCATTTTCATTGTTTTCAAGATTACTGATTAACACAATTCATTAGTGCGGCATCAAATATGATGCTTGTGTTTTTATTTTCCTATTTTAGCATTTAAACCATTTGATGATTAGTCCCCCCACTCCCTCCCCCTCCACAGAGCCAAATCCTGCCATTTTTCATACATCCCAAACTCTTGCCAACTCAAAAGAGACATCATCTGTGGTGTCTATTTTGTCATCTGTGTGTGTCATGCTGACATCCCCACAGTTTTCCACTGAACAGGTTTTGTGAGGCTATGTACATATCATTTCCATCTTAGATTTTTTAACAGCATTTGAATGTGTTTTTTTTTTTTGTGGTTTGTGCATTGAACTATGTTGCAGTACCCAAAGTATGAAAGCTAACCTTGTCCAGTGTGTTATGCCAATAATAGAGATTAGCGACAGATTTAAAAATACACACTGACTGATTACCCAGAGGGGGATTTAGAGATGGAGAGAGGGTGTGTGTGTGTGTGTGTGTGTGTGTGTTTGTGTGTGTGTGTGTGTGTGTGTGTGTGTGAGTGGGTGCATGATGGTGTTTGTGTGTGTTTTTGTGTGTGTGAATATAGAGAGAAAGAGAAAGAGTCTGTGAGATTTTTCAGTTTTGCAGAGAAATTTGACTGACCCTAAGCAGTGTGTCACCGAGCTATAATCCCTTGCTCATGAGGGGACAGGACTCAAATGTAGCACTATGTACCTGGTATTAGAAATGCACTGTCCAAACAACCATGACCTCAATGAAGAACTACTTACTGCTTTGATTTCAGCAGTTATATCATCGCTGCTCTTAGCCTCTGACACTGTTTTCCTCTGTTGAGTGTATTTCATAATAGCACTAAAAAAAAAAACCAGAGCATCGTGCAAAGGGCCTGACCCAGTTTCAATGCCGCCTGTGTGACGTAATGCTCATCTGCAAAGTTAGCAAGTTCCTCAGAAAACACAGCCTCTCTCTCCCAGTTGTCATAGATGAGTCATGCTACAAACGCGACGTTTTTGCATCCACTCCTTCTGTCATTAATCAATTTTTTGCAAGCCCCATGGATTGAGGACAATGAGTGAGTCCCATCTTTAACACAGGGATAAGCCTTTGATCTGCTGTGGTGGCTCAGCTGGATTCAGTTTGGTGCACACACAAACAATTAGGCATGAACACCAGGAGTCATCATTGGCTGCAGACACACAATATAAAGATGAATCATATTTCATGTTTAAACACGTGTTACACCAAGTGTTAGGGAAGTCGTGGCAGTGGAAGTGATTGGGAATCCTGTGCTGGGACCAGAGAGAATGAGATAGAAGGGGGCAGAACAGAAGTTTAAGATTGGATGGAGTGGGACAGGTTTGGATGGCACAAGACTGGATAAGACAGGAGAAGATGGACATGGTACATGGGATAAGAAAGGCCACTGCAGGTTGAGACAGGACTGGACAGGGCGAACAGGATAGGATGGAATAGACCCGGCCCGTTTAGGATGGGACAAGAGAAGACAGGACAGGAATGGAGGGGGTGGGATATGACAGAGCACTGCAGGCTAGGGCAAGACAAGATGAGACATTGTTGGAAAGAATAGAGAGAGAGAAATTCTGGGACAGAGCAGTGGAAGACCAGATGGAATAGGCCAGGCCAGTGCTGGATGTATCCAGAGGGCAAGACTGGACTGGAAAATTGAGGACAGGACAGGAATGGATGGTTTAGGACAGAGCAGGACAAGATAGAACCAAAATGGCTGAGACAGTACAGTGCAAGATGACTGTCTAGGACAGGTTAATGCAAGACAAGAAGGGATTGGAAAGGACATTGCAGCAACAATGCAAAAAGGGACAGTGAAGGAAAGGACAGGAAATAAATGGATAGAATGGGACAGTTGAGGACAAGAGAGGATGGGATAGGACTAGCTATAGAAGGATAGAAAGGTACAGAACAAGACAGAATAGCATAGGGAAGGGCTGTTCAGGATAGAATGGTGCCAGTCAGGAGGATATAGGACATGCTATTGCAGGACTGCACAGGAAAAGACACTACAGGACTAAACAGGGCAAAACAGGCTGGGTCTGAAAAGCAGAGGACAGAACAGTGCAGGACAGTAGGGGACAGAATGAAAAGGAATAGGATAGGTCAGGATGGGACAGTTTGGGACAAAACAGTGCATGACAAGGTAGAAAGGACATCCAAAGCAGAAAAGTACAGGATGTAATAGTTTGGGACAAATCGGAAAGGGATATGACTGAACAGCGCAACACAGGACAGATGGGACAGTCTAGAATAAAACAGTGCCAGATGAGCTGACTGGACGGACCACTGCAGGACGGGACAGAACAGAACCAGACAAGATAGGACAAAGCAGTGAAAAATGGGACAGGATGGGACAAAACACCAGGGTATGAAGCAGGACAGGGCAGAACTGGATAGTACTGTACGGGAAGGGGCAGGACAAAGTTAAAGGAGAGAAGAATGTTTAAACACCCACTGTAAATCTGATGGAGATAAAAAATGTCCCGGTCCAGCGAGTATCTGCTATGCTGCGAAATATACTGTCGATGTGACTGGGTTCTGAGTCATGGTCGGGATCAAGATTGGTGGGGGTGGGAGCTGCTTTGGTGCTGGGGGATTATTTGCATGTGTATGGGATTTTATACAGTGTGTTGAATCTTCCAAAGAGGGGTCACACTCGAGGACAATGTCTTCGATGCATGTAAGACTGAGCTGTGCATTAGATTACACTGCAAGTCTCCACACTGGGCTATTTCAAGGTTTTTGTGAATAATTATACTGTATATCAATGCTGTCACATTGTGGGAGCGACAGGAAGTCAAACAATTGATTACCATCAGGGTTAATGGACCATGGTATTGATAATCCTAACTCATTATCAACAAATACAAACATTTAAAAACTCACAATACGCTAATGAATGTGGCCAAGCCTGATGGCTCATTAGTCTTTACAAATGTCATAAATAAAAGGAACCTATTTCTATTTGACCCTTTTCATTTCATGTTGTCATTAAATCCTTGTATGTCAATTGCATTTTGATAAACATTTGAAAGTAACTACAAAAGCTCATTAAATGCTAACAAGTAATTAAATTGCCAAATGGCAATAATGAGTCTCGACTCTGATTAATATATTACTAGAGATAGTTCCCGTACATTCCTGAGGTATTGTCTGTACAGATGGTTTTCACATGACAGCAGGCTATGTTGCATTAGGGTGATAAAGCAGCCATACATTGTAGTGAAGCAGCATCTAAACTATCAGAATCTATCTGAAACTGAAAGCTCATTCTTGACCTTTTAATCTGTAGTTGAAAATCTCACATGGGGTCTGTTTAGTTGCTGTTCTGGAGCTTTTCATCAAATCACACAAACTTTCTCAGCAATTCCCCAGTTGTTATGTGAATGTGCTTGTTCAAAATTCTATTTTTCTGAATTTTTTTAGGACTTTGCATCCTTGTTGGCTTAAAAATCTGAGATAAAAGGTAATTCTTAAACCTTAGGTCATGTGATCCACTCAAAAGCTCAAGAACGGTAACTTCAGCGGAGCATGTGGTGAGATTGTTTTGTCAGTCACTGTAATCTCCACCGCCACCCAAAAGGACAACCCTTCAAAGGTTTACAGCCTGTGGATTCAGAAGAGCTAATCTTTTTCATGGAAACCAAACTTAAACAACCCCACATGCATATTCCAGGAATGTAGTTTTCAGCAGTCTTTTGTTACAGTCATTAAAATGCCTGTCAGATGATTCTAATGCATCACTGTTCATTTCCACAATCCATACCCATCTGGATTATATAGTGGAGTGAGGAGTGGAATAGAGTCCTGTCAAACATTTGCAAGGTAATTTGCACTTGATTGTAACTATTCTCATCTATCTGTGGCTCTATTAAATAAAGAATTGAAACACTTTTGCTTTGTTTCGATCTTTTTGCAATTGATAGACTGTGCAAAAAAATCCCCTTTTCCCATTATTTCTAGCCTCTTTCTCCCAAATGTGAATTTGTGCCTTGAGAATAAAACAAAGAGGCAAGATAAAAGAAAAAAGAAAAAAGAAAAAAGGACAGACAAAATAATAAACCTCTGTGGAAAGTCTAAATAAAGATATCAATGCAGCAAACTTCAACAGGCTGCCGATAGAAAAATCATCTAAAAATGAACTGATGGTGCTCAATAATCAGCACAGCCCTATGACATCAGAACCAGCAGCAGATAAATGAGGTCAGTTACTGCACTGCTGCTGAATAACCCCTGATTCTTTCTTTACCGGAAAAATATAAGAGGTCACTTTGCCAAGAAACTATATCATATTGTAGATATGACTATCACACCAATGCTCCACTCTGAATAAAAATTGACAAGGGAATCTATTAAATTGCACTGAATTTCAATCCATCCCTTTATAGGCATTATATGGGTTTTTCTCCACCTTTGATTTGCTTTCATTTATTTATCTGAATAGATAAAACTGTGACAGAGTTCTTAATATTAGGCTGAGCAACAGGCCAATCTTTTAAATAGAGACAGTTTGATTCCCTTGCAACCCCAGATCATAACAGTGCTCAGGAGTTTCAGGGGAGAATTCAAAGATAAAATATAATTCGAAACTCCAAAGTGGGAAACACCACTTAAGAAACTTGTGATCAATCCATATCATTAATGGTGATTTGTGATTTGTGATTTTGGATTTCATAAATAATGCAGACTTGAGATGCAAAATGATCACAGTTGTGTTTTTTTTTTTTGAGTAATTTTGTGTCTATTTCAAGCTGAGTGTCCTGTTCCAATCTAGGGGTAAGGGGGGCCTTTTACATGTCTGTGTCCAGGGGTCCATTGGCTTGTGGCTGTAAACTTTTTTGCTTATAAATACCAGCTTTAGAATACTTTAAGCTGTGTAAAAAAATGTTAATGATACAATTTATTATTGCCAAAAACCTTGTCTTTAAATTTCTAAACAGATTTTTAATTCATTTTCAGAATGTGACCCTTTCTGTAAAGCTGGGACCCGGTCGGTCCCTTACAGAAGTCCAAGCGACACCTCAGTGGCGGCCTGTCACGGAGGTAAAGGGATGTGACAGTGCAGCAGTGTGTTTTCTGAGCAGGGTCAGAGCTGGTTTCAGGTGCCAGTCAGTAACCAGTGAGTCACTGCTGTGATCTGGATGCCCTGTGTGTGGCTGGGAGTAAGTGGGCCCAGCATAACCCTGGCAAATAAAACAAACAAAAAAACAAAAAACAATCAAAAAGCAAACAAAACCCTGCAATATTTGCTACTTTGACTAGCTAAAAATAACCATTTGTCGTGTTCTTTCTCTCACACTTGTCCGCTCCTTCCTCGCCTTGGTAAGCCTTATCTGCTGCACATTTCTCCTTGCCTCTCCAAATCCAATGCTACAGGCCTCACGTGGCATCTGTACCTCTTTGCTGTATGCCTCTATTATCTGTATAATTACATATTCAGCTCCGCTTTTATCTTTTGCCACTAATCTCACTGTACATCCACCCAATTTTAAAAAGCTACCTATTTTATCATCACATAACATCTCTTTCTGTCTTCCTGTGCAAGACACAGCCAGGCAGACCTGCTCATATGTTCAAATACAATATAGGCTCACTAAGTTCACTTGTTTAAATCAGACAAAGGAAAATGAAGGGATAGTGTAGAGAGAAAATGCTGAGGTATATACTCAGTGTCCTGTGGATCTGCTTCTACTCTTGACATACCAGTGTAGATCTGGCACCCTCCCTCTGATCATAAAAACTAATGAGCATTAGTTATTTGACATGCTGAAAGTGGTGGATTGAACACATTTCTGTAAATGTTTCAAAATTACTTCCACATTATGGCTTTCTAATCCTGAAAACAGATATCTTCTACCTATTTAATATGGTGAGTGGTAATTAGACAAAAAAGTGCAAGTAAATGTTGTGAGATTGACAACAGGAGCTCTAGGAGCTGGGTGTGGCTGCCTGGGTCTCTCTCCCGCCAATCCACTCATCAACTCCCTTATCCACTGCTGTATACAAACCCTGCTCAACTATTCAGTCTCTGCCAGATCGTTCAGTTATCACTGTGGTCCTGATGTCAAGACCAACTTCAGAGCCATTGCACCTGCTCTTACCCAGTTCCTGCATCCGGTTCATTGTCGATACCTTTCCTAAATGCGTACTACTGCCAAGGCTCCCTCACCTGATCAGCTCACCCTGCTCTACTTGCCAATCTCTGATTCCCAAAACCTATTCCCAGTTTATCTTCTCTTCAAACAAAAATCTCCGCTCTCCCAGAGCTCTGAACACTATCTCAACCCATTACAATGAAATCCTTTGTTACCCAACAGCTTTGTCTGAGAGTGTGTTCTGTATTTTGAGGCTAAGACTAATTATGTCTGAGCATTTAATCTTTAGTAATGATGCACACATCTGTTCCTCCTGTAAAAACTGGGGAGCTAAGTCGGCACTTTGATGACCCCTGGGGTCCTCTTTGGGTTTGTTCTGGTACCAACTAGCTGTTCAGCATGATCTGGAACACCTGTCATGTCCGTTTTTTTTTCTAAGTTACATAAGAATTGGCTGCAGTCTAACCACTCTCTTTCTCTCTCTCCGCCCATTTTCACAGGCACCTTACTTCGGATGGGAATTTTTAAAAAAATCATTGAAACCAATGCCATTATCGATTCTAGTTAATGGTCCAATTGTTTATTGATTCCCTTAATGATTCCTGATCAAGTTCCACATGGAAAGAAAGTAGGTATACACAGGTTTTCAATGCAACTGTTTTAATATCCGTGAGTCTGTCATTATCTAAACTGGATGAAATGAGAGAATATTTGTACAGCCTTAATTTTCATTTAGGTTTTCTTGGTCAAGGAAAAAAATCTGTTGAGCCTGCCTGCCTGGCGGTAATGTTATTATATCATAGAATAATTACACTTAGTAATGTTTGTGCTGCTCATTTGGGGAAGCAGAGGCACTTGTGCATGGACTGTCAAATACATTCTTGGAATTTAAACCAATGTTCTATTGCCCAGTGTTTAGTCCAGTCCTCACTATATATATAATTAGTTTTGGCTATACATTGTGAACACAAGCCAATAAGCTAAGACTGCAGTTTTATCATTAATTTTAACAGCTGCATCAGGCCCGTTCAAACTTGTTGCACAAGATTTTCTTTATACATTTTAAAAATAAACTGTAAAATACTATAGATACTATGGCTTGGCTAAATACTTCATGGCTATTATTTACTCAGAGATGTCCATACATACTAATTCCCAGTACCCCCGGCTAATCAACAATTTAAATTCAATATTTAATGAATAGTAAATGTCATTCTATTAATCTCCATCTTGCATTAGTCCAGAGCTGTAACTTAACAATGACTGCGAAACAAGATGATCATTATCTTGTTTTAAAATCATGTGCACCTATGGGGACTGTTATCACACCAATATATTGTCTGGACTGATCCCCACAGAGATTGCTGTTGGAAAGCACAAGATTAATTTCATGCATGCACATATGAACGCATGGTCAGGCACAACATGATAATCTTTTCCAAGCTGCAGTTTATAAACAATGTTGGCATTTATCAAAAGTAATAAATAGTTGTCTTTCACTCTGTTTTGTCAGGCACAAAGTTACAGAGCGCAGCCCCTAAAGTAGTTTTCAATCAAGCAAGAGACACAGATAGACCAAGAGATGAGCTGCCCAACGAGGTTAAAGAGACAAAAAGAGTAGACAGAGATTCACTGCAAACTAGCACATCAAAATTAACATTACTGTTATTTGCTGACATTGTACTTGGAGAAGAGAGAACAAAAGATTACCTGATTGCTGGTGCTGGAATTCACTTTCTGTAATCATTTCTTTACCTTGCCTCCTCTCTCCTCTCTTTCTTTCAAGGCTTCCTCCCCTCATTCCTCTCCACTCTCCCTATAGGGATTAGGCTGAATTTGACTGACTGAATGTTTTTCTGAAGGCAAATTAAATTCCCCATTTACAATTTGAAAAAAAAAAACCAAAAGTCATCCTGCATCCCCCCTGATGCCTGCTAAACAATCAGCATGTTAAATGTGTTGAATTTAAAATGATGCAAAGCTACCTATCACCTGGTAGTATGACTCCTAAACCCCGTAATCCCAACCCTGATTCTAACCCTGAGTTACCTCCTGGCTTGAAAAAACACTTGCTAGTGTCTGGTTGAGTTTTACACAGCAATTTTCTCTTAAACTAGAAAAGCAAGTGGTTTGTAGTAGAAAAGAGTTATCAGAAGCTGCTATAGTGAGCAGCCAGCCTTGATGTTTTTAAGTCCCAGTTAAAAACAGGGACATTTCTGTAGACAGCTCCAGCCAGGTGCAGGCCACCAAAAACAGGGACTCTCCCTGGAAAACAGGGATGTTCGTCCACCCTAACCTGACCTGCTCTAGGTTACGTTTGAGATAGCAGATCCAGGTATATAAAAGCACTGCGTACAGACCAATCAATTTTCTTGGTAAATGGCCTTGCCATTCACAGAAGAACCTGTAGGGCTTGGTGTGCAGATCCTCTCGTCAAAGGAAGTGACCTATCTCGGTCAGCTTCTTGACCAGTATATTTCCAAGTAAATACGTTATTTCCTACCACATTTATTTTTAATATTATATAATAATGTTTTATTAGCAAACCAGTAGTTCACCATTGATTCATCAACACATACTCTGTACAAATGTGGCCCCCTCCCCTTCCATTAAGGGTCACCCTCATTACTGCAGATGGCCAGCTCCTCAGCAGGAGTGTATTCCTGTGTACGAAGGCCCCCTCCGGTCTTCTTCATTTCATTTTTTTTCCCTGTTGGCTGCAAGCAATGTCAGAGCCATTCCATGTGTTTTTGTATACTGCTATCATCCTTCCACAGAGACTTATTGAAACACTAAAACCATCTACTCCTGGTACTCACAAGATATTGAAGTTAGTCTATTTACTGCTTGAATTATCTTTTTATATTTATTTTTAATTTGCTCCAAGCTATTTTATACCCTCATAAAAATGAGGCTAAAATTGACATATAACCATTAAGTATACATCTAAGAAACACATTAATTTAATGGAATACGCAAAAGTAACTATAACCAGATATACTTCTGCCCTAATTAAGGGGCAGTGATATTATAAGCCTATTAACTTATGCATTCACACTATCTGTGATTTTTTTTTTTTTGTCACCTGTCCTTCCTGCATTTAGCTGCTACAACCGTTTCTTTTAGTCTTGCTAACTGCACATATTTTTCTTAGAAAATATGTGGATCTGCTGCCAGTAGACTTGTCCATGTTTGCAATTGGTCATATGCTCCAAACATTGCCCCTTTCATGTGAACAGCTCTAGAGCATTTAAACTGCTCTAATACAGAGGATTCTACATCTATTGGTTCTACACCTTTTTTCACTATGTTGGCGATACAAAAATTGGCCAGATTCAGACAGAGAATACGATATGTTTAAAACGATTGTGTTAAAAGTGTGCGCTCTGGTCCTTGAGGCACATTACCAGAAGTTTAGGAATTAGGTAAAGGGTGATACAGAAAAAAAATGTGTTTGTCTGTGATGTGGCTTCTGATTTTTACCTCAAGTGCTCAGATGCAAAAGATGATCATTTTAAAGTACCTGAATTAGCTGAGGATTTTGTGTTAATGCGCAGACTTAATAATAATTTTCAAAGCCTACAATTCGACTTTTCGACAGTAGTTGCACTGCTCACTTGATGAAAGCAAGGCTAATCAGTCTGTAATTAGTGAGGGCCAAAGAACTGGTGTGTTTCCGAAGGTGATCTGATCTGTTCTCTTGTTTTATTTTTGTGCCGTTTGGCTTTACTCTTAAAATCAATAACAGTAAAGTTAAAAAAAAAAAAAAGACTGATCCTGTAGGAATAACAACTTCCTCCTCTAAGGAACTACTATCAGAGTTGTTTTATATGCCCTTTTCAGCTATTTTAGTTCTCAGTTCACTCTTTGCCTGAAACACATGACACACTGGTGCAGCTGACTGAAAAGACAAAATTAGGTTTATCTGCAGGGGCTGCAGAAAAAAAAGCTGACATTAGGTCAATCCAACGTCACTACAATGTCCAGCACGCCGTGAGCAAAGTTTCACTCTTATCTCAAACTTCTGCGCTGAATTTTTTCTAACTCTTTATGCCCGTCAGGTTACAATAAGAGAAACTTTGCTTGTGTGTGTGTGTGTGTGTGCACGCGTATGAATCATTTAAAAGTGTCAATAGTTAATAGATTTATGAAATGGTGGCTTAGGGTCTTCATGTAACAGCACAGTCTGTCTATAATACTGTGTGATTAACATGATTGTACAGGAGAGCACAACACCAACATACCCATGAGTATCTATAAATCTTCATGCATAATGGATTCCATTATGTCTGGTGGCACATTAGAGTAAATGCAGCAAATTAAACACAATAGTGCTGCTGTTTGTTAGGCATAGACATGATGTATACATGTGTAGATTTAATTGTCCTGCCTGTCAGAGCTACGAAACATTAACTTGGATGTTTTCCTCCATTCCCTTTAAGTCTGTGAGTGTTTTGAAGGAACTATTATAGGAATAATTACTTGAACATAGCAATCTACTTCATTTAAGTTCCCAAAATCAGAATTATGATAAGATACATAATAAGGCATGATTCAATTTGAAGTAAATTATTTGTGTACATTTGTATTCATACAATTATAAATTTAATATCAGGAAGATGTTTCCTGTTCCCTGTAGTGTACTTGGTTGTGGTGTAATAACAACATTAAAAACAGAACAAAATCTCTCTTCAATTAAATCTCTCTTTAATCTCTCTTTCTCTCGCTTTACAAAAGCTCCTCGACCTGCACCTGGCATCTCTATTAGCAGTAAATCATTTTTTGTACACAGCTGAAAAACAAGTCACTGGCTCTTTCTTTCTTTCTCTCAGAAAAGTGCATGAACAAGTTGAGAAAACTGTAGGTTTAACAGGGCACGAACTGCAGCATACATATCTATATTTTTTTGGCTCATGAAGATTGAAATGTCAAATGCCATTAAGATCTAATGAGGGACAAGTGGGACATTATGACTGAGGGCAAAGTTCTGTCTCTATAAAAAGCAGAGCTGAACTATGTCCTTGGCACAGAGGGCAATTATAAGGCAAACAGTAGGACTTCACTTCTATCACACCAAAAAAATGTAAAATATAATATGTAAAATTCAAATCACTGTCAGGTACGGACAAAGGTTATACTATTAGTCTAAGTGCTATTTTCTGAAATCTCTATCTGATTATTTTTTCTAAACTTCATCAGTTTCAAAATTACCCAGACAATGATGGCGTGGTATCTTTTGTTAACATATTTTTTTGTAGTGGAATGTGCTTAAACATGTTTATCACTGCCTCAAAGAATATTTCAACCTCCTTTTGGATTAGATGATGCAATCAACACCAATCTCATGTTTGTCAATAAATAAAGAATTGAAAACTTCTGGAAATTAAGTTTGAAAAAGCTGGGGTTGTTTTATATTGGAGACTGGACAACTATGAGTTCATAACATCAGATATTCTTTTTGAATGGAGAGAGTAGTAGTATCCTTGATGTTGCAGCCTGGAGTGTATTTTCAAGTCTATATATAGTGTGTTTTCTGAGTTTTGATAGCTTGGATAAAGTGTTTTCCTGCCACAGAGGAAATAAATTCATGACGCGTGAAAAAAAGATGTAAGTGCTCTGAGACGTGTTTACTACAGAAACAGACTGCAAATAGTAATGTGTTAAACTGCCATCACTTCTACTGTTGTCGCAGGCACTGAGGAGCTCGAAAACACACCAGGGAATATCATTTTGACCACTTCCAAGACCCTGACAAGATAACGTGTGGTTATATGACTGCTGGACATGCTACAAAAATGTAAGATTTACATTATGCTTTAATGGAAGTATCTCGTGCTTCTTTCAAGAGATATGACCTCAAAGATAAAGAATGTCTTGACTTTGGATTACTAGTATCTCAGGGAAACTTTCCTGATAGGACTAGATCGATAGTGTTTCCTATTCTTAAAAAGTCTTTTTCCAATAATAGAGGTTGGAATCTTCGGACAGAGCTGTTTACCCCAATTCTTAGTCTTCATACTAAGCTAAGCTAATTTCCCTCTAGCTCTTGCGCCATACCTAATGCCCACACAGGAAAGCATTATCAATCTCCTCATCTAACTTTAAGAAAAAAAAAAAAAGCATATTCCTAATCAATTTAACAAGTCCTTTAAAGCTTTAAGTCTGATATGAAAAATGATACCGAAAAATTCCCCAGCACTCAAGGTCTAGTATAGAGAACACAGGAAAAAGCCTTACTGGAAACATACAAGCAAGCAAGGAGACAGCGACTCTCTAAATAAACTGTTTGATTTAAAATACTCACATATCACAATCCAAACTATCTATGTGACCATGGGAGATAAATGTGTTACAAAAAGAGTGAGAGGGCAAAAGATAAAGAGACAGTGAAGGATAGAGACACAGAAAGGAACAAGATATAAAGTATTTATGGTTTCTTGAATATGTAAAAGAACTCAAGGGAACAGCAGATACGATTACATCTACTAGGTGAATCACTTGGCTTAAGTCCTGGGGAGTAAGATGGTACCATGCTGCAGAGGAACAGAAAGGAAAAGGACATGACACTTTCAGAGAAAGGAGACATGAGGAGAAAGGAGACACACTACTGAGACTACATAAGACTAAGACATGCTAAAATGGCACATTGATTTCTCTGCCCTGCAATTTAATACCAATGCTGTACTTCTCTACGGTTTTATTCAGTTTATTAACAGGTAGAGCCGATGTACAGTATACTCTAGGTCAAGATACACATAAAAATGTCATATTTAGCCTATACAGTGACGATTCGTCTGAGGGTGTCATCATTTGATCATCTTTTTAGGTGCAGTGTATGAGCCGTGTACATCGCCTATTGGTCGAGATCAATGTGAAGATTTGACATGCAGAGATGAAACAGATCTGTGAAAGATGATTAAAGAAGCTTCAAAGTACATCCTAGTCAGTTCCAACTGCAGTTAGGATGAAGAACGTAATCATTTAGGATGCCCGCCGAAACATTAAAGACTGCTACAAACCATCAAAGAGGGAGGGAGAGGAAGCGCAAGACAGAGAGAGGGAGAGACCACAGAACACATATACAGTCTAAGCTATAGCACATGTTGTTTTCTCAAAAATAAAAAAAAAAACCTCTTCAAAATCTAAAAACAAAAACAACTTAAAAACCTTGACCAATGAGCAAATGCACATATTCAGGCTCATTATCTTTCCTGTTCATTCTCTGCAGATAAGATATATTCTCCTTGTTTAAGCGTTTATTTTTCATTTGCACAGAGTCATATCTTCTGTCTTTCTCCACAGCTTGGCTAATTCATTTACAGTCGCTCACCAAGCAGAGCCGTTGTCTTACTTTCTCTCATGAAGCCCTACATAATGACTAGAGTTCAACCGGAAATATTTGTCTGTTAAGGGTTAAGGTGAGTAATCTCACTGGAGCAAGTCAAATTGTCTCCAGTCCTAGTACTTTGAGATCCTGAAACAAAGGCAAGCTCTGCATCCTAATCTATGGCTTGGTATCTTCTGAGAAAATACGGCTCCAGCATGCTTGTTCTGCCTGTGTGTTCTCTGTCATAAATCCAGACAACTGTTCACACAGTAGCGCACAACAGTTGACCAGATGGCTCTGAAACCTAGAAGGATTTCTGAATCTTTTTTTTTTCTATTTACAGATTTTCATAGGAAAATACAAAGATTTGTTTTGAAGAAGAACAATTTCTTTAATCTGACTTTCACTTGGATTCTAAGGCTTCACACAGTAAAAAAAAGGTCTTTGTATGACAAGCTAAGAATATGCTGATGATAATAGTAAAAGAAGAAAAAAGGGAGAAAACACAAATGAGCTTCAGAATAATTTAAAAAGCAAACAGTGATACTACTTGTACTAGGATTTTATTGCTGTCAATGGCAATTTTTCAGAGAGATTTTCATTTAGTTCTCACATATAATTCAATAATACACAGAAATTCCCAGACTTGTACTGAAAATAAAATCCAAAACTAATGAGTCCTAACAGCAGGTTACATCCCAGTGGTAGCTTACACCAGCCATCCTGATGAGCTGACACTCAGGTTAAGACTGTGGATCTATGCACATCTCCTGTCACTGCACACAACTCAAGTCCCAGGAGCCATGGACATGGGGGCAGACCTCCTGTCCAGGGAAAATCCTCTGAATCCACAGGCTGCCAGCCAGGTTTGGCAGAGACACAGTACATGTAGGCCTCCGTGGATAACTTTTTCCTCACAAATGAACACTCAAAGCCTACTCTCCCCCAGTGCAGCCAGATTGAAAGTACAGTTTATGATTGTGTTGGAGGTAGTTCAGGTCCTTTGGGGAGATCTGTGGACACTCCGGTTTTGGAGGAAGTTTGTATTCAAGGCACAGTGAGGAATTTAAGCTTCTCGCTCAGAATGGTAAACCTTCTGGGCCTGGCCATGGAATGTGGATGCTGCCAGTCTGCCCCCCAGAGTAAAGAAAACCATTCAAAGTATTCATGCTTGCTCTACCCAATGGCGCATGTTTATAATTGGTGTAATAACAGGCAAATTATTGTTCTGATGTGTTGTTCTTCCTGCAGGACACGACAGATGAAAGAATAGACTTCTCAAACAACAAAGGTTGTATGACAGACCCACATATGGGGCCTTCATCCCCTGTTGTGTCCTTTCATGCAAGGCGCATATTACAGACTCATATTTTCTAACCAGTGTCATTAAAGAGGGGGTCAGTTCAGGACATTTGGCTCCTGAGCCTAACAGCAGATTACCTGGGGCACTTAATCTCTTTGCAAGTTGTTGTCTGAATAGTCAGGTTGGCCTGAGAGTAAATCAACCGAGGGGATGTCACTATCTCCCACAGACACTGGATTAACTCCAAAATGGAACTAATTTCAACAAGGCAGCAGTCCCCTGCACTTATAGACCACTTTGTACTTTTTCCAAGAGTTTGGCCGAGAAAACTTGCTCTTATACTCTACATGCGGTGAAACCTACTAACCGATAAGACTTCCAGAAGAAAATGAATATACTAAAAAGTGCTTTGGATAAAGCAGTCAGCTGTGTCTTTTTCTCTGTGTGTGTCTTAGTATTTCCTAATGTTTTGCTGCATCAGGCAGCAGTGGCCTAGGGACAATTAATGGGATGAAAAGACAGCAACAAAGGTCCAGTGCATTTACCTGATGGTGGGCATGAGTTCTGTTGAAAGACTGTACAGCAGACATGTCTCAGTGTCAGAGGCAAACCCACTGATTTACAACATACACCGAGCAGCCACAACAGTAAAACCAGTTACCAGTTTTAATATGGAAAGGCTAAGTGGAAAAAGTAAAAGGAGAAGCTAAATGACTAAGCAAATCGAATAGCTAATGGGAAAAGGAAAATGGAAATGCAAATGGGAAAGGAAATTGGCCTTTTAAATGCCTGATTAAAATCTGTATTCTTAATTCAATTTGTGAATCCAGTTGTTTGTTTCTCTTTTTAAACCTAATTTTCAAATGGATTTATAATTCCATTTTTATTCATGAATTCATTAGAGTATTTTTAAACAATATACTTTTTTACTTTTTTTTCTTATGCTATTTTTAAAACCCTTTTTAATTTGAACAAAAAATCAATAGCTTTATAATTCTTTTGTAAAATCTTTCTTATAACTGTTTTTTTTTTTTTAAATCCCAAATCAAAACTATAAATAATGAAGTACTTTGTTATTAAGTCTGTTTATTCATAGTTTAAAAAATTACTCTTTAAACAACTTTACTAATGCATATCTTCATTATACAACTAGTTATTAATCTAAAAAGGGTCATGGAAATTACTGTTTCCATGACACTTGTGGTCCTCCATACTCAGGTGGGGGCATGGGCCTGATTGGAAATACATGGACATTAAATAAGGGCAAATAAAGGATTGAGCCAGACATGTCATGTATATTAATGCTCCTTGGTATCTACTACTTGGGAAGACAACTATGCTGCTAGATTAACACATTTATATAATTTATAATGCAGTGAGCCACTACAGAGAGGCATTATACATATTTGCTGTATTAAATTCAGGTAAAAATTTATCTATTTAATTCAAAATGTATAGAAGTTAGCTGATTTCCTTAGAAGACAGTCTGCTTTGTGGCTTTAAACCAATATTTTGGGTCTTCTTTGCAGTATAAGGACCAAGAAACAGTGATAAGGCCTCAGGAGAAAACAGCAGAAGTCAGACAAAACTTAAAACACTGAGACACAATAGATAGAATATTACGTACTAATATGTATTGTTGTCTTGGTTGGCTAGTAGTTTTTTGTTGGTATAAATACAGGAATTCATAAAAACAGTGAAAGAAATCTTCCCAAAGGGATCAGGATGAACACAAAGACAAGAAAAAGGAGACAATGAATGCAGAAAAATGAGAAAATACACAAATATATAGTAAATATGTGCACAAGTACAGACATTCAAAGGCCAGAAAAGAGTCAGTGTTTTAAGTTTGTTACTCTCCCTCTGGCAGCATCGAGATATAAAAAGCATCATTAAAAAGTCACACTGACATCAGATCTTATCCAACAAATGAATTCATTATTTTACTTTGCTTTGGCGGACACTTTTGTCCAAAGCGTCTTGTGTGGTGTTTTTTTTCCCCTTAGCACACACTCAGCGCAGTTGGGGTTCAGCGTATTGATCAATGGAACTTGAAGATAGAAGAAGAGGCCGAGGATCAAACTACTGATCCAGAGGTTATTTGCTGACCTGCTCTACCACCAGAGCTACGGCTGCCCTGTTTCTATGATGTAATGTGCCACTTCTAAATTTCACTTTGCCTCCCCCTTTTCTCTCAGTGTGTGATGTTTTTTTGCCAACAAAAGCACACAAGCTTAAGTACTGACAATTGTGCAAGAGTTCCCGGACAAAACACTGTCTGTTATGTGGTGATGGTGAGGTGGAGTATATGGCTAAACTATTTGAATGGAAAACTTTGGGGAAACTTGAAAACTTGTGGCTAATGCATTAGTGCCCAGTAGTAAGACTTTTGAAAAAAAAAAAAAATTCTATTTGAACCAACATATCACAACCAATCCATCAAGTGGCCGAAACAGGTACCAGGCAATACTTTGTAACACCACTAAACCCAATTCTAAATTATACAAACACAATGTACTCTTAGGAGGGTGCTTCAGTAAAGAGGCTGCAGAGTGGAAAGCACTGAAGTTGAAGTTAAGAACAAAAGAGTGAAAGAAAGAATGGTAGAGAAAAAAAAACGGGCTGTGAGGCCAAAGAAAGAGTGGGAGAGGAAAAGAGGGAAAGAAACAGAGGAGGTAAAATGAGAGGAGGCAGTGATGTGGAGTGGCCTGGAGCAACAGTCAGGTTTTAGAAGTTGAAAGAGGACCCTGCAGTTTCTAGGAAAACATTCCAATTTCAGACATTAATAGGATCCTCTGTCTGAAACTCTTGTATTTTCTTATTACTCCACTCTTAAAAAACACATCTATTGTCCTTCAAGTTGAGGTCTCTCTGTTTCCATATAAAGCACTTTAAGGATACTTAAGGCTTAAGTGACTGATATTAACTTTTTACACTGTAATACCAGAAAAGGTACATTTGGGGATTCTGCAATTGAGACTTCCATGTTAGCCTCTGTACCACTAGTTTTCATCGCTAGTTTTATATTTTCTTGCAGAAGGTTACTTTTATCAAGTACTTTTGAAGAGCTAAAGACATGTTAGTTGGCTTTTCTGTCTATATTCTTAGTTAAACAGGTATCTACTTCTGTGATTGCTCCTTATTTAAACAAAAGTAAAACAATTACTGTTACTTCCCATTATTTTACTAACAACCAATAATAAAAACTCCTAGGAGGGTGTGAAAGTGCTTGTGTGTCTAACACTCTACTATATTTAGCATTCCCGTCACGTCTCACGTTTCATCCATTACACCTTGTTTACAGGGGCCGGGCAGCCAAAGCAGCATGTAAGCTGCACAATGGCAGCAGTCAATGTCCAAACTGGATCTGTTCCAACAAAAGTACAGCTGGGGTTCAAAAGCATTTTGTCAGAGCTCAAAGCCCAATTCAAAATCATGTATTTACATAGGAAAAGTGTGTGTGTGTGTGTGTGTGTGTGAGTGTGTGTGTGTGTGTGTGAAATTGTAAGTGAATCATTACTTTTAAGCTTGTGTAGGTCAAGATTAAAGGTTAAGTCTGAGACAGGTTTTTTCTTCTTTTTTGTCTTAAGACTCAAGCTAAAGCCAAGAAAAAAATAAAATAACTGGTGAAATCATCATTGTTTTTTTCTTAAACATTGGTAAACTCCTTCAGGGCAAAAAGAAGACGTTCAACACAGCCTGAATGGTACTTCTCGCACCACAAACTTAACTTACTGTGTAAATTGGGTGGAGTGCCCCTTCACAGTATGATTTGCTGCCATTATCTCACAGTTATGAAGTGAAAATGTCCTGCAGACATGGGAAATAAAATAATCCTGGGCAAGTAATACATGGCAATGCCCTATGAAACACTCCTTATGGCTTAAAGGCTGTTCCTCAGCCAAGGTGGTGATCACACTGGCTTACAGTAAAAGAAGAGTGACTGGAAGTTTCATTTCCATCTCGTCCTGTTACATCAGGCCTGACTTTAAAAGCATTAAACTCCAAAGCTGCGAAAACACCAGTCAGTGGAGTGGTGTGCATTGGCTGCCAATAGTTAAGGTTTTTCATCATCATTTTTCCTATTTCCATTATAGTAGTTATAGTTAACAAGTATGATTCAGAGACGAACATCTGCAACAACTTATTTGTACAATCAAGTGCTGATATTCAACTAACTACAAAGGAAGAAAAAGTGCAGGGCATGTTCAATCAGGTACTCTCTCATCATTAAGTGTGTAAGCTTGAAAATTGCAGGGATCACTGACCCTTCCAAGAGCAACCATTAGAGCTCAAACAAGTAGGATATCAAATAGGTAATGCTGTGCATGTAATGTCTACATGTTGCCTAATGAGTCCAGAAAGATGGTGGAGTTTTTGGAGGAGGCCATAATGAGGAGCTGACAACTCTAATGGGCTGCAATTTTTGAAGTGACAAACATAGTTGGTGTTGGATTGGTTCAGCTGACAATCGACCACTGTGTGTCTAGTGCTTTATTTTAGTTTCACTTGTTTATTTGAAGCATCTCCAAAGATGCTGACTGAGCTCCAAAATCTGACCACTAACAAATCGTGTTCACATGTACGCATTTAAATGATGTTACTCACCTGAATGAATGGAAACAGGAGGCCCACGGCAAAGTTGGACAGCCAGTTTACAATGCCAGCGATCATGAAGGCAGCAGGTCGGTAGGACTGTTCAAACAGTTCCCCTGTCAGGATAAAGGGGATGCCACCTGAAAGAGAAGGACAGACCACTATGAGTTACAGCAAACTACACACAGTAAATAACGGAAACACACAGCTTTGTTACGGGCGGCACTCTGAGTTTACAAACCATATAAAATGAAAACAGACTTGATGATTGTTTGCTCTTACTACAGAATGAACTTTTGTGATGACACAAAGGTAATATAAGTCTTATTTTCTCTCTGTTTCTCTCTGTTTTTTGGTTTTTTTTTGTCTTCTTACCAGATAGTAATGAATTGTTTCCCATGTGCATTAGTGCATATCTGACAATATACCATTCTCTTGTTCAATTCCCCGCAAAACATAATCCCCCTTTTTTTTTATCAAAAAACCCCATTAGGGACTGAGCTCATATTACCATTTCATGGCCACTTTTAAAGATACAGTCAGCTGTTTATTTGACTGACCTGAAATCTTGAATTATACATATGTAAAAAATGAAAAAAATGAAAATATTATTTTAAGCTGAGGGGTTCAGAGCACAAAAACGTTTGTAAAACAAACAAAAAAAATAGTTCATCGGTTCAGTTTGTAAATACAGCCATGAGTAATGTTACTGCATTTAAATAAGGGCTGACATTCAGAACCAAAATCACAGTTTAATTGAGGGTGGTAGTAGCCCCCTTTTACAAAATTCAGGAGTTCCTCTCGTACAATGTGCAATCAAAGTTTCCAAACCTCCAAGAACAGATGCTTACATTTGGATGCTGTGGTGGTTTCAAACCAGGAGGCTGAAATCCAAACACTTGGCAAAATGAGTTAAAATGTAAAAGGCAGTGATTCATCCTGACAGATTCACGCAAACTCAGTAGAGAGAACTGGGAACAATTCAGGACTATAGTCACTAATACAGCTACTGCAAAATTAGTATCATTTAGTAATAATAAAAAAAGGTAGATTTATGATGCATCTTCAAAAGGAATGTGAGAGGAAATTTTAAGACTATTTGAAGTACTGTTTAAGATTTGCAGGCACTGGTTCTCATTCATGGAGTTTGGCTTTAGAGACTAGGAGTTTCTTATCTTAGTACATGTAATTTTCACTGAATGAGATTTTTTTTCCTCCAACATTTTATTCAACACATAGTTTGTACAGTTGATTCAATCAGGAGAGCCTCCTTCCCACCAAGAGATTTTATACACACACACACACACACACACACACACACACACACACACACACACACACACACACACACACACACACATACATACATACATACATATTTTTAAAAACAACTTTTACAGGATCCCAGAATTTCTGACTTCTCAATTTAGTCTGCTTATTCATTCCAGAATATTTTTTTCATGGAAATTTTAGCGCATAACAACATGGTTAGTAGTAGTTTATAGACCCACTGAATTATAAGTGAATCAAATCAGATCACCAAAAGAGATGTAGGCTGAAGATACTGTACAGCTCATGCCTACACTTCTTATATTCTGCAATTTGTACACTGTAAACTCATTTAATGGTGTGAAAGAAATATTTTTGGTCTGTTGAATTGAGGAAGATTTTTTTATACTAACATGCACGGAAAGAAAAATCAATCCATATAACAGGGAAAAGGCAAATCCTTGTTAATATGAGGGTAATAGCCAATTTTAATGACCTGAGCTGGCAAGAAACAATACATAGCATCAGATGTTGTGTTGTTTAGTCATTTAATAACACGACATTCACTTAATGACCGTGTTTGTGAAGTGCAATTGTGGTATTTTCCAAAAAAAATAAAATGTAGATACGATTTTCAAATGTCTCTGCCCCCTTAATTGCAGATGCAAGAGGATTTCACTGTTGCAAATGTAATGGAGGTGAGATTTTCAACCATATCTCATCAGAGTTTAAGCCCATAGGCTTCTATGCAAGAAAAAGTTGCTACTGGATCGAGCCACCTTCTCCAGCTGTAAGTCCTGGGGACATAGGGGGAAGGTAGGTGGAAGAGAGGTTCATGCTGCAATTGATTTGTGGCGGGCGTGAGTGCGGTACAGTATACCGCGCCCGCCATGTCAGGACAACATCATAACAGGTCTATACAGTGACACAGTTTTTGCTTGACTCTGTGACTGCACTATAAAGTATGAATGCACACATTTTCGAAACACAATCACACATCAAGATAAAGCAATGGAGAGAAAAAGAGAGACAAAGAAACTGTATGATTTGCAGCCACACACTTTCGATAATATTATTAATGGACTACATGTTATCTGGCTGCGTTTGAATAAGCTCTGGCCTGATAGAATACCAGTATGGAGGATATAGATAGTGTTCAGTGTAGGGCAAGGCATGCTGTAAGATGGTGTATGTGAGCAATTTCAGGGAGTTGGCTACACATGTAGCCATATAGTTCACAGTTCTCCCCACAGTGATCCTTGTAAACTGATACATATTAGCCGTTTGAGCCTGTTTGTGTACATTAACCTCATTGCTAATGGTATAAAAGACTTAAGACACTAGTTGTGTAACATTATGTCCTGTGAATGGGGCCGTAAATTTTCCTTTACCATCTGAAATAACAACAGAAACATCAATCGAGGTTACAAAACTGCATATTGTATTCCTCTAAACCCGTAGATTGTTGCTTTTTATCCTCACAGCTGGCTATTTGTCGTCACATAACAGCCTTTGAGAAGACAGTTAATGAGTTACAACCCATTTAGAGCTGAATAAAGGGAGGAACGGCTCACATTAGCCCTCCGCATCCTCTTCGATTTAATTGCTTATGATAATAGACCAACCTATTATTTGAGTAAGATGCCTCTCTGTTTAACAGATGTGACCAGCTGATTAAAAGTGATTCTATGACTGTTGGCCAGATTGCACACAGCAATCATGTCCATATTAGAGACCAGTCACCAACCAAATCTTTTTAATCAAATTAATTGCCACTGACAAGAAGTGCAGGTGCCCAGATTCCACCATCATTACATCCTCGCTAGGGAGAGTAAATGTCAAAACACTATTAACATTTCTGAAAACTTCTCCCGCAGTGAAAAGCCAGTGTTATCTGACAATGGTTTATCTCCTATCCTTTTCAACTTTTTCTCAACATTTTGTCAACAAACAACTTTAAAACCATCATCTAGTATGCAGAAGTATTTACACGACTCCTGCCCCCCCCCAAAAAAAATGATCCCTTGACTTGTGTTACAGTGAAGCTGAAATCACAAGTCAGTTGTTCTCACTGATGTTTTTGTTTCTGTTGTCAGATGACTGACTCAGCATAATACAACAATTTGCCCCATAAATGCTACCTGGTAACTGATGCAAATACAATTCTTGTGATGCCGCACTTAGACCATCATTTAAAACCCCTATTTTATCCTTGTCTGGCAGACAGATGTGTAATTGGTTGTGTTGGTGTGTTAAATAAGGGAAGGAAGAAAATATTAGACTAAAACATAGTGCACAGTATCTGTGCATAAAATATAACAGAAAAACTTGCATTTTCAATCTTGGCTTCCTAAATGTACAGCAGCAGCACATGAAAAATGATAATGTTCCTCAATCAACTGAACATTAGCACCTCTGATGTTGGGAATTTGAAAATCATCTACAATGGTATTATATGGTCTCTCTCGGAAAACACACAAATTACTTACAATATGAATAGATAGGGTTGACGTTTTCCTCTCATCTGTCACCAAAATAAATTGATCAAGTTTTTCAGAACAGCTGCATTTGTCACTGACAATAGGACAGTACTGCTCTACTGCTCGTTTTCTACACTGCACACAACAAACAGAACTACTACTGATGACAAAACTACATGCATGTTAATCTCATATAATACTCATGGCACAAGCCAAACCAGCAAGCAACAGGAATTTTTTCTTTTCTTTTTTTCTGGTTGCAGCCACAGCAACACTGATTTCAGTTCTCCAAGGAAAGGACAAATCTGCTTCACACACGATGCAGGGAGGGTGGGGCAGCTAGCCAACGTTTGCTTCTTGGGCGTTTGTGTGTGTGAGTGTTTAGTCTAGATCTCTTCAAAAATAATCCGCTCAGTAGAAAATAGTGTTTTCCAGGGAATTGTGCACCTCACAATATGTGAAGCTCATATGTGTGTACAAGTGCGAGAAAGACATAGCAAATGTTTAGGTGTTTTTTTATTCTGCTCGGGCCACACACTTCGTACATTTCACATAATGGTGATCCACGATGTTGTGAAGGTGTTGGAAGCCTTAAAACTTAACAGAGATGAGGAGGCTAATTGAGGGCACTTGGTGTCACAGCATGTTCCATGTCAAGCCAAATTTATCTTGTATTGCAGTTCTAGTCTCGGAAGGATGGGGCGAGCCCAAGGACTGCACATTAATTAGGCTAAATATGTTATCTGGACAGCATATGTTTTTTAGGGCCTCAGAGGAGACAGCATGTGTCAAATGATATGAACTGAAAGTCTTCAGGTTTTCCCCCAGCCAAACACCCCAGCAGCTCACTGATTAATGTACATTTACCCAGAGAGATCTGAATTGAAGATTAATGTCCACCAACATCAATTCAAATTGGCCAATGTATAGTCCATTAAAACAGCTACAAACTTTCATATTAGAGTCTGTTCATGCAGTATCTGCAACTTTTGAGCATGAGGGTAATGCATGCACAAAATCCAACAACCAATGACTAGTAAATGGGCCCAGTGACAAAAATTGTTGTATGCCAGGTAGAAATGGTGTTTTGCTGGTGCAAACCTTCAACATCTACATCACAAAACTACAAATGGTCAAATGTTTATCTTACAATCAATAACTGAACTACTTTTGTTATCAGTTCAATGCAACATTTATCAGTTTTGCTCCTCAGGAACCCTTCTGGCTTTAATTTCATTTTAGCCATCAAATCAGTAATATTCAACAAGTGGATTCAATTATTCGAGTATAAATATCAGGTATGATGGCATTTGAAGGCCCGAACTAAAAATTGCAGTATCAATAATTATTTGAATAGATAATTACTGGTGGAGACAGAGCACAAAAAAAAACAATTACAAATGATCTGAATCACATTTCCAAAAAGTGACACACTGATGTGAGGCTGATCAGACAGATATTAAACAGTGATTCTTTTGGTTTGAGATTTGTGACAAGGCTTAGTGCAGTGCCTTCTGTTTCAACCTGACCTCCTGAGACACCACATTTTTTGGGGGCTGGGGGCAGACCCTACTGGTGCTAAGGCCTCGATCTGTGGTGCCTGAGGCAGAGAGCCACAGATGACAGGGCAGCAGTGGGAAGGCAGCACCATCGGTCACTCTTTTTTTTCACCCGCTACTGGATCTGACAGGGGCTTTCACTAGCTAATCGATATAGTTTATCAGTGTACCAGAAATCCTACTTCATGGCTCAAAGGAAGTTTGGATTATAGACCATTTTTTTGGCATCCCGTGAGTACAAAATGTTAATTATTACATTTTTATTTCTATATTATAATTTATAATTTTATTTAGAATTTATTTATAAATATTAATTATAATTTATGATTTTTTTAAAGAAATAAATGATTCATATTTGTTCCCCTCAATCTGGAGGATCTTCCAGTGGAACTACCTGATGCCCTAATGATTCATGTGATTTGTCCCACTGCTCACAGATGTACAATATGTTTGTGATATTATCTAACAACAGCTCAGAGGCTATAAATAAATACCAATTATGTAACAGGATTATCATGTCATACTAGCAGAATACTACCTGCCCACACAAAGACATGAAACATCATTGTCACACACATATATATTGTGCATTCATACAAATAAATAGAGTGGGTATCAGCATGTATGAGTTTATGTGAAGTTTGAATTAAATGCCTCACATACTTTAATATTGTTATTATCAGGAAGAAAATACAGCTTTCCACATTTGAACTTACAACAGTAAGTGATGAGGATGTGTGGAGACATATCAGGGCTACAGTGGGATCAGAAATGGCTCAGGCTATGTGCGTTGCACAAATATTTTAATTTACTGAGCGCTATCGGGGGTCCACGCTTTCAGATGTGCAAAATAAAGTGAATTGGTCAGATTATTGTCTTAGCAAATCGTAACAGCTAGAAACCAAAGTGTTTCCAGAAAAGAATCAAGATTTCAACCAATGCACAGCACAACTGAAGGAGAAGAGCAGGTTTAATGATGAGCTATGCGATCAGTCATATGTATTTATTCACGATTCAAACTGTTCAAGGGGAGGAATAGAGTAGCAAGACTGACGCTGACAGTTTAGCTCAAAAGTTATCAGAGAGTTTATGGCAAGAGAACGATGTTACTGAAACACCTTCAAAGATAAAAAATACAGCTACGAAGAATAATCCTTTTTCAACGAGCTCAATACCACCTGAACTGTTACACACTGACAATACAAAATTTTAGAAACAATGTTGACAGGCATGATAGCAAAAACAGTGTGTTACTGCTCTCACTGCATCTGACCTCAGCAGATAAAGAATGTCATTATAGGAGGTCAATGTCTTTTGAGTCAGCAGTCTAGACAAAGACTGAATGTATTATACAGCATCAGCTACTGTCACTGAATATAAATCTCCTGAGAATCAATTCATGCTCATAGTAAATGTAAGCTTCTTATCCATAGTCATCTAAAATACCTAACACCCATAAACTTCTTTCAAATATTAAATGCATCACGTTAAACATTGTTGGCACAAACATGAGTAAAAGCTTCCATTTGTCTTTAAATTTTATTAAAGGTGGGCATTAGAATGACACTTCTCCTAATACTGCAACTAGAGTCAGAGAGGCTTCCTCTGCAGACGTCTTTCACGGGAGAGACATGCCCATATACTGGAAATCAATTTGATGCTGCAGCTGATATGTGTGGCTGATGTAGCAAGCTGCCAAAGCTGCCACGGACACGCTGTCGCATCAGCGCTGCAGATATGCAAAGTTAAGAGAGCAAACTGGACACAGAACAACAGCAACCCAGGACACAAAACACCTCGCTGAAGAAATGGCAATGTCTGTCAGTTGGTCTGAACTTTGGGTCAGATTGAAACATCTCAACAAGTACTTGCTGGATTATGATGACATTTAGTGTACACATTCATGGTGGCCAGAGAATGAATCCAAATGACTTTTGTTATCCTCTAGCACCACCAGCGCGTTGACATTTTTATGCCCTGAGTGAAATATCTTGACAGCTACTGGATGAATTTGCCATGAATTTTTCACCAGATATCCATGGTGGCCAAAGGACGAATTCTGATTGCATTGGTGATCCACTGTCACTAAATGTGACACCATTATCAGGTCAAAGTTTTCATTTTTCATCCAGAACTTTGGTTTTGGGCCCAAAATCGGCAAAACTTTTTCTATTAGCCCTGGCTTTAATTTGTGCTTTGTGCTAATTCGCAAATGTTAGCATGCTGACCTGCTAGACTAAGATAGTGAACATGGTAACAATTTTATCGGCTAAAAATTAGCAAGTTAGCATGGAAACTATAGCAATTATCCCGAATCCCCAGAGTAGTTTTGAGTAGTTGTCAATCAGCGTGTTTTGGTCGGAATTGAAAAGTTGAAATATAATTTGTCGCAGGCAAATAAAAATTATTGAACTAATTTGTCACAAAATGAAAACAGTTTCCCTACTCCCAGGGTGATAGCCAGACCTTGCTTTTTAGCTTTGACGATCAGCCACAATTTTAAAACCAGTTACCAATTAATTTTTATATATACATATTATATATATATATATATATATATATATATGCAGGTTCAGAAGTCAGAAGTTTGCAAAGCCCAAAGGGCTTTCTTCTGCTTTATAGATGTTAGCAAGGGTTTGTCTGCAAATCGCCAGTCTTACAAAAGGATCCGTTTTGCCACTGGTGATGGTATTTAGCCCTGGAACGAGATCTGCAAAGCACTGAAATCACATTTTGATGGTTTGAAATATAGTACAAATGATGCCTCAGCTTTTGGAATAGTTGAGATGTCATACAGATCAACGAAAACAAAAAGCTTGAAAGACGTGTGTGGACAAGGCCAAATGGCATCACCAGGTAGTCTTGGTGTGTTTTTTCACAGGCAACATTTACCCTGCTTTATGTTCCCATCATGTTCACCAAGATGGGAACATATACCGCCTCGAAGCAGGAGAACTACCACGTAAACTTGTGCTGTTGTGGTTTAAATAGCACAGCTGACAGGCAGGGATCGATACACGTGACTGGCTCTGTCCAGTCCTAAACTGATCAACACATGCCACTGGGTCAGCGAAAGAAAATCTTAGTCGA
The DNA here is from genome assembly GCA_016859345.1 of Istiophorus platypterus. NCBI lineage: Eukaryota > Metazoa > Chordata > Actinopteri > Istiophoriformes > Istiophoridae > Istiophorus > Istiophorus platypterus. The sequence continues at coordinate 9,034,511 of CM029117.1, forward strand.
GTGAAATCATACCTACTATTCCATGAAGCGATTGGTCAAAGGGAAAATAAAAAAACCTCTGGAGTAAGTTGACTGGCCACATCACACTGTGTGCACTCTACTTGGCAGCCTTATTACCCAATAAAACCCAAACGATGTCATAGCTTGTCGGTCCTTCCACCGAAAAGACTGGATTCATCCTGGAAGCCTATTGATTCAGCACTTTTCACCTTATGAACGTGTTAATTGTCTGACCATTGAGAATTTGCATATCGACCAACCAATCACCCAGTCAACCAGCCCTAGTAGTTTTATAGCTTGCAACTGAATCAGCGTAGTTTGGTGTTTAATTTTATTCTTATTTATGTTTGCACTTTTAGATATCACCCTTACTTCACTGGTTACTGAAAGTTTTACGATCATATCAGAGTTGTGTTAAGTTACAGGCATTGGTAAATGAACGTTTCCTACTTTTGCCGCTTTACTTTCAAATGTGGGAGGCTTTTATTGTAAAGAAGCTATAGGAAATACAACATTTTCATAGCAGGAGAACTCGTAGAACTTAGCAGTTCTATATCTACACAGCTAGATATGGCCATATTCTACACTACTTATCCAGCAGATTAGTTTCAAATATTGCCAGGTTTAGCTCTGTGTGAGTATTCCCACCCCTAAAATGGCTTCAGTCCCTTGTTGTGACGACAATGTGATGTCATGCTCGTCTCCCAGGGTTGTAGCCCCCCCCAAGTGAAGGCTAGATAGTGTCACTATTACAATGTTGATCGTGGTAAGGGGATTACCATTCTTGACTGTTATGTTGTGTAAAAGATGATAGTCAATATCGTCAGTATTACAGCCCTCAGTCTGTCTTGCCCTACACAGAAAACTCTGCCTCAGCTGGTGCCGTAGGGTTAGGGATGAATTCACAACTGGGGGCATCTTAAGTGTGCTCCTCCATAGTGACTGTGTCAGGACCTGGAGAAAAATAAATCCTTCCCTTTGGAAGAGAGGCTCCTGGCAGAAGATTAAAGTCACAGTCATACGATCTATGTGAGGAAAACATTTTTTTCTGGCTTTTTAGTAAATTCCTCCCAGGGGGCTGTGTACACAGAGGGTGTATTATATCAGTCTGTCTCACAGGAGACATCAGCCCTGGGATGTACAACAATATTTGTGAGAAAAACAAGGCAAGAAATGACAGCAACAGGGCAACTGAGAATTACAGTGAATTCTCGAGATTTTCTCATAACGGTTTATGCTTTCATGCTCAGTTTTAATGTGACAAGTTGCACATTAAATAAGTTCTAGGTTTTCATTCATAAATCTATATAACTATTCAAATCATGTGTAGTATAGCATGGCAGGAATATTAAACGGTAGCAATTTCATGTCTGTGTACTATTAAGATAAGTTAAATAACAATACATTAACCAAATGAGGTGGTAAATACAAAGATGATTAGAGCCAACAAACTCAGACCCACATGCAAAGAGACCATTTCTCTCTCACCAGCCCTTACTTCTTTCTGCAATTCTTTTTTGCTCATCTAATTATATAATTATATCTCTGATAGTGGTCGCCACACATCATTAAGTTTCACCTTGGCTTGATCTCCCTCCACAGAGCGTCTCCTCTCATCACTAAAAAACGGCAGATGCCACTCTTGTCAGTAAGTGTTCACATCTCACCCCTGGTATCTCTCATTACCTGCTAATTCTCACAATAGTATGTCTGGCCGTCCAATATGTGCTTTTTTCCCTCTCATTCTCAGGTGAAAGGGGATTCATTTTGTTCAGTGGTCTTCTGTCTTATACACTATGGCCTGTTTGACGGCACTTTGTAACCACCTCTCTTCTAGCTATGGCTTTTTTCTCTTCCCAGGAGAACTGAGTTAATACACCATCAAACAATGATGAGAGTCTTGTAAGGTCTGCCTGACCATACTATGAACATTATTGCTGAAAAAAATCCATAGCTATATGGCAAAACTTTACTTGGACCAAAGAGGAAACTCTAATTTGTTGTAGAACCGTTAACTGTGCATTGTAGATGGACTTGCCAAGATCTTAAGAGTGTTGCATAGACCATAACCGTAACTCCATTGCTGAACTGCCTCATATTTTGAGGGATTTGTATTCAATCCTAACTTTCAGTTTTACAATTAAATATACACATATTTGAAACCCTTTATTACAGCTACACCAAATGACAGGGACAAAACGGCTGGGATTTCATTTACCACCCCTCAAAGCTCGAATAATATATAAAAAAAATCTCCCCACCACCAAGAGTAGAAGAATAGATTCAATACATGTTGCAAAATGTTAAACTATCATTTTATATCATATTATGTGATTAATATTACTAAGGCATTAACATATAAGTGGTATTTTCATGCTGCAGCTGCTAATTTTATCTCCCATAAGTACCATTGGGTCATTTTATGTATGATAATGCATTACAATCTAGAGTCTGTGAGAAAACTAGAATATTGGAGTAAAAAGTGCACTATTTCACCCTGAAATGTATTTGAGCTGAAGTATAAACCAGGACAAAAAGGAAACACTTGAGTAGATGCATTTAATTAATTAGGAATTGTAAGTGTACTGTATGGGAGATCTTTGTATGTGAGACCCATATTATAGTAGAAATTACACACAGTGACTTCTGAAATAAGCTTTGAATGACTATTTTCTTTTAATAATTCTGGCTATATGAGTTGCTAAAATACTACAGATCCCAGCACACTAGTCCAGCAAGAGTTAACTGACCTTAATGTAGCATGATTCAGAAGTAATGGCGCGATACGTGCCTGCAGTTTAACACGGCTGTTGCACTGATTTAGTTAACAGTTAAATTTAGATGATTTAAGTGTTGACATGTTGTATGTGAGACTCCTGTTAAGAACTTAACTGTCCTGATACTGATACCTAACTTGAGAGCAAGTACTTTTAAAGTACCGGCCATAACACAAGTAACTACTACTGTATATAGCCATCCAAAAGATGCTTAATGCAGCTTTAAGCACTCACTCAAGATGCTCAGCATGGCATTTATATTACAGTGTTCAGTGACTCAGAGACAGTCGTAAATAATTTGCTTCTTGAGCTAATTCACAAACATCAATCAACTGTCAGAACCAATGAAGTGTCTTAGTATTTCATTTGAATTCTGGGACAAATATTTTGAAGGAAAATGCGTTTAAAAGGAGTAAAAGAAAAACAAAGCAGTGGGAGCATTTGTATCTTGTGATCTGTCTGTGAACATTGCGGGCCGTCCATTTTTCTTTTCAGAATTGAATGTGTCCTGCGCCTTGTGGTCAACGTCCTACAGCACAAAAGGACTAAAGTCTGCAAATTGTAACGAACGAAGACTGTATTATTTATGTATCATAGTGTTAATAGGAATAGAACACCAAGGTGGTAATGGGCCAAACTGAGACCTTTTACAGATGTTTCATAAGCGCTTGTGTTTTGATCTAAATTTTCAAATAAACACTTCTCTGCTTCTTGTACTTTTGAGTACAGATGTTTATTAGACAAATTAGTGTAGCAGACAAAGTGGTGTTGGGACTTTTAATACATTGTAAAAGCAACTACAATGTTTTACAGCATGAATCCTGCGGGGTTATTTCACTCAAAAATAGTTGCTCCTAGACCTTCCTCACCTTTTCTCAAATCAAGTGGGGAACTCATGAAATAGCCAGATGAACGATGGCTGCCAAGCAAATTCAAATTCAGTTCATACTTCTATAAAGAAAGAGAAATAGTATTCAAGCATTCCTTTACATCAAAGGTAGAAAACACTTGCTTTCAGCTTTTTTATATCCGACTATTCACTGCAGTGGGTCGGAGGTCCCATGGGTCACACACTGTACAGACACTGTATATGTTCTATGACAGAGTGATATTTCAATAACATCTTGAGGGAATTTCATCAAAAAAACGTTCACTTTGACCCAAGGATAAATGATCAGAGTCAACTCAAAAATTCATCTGCTAATTATGACAAAATTTCAAACAAATGTGTAATAGGATAAAATGATGAAGTGATGACATGTTGTGTACAAAAGGTTAAAGGTCAACTCCATAAAGGTCAAAGCCATCACTCAGGAACTGAAGGGGACTATGTGACCTTATTTTCTGCAACGTGACTGATTGGCGGAGGCGTGCAAACATGAAGTGGTAATTCTAGTTTTTAATTATGTTTCCCTGACACTGCTGACTCCATATGGTCTTTTAAAGCACTTTATTTACAAAATCTTTTTTAAGGATCAATTCTGTCATCTGCTCAAAGGGGGGAAAGTTTATTGTGACAACACTCTGGCTTTTTGCTTTGAGGGTTGTTCAATTTCAGCTTCCATTGATCCCTCGTCTTTGTTTGCTTGCCGAGGAATGGAGTAGCTCACTCTCTTTTTGGATGGCAAATTTCATCTCTATTGGGCTCACTGACGGGAGGACATGAAGAGAGTGAGACAAGGAGGAGGAGACATGGGTTCGTAGCATACACAAAGTGATCTGAGGGATAATATGGGCTTTTGCAGTGTTTATTTTTGCACAGGTTTCTTCGACAAATCCGCCAAAATAACAACAGGCAGATTTAGGTGTTAAGGTTGAAGGCTGGCAGCTTAGGTGTGAAATGTTTATTTTCATCCTAGGCAAAAGTCTAATCTCTGTTTTACGTGATAAGTGAGTCAGCAGGATTAATTAATATAATTTTTCAGCTGTGAAATGAGCAGACACCAATTACACATCATGATTAGATCTGAAAGTAAGATACCTTGAAGAATGAGGGTCACTGTGACTCATATCCCTGGCGTTCGTCTCGCATTGCCAGACCTTTCTCCACACTAGATTTGCATTGTTGACAGAGCAGGAGAAAACTCTGGCTGAACACACACCCACACATACAGACTTATTAACAGGTCTGACTTACTGACAGGCTTATGGATGATGTATACATCTCAATCACTTGATGGACATGTTTTAAGATGTCAATCTCAACATAATTTTCATTTCCCCTCCAAGTTTTGGTTTTGTGTGTTTTTCGTATGTGTGTTTTTTTCCAAAATTTTATTTTGAAAATGCCGCTTATGAAGTATTGCACCAGTCAGTTTATTCTGTCATTTCATGTCACGAGCAAACACATCATAGCAGAAAAAGCTCGCTGTTATTGTGTATGTGGTGCATTGCAGGGGCTCTGTGCGTATGTCAACAGTCTGTCAAGTGCAGCGTTGGTTTGCCGACAGTTCAGATCATTGATCTTTCACCCAAGCTGCACTTTCCTTTTTGAGCACAGTCAACTGAAAGGTGGATGAAAATTACTGGTGTTTTTCAGAATGAGAGTGGACAATTAAGATACTCACTTGGTGAAATATTAGCATGCAGTTGCAGGTACCAGGCTTTGTACAAAAACACTGAGTGTGTCTCTGCAACAGAATGTCATAGCGCCCTTACTCAAGTTGTGCCCTTTAGTCCAGCACCACTGATAGACACTGCAACAGACATAGACAGCGCAGCACAAGAACTCAGTTTTTCTGCTATAATGTGAATACACCATTGTTCTGACTGGTTGGTTTGTAGACAAGGGTCATAGAATTTTTGATCCTAAATTTCCAACACTATCACCATTTTGGTTGCCAAAGTTCAAAATCAACCATTTGCAGACGCATTTCACAATAAGATATATGGACTCTATTTTGGATTGAAAATGAAAGATTTTACTGTGTTTTACTACATAAGCTTCAATTGAGACTTAATAACACAGGCAATAGTTGCAAATGCACTGAGTTGGCAAATTAAATGCACGCAAGCTTGTGATTGTCGTGACTGATACTTGATAACATTCCAGGTTCAGACTTCCTGGTTTGTATTGTAACTCATTGTCTCACCAGTACCTTAAAACAAAACGTCTCCCACCAGTGCAGCCCCCTGTGTTGTTTTAAAACAGGGCTGCAGGTGTTTTGGTGTCTCTACATCATATCCTCACTGGAAAAGATGTTAAATTAAAGTGGTTTAATTTAAAATTCTCATACTACACCTGAACCATCTGAAAAAAGCTGCTGAACACAGCCTGGATCCTTGGGGAGGTGTCTCTGCTTTCCCACATGGGAATAGTGATGACCTGCTGAGTGCTGATTCTTTTACTTATCAGAGGAATAGAAGGAAGAGCCTTCTGAGGACTGTAGGAAAATATTACAGATTTTTTAGCAGGTTAATTTTTTTTTTTAATAGGTTCTGTCAGCGTGATCCCTCATACGCCAACAGCTCAAGCTGTTATAATGTACAGTATAAATGTATAATGTATACAGTATCAAAATGCCACCTGTCATCCCGTTCTCAGTGCAGGATGCAGAAACAAAGCCTTAATATAATGCAGTATTATGTGGTCTTGTTAGTTTTCATGAAACCAGTAGGAACCAGGATTACAAGGATTGTGGTTTGAAAAGGAGGCAAAATCTGACAAACTCAAGAGCACAGTCAGCAAGAAAATCACCTATTCCAAGTTAATGAGATGTAATGTGAGCGTCCTAAAATCAAGCAGGGAAAAAGGAGAATCTCTGAATTCAGTTCTAATCAAAAACAGCAAAAAATTATAAACTCAAAATATAAACTCCAAATTTCAGCTTTTAAAACAACACATTAAACATTTTTGACCAAATAACTTCAGGAGAGCCATTTCAAAATTCAGGATCGGATCTATTCTGCAAATGTTATGTAACTGTTTCCACACCATATGTTGGGAATGTCACCATAGGGACAGTTGGTAAAAAAAAATGGCCAGCATCAGGAACCTATATGGTGAGTCCCCGTTACAGCCTCCAGCAGTAAGGGGACCCAATTAACCTTGACTAGACCTATCTGCACCATTGGTGGTCCTCCCCAGCTCTGGTGTTTGCCAGAAGAAGGGATTTGCTTGAGTAGACTAGTTCCACTTGTATCAATCGTCTGACTGAAACCATGTGAAAAATCTTCCTGCCTGTGAAAAATTGGCTTATCATTTCTCACCTAGAGCTGCAGCTGCTGCCCCTGCCAATTAAAAGTCATATGTTTGGTGCCTGTTAAAAGCAGCACATACCGTACTTTAACAGGGCAGATATAACAGCACATTTAATGCTACTTCAGTTGAGGCAAGAATCTGAATTTGACCGTTGTAGTGGAAAAACTTTGACAGTGACTGTTATACTATATTTTACTTGATTTTAAAGTGACCCTATTCAAAATCTTTATTTTTAATATTGATAACTCAACCCTATTGGCTCGCTGCATGTTAGTTATAATGGATTCTGACAGTTTTAACGGAAGGGGAAAAAAGGACGTAATAAATGTCACGATCCACAACTGCAGCATAATCTACTTCACTGCTGTCCATCTGTGTGTAATATTTAATATTCCACAAAAATATAGCTTTAATGTAATATGTCCATATCACACCATCATTGTTTTTGAAATTCCAAAACTCAGATTGAGTATAATTCAGAGAATATCACTTAGAGGGTTTATGAAAAAGCAAAGGATGCTGTTTTCCCAGAGTATATTCAGAGATTATTTTGTCTTTAAAAAGACCAAAATGAACAATTTGTTTTTCTCTTCAATTAGTGTTGCATATTCAAAGCTTCATATAATATATGCCTTCGGTAAGTGGACCCAAAGTCATCTGAAAACACTTAAAAGATACACTAAAGAGCCAATTCCATCATTACAATTAGTATAGGTAGTGCAGTTTATTCTGAAACAACATTGTGACTGCATTATAATGAAGGAAAATACTTCCAGATACACTGATATTGCTCCGATGGTCTTCTATTGCACAGAGGAATACAGCTTGACCAACAAAACCTTTTCACAGGATGCATTTATTATTTGTTTGGCATTTTTTCACAGGGTTTGTTGATAATAAACTGTAAAATAACAGCTTTATTTTTCTAATAGCTGATCCTTTGAGACATGTATTTTGCCTCATCAAAGTAATTTATTGCAGAGGTGCAATATACAGCATGCCATCCTGGATTTATAAGGTTTACTCTCATTAAACTCTAACAGTATCTCATCTAGCAAGCAGCCTGTAATTCAAAACATCTGTGACAGGGAAATTGCTGCCAAATAACTCATTTATCATGACTTGTGGATTTTATTAAACATTTCTCTTGACTGTAGATTCACAAGTTCTTTATTTTCCAAGTTGCTATAAATATTGTAGTTTTTTGCGCCGCTCAGTTCTCTATGATCTGAACAGTTTGCCCACATTCCCCAAGTTTGGCATCATCCATCATCAAGTTTAGGGTGTGAACACCTGCAATATTACCCTCAGGTGCAGATGCCTTTAACGGAGCTCGTCCAGCCTGACATATTTTGTTCTCATCCCATGCCATTACATATGACTTGGAAGATAAATTAAACACTGCATACAGTGAGAAGGGTGACGACATAATGGTTGTAGCTGTACTGTATATCGGGGCATGTAAAGATAATACAATAATAACACAGAGATGAATCCAACATGCTAGTTGAGACAGCGAAGGAGACTTCTCAACACATTTGGTGGTTTGTGCGTGACAGAGAATGAGTGTTATTTAGATATTTTATAGAGACAGATATTTCAATATATGTTGGCTCACATTTACTATGTACATTTGCAGGAAAAAGGGAAATATACTGTACAACTCTGTCCCGATCTATGGAAGGGTTTAATATGTGAAAATACTGAAATAAATGTGAAACTGTGACTGTAATTACTAGGAGAAAAAAAACCCTGTCTTTAATTGCATGCAAGTCTATTTTTAATGAGGGGAGTGTAGAATGGGAAAAGTAATATGTAAACAATAATATTTAGGCAGGTATTAATCAGACATGCAAAGATTTTAATCAGGCATCTATTCTGACTTGGCAGCTCTGATACTTGGTAGAGATGTTTTCTGTCAAAATGTGAGAATTCACTGGTGACTTGTATTTCACAGCCGGTCACTTCCTGTACTTTAAACATTATCAAGACTGTTGAAAAATGGGCATGGCATATTGCACAGATGCTTCGATAGTAAGCAAATCATGCCACATGCACACATTTCTTTCATATTTTCACGATATGAACTACTCCAACTCTGCACTGGACATATTTTATCTTTATAGTCAGAACATGTATTTTTCTGATTAATCAGTATTATATTCATCTGTGTTTTTGACTGTAAAACACAGCCCAGCACTTAATTGTTTAGTAGTTATCCTCCAAAGCCAATATAGTGCATTTAAAACACAGCCAGGTCAACAGAAGCTCCACATGTCTCCTAGTGTTGGTATGTTTATGCACAAAAGAAAAAGAAAAAGACCACTAGTATCAAACCTAAACAGAAGCTTGTTTTCACTTTTGCAGTGACTGATTCAAATTCGTTCAAAATAGGATTTCATGCAACCCCAACAATTTCCCAATATTTGTTGGAAAACTCTAACTGCCACAGAGGGCAATGGCTTGCAGTAAATTACACTTTTCAGAGATATTAATCTAACCTACTTCACTCTAGCCTGTAATTATCTTAGCGACAAAGCAGCCAGCCACAAATCGAAAGAGCTCAGGTATGCCCGCCAAACTATGTTACAGGAGAAAAATTAAACACTGGTTTTACTCTTCAAAGGAGAAACCTGATGCACAGTAAAGAAATTAAAACTGATGGCTCATTGGCCATCGGTCCCTCAGACATTAGCTTCTGGAACATTGCTCTCAGGGAAACTGATTCAGACCCCCTACCTTAATTTAGCACCTAATTTACCTCAGTGTGAAGCTTCACAGGACTGAGATTGATATAAATAAAGCTAAAACAGGTCATAATGAGTCAAATACAGTGGAAAACAGTGACAAATCAGCCTCTGCAATGCAAAATAGATGCACCGTATTAAAATTGTTGCCACAGCAGAGACTGGACAGCACTTACAGGCATACAGTAGGACACTCCTATAAGTAAATATATGAACTATATTAACCTATGTGAGCATCATGCAAATATAATCATATATCCTCATCTAGCCAACTATTTTGCTTAAAAATTTGGATTCATGACCGTCCCTAGTACAGAACCATTGCTGTAAGTGTGCCGCTCCTTCTGCGTCATTCATTCTGCTGACAGTGGGACAAGTTTTACTACTGAATTCTTGCCTGCTACACCAATATCCAACAGGCAAACACATATTTTGTACCTCTTTCATGTTTTGGAGAACCACAGGCTAATCTGGGTTCACAGAGTTGGTGAAGTAATATATGATACAAGCCTGGAGGATACATGAATACAAGCACAAACCAAAAAAACAAAATTATTCTCAGATTTGTGTTTGGTCATTATTTCTTAAGGTTTACTTTAGAACAAACAAGCAAGGGGGCACGTCAGGTTTGAGTTTTTGATTACAGCGGCACTTCACAATGAGAACAAGGATCTCTACATACCTCAGTGCACCTGCTCCGTCTGCTATTGTTTTGCTAATATCTTCCTCAATTGGCGAGCAGAGCAAAAGAAGTAAAGAAAGAAAAACCTCATGGTTTGGTCCTCTAACTAATGATGTCAGGTTTGTAATGACACATGTTAAGGCATGTAATGTGTCCTAAGTGTGCAAAGAAATAGTAATGTAAAATTCTACCTCTCTGCATAATGAAGTTTATTTCACTACCTTCCGCTGGTCAAACATTCTTTCCTCCAAGTGTTGGATTTACCTCTTATACAAGGTTCATACTGTAGTTTAATGAGCTGAGTCTCATTTCAGTTACACGACAGCCCGTGTAGTTCCAAGTAATGAGAGGATTTAGTCTGTCCAGCCTCTGCACGTCTGCCACAGAAAAATGCTTTCATCATGCACAAGATCGTCATGGCACAGATCACACTGCTACCGAAGCCAGAAAACTATTACTTTTATACTATTATATCAATATTAGCCTCATAGAAAAAGCTTCAGTCTTTTGCACTTTGTAAGATATACACAGTGTGTATAATAATAGTTATTATTACAATAATTGCTAAAAATTAATGTAGTTATCAATTGAGCACATAAGTAAAAGGTTTTCATACATATTGTAGCTGTGCTTCTTTAACTGCTCGTATTCCTGTAACTAAAAATTTGGCTGTTGCAAAACCCTAATGATATACTGACATATTGCCTTCTCTGAATACAATTTTAAAAATGTGTAATTTGCTGGCAAATGAAAAATGAAATTGCCCTCTCTAAACACTGTTACAGATCATCGGTTGTTTAGAAAGATTTCTTTAGTGGCACGACTAATCTAACAGTGTTATCTCTGAAGCTATATTTAGTTAAATACACAGATAGTCAAGTGTTAGCTGGGGCTACGCCCTTTAATTCATGGCATCAGAAACAGAAGTCGACCTTTTTTCAGTTTCATAGAGCCACACAATATTTGTGTTTTCATCAAACTTTGAAGTATCTGGGCCATTGTCTGCATGGTGAAATGACATGAGAGGAGTTGTGGCTCCTCGTTTATCCACCCAGAAGATCAAAGTAGCACTTGGGTTCATCCCTTGTGAATATTCCTCTCATTTCTCCCAGTCTCTCTCCCATTCCTAAGCAGTGAGGAGCTTAGTTTGTTTCAGCAGATCATAAATCATTGCAGCGCAGTGGATGGGAAGAAGCAAAAAATGATCTGTCCTCTCTCAACAATTATCACAGAAGTGCACCTGAGCCAGGCATCCGAATCAACAAAAGCTACAGTGGAGGTGTTACAATCGAGGACAGTAGCAGAGCTTAGCTGCCTTCAGTTGTGTGTGTGAGTGTGTCTTCCTTTTCTTCTCTTGATTTAAGGGCATGATTTCTAGGCTGAGGAAAATTAATCTACACCCTGTAGTTTTCTGTATGCGATCACTGCAAAGAGTGTTCGTTTTTCACGCTTTTTCCTACACCACTGTTCTCATCTCATCCTGATACACTGAGGCACTTTGTTGGGTGAACACTCCCTGGAGACATTATTATTCATGAAGAATGTATATGTGTGTTGACAGCCATAGCCTCACCTTGAATCTCAAAGTCAGCCTCCCACCAGGACCCACTGTGCATGCTCACGATGCCCCCTGTGCATTTACAATGCCATGCCATATAGGGCTCCTATTCAGTGTGCTAATGTATGACAGCACCTTTCACTGTGATTCTAATTCCTGACACACCAGTTAAACGATTAGTCCTATTATTCAGCCAAATTACAGCTCTGTGTCCCTTTGTGAGTTTTGAAAGTGAGGGCTTGACCACCATTGGTTTACCCACATGGAATATTGAACTTCTTCACTTAACTACAGGGACATAGGCAATCTGACAAAATGTGAGTATTTATTTGATCTCTTTTAAGTGCAGTTTCAAGTTAATTGGAGCTCTAATTGTGAAACAAAAAAAGGAAAATGATAGAAAGAGAAAGAAAGAAGAAGGAGAAAATCTAAGCTAGTGGTGTAGGTCAGGTGTTTTACCTGGCCCAGAGCAAAAGGACGCAATCACAGCCAGTATACAAATGTAACTGAGGTAGGGCATCCATGACACACTGTCCTGAGAGAAGAGAGACAGAGATTTATTTCAGTGCAGCCTATATTTTATGCCGTTTCTGTTTTAACAGCCAACATCCACAGGAATACAGTGTTATCAACATGATAATCCATATTTTTTTTTCATTGTTCTAATCAGCATTTATTGATTAAAGTATTGATAACATTTGATGCACAAGATGTGCAATAATGTGCACTGGGATAATTTTCATGTTTTGAAGATTCATACATTCTGTTTTGCAAATGTGATATGTAATTACATCATTTTCACACAGTAGGATTCCTGATGGTGATTTGTTCACAGTATAATTAGACTCCAATATTGGGCCCCTAATTGCCTCCTCACTCAGTATATCTAGTGAGGTCCGTGACCAACAGGAAGAGCACCTTACCTGGAAATTGAGGAACACTGTGAGTAGGCTGAAGAACACTGCCATGGCGGAGAAGCCAAATATGAGGAGGGGCTTCCTCCCAATTCGCTCAATCACTAAGCCCTGGGTAAAAGACAAAACACAGTATAATATCAGAGGCATTTCCAGGTGTCTCTGTACTAATGCTGTGTAATTATAGAGCTATTTTAAGATACTGAAATCAGCATGGCTCTCGGGATGACAATGTCAGCCTATTAGATGGTCAGTTGGTCGGTCCACAGATTTGGTCCAGACTGAAATGTCTCAAAAGCTACAGCATGAATTGTAATTAATAAATATTCCTAAGAAATTCATGATTCCCAAAGCATGAAGCTTACTTACTTTGGTGATCAAGTTACTTTTCATCACCTGATCACTTCTTCCTATGATGACATTTTTGGATTTTAGTGAAATACCTTGACAACGATTAGAAGAACTTTCATGGAATTTGGTACAGATATTCAAAGTGAATCCTAATCACTTTAGTTCTCACCTAAATTTCCATCTAGTGCCATCATCCGGTCCAACTTTCAACTAATAACATTTCCATCTGCATGACCCGTTCTTTGGGTATTGAGTTAATAAGCAAATGATAGCATGCCACTATGTCTTGTTACAACATTTCCAGTTGTTTTCACAGAGTAGATGAAACATATGTGACTGAAGTGTAACCATCTATTTGGGATGTTGTGCATTTTCTCAGTTTTCTTAATCATGCTGTGAGCAGCATGTGGTAACATTACTGCACATTTATGTAGAAAAAAAAAAAACAACAAAAAGAATTTAAAAGCAAAGATCTGTTTTAGGAGGAGGCAGCAATATCACATTTATCTGCTTAATTCTTCAAGCCACCAGTATATTCTCCTGAAATAAATTTTGTGCTGAAGAATACACTATGCATAACGCATGTTACACACAGTGACATAAAGATTTACTCATATACGAGGCTGCAGGTGGCTCATCAATGATTCAACAGGCACTTCTTGCTCTCCACTCTGGTGTTTTCTAGGTGGGTCCTGGATACTGCACAGGGCACAAGAAGGAGACCTGACTCATTTACAGCCACCATCAAGCCCACACTGAGCCCTCAGAAAACGTTCCAGCCTCAGCTGCACGCCTTCTTCCATCGCGGCCTCCAAGCATTAAAGTATTCATGAAACTGCACTCAACTCGCCAAACCACTGGGATTTCATGAGGAAAAGGTCACTGGTGTTTGTGTAGTATGTATCCCTGTACAGAGGGGCTGCTGAGTTGAGCCATTGGAAAACATAACATGAGCTGCTTTTCAATGTGTATGTATGTGCGGTGTAGGGGAGATGCTGGATAACCTCACCACAAGGAAACCGAATCAAGCCTTTTCCCCCTGTTCCAAAGCTTACGCCGCCTATCATATTCTTATTTTGAACAGTTTTGCAATGGCAGCAGGTTATGTCCCAATATGTATCTGCTCTGGAGTGCTTCCTAAAATCATTTAGAATTCACTATGTGTGTGTGTGTGTGTGTGTGTGTGTGTGTGTGTGTGTGTGTGTGTGTGTGTGTGTGTGTGTGTGTGTGTGTGTGTGTGGATCTCCACACATCCCACATGGTCTCTGAGGGCACAGGACAGTTCTCTTCCAGACACACACCCACGAAGCAGCCACACACACAAGCACACAAACTCATGCCAATGCTGCATTGCCGCAGCTCATTAAGGTTTATGTAGGTGTAAGACGTTGAATATTTATGAGCCTCCATGTGATTGTATGTGTGTAAGAGCCTATACAATAAAGAGATGTGAGGTGATGTGTCGGTCGACAGTAGGAATGTGTATGATATTAAGAGCCACAGGTGAGACTGGGGGAACAGGAAAAAAACGTGTATTATTGTATGTCCTTGATTCGGTCATTCAGGTTTTAACTTCCCTGTGTACATGAAGCTTTCAAAGTGTCACACATTCACCCCTATAAGCTTTAATGTGTGTTTCAAATTGAGTTTTGACTGGGAAGCCATGTGCAGGCTGAACAATCTCCTATTACAGCACGCAAATCTTCAGGTAATGTCCATGTACCAATCAGATGACAAGTGAGTAAGTCATACCACCCTCTGACAAAAAAAAAAAAAAAAAAAAAAATTGTAGCTACCATGTTTCCAGGTCTTGTCGATGTTCACAGACAACATAATAAACTACTAATGAAACTGGATTTAATGGCCACTCTCTCGTAATGTGAAAATATGTCACCCAGTGTCCCACTTCTAGGCAGACCAAGAAGACCAGGAAGTGGGACCTCGACAGAGGTCAGACTGGCGACTTCAGCCCCTCACGGTTGGCAGGACTAAAATGTCTGGTCATTATTCATCACATCAAGAAGCGGATGAGGCATTAAAGACAACTGACCACAGCTTAAGGCGACACTGGCCCTTCACATGAGCTGCAATCCCCACCAGCCCTGGTCAAACCCTTGGGAGGGGCTTTCTGTCCAACAGACACACACTGACAATGGCGCCATGATTGTTCTCAATCGTGAAAATCAATGCACAAATAACTCTGTGGGACAAAGAATTTACATTGGAAGACTGATAAAACTCAAGCCAGAAAATTCATTACAGTTAACATGAGGCATTCATTTAGATGTTTCACTTTCTATCCACCTGTCTATCCATCTACCTAACTATCTGTTGGATTCATGATGAAAAATAATTAAAAAAAAACAACTTTAAACAAGCAAGTAAATGTTATTTAGTCAAATAAATGGACTTTACTTGAAATAATGTTGTGTGTTTACTCTTTTGTTTATTGTTTTAATTTGAAATATATTTGCTACCATAAGGTCATTTTTTCTATTCTGTGATAATTTGTTTGTGTTTGTGTTCAGACTTTAATTTGCCTAGGGGCTGGAGTGTGATGACACAGTGTGTGTGATTTAATGAGTGATGGCACACAGTCCACCGTTCTTGCATGTTAGCCAGCCGTGCGGTGACAAGTGTGCCACAGTGAAAAGGCGAAGGCCCAGTAGGGCACAGGAAAGGGGGCAGGAGGTCAGCAGATAGCATTGTGCATTAGGTGATCATATATAATTCCTGTTGCTTTTTTAAAAATTATTTGTTTCACAAAGTAGTTATAATAGCTTTGTGTACACTGAATAAAAAAGAGAATATAAAATAAATGTGTTTGAAAAAAACCTAAGAAAGTGTTAAATAAATAAGTCTTTCCCTGATGTTTAATGATGCCTTCAGACATGATGTTTAATTTTAATAACAATTAATTTTATCATTTAATTTAATCATTTAATGTTAGCTAACCTATGCACTTCAGGCCAAACTAGTAGCGGTGGCAGATACAGTGAGGCAGAAATTTGCTTTGTCTTCAGAATTCACTCTGCACGCACCTTAACTGTTCCGACAATCTCAAAAAGGAGGCAGATTATTCTAAAGCCTCAGCACTGCTGTGGGAAAAGCTTCCACTATGGTCCTCAGTCTGCAACTGGGAATGACCAGCAGCATTTTTTACAGAGACAAAAGGCACCAGCAGATATGGGAGAAAGAAATTCTGTTACCCAGTATGTGAAGGCTCCTGGTTATGCAAAACCCTTCAAGTACAAGGATCAATCTCAAAAATGTGTGACATATCAGCATGCCCTTCTCTTGACACATGTGGCATGTGTAAGATACTAATAAAAGAAAAATTGATCACTTTTCTAAAAAATGTTTTCATGCACAAAGCTTCTCCAGTTTGGGTCTAAATGGGGTTACATTATATGTGTTTTAGACCACTAGGCCACCAGGACACAGTGGCATCACTGTTTCTTAAAGGTATTTTCCTGCAGCTTACAAAGTCAATGTAACATTCTTCTTGTAAATAATAATTTTTTTCTGGGACCTTCCTCCAGCCACAGGTGTCCACATCATGGAATAACACAGTTATTCATGGAAAAGGCTGAACTGACTCATCCATCCATCCCACGTATAGTTTCTGCGCCCACCGATTCGTTCAGTGTCACCCTGGCCTATCCCAATATACACCGTTAGAGCAAGAGAAACAGGTTGTCGGTCTGTGACACACATTCTATGGACAAACACATTTAGAGTCTCCTCTTTAGCTAACCTTTGTGCGTTTGGTGCCATAGGAAGGAGACCAGAGCACCTGGATAAAACCCATTGGGACAAAAGGAGGACACAAACTCAACACACACACACAAGTTAGAAGCCAGGTGGCAGTGAATGTGGTGAGGTTCGGTGGAATTTAAGACATTTACCACCTCATTTTTATGTTTTTGTTGTTTATGTTATGTTTATTTTTAAATAATAATAATAAAATAAATAATAATTTTACAATAATTAACCAATGTTACCTTTCACTTACTAGCACATGTACAAACCAGAAAAATATTACCTATTGTAACTTAAAATATATACATTGGCAAAAAGCATTAAAATCAAGGCTGCAAAAGCAAAGCTTTAATTACAGATTACACCCTTTTTTTCTTTTTTTTAATAAATGTTAATGTATTTTTAAGCAATGGGGCTATGTGCACCATAAGTGGGAAGACAGAAAACATAAAAGCTCAAACTTTCCTTCTAATTTCCACCTGCATAATTCAAGAGCAGATTTCAAAATCACATCTCAAAGATTTAGCATTATATGTTCATGTGATGTGTGGGGCCCTGGTGCAGGTGAACACCTCTAAATCTGAAGACTATATTGAACAAAGGCACTTGCAGCAAAGTGAATCTGGAGGAATGAATAGTCAATATATGTTGTGGGCCTGGCTTCTATTGAGACCAGTCATTATTTAGCAGTTTTCAAACCTGTGCACTCCATACCATAGTGTTCTGACAAAAAAGAGAGGAGGGCTGGATTTACCATACAAGTGTATTACATCAAGAAACTGACTTCCTTTTACCAGAGGTGCGAAACTGCCAAAAGTAACTAAAAGAGTCCATTAATAAGCTGCTGAAAAGATAGTGTTAAATTAGCTTAGGACAAGATAACACAATAGTTTGTTCCGGTCAGCTGTTGACTTAATACCATTCAATGATGTTACATCACTGATTTAAAGCACAAAAGTTCAGCCAAATATCAAATAAACCGATTCTTGGAAAGATCTGATGAGCACATTTTGTTGCAGTGTGGCCTGTTTGAACTATTCAGATTTTCTGTTTAATTTTGTTTTCAGGGCCCATGGTGCATATTGATGGGCCCGAATGGCCCCGTTGATACACTTGTTAAATAAAAGATGTTATATGTGCACTTTCATATTTTTTTTGACATGCAAAGAAAAGGAATATCTACCAAATAATTCAATATAATATTTCACATAACATTCTCTTTTTGACACAATAATCCATAAGTCACAGCCTTCCTCTTCTCTCTTGTCTGCAATTGCAGAGCAGATCTTAATTTCCCTATAGAGCTATACCAGGAGGTAGTGTCTTCTGGGTGCACCCAATGCCTGGGCACTCCAAAAACTCATTAACACCAAACTGAAGAATGCGATAGGGAACTGATCTTTCTTCACACTTCTTTTCAGTGTGTTTACAGGAAGGGGCACATATTGCAGGTGTTGACAACTCTGTAAAGCCATTGCTAATGTACACTACAGCTCAAAGGTTTTGGAACACTGTCATTTTTTGTAGTTTTTAGTGAAATTTCAGCAGTTCAAGTCCAGTGAGTAATCCTAAATTGTAAACAGATAAATGGTAAACTGCCTAAGGTTAAAAAGAAGAAACCACTTATGTCCACAATAACTGAGAAATTTCATAGAAGTCAAGCCTCTATCAGGGATTAAGAAATTGATAAATCTACAGCTTTCCTACAGCAATGGAAGTAAGCAAGGCCTTGAAAGTTAAAGCAAACAATTCGTACAGGTTTCCTAACTTTTGCTACTCACATATAAGCCTCCTGTCTGCTGAATGAGTCAAACGTTTATATCAAATTTAGTTCAACAATCCACTTGAATGAAAATAGCCACATTTTGAAACCATGTATGTACTTTTGATTTAATATCATAAATATCTGAAGCTTCAAAACAAACCAAATGAATGTTTCTCGTTGGATGTCAAAGTGTCCTTGAGTGTGCACATCAGGCTCATACAAATGGTATCTGTTCAGTGGCAATGAGGTGGTAAAAAAGGTTAGTATTACTCTCAGGGTTGCCCTAAAAAAGAAAGATGTCAAATGTTAAGCTTTATGCCAAATGAAATCCGAGCTTGTCTGTGCTTGCTTTTTCCTGACAGTGGTTATGATACTGCAACAAAGCAATCCTTGTACAGGTTATAGTTATAGTATCTTGTTTAAAAACTCAAGTTAGGTTGGTCCCATTTTATATGCTACATGGCATCGGACGTACTAGAAATGAACAGTTGGTGACAAGTAACTTTGTTGATGAATGAATACATTCGGTTTGACAACCGATGTAGATGATTGTTTAATTTTGATCATTTCCATATTTGTTAAATATACCAGTCAAACAGCCAGTGGCTCTAAATTATCAGTAATATAAGATGAGCGGTGAATTGGCTGTGTCTGATGGGGAGATGCTGCTGGGCTTGAGGGAAAACTCATGTCTGAAGGGTACGTGCTGCTGTTTGAAGTCAGTCACCTGGCAGCTAAGTCACTCAGTGGGGTCTTCTCCCTGCCGTAGATCAAAGATCAACTTTAATGTGCTCATGCTGAGAGGAATCACAGAAATAGATAGCAGCCGAAAACAGGGCATAACACACTAATTAAATGAGATGGCAGAGTCTATTTCCCAGTGCATTATTTTGTCGGATAAATAACACTTGATGCCTGACACATAGATATGTTATTAAACTGGTTTTTGACCAAAAAGTCCCAGAAGGGAAAGATCTGCAGAGTTTAGTGTGTGGGATTCTCTTTAGTTAATTTCTGTCAATTCAAAAAGTGACAGATTCATTTTACATGTATTTTTTTTTTTTTTCACATCATGGGAAAACAGCACTTGTCCATTGTGTTGTTCTTTGCAATTTCCCGTTATGTGATGGTTGAATTGAGGAGACATGCAGAGATGGAAAGGGAGATGAACATACTGGCAAGGTGGGTTTCCATAATCAGTGAAAACCTGCAAAGTTTTTCTGTTTTAGCAGCCTACATAACCATATTGATTCAAGTAGCAGAGATTCAAGTTGACCTAATTGACACAGGATACATGAATAAACAATGGGTCAGATGACTACAGTATGTGTGATGTGGAAAGGTGTCACTCATAGTGAAAAGCCGGCATATAATTATCACCAGACTCTGAAGTTCCCCTTCAACTTTATGGAGCATTATATCATCTCTCAGCTCATTGTTTTTGTTTTACAGCCTGCAGCTGTTATGGTTCTTTCTCAACTCTCTCATTAGCATTGTTTTCAGAAACAAGCAGCTGTTTTCAGCGATTAAGCTCTGATATACTCATTGCACTCAACCTGCCCCGGACCAATCAAAAGAAAGACATAGTCAGCGACTCGCTAGTGAACGCAGTGTAGCATTTAGTAGCTTAAGAGTCGGGTATTTTTTCTGAGGGCTTGGTGGACATCAGAAGAGAGCCCAAAGGAGAGAGACTATTGACTAAAACATGAAACATGCTAATGCTGCTCTCTGGTAGCTAGATGTATAAAAAGACGTTTTTTCATGAACACTTTACCCATATAAATTTTCTAATGTGATAATATGTAAATGTTGTGTTTACAGTTGACCACAAGTGGCCAAATTCTATTAATGTAGCTAAAAGTTTCACTTTCTCATTTAAAATAGAACATCAGAAACATGCCTAGAAATTAAATATCAGTGAAATAAAAAGATATTCCCCATGTATTATCATTGTGCTGTCAGAAAGGAAACGGTGCACGAGTTATAGCAGCTGTGAGACTTATGTGTAACCAGTTTTGGAAAATTCAGCAGTGCTAAGCCCATGCAGGCAGTTCCTGGGTGGAGTTTGTAGGGTAATTTTGAAGAGAGGAACAATGACCCAGGACCTTAAATTGTACCCACAGTATATTCTTAGATAAATGTACTCCTGTGGTCAAAAAGGGTTATTGGTAATGAGGAAAATCAACCAGCTTGGCAATATAGTTACTGTGTGACGGGCCAACACATAATGAACACTTTTACCTCATTCATTGTAACCTGGATCAATAACATACCGCCCCCAGTATGTCAGTATTCCCACAGCTACACTGAAAATGATGTAAATTTAAAATCATAGGAAACTACTAACTACTCATTTTCTCTGAGAGAACTTGTGTCCAAACTACAATTACCAATAGTCTCACATCACTCCTCCTCTGAGGACCACTAGTCATTCACAGCTGTTTGCTGCTTGGGAACAGAAGCTGTGATGGAAATCTCCATAAAAATACTTCAACATCTCCCCCATGAATCCTCACTGATTTGTTATGTTAAGTGTAGTTATATATATTCTCAGATTATGGGATGTACCATATAAAACAGAAATGTGGCTTTATTAATATTTTGGCTTTATTGCCGGTTCATATCATTTAGTGTTTTGCATGTTTTATATTGAATGTTTATATTTTATTAGTATGTTATTTATAATGATCAGTGCACACATAATCACATAATGCTCAGGTGTAAAATACTACAGGATCTGCCTGCCAACAGAGACTAATTACTCCAGTGAGCTGTTTGGTGAAACTGGTCTGTGTTCAGTCATTTAGTGACAGATCAGCAGGAATGAACTCCTGTTGACAGCCCTGCCTTTTTACGTCGACTTAGCTGATGATATATGAGCAGCTTTCATTTAAAGGGTTCTTCTACACCAACCAACCTTTTTCAAGAGCATTTGGATTACGGGTGATTAACTAAAATTCATTTTCTGCATGGGACAGATCCTTGCTTTTTCATCTGGCCCATTTGTGAAAATCTACTATGAAAGAAAACAACATTACAAATAGGTATAAATACTGCAAATAAACATTAAAACAAGTTTATATTGTAGTAATATTCTAGTGATGAGCTGCCAGTGGTACAGAGTTGCATTAATCTGCTTTCGTTAAAGGAGGCTGATGGTAAAACCAACCTCTGACCTTTCTGCTAGACAGCCATCTTGTGATTATTTACTTTAAAGAGCAGGCTGTTGCAAAGAACCAGACATGCTTGGTCACTTCAAAGTGGCAGTATTTACCGAGATAATGGCAGCCAGTGTCTCGATGGCTCCCGTGCTCAGTGTGACGTAGGGTACGGTGTTTTCGGCAAAGCCCGCTTCCAGAAGGATAACATTGGTGTAATACCAGATCTGTGAGAAAAAAAACAAACAAATTACACATGGCTTTAACTGTTCTATAAAACCTGGCAGCCATTCATCGCCTGTGTTAAATATCTCCGGGAGATGCCATTACATACCGTCCCAGCACAACACACGAACATATGGATCTCACTGGCTACCTGTTAACTCTGCATTACGTTGCTCTATGTTGCTCTATGGTTTGCACTATTCTCTCCAGTGGCCCTTTTGACGTATAATAAACAGCATACAAAATGTGTACGCAGCTGTCAGAAATGATAAGGTTTTGACAAGGCGAAGCGCTGATACCATGACACACGTTGCAGGAATATTTCTCAGTTAACATCAGTACTAAGTTTCACTGCAGCACAATATCCAGCCTCAGACTGTAATATTTACTGGAATCATATGACTGGTCTGATGGTGATAGGGGAGTGAATATAAAGATCAAAATAAAGACCTCAAGAGAGATCTTAATTACATTCCTGTTTTCTTGGAATGAAAATATATGTAAATGAAGCCAAGTTCTAATCTATGATAATGTAAATGAGCTTTGTGATTTCTAGGCTTCCTGTTTATCATGGAAAAGTCCATCAACGTATCAAACATGAAAATTTGATTATGAAATATTAAACACAGATATCAATATTAATGATATTCATCCTGGATATAAATTTGGAGAAAAGCTAACAATCCATTTGCATGCCCTTCTTACAGCCCACTACAGTATGTCGGTCATGTAATAAGTGTTTCGCCACTTTAATTGATTTTAGCTTCAAAAAGACAAGTTTTGTTTTAAATACAAGCCAGTGCCTCTTTTAAATAGTAACTGTTGTAACTTTTTTAGTTTCAAGTTTTAGCCAGTGGTTGAGGTTTCCATCCCTGGAATGTAAATCATATAATGTCAGTTTTCCTCAATTCACTTCTGTCATTCTTATCGTAGGTGGTGGATGGCAGCAATTAGCAGCAACTCTTCTCCTCACACAGGAGTAATGTTGGCACCTATAGGCCCAAGATGGAGAGGGCAGGTCTCACAATAGGACAACTGTCATTACCACCCACCAAGTGCACTGCAACACAGCAGGCGGAGGATGGTTAAACATCTCGTTCTGTCAACGACGAATGCACAGGACTGAGTGACTCACAGTGGCTTCTCTGTGCCCACAGGTTTTCATACACAATAGAGTTGACCACAAACCTAAAAAGAGACTGACCCACACTAATTGGGCAAGAAACTGGCTGCAAGAGCTCTTATTTCACAATGATATGTGTTTATTTATATATTTATGTATTTTTTTGCAGTTTTTTTTAACCTTTTATAATAAAAGGAGATGAAAAAATATCTTCTTGTACGGGATATAATTTAAGGCTTTGCAAATCCAAGACATCTTATTTCTAGGAGACCCCAAATGTGGGGTCACACCTGTGTTTGCACAAACCCAGAGGGATGCTGTTTGCAATGAGCTGCCACACCTGGTCCACTGACAAGCGGGCTGTGCCGGTATTGATTTTTTTGTCACTGACAGGACCATGATTGGACAGCACAACCCAGCAGTTCGGAAGTTCACCACCAGCCCTGTATTTTTTGTCAAACGACCCCATGGTAGAGTAAGTGGTGAATTTTTAAGAGTTGGAAATGCTTTTGCTTATACTTTTGCTTACCACTGGATTTACTATACTTATATTAATGCATCGGGGAAGAAGGAGTCATATGTCCTGTTGAATGATGCTACAGTAAGCTGCAGCTGTGTCCCAATAATACAAAGCTTTATGCCTGATGCAATAACAGTGATTGTTATATTTCGCTTCACAAAAATTGCAGCTTCAATAAGAGGGTGACCAGGCTAAGCCTTGAAGCTGCATGTTTTAAAAAAAATTAAAAATGTAGACAGTTGCTCAAATAACCGTTTAATGTAAAATGGGTTGCTCATAGTGATGAACCCATGGCGAATTTTCACCTGATTCTGTAGATCTGTCAACTCAACAAAGTGTTTTAGCATCTGTCAGCTCATTTGTTTGTTTAGGTCGACTGTCACTGCTCTCATCAACCTTATTTCCAGTTGCAGTGGACAGCTGCCACTGTACACTACTTGCCCAGCACCAAAGGACAGACAGATGGATGGTCAGCAGTATTGCTCTTAGGAGTTTGTGGAGGCCAACACAGAGCTAAAAGAAGAAAGAACATTGGACTGGATTTGTTGACTCCAGATAAATCCTAAGATTGCTCCAGTTGGATGCGTAAACGCATCCATCATAACAATATACCTGGACTGTGGTTTCAAATTTGTTTTAAGTATATTGCACTGTTTGACGGAGATCGCACTTCCTAACATCACGGAAACGTCACAAGGAAATGGGCATATCCTGTGTGGTTGGGAAGAAGGGAGCAGAATGACACTTTCCCTTGTTTGAGTGTCTCGAGTAGAGGATGAAACTTTTTTCACCTTGCTGTCGTGGCACTTATGTAAATCTGCTAATTGACAAGGTTGAGGTGTAACTGCAGGTGTGACAGAGCATCATCAAGAGAGTGTCTAGCTGATATAGATGTTTGCACTATAAATGGTATTGAAAGAATGTACTTTTATAATCCAATATTTACCCATACATAATTTTTTTATTTTGATAACATCAAAAGGAATTCCTGGTTTCATAATTAGTTGTCCGGTGAAATAGCATAAAGAACAGTATTCCGATGAAAATCTGAGAGAAGTGAAATAAGAGCTGCAGCTTACAGCGTTGAGGCCACAGAGCTGATAGCAGGCCATGGTGATGATGATGGTGATGAGCTGCCAACGAACAGCTGGGTTCCTCAGCAGCTGTAAAACAGAGACAGTGTGTAGGTTCTCCTGAGCTCGGGCCTCTGCGTGGACTTCCTCTAGTTCCTGGGACACGTCCTTCTTCCCCAAAAACCTCTGGAAGGCTGACACACACACACACACACACACACACACACACACACACACACACACACACACAAACAGAAGAAGCCTTAAAACATAACCCTCATGCTGAGATCAAAGAACACATGGAGTCATTCCACAGCAAATGAAGAAAGTCTCACAAATAGATCAATTATCTAAACTGAACACCCACTTAGAATAAACTGACACCAAAATGTAGTAATATTTTAGAATACATACATTTAATTTGTGTAGTATAATGTGTATGGAAACTGTTGGACCTCTTAAATGTGAATCTTTCTTAACCAGAATCAACTATTTGCACAGCTTTGCCTATTCATACACTTTCAAACCAAACTCTTTCATAGAACTGTTGAGTGTGAGTGAGTGAAAAAAATTGTCTCTATCTCCCCTTTTATGTTTTCACTATTTAATGTTTAATGTTTTATTCACAACTTTTTATTATTTGGAGGTTATGAACTCATTGTGATGCAAATGACACTCAGCCCCCTCTGACTGACCACCACTGTGATTTAAGGAGTTTAAATGTTCAAAGCTTGAACCATTGTCTTGGTCTTGGTCACAAACACAAATAAATTTCAGGAAACCATATCTATTTTTAGGCAATTCATAGAGAACATGATTACTTTTATTTAAATCCTCTGCCAGATAAAACTCTCTTTAAATTTTGACCCTTTCCTACTTTTTGTGCAAGTAAAGTAAGTTATTATATCAACTCACTCCTGTTTGTCAGATAGATTGACAATGACATTTGACTAATGGTATATTCTTCTCTCAGTCTCAAGCCGACCATAGCTTTAAATCAGAAATACACACACAGTGTCATGTGTGCACCTGACCAGTTGAACGTTGTTCGAACTTGGACATCTTGAATGTAATGTACCCGAGGGAGTAAGTGGATTTCAAGACACTTCTTTTCTCACTTCAATCCTTTCTCCTGTAAAGGTGAATCCCAGGGGTTATGGGAAGTCAGGGTGGATACAGGTTAAGGACATGACCCAGAAAAACAAATCTCTACACACTGACTACAAGCAGGTCATAAGGATGTGGGAGTTAGATAGCATGCATTATGGACTGTTAATAGACAAGACCTGTGAAAGTAAAGCTTGGTCCAAGGTCTTTGGGGCTGCATGTTGCAGCCTTGTAAGGTATGAGGACTGTATATGTGTGTTTCTGTGTGTACATATGTTTAATGTGTGGGTACAAACACAGCTGTTCATGCTACAGTACGCTAGACAAGGATTTTAACGTGTCTCAGAAAATAGTGAAAGAAAATGAAAAAAAATGAAAACGAAAATGAAACGCTATCAAAAATGCACTTCTGATAAAACATAAATCTATCTCACAAGGGAGTTTTAATAAAAATGACAAAGTTTTTCAGTGTTCAAGGCCATTGCTTGACCTTTCAGTACAGATTTAGTTTTCTATGCCAGATTTTATTTTTGATTTACATATATTTTTTGGTGGCCCTTCAGTACAAAGAATTACAGACTAAAAGGCTTCTATGTGTAGTTTTGAGGTCACAAAATTTCTGAGGGTAAAATGGCATCAATTCTTTGAAAAAAAATAACCAGTCACTGTAGTTGTGAAGGAAACAGAAGTTCAATGTTTTCCTTCCTAAAAGGAAAATTTCCACTCTGAACACAATTTTTAACAACTCATTTGAGTCAGTGTATGAACAAAGGCTAAGAAATTGTGCTGGCTACACTTTGTTAAATGTTTTGTATAACAGATAGCAAAGCTTGACTTTAAGTGATCATAGCATGAATTAAAACCATTTCCTTAATTTTTATTTATTTTACTACTAAGCACTCAGTAGCACTTAAAATGCCAAATATTTAAAAACCATAATCAAAAAATAAATCCACATCCATCCATATGTACAAACCATAATGAAAGAAAGGAGAAAAAACACTCATCCTGCTAAAACAATCCTCCGTAACCTGAATAAGTTATCTCCCTGTGAGATATTACCTCTATGGAATTACTATATGGATTAGCACATGTAAATGAGTATTAAATTGCATCTCCCTGCTGATAGAACATATGGAAACCTGCTTTATTCCAGAGTCATACTGGGGTTGTCAATGTCAGGGGTGTGACATGATGGTGATGGTTGTAAGCGCATGGTGGGATGTGCAAGATTGGTGTTGTCCCCACAGAGGCAACCTATTTTTTTTTCCCTGCAGGAGGATGCTGGGGCTCCTGCACTTTTGTAGCATGAGCCTTCTCAGTGCCACAAGGTAGAGGGATGCAGCACAACAAAAAATATTTAAAGGACTATATGGTCTGACTGAATGATTTCGCTTTAGTCGCATTAGTCTTTAGTTTTCTTAATGTCAACAAGTATGATGACCAAACCAACAAAACAATAGTTTCCAATTTGTGGTGTCAGTGGCACTCAGCACCAAACCCAATGGTGCCCAATGAAGATGTAAATGTATATCTTTTATCACAAATATTCAATTCAATTCAATTTTAATTATATAGCACCATATCATAACAGACGTTATAAATATATATTTTTATTTCCTGTATCACCTGGGTAGTGTAGTTTATAGTAAATGGTACCCAAGCAAAGGTAAATAGTGGATTTGTTGGGGACTATTTTCATCTGGGGATTTGTACTTCTTTTGGTTTGTCAAAAGGAGTACAAATATTGACCAGTGTCAAGAAAACATATTCATAAGAAGTTTGAAAACATACCATACATAGCAGCCAGAAAAGTTATAAAACCACTGGATTCAATCCCACGCCATACTCTAACTCAGAGACCAGTAACCTTGGCACCCTGCCTTCAGCCATTCTGACACATACAAAAATAGAGAGAAGAGAAGAAAAAAAAAGACACAAGCACACTGTGCAACGTGTGACGAGTAATGACTGGATTGGTGTACTGAAGAGATGAGGCCCTTCATCATATTTTTTTCACGACTTGGCACGGTAAAATGTGCATTTGTGCTTTTGATTCATTTTCAAGATCAGACCTGATTGTGGGCATAAACTCAGAAACACTGACTACTGGGGAGCCAATTCTAAAATTAAACGGAGGGCAGGACTACTACCAGATATATGACATGACAAGAGATGAGACAGGGTGCAAGAGAACATGCTGTTCCTGTCTGACACTGTATGATGATGATAGCACACTAAAGGGCCACCCCTCAAGATTTGTGTGTGCTGACAACAGTTCCACCCAACAGCAGCGTTGTAACACAAGCCAACAAAATGGATCTGCAGTGATGTTCAGACTCATGCCAGCAAAATGTTGTCGGGAAACAACAGAAGCTGTTAAATAGAATCAGATTCAGCAAAACTTTAAAAGATAACTGTTCAATTACAAATGGTTCAGCCTCCCACCACTTCTGTTGCCATTTGGTTGAATAAGAAAGTTCTCTACTTGCTCACGTCTCTTTTGTCTTTTGTGCCAGTTAAAAGGAGAGAAAACAACAAATGTTCTTGATTCTGTTTTGCTGAACAGACTCAAAGTTGAAATTATTCATTTGGTGAGGGCAGCTATAAACAAAGACAGATGGCAAAAAGAGAAAGTGAGCTAAAAATAAAAGTGTTCCATCAGGAGAAGTGCAAGCACCGTCCTTGAAGTCCAACAACTCTGAGAGTAAGATTTGTGGATTAACTCCAATGAAGAAAGTTAGAATTTCTTTTCAAAGAGACCATTACAGGTATTCATTATAAAAAGCATTGTTAAGAACGTTAACGTTCTTAATTGGCACAATTGTATATCCTGCATCAATGGTGCTCAAATCAGATTATAAAAATGCCATTCTGGTCACATTAACAGAAATATGACTTTACACCACAGAGGAGCAAATCCAAAGCTGTTCCGAAGCGTCTCATGCCTGCTCCTAGAAATCAAAAACTATCGTCACATCTAAGACTCCAGAGTTGGACTTTGGAGTTAATTAGAAGGCTTAGAATATCTAAAAGAAGGGGTGAGAAAACTTTGAGAAAATCAGTGTATAATGATCCTGAAAAAAATGAGACAATTTGTTCTTCTTCCCTTTAATTGGATTGCTAAACCAGTTTACGTAAATGGGCAAAATGCAAAGCAGAAATTCAGCATGCTTCACTTCAGAGTTTTATCTCATTTACACTAGTTATTTTGTTTGCATAAGTTTGGTGTGGACAGTATGGCCCCATAGTAACACGTGATCTCAACTGGATATATTATGTGGATAACTATGCTGTAATAATGAGCCTTTGCATTTACCCCTATTTTTATATTAATAAGAGTCCTTTTTATCTGAAATTAGCTGGGACTTGTGGCTTTATGTACAACGACTTGCACTATTGTACCGTGTCTTATAGTATATCATATTACTACCATTGTATTGTATATATTTAGGAAATGGTTTAGCTATTGGTCTATTTTTAGTCTCACCCTTTTTTATTTACTTTTATTTTAATTTTTATACTTTATTTAGTTTATTTAGTTCTTGTATGTCATTTAGCTTTTAATGGTATTGTTTGTTACCTATTTCATTGTTTTTGTGATCTATGTAAAGCGTCTGGTGCAACAATGCAATTTCTGCAATTTTGAGATTAATAAAGCAGTGCATCTATCTAACAACCACCATCAGATACAGTCTGGCTAATCCGATCACCTTCCTATCACCTGCCTTCATAATTATTTTTCTTTATCTAGATAAGGTATACAGATACAGATCATGTGTTTATATAACACAAAGTAAAGGGGATATAATGGGCAAACATTTATTGTGTTTAAATTTTAGATTGAAACTTGAAAATGTTTCCTCTTTTCTGTGATTCATATTTTTTACTGATGTTTTTTTTGAGTTGCAAAGAACAATATGCATGCAATAACTTTCCCAAGCTGGCACCAGATCTATTATAGATATATTGTACATACTGAGGAAGCCATGCCAGATTAATTGTGACATGAAACATATTTCAGGATTTCTGAAACATCCTTCCTTGCCGAGAATAACGAGTGGGAGCTCTCAGCTGGTTAGGAAATACCCAGAGCTGTTTGTTTCTGATACAGCTACATAAGCTCTCAGCACTGGGAAGCTCCTTCGGTGATAAACTGCTTCACCCGCGGAGTGTGAAGGAGAGATACTGCAGGTCCTTCCTTCCTGGTGCTGGCAGACTTTAAAATCAACACTGCTCCCCCAACAGACCCCTTACACCAACACTGACAAATTCACTCATGTGCAATATCAATATCAATATTTATATCAATAATTTCACTATGTGTAATGCTTTACTCATTTAGATTAGTTATTTTGTTAATTTCTTCTGTCTACTTGTTTTTTTTTTAATTTTACTGATGCTCTTGCCATTTGTTTCTGTAACACTGCAGATTTTCCCTAAGATTAATAAAGGATCAAACATTTCTTAAGAAGATAACTTCTTTAATATGCTGCTGCTCCTGTGCATCCATGAAAGACTACTGCA